>JAREIS010000173.1:0-1200000 GCA_030060385.1 Muscicapa striata striata
GCTTTTGGAGTTACACTGCTCCTGCTGCCTCTGCCTGGGCCTCATTCTGTCTACTGTGCCCATCTGCTCTGCTCCTGCCTTCCCCCTGCTCCCTTGACCATGCAGTATTCCTGCTGGCAGCATCAGCCACTACTGCCAGAGTCTGGCTCCCTTCACCTTTCCTGGCACAGGTGTCCTAAGGACCAATGGGTTCCTTCTTTGTGTTCCAGTTGCTTTTGTATCTGCCCCAGTTCTCCACTTGGGCAGAGTTGCAGCTGACACAAATGAGCATCCCTAGATAGAGACAGCAAAGGGGTGCAGCTTCACTTCTCACCCTGATGCTGGCTTAAGTAGAAAGTTGCCCAGCCACAGCAGCAGCTGGGAAGGGTATGGCTGCGACAGGAGCAGTGCATGCAGTACAAACTAGTGTCAGCACTCTACTTTCCTGATGGTTCATGATCCTTCCAGGCTTGTCCCTTGGCTTCTAATGCCACTATTGGATGGCAGGCTGTGTTACAGCTGTCTTGTTGGTCCAAGACAGGATGTCCTGAACCTGCCAACCAGGGATGGCTGGCATTTATATCTCAAAAGGGAAGCCAGGATGTACTTACAGTCTCTTAAATTATGACCAATAAATGTCAGTCCCCTTCATTACTCATCTTGCCTTGGAAGTTTCTTGAATTAATTCCAGCCATAATCACAGTATATCTCTATTTATAGAAAGCTGGGACATCTCACAATATTTAGGCATTGTCTCTGGAGGATACACCTTTCTGTAAGAGCTGGTAATTAGTAAAGCTAAAAGGCTCTTACTTGGTTTGAATGCCCTTAAAATTCAGGAGTGCAGGGGAGTATGTTTGGATCTGAACCCCACTCTGAAGCTAGTTTTATTCTACCTTTCCCATAATTGCCAAGAAGTGATACTGTGCTCTCAGGAACTTCAGGGTTTTTTATGAATTGGGATGATTTCTAATAATTGGTCATATTCAGAATAATTTACAGTTCTGATTATTCTTATAAATGTTAAGACTTATCAATTAGTATTCAGTTAATCAGACTGTTGAGTGGAGTCTAATCCATTTATTTTATTAACAGCATCCAATGACCTTATAAATCTGCAATGTTAAGTACTTCAGGGTGTACAGGTTGGACATCATGGTACTATGCTATGCTCTTTTGCAGAAGAGACCAATCATATTTATTAATTCAGATTGAAACCAGCAGGATGTAAACCACAATGGTTTTAAGCTGTCCATTGTTCTCCTTGTGTCATTCCACCTATCTGCCCACAGCTTTAGGTGTAAGGCATTCAGGGTGGATTTGTATATAATTTAACAAAAAGTCATTTAGGTTTGGAAGGGTAGACATAAAGAAACAGGTGTCAGTTGCATATTTGCTGACAGTAAAATTGCAGCCCTTTGGTTTCACGTAAGAGTGAAATCAGCTGCTGGAAATCACCAACTGAGCAAATGCAATGAGGGCATCACATGCTCAGCTGTGCCTGGAGAGAAGTGGTGTAGCTGGGAGACAGTACTGGAATGATAGGGAGCTGAGGCAAAGGGGCTTTCAGAAGTTTGGTCCAGTAAGCTGGACCAAAAGTTTACCCCCAGCAGGGACACTTCACTGTGCTCCTTCGAACTGTGAACTTCACCTAGTGTTAACATTTTAATTCTTAGCTCGTTATGTTGGAGAAGTCAGACTGGCAGCTTGCAACAACCTGGATTTCATAGGCTATGATTCTATCAGAATGGAGATTCTACCTGATCAAAGATGAAACAGTGTGGGTTAAACCCTTCCTGCTATTTATATTTCCCATGGAAAACCCAAGAGAATTTCAAGTCCTACATAGAGTTCTGGAGGACTGACAACAGCAAGAGAAAATTGATGTTTAATGTTGACTGTTTAAACTGCAGTCAAAGTCATGATAGGGATTCAACCAGTCCTGCCTAAAGCACTGCACTGGCAAATGGCTTTCCCTTGTTTCCTAAATTCCACTCAGAATACCAGCTAGAAGAGATAAAACCTTAAGGAAAGGACAAATGGAGCAAGGATGAAAAGATCTCCCCCCAAAAATAACTGAAGAACTGAAGCCAGCTGAAATCGCCATGAAGTAAACAGAAGTTGGATAACTTCCAGAGGATAGTTAGTAAAGTTAATATGTGAAACAATACTTGAAGCTCACTCTTACATTGTAAAAGTAGATATGCAACTAAAAGAACCCTCCATTATGATGCCAGTTTACAAGATTCTGTAGAAAATCTTGTCTGTCTGAAAAAAACCCACCAAACAAACAAACAAAAAAACCCCATCAAAAATAACAACAAAAAAGTCCCAACCAAACAAACAAACAAAAAACAAAAGAAGAAAAAATTAGTGAAAAATTACCCAACGCCTCAGGATCTCTTAGGAAAACTTATTTTAAAGAAACTTCTTTTATAGGAACTCTTAGCAAATTTTCTTTTAAAGTTCAGTCAGTTATTACCTATATTCATTGTTTTCTTGCTTTGAGTGGTATGATTCCACAAATCAGGAAGAGATACCATGAGACAATGCCTTATCTTATAGAATTTAATTATTTTTTAACCAGTGTGACTGTCAAGAGGAGTCTGAAATATCTCACAGTATTTTACCATTGTTCTGAACTGAGAAATAAGAGATTGTTCCAAACTGAGGTATGTTCTTATATGTGTCTGTCATAGCCTGTAGAACTTTAGAGCTTCCTTCCTTTCTAAGTGTAGAGGTGCCTAAAGCCCTCAGACAATTACACTTAAAATTGCAAAGTCCCCATAACCTTCACAAACTGTTTACTGGCAGGCCTAGATGATCCTTTTTAAAGCCATAATCAGCTCAACACACAGACAAAATAATAATTGAGCCCAAGCAAGATAGTGAAATAGTATCATCCTGACTCTGTTTGTGGACATCATGGAGGAGGGGAGAACTGTGGTTGAAGCTTTACATCAAGCATTGTCAATAAGGCCGAAGCATTTTATGCTCATTTTCCATATCTTCAGTAACATGATCAGCTGCAAGTTGATGGCTAAAAGAGGTAACAGGAGCCATAAAAGTGGAAGATCAGGATCTAGGAAAAGGGCAGAAGAAATCAGGATGTACTGATGGTACATCTTACTGATGTAAGATGGTTCTTTCAAGTCATTCTAGCTTATTTACAAAGGTGAGGGAAGCAATCTCTGAACCACAAGCTTTGAATGCTTTGAAGACTCATGAGGGCTGGATAAGATGTCAGAAGGCTGAAAACAAGCAGAAGATAAGAAATTGCAGACTACCCAGTTTAACTTCATTCCTGGAGAAAAAAAAAAAAAAGGTGGAAATAATCAAATAGAAGAGATTATTAGGAGCCAGCACAGATCTGTCAAGAACAGATCACGTCAAACTAATTTAGCTTTCTTCTGTAACAAGCCTTGTGGATACAGAGGAAGTAGTTGTCATACCTTGTCATTTGTAAGGATTTTGACATTATCTCACAGTCTTTTATCATATATGAAGCAAAGAAGCATGTTCCAAAGGAAGGCATTACAGCAGGGATGCAGAACTAGTGAAGATGATTTTACTCAATGAACAATTCTCACTGATTTCCTGTTGAAACGGAAGACTATTGAGCAGGTTGCCACAAGCTTGTGCTGTGGCCTGCTACTGCTTCATGTTTTCATTAAATACATTGTACTTTATAATTTTAACCCGGATAAATGTCTAGAGGAAGTGTTTTATAAAATCTGCAGATAGCATAAACCAGCTGTGGTGAGCTGGGGGAAACTGCTGTAATTCAAGAAAAGCTTGTCAAACCAGGGATCTGGTTTGAACAGCATCAGAGCGAACGTGAAGTGCTCTCTATGGCAATGATAAATAAATTGCAGCCAGTTCTACATGGGAGACCAGAGGCTGTCCTTCAGGAGGGGAGATGGGGTCTCTAGAGGACCACAAATTCAGTGTTAGGCTAGAATGTGGTCCTGTTGCCAAGAAGGGGAACACCAGCTTACCAGGCTGTGCAAGTGGGAGCACAGCCTGTCAGAAACATCTCATAAGCCTTCAGCTCTGATGTGCACATGTAGGACTCAGCTGAAATGTCCTGCCTTAATTCTGTACTGCACTCTGAGGAAGTGTGGTCCAGTGAGAGGATGTAGACTGGGACAGTGAGAATTGCTTGAGGTCAAAGGAGAAAAGACTGAAATAATTAGGGTTGTTTAACCTGAAAGGAATAAGATGCTAGTCTGGCAAGTGAAAGAAAATAGGAGTAATCTGTTCCTCCTGCCCATGATGTATAAAAGTGGAGTAATGGTCTTTAATGGAGACCAAAAGATTGTGATGCACTGTGATATACTGAGTAAACTATGGCAGCTTCAATCACTGAAGGACTGCAAGAAGTACCTCAGGACCAGAGGATGGACTAAATGGTCTCTTGTGCTCTTTCAACACTATTTCATATTATTATTATCAAATAATCACTGAAGCAGAAACTGGACCCTGTCTGTCCACTTGCAGGACTGTGTTTAACCAGTAGGATATAAGATGATATTTACTTCTGTATGCTCTCTATCTCTGGCCTGATGATTATTTAATTCTTCCATAGAAAAAGCCAAGGAACTTAAGCAGGAAAAGCTAGGAGCAGCTTGCTCTTAACAGTCTTTTGTAGGAGGGAGTTAAGTCATGAGATCTTTCAGGTACAGGAGAGAGTTGAACCACCATCTTCCATAATTCAAGGAAGCTAGTGTGTCCACTGAGATATTGAATTTACTACCTGCTGTCAGAGAGGAACTGGAGTTGTTCCTTTCAGTACAGGGGTTCAGGGCTTCGATCCAAACCAGAAGATACCTCCCCAATAACCTGAGTAAGATGCCTAAATCCAGACTGTTTAGATGTCACTCTGTCTTCAGCATTTGTTATAGGCAGGTTCAAAAGGCATTCACTTGCTGTATTACTGAGCTGCCTAGTTCTACTCATATTTTCTAATGGACTTAAGGCTATGGTTTCAGCAAGACATCTCACCTTCTTCCTAGCTTCCTAGCCTCCTTAGCTCCAACATCCATCTCCTGAACACAAATGTCTGCTGGAACTCCACACCGAGGTGCCCTTTTCATCATCTTCATGGGAGAATTATTACAAGAGATTTATCAATTGGTGCCTTCTTCTACCTGGCTGACATGAATTGTCTCAAAGCATTTGTTTGGCAGTCACTCAGAAATTCCCAAGTGGATTGCTGTACTCCTACTAGAAGTTGCCTTCAGTGCTTAATCCCCTCTGCTGCCATTATGATGTGTCCTAGTGGTTGCTGGGAATACAGAATAAAACATACTGAGATATAATTCACCTTCTCCGGATGTATTCTTATGCAGCAGAGGAGCTATTGCTGCATGGGAATATAAAAGAGCTAAATCTGATCTGTGGTATCTTCCAATATCTCATGCTAAATCCATATAACCCTTAGGATGATATCCTTTTTTTATTCCTGAGTCTTTTCACAACACAAGAGGGGGAACAAGACACCCTGCCTATAATTAGGATTACCCAACTTCTGGGAGATGAGATAAATTGTAATAGTCAAAGACAATCTTTTCACCTACATCAAACTTTGATGAGCTTTTCCTGTTTGGATAAGAATTTTCTTGGTAGGAGTCTTCTTCAAATAGACATTGTGGTTTTTAAATTTATTTGTCTGTTGAGATTAGAGGAATAAAGCTTTGAAAGCACAAAGTATTTTGCAACCATTTAATAGGCAACAGTTGCACCTTTATAATACAAAGGAGGAGACTTACGATTTCAAATGATGAAATTTCCTATTTTCTCCCTTTTTAGTTTACATTTAAAAGATTAAACACCTTTATTAAGCATACATTTAGTTTTCAAAGTCAAACATTTAGTTTGACATACAGAAAATTAATTAAAAGGGTTGTGTATCCATCTTTAATTTCTCTTCTCTCATGAACAGACATAAAAATGTGGTTCTTAATTATAAGATCAAACACTCGTACCTTTTTTTTTCAATAGGATCCCTGTCTCATTCAGTGCACAGAATGGAATCCACTTAGGGAGTGAATGAGTTTTGCCATAAACTAAGCTGATTTCTATAGGTCTCCTGTTTCATTTACTGCCAGTGATGAAGGTTATGCATTGAATTGGGCAGGGGGCTGTTCAAAAACAGAAGAATGGTCTCATATTTTGGCAATTGAATACTGCCTTGAAGAATTAGGCTTTTTCCTGCCTTTTGTCACAAGTTCCTATGTGATATGAAAAGGCCACGTAAATGAGGTTTTCCATGGGTGGCCACTAATTGGTGTGTTCTCGTTTTCTGGGTTCTCAGTTTGAAACACCTGGGGTCTGACTTGCAGAAGTACAGAGCTGGTATTGAATGGAGGTTTGCTGTCAACACACACAGAGCTGGGGAAATGCTAATCCGAGGCCTCACACATTGGGAACTCAAAATTAGTAGTTGCTCTGGTCATTTTGACCTTCCCTCTTTTTGCTTTAGTGTCTGTAAAATAGATATAACAACCTCACCTGTCTCCATAAGAGAATATCCATTAAGGCTCATGAAGCAATGAGATATTATGGCAAAATAACTGAAAAAAAACATGAGGAAATCAGTATTCTGCATTCAGTGATGGGTTTGAATGGTTTGTGGCAAATAAGGCATGTTGCTGTGCTGTGAAATTAGCGTAATAGGAAAATACTGAATTGCCACCCACTCTGTGAGCTCTGTCCTTTGTAGTAGCTAAGATGGGGGACACTAAGGAAAAAAAAAATACAATAAAGACTATTAAAAGGCATGTGCAGGGTGAAGTTAAAGTGAAGTTTCAAAGGTAGTCTCCATTTTACATTTTCTGCTTCCACCTTTAACATGTGCCCAGAAAGATGCTTGTAAGACAGTCTCTTTATGTAATACATGAGTCACATTACTTTTGACTTGTGCCTGTGAATGATGGGCTGAAAAATAATTGTGAAAAACTGGGCCAAAAGTGTTATCACTGAAACTAGTACTACACTTTTCATTGATATTGGAGGTTAGATCCTTAACAAATAACTCCTAGAACACTCTTGTTATTACTCCATTTGTATGTGAGGAAACTGAGGCACAGAAAAAAGTAGAATAATCTGCTGCAGTAATTCTACCTGTTTTCTCTGTACACAATCAAAAACTTTTAAGCTAGCATTCATATTCCTTGTGAATTACTTAATCTAGAAAGGACTGAAAAAGGATAGGTTTGTTTCCTCTCTTCTTCCCCTCCCTTCTCCTCACCTGGAATAAATTGAGTAATGAAAATAATTTGTTTGCTTTATTTGCCACTTGTTTTTTATTTGTGTCTGTGGGGTGTGGCATGTATCTGCCTATGGGACTCTGTGGGAGGACCTCATAAGGAAGAGCTGACCCTGCAGTAGTGGAAGCACACAGGTCTGTGCTGTTGTAAGTCCTGTATTTGGAGCTCGTGCTGCGCTCATGAAGTTCAGGCTCTTGGTTGCTGCCCTGAAGGATCTCCAGGTGGGGAGGCTGTGCTCGCAACAGGATCTGGATCATAAGCTCCACACACCAGGATGAGCTTAGGAAAGAGATCAGAGCCTTCAAACTGCACTTAGCAGGGAGCCTGAGAAGAGGCAAGAACCTTGGTGGTATGCTGTAATACACTTTCATTGATGAGAGCCTTCTCCATACTCTGAATATGCTGTGGCTGTTGTGGAGACCAGAAATGTTTGTATTGCCTTTCTCAGATTTCTGGTGTATAAGATAGAACAAAATTTTCTTGTCAGGCACAGGTGGGGATTTTTTTCTACCATGGCTACATATGCTGTCTGCTGCTGAACTGTTGTGTTGCATTCCAAGTCTCTGTGTCCATGAATTTTCTCCAGAAGAAAGTTACTTCTCCAAGAGGTGCACAAAGCACTGGTGCAGAGCTGACAGTCAAGACAGAGTGATCAGAAGAGGTATTTCATGGAGGCAGTGTAGGTGGCCAAAGAGAAGGTCTTGTTGGCGGGTCTGGAGGAAGGCCACTGTCCTTCTGCCATATAAGAATGGAAGTGGAGAGGCTGTCAGTGTAGGGAAGAAAGAGACCTTGTTGCCAAGCGAAAATGTGGCTGTCTCTCTGGGCCAAACCTGATGCATGTTTGCCAGGAAGGCAGTGGAAATATAGGTCTTGTGTTAATTTTTGTTGAGATGGTAGGGATTTTATAGTCCTTACTATTCCCACAGCAGATGTATTTTAGGCTAACCTTGCTGCCACAACCCTTGTGGAAGTGTGAGCTGCTACTGCACAGAAATGGAAGGGGTGGCAGTGTCACGGTGTGACTGAGGTTTGCCAGTTTTTATACATTTAATTTCTTTTATAGATAGGATTTAGGAGCAGAGACAAGGCAGGCTTAAAACTTGAAAAGGTATAAGAAGAAATTTATTAATAACACAGAACAATTCAGAATAAGATTTCTAGATGATTCCCTCTTCCCCCTTTCTTCATACCAGCAACATACAGAAAAACACTTTGTTCAGGTATCTACTTAAATAATCATTTCAGTTCATTCTAGAGAGAAAAAAGTCCTTTTTTAAGTTTAGGCTTAGGGAGTGTTTAGGCTTAGGGAGCATCCACCCTGAACCTACAAATTATGATTTTTTTCCTCCCATTCTCACAGTCCTTCCAGAGCTGTGTTATGGGTTGCTGCACACATGGGGCACCATTTTTAAAGGCAGGCTGCTGAAAACACAAAAGTCTCTTTATCTCATTCTTCACCAAATGTCTCTGTTCAATATTCCAGTCCCAAAACAGAGAGAACTTCATTTCCCCGAGGCAAAAAGTCTTCATTTCAAGCACCTAACCTCCCCGAGTATATTCTACAGTTTAAAGGAATTTCAGTGAAGTCACAGTCTCCTAGAGCCCACAAAAAAAAAAAAAAAAAAAAAAAAGTTTTCAGCTACTTATCAGTGATGTCTTTTCATCTCTCCATCAGGAACTTTGTCTTCATTCCGCTGACTTCTGTAGCTCTTCTTGCTTTATTCCTTTCGTTCTGGGGAGCTCAGGAAAAATCTAGTCTCATCCAGGGACTAAGAGTTAAACTTGTATCCAGAAAGTAAGGAGCCAGGCTGAAGCCACGCCGGGAAAAACGTGGCCACAAAAGAGACCATGTGGAGACGGCTGGACCTCCTTCTGCCGCGTGCTCGGCTGGAGCCTCTCTTCTCAGAACAGGGGGAAAGGAGAGCCTCGGTAGCTCTCCCATGCCCCGCTCGGCCATGCTGCATGGAGAAGGAAAAACTGGGCCGAGCAGTAATCGGGGAGCCGAGCCATGGCCCCGCCGAGCCAGGGCCGGGGGTGCTGGGCCGGGCCACCCGTGCGGGACTTCCCCCGCCAGGGCCAGGCCAGACCGGGCCGAGCCGGGTCCACTCCGGGGCCACCCAGGACCAGGGCCCGCCCGGGCCGGAGCCGAGGCTGGGCCAGGGCCAGGCCCTCCCCCCTGCCAGGGCTCAGGCCATGCAGGGGCCGGGCCGGGCCGGGCCCCACGCCGCGGGTCTGGAGCTACGCAGGCTGCTGCTCACCTCCCCGACCGGAAGGCAAAAGAGCGAGTTAACCTTTTCCCCTGTGATTTCTGAAAGCGAAATAACTTTCTAATTGGTTTCTTGGGCTGTCAATCACTAACTCAGGTCTCTGATTGGTCCCCACAGCCTCAGGGGAGGCTCCCAGAGAGGGGACTGCTCTCCTGTTTCAGGCCCTCGTGCTCTTCAAGAGGCTCCCCTGGGGGCTGCGCTCCCCTCCCCCTCCCTGTTCCACCTGTCACCAGCACAGGTAGAAAAGCACCGGACTACATCAGGAGATAATTTTGTTTGAAGTATCCGTGGTCATGGGACTTCACTCTAGAAGGAGAAGCACTGACCACAGCAGATAATCCTGTAACTTCTAAGCATCTGCCCTGGAACTGAAGGGGCTTTACCAAGCAAAGGTCAGCCTTCCCATCTCAGAAGGTGCAGTAAGTGACCCCACTGTCAGGGCTTGCTTGCTTGCTTCTTTTCCGTGGCTCTGAGCTGTCCCTGCAGAGGGAAAAATGTCCTTCTTGTTGCTCTGCCTCATTATATCCACCCAGTTCCATCTTTCACGTGATTCATTTTCTCTCAGCTTCATGCACTATGGTATCATCGATGCTGATATCCCCAACCTGTAATTTTTCAACTTCTCTTAGATACTTGCCTCTAAACTCTTCTTCCTGTCAGGTGCAGCAGACAGCAGAGAATGCTGAGTACCTCTGAGGGGTACCATACAAAGCAGTTCTACTGTTTGGAAATCCATTTGTGAAAGCTGAGCAGCAGAGAAATGCCTGGAGAAGTTAATCAGAGTTGGAGATGGGCACAGGTTTTTTTAAAAACCATAAGCTCAAGCACTGTGGTGTAAACAGGAGGTCATTTTACTGCCAGTGGCAGTGAAATAGTGCTCAGTTATACAGAGCATGGAAAGCGCTAATCATAATAATTTCTGCCATTCCTTTGCTCCACTTCTGTCAACACCCTGTGCTGCGCCCTGCAGCAGCCCTACTAGTTCAGCTCTGATGTTCCAGGGTAGCTGTGGAGCTGACAAAAACTAGGCAAGGGTATAGCTGATCCTTTGAACAAAGTAATTCTCTGTTCAATAGCTTTCTTGTACATATTAAATGATAAAATCTTCAGGGGGCTTTTCCCTGATGCAGCAATTGTGCATTCATTAAATTGCCAGATAAGGTGTACTTTCTATTAATTTATTTTTTGCTAAGAAAAACCCTTCATTTTCCACTGATTATCCTGCCTCACCTAATTCAAGGATGGACAACTTGTGACTTTGGACCCGGAGGCAGATACTGAGGGATTGATGTAAAACTCCCACAATGGAATCACAGAATCATTTAGGTTGGAAAAGACCTTTAAGATCATCGAGTCCAACCTTTGTCCAATCAGCACCGTGACAACTAAACCACGACACTGAGCGCCACATCCAGCCACTTCCTGAACACCTCCAGGGGTGGTGTCCACCACCTCCCTGGACAGCCCGTTCCAATGCATGACATCCCTTTCTGTGAAGAAATTCCTCCTTGTGTCAAACCTGAACCTCCCCTGGTGCAGCTTGGAGTTATGGAGATATGTTGTATTACTACTAGCACACTGCTGATGATTCCAGTGCATTTTTATCTATATCTCCATGTGGGAGGAAGCTCCCAGGGGCCTCTGAGGCCATCAGGTTCCTACAAGCTCTGGGACTTAGCTGGGCACCTGCCTCATCCCATCCCACACTGTGTGCTGGCACCCTGGGGACCCATTGCTTGTTTCTGCCTGGGAGCTACTTGATGAAAAATCTCACACCTTGCCTATGGGTACTGGATAGGGGCTTGACACCTCTTGGACACTGAAAGTTGTTTTGGGTTTTTTGGGTTGTTTTGTAAGATGCTGATGAAGCCAAGAGTTTTAAGTTCCCATTATGTAGTTAATTACATTTTAGAGTGTTAAATCTGGGTAAAAGTTGAATTACACCACATTATTGGGAACGGAAATAGATTTAGACTTCAGATGCAATATGAGCTAATATATGTGTGATAAAGACCATGGAGAAACTATGTTAGAAGAAAGTTATTAAATATGCTAAGGCAAATATTAAAAAAATAAGCCAACACGAGGAATGTAGCTGTCTGTGCAACCTCAGTATGGTCTCCTCTTGCGATGCATTTCAGTATGCGTCTAATAACAGGAACACATTTTTGTTTTCAGGGATTCTGACTGCATGCAGGACACAGAATGGACAGTGCTCACTTAATGAGCAGTTTTGAATTCTCATAATACGTCAGTGTGTTATCCCCACAACTTTGCTTAATAGTATTCAAACCTTGCTCTGAAATCAGAAATACTAATTCTCTCCTGGACTGTCTTTTGATTCTGAGCACTCCCCTAATATCACTTAGTATCCCTTTGCAACACTTATGTGAGATAACTGAGTATTTTAACTCCATTTTTGCAGGTGGACAGCTGAGTTACAAAGAGTTTGGTCAGCAGAATGCCCTAATTTTATGTCCTGAATTTCAGGAGCAAAGGGCCTGAACTTTATTCATAGTTGTTTTTTTTTCAGTTGCACATATCTGAAAACATCTCCCATTACTGTCAGCTGCAGCTCTGAGTGCTTGGCACTGCTCCAAATCAGACTCAAGGTGTCTGAAGTCAGCTACTGAGAGATGCAGAACTTGTCACTTGGAATGACCCCATGAAAAGCACAGGCCAGGATAACAGAGGAATCCACAGCAAAGGTGGGCAGGGGTGTAGGAAAGCCACCTGTCAGCTTCCCTCGCCCTGGGATCCTCTGTTCTCCTTTGCCAAACTTCTCCCTCCTGCATTTTAACTTTCAACTTCCAACTGAACAAACTAAGACCAAAATTTCAGTGTAATCCCTTTATACCCCTGAGTTTCCTAAGCTCCAAATATCCAGATTTCCTACTAACACTTTAAGTCTTCTTTAAGCTACTTTTTTGCAATCTCGCAGCAGATATTTACAAGCCTTTTTCCAAACAGTGGCAGGGTGGTATTAGGTAATTTACAGAACTGCCCTAACAAATAAGATTTATATAGGCAGGAGCCTAGCAGGATTTTCAGAGAGCGTTGGTGCCTAATTCGCACTGGTTTCAATAGGATTAAGGAAATATGGCATTTGTTAAGATCTTACTATTCATTCCTTAAAACCTGGCCCTTAAATTCTTCTTTGAGTCAAGTTTATAGGGAACCACTAGAGCTAAAGCATAGGAATGTATACTAAAATGTTATTAAATTTGTGGTAAAGTTCTGTGAGAGTGCAATCTGTAAAGCAGGCATCTTGGGGAAATGTGTTATATTTTTCTTCAGGCTTCAAAATTATTGTGTCTGCAACCAAAGGAAATTACATGTAGAAACGTTTTTCTCTGCTTTGCACTGAAATCCAAATGTTAGTCATCTGAAAGCCCCAGCAGGTGCAATTCTACATAAGTATCTTCAGGTATTCTAAGGATCAGGCAGATTCTGAAAACTTAGTGGCTGATTTGAGAGAGTACAGAAAGTATTTGTACATTCATAACCCATTATTTCTGGAAAGGTTCAAATGATTCTTGTTTAATTTAATCTGTTTGAAAGTGTTCTCTATCTAGGGTTAATTTCTGATTTAATTTCTGTAGGATCTAGTGAATTCATTATGCAGACTGACTTCAGGCAATATATTCATTGCAATTTGCTCTCTTACTCTACTATGTTTATACTTATGTGTGTGTTTGTGACATGCAGTTGGTGATGGTTGTACAATATGATTTCCTCTCCCTGACTGGGAAGGAAAAGGAAGGGTCACCAGAAAAAAAAAAAAAAAAAAAAAAAAGGAAAAGAAAAGAAAAGAAACCACCACACTCCTGGGCTAAAATTTTAGAGAGATATTAATTCACTGTGATGGAATTTGCATGATTTTTGCATTGTTTCTATTTTCCTGACAGAGGGACTGGTTAATGTGAAAAGTATAGTACAGTAAGTGATGTGACCTGACCACATAATGTAGACATTTGCATAGCATAATCTGGGTTGTTTGAGCAGACCTATGATTTGCTTGACTCCAAAGATACATCTTATGAACAATTTGGTATTTGTATTGTTATTGGGTCAGTAAATTGATCTGATAAGAACCAACCTTATTCTCTGACTTCCTGAAGAAGCAGAACCATGATTTTTACCAACAAGTAACACTATATTTAGGTGGTACTTGGGGGAAACAAGCTGACTGCTGTAGTATCTGAATTGTTTTTCTTCTGTGAATCAGTGTGCTCCCTATGCCCTTTCAACACACTCCCATTGTCTTGTCTCCTATTGCTTGTTTCATTGCTTCCTTTCTGACACCACAAGGGAGATCCATCCCACAGATGTAGAAATAATAATGGTTGTCAGAATTATAAATCCTTATGCATTTTGGTTTTTTTTAGAGTGGGCACCTCTTCCTTCATCTGGAAGGAAAGATGATGGGACCCCTGATGGAAACTCTTGGACAACCACTGATGAGGATTTGATTCTTCTATTTCCTCTTACTTTTCTTGGCTGCTCCAGCTGCTTCACATCCTCTGAAAACTCCTAATAGTGCTGAATAGTATTTGAGGGGAACTGAGAGGAGATGGAGCAGTCAGACTCAGGACAGTGTTAGCAATCCAACCTGTGTGGATTGCTGAGTATCTATAGGGCATGGCCATTCATAAGTTCTTTTAAGCTTTTTTTTTTCTTTCTTTATTCCCAAGTGGTTAGCTGTTTTCAGCTCCACCTATTTTAATGGCTGCAGCTTTCCCTCCTGCCTTTGGGAGTCTGATCCACACATTGATTTATTTTGAGCTACATTGCTAATTACTATTTTTGTAAGTATAGTGTTTCATTATTCATTAAAGCTGGGGAGACATTTTAGTAATTTCTCAGTATAACAAATGTAAATTCAGTAATCAAGTAAGATCTCTGGTTGGGGTTTAGGAGGGCTAGGAGGAGTGATCTGACAAAGAAGTTGGTATGACAACTGAGAGCTATTGATATATGAAGGAGTGTTACTAAGAAAGCAGAAACAAGCTTATGTCAGCACAGACAAGATGCAGGGGCCAGCTGAAATGCTGGAAGGAATTCTTTAGTTCACTAAAGGAATAAACTGCCACAGGAACTCAGAGAGTCATTTTCTGGGGCAAATGTCCAAAGACTGGTAAAAAACACTCCTGCAAGGTGGATGAACAAAATCAGTCATGCTGCACTGTACAGGGAGGGTGTAGAGGCCCCTGAGGATTTTCAGTTGTTTTCTCTTTAGTGTGTGACAAAGCTGCTCAGTGTGTACTGGCCCTTACTAAGAGAAGAGGAAACACTGTCCATTTTCTGGCGTTAGATCAACTGTGCAAGTTTCCCAGTGCTTTCTGTCTGGCTTTGCATGGGTTCCGGAGGGAAGAAGGTTCTTATTCTGGACAGTCATAAGTCCTTCTCAGATTAAAACCCTATTTCCATATCACACCTTCATCAGAGTAGAAAGAATTGGAAGTAGCTCTGTGCACTCTGCCTGCCCAGCCACCCTAGGAGTCCTTACCAGGGTCCTTTTTCCCTCAGCTTCTCTTCCAGGGGCCTATGAGTAAAGCCCCCCTGGTGGGCTCCAGAGGTTTCTGGATGTAGAGTACAGTTCTGCTACAGATGAACCAGTTGCAGAGTCATCTAAACTGTGTACCCAGGGAAAAGACATTACAATATGCTATGCTTTGAGGCCACGGATATTCTTTCTGACTGAAGGATGGAAAAAAACTAGAAGACCTTATGACCAAGATACGAAATAATTTCTGAAGCCCTTTTTCAATAACAACTTTAAAATAGGAAACCTGGGTGGTGAAAAAATTGAAATAAATAACAGTTGTACTCCAGCAGGAAGATTAGGACAAGATCTGGATGACTATTTAAATGTGGTTGTGATATACTAGCCCTTGTAAGTGGTGGATCCAAAGACTTGTGGCTTTTTTCCTAGCACATCTATTCAAAATGTTCCCTTTGGCCAGGGGTCTTTTTAGCACTAAAATAGCAGGGTCCACAAAGGGGTTTTTGCAGCAGGCGCTGCAGGTTCACCTCCCTCTCCCCCCTTTTCAATAGGATTGAATACAGTAAAGGAGCAAAGGAGGAAACAAAATGGCTCAAAGCCATATGTGCATTTCCCATAGCTCAGTGCCAGGGTCTAGAAAAAGTGATTAAGCCCTGGAGTTACTGAGTCTTATGTTCAGGATCTTCCCAGCCAAAACCAAGCCTATATTCTGGTGACAACCCACCTGAAGAGGGGAGATGGGAGAGAGGAGAGAGTTATGGCACAACATTATGCCCTTGGGACTGTGCTGCTCAGGAGTGATAGCTGCAATCACAGGCCTGATTGATCAATTTTACAGACCTTGGGAAGTACTGGAATTACACAAACTGAGCAGTCAAGCCCAGATCCTTGGGTGAAAGAAGCTATGTCATACATGTCCCCTCTGGAGACATTTTCAGATTCTGATAGACTTAAGCCCCTTTTTAGGATGTTCTCATCCTGCACTGACAGGAGGAAGTAGAGCACGGCTTAAATATTGCACAATGCTTTACTGAGCTACATATCATGCATTTGAGGTTCTTGCAGCACTACAAATACTAATTTAATTATGTTCAGAATCCTTCTGGAACTTAACAATATCTCCATTTGTAAGTTGTTTGGAACAGCAGACCACAGAGGCCTTGTAAAAATTATCCCTAGCAAAATGTCACTAGAATCAATGAAATGAAACTCCACTTTCATAATCTGACATTTCTTTTGGAACTGGACTTCAAATAAGACTTCCATACAACTGATAATAAGTTAATCAGTTGGGACAGAAGGAATAGAAAAAGATGGTCTGGGTCTTCTCACACTTTTCTGTGAGTCAGCAGTATATCAGAGCTCAAAGTGGGACCAGTGACCTGTCTCCTGTATTTGATATCTTAAAAGTAGGTCTAACTCTTCCTGTTCTCACGTGGTAGTGCCTAAGCAGGGAGGAGATACGGAGATCTCTCCTTTCTCTGCTTTAAACACATATGAGAAATGAACACTAAAGGCAGGCCAAGAATAATGTCACATAAGGTCTTCTGTAAGGTCCCTGACATCCAAGACATAGAATTGCTGTGAAGAATTTAGATTCATAAGATGGGTCCATGTCTTACCCACTGCTTGTGGTGAATTCATACACAGGTTGTCATGGCAGTCCTGTCAGAAACCTTGTAGAAGATCTATGGGGCAAATATCAACACTAGTGCCACTGAAGTAAAGGTGGATGGAGACAAAGACCAGGACAATCTCTGGGTCTACAAGCCCCAGTAGGCATGAAGATCCACAACACAAGTCAATAAACTGAGCTTCCATGAAGATCAGATCCAGACTCAACACCTGATTCTCTGCCTTCCAGCTGTTGGCTGATATTTTGTCCTAGTGAATCTGAGGCTGGTGTTAACAGGGCCAGGAAAACCCATGGAGGAAGAAGCAGTAGCCCCAGTAGGGCTACTCCTGGCTGGTTATGGAGAGGCCATGACAGTGGGACCTATTGAATCCATCAGAATCAGAAGCTGAGAAAAAGCCAGCTGCCCCAGTGAGAAGATAGAGTCTATACCAATAGATAGAAGCCTTCACAATGGATTGCTGCTCTTTGGGGATACAATATCATGGTACACACAGAGCTCAGATCTGCAGTGGGGTTGTGGGATTGGCCTATTTGGAACTAAAGCTGAAGAGGCTGTGGGAGAGTATATCTTATGTGGAGCTGTTTTAATATCAGTTTATCAAATTGTGTAGACCTACAGCTCTGGGGTTTTTTTGGGCTCTTTTTGGGTTTTTTTATTTTGCTAAGAGCAGTTCTGATGACTTGAAAAATTGTATGGCGCTTGTCAGGGAATGGGGAAGCTGTTGGCTAAAGGTAGTGCTCGGGGCTAGGCTCTCTTTCAAGACTGGAAAAACAAAAGACAAAGGTCTGACCAGTAGGTTTATGGAACAGTAAGAAAGTACTTACTACAGTACTTACTTAACTGGCCTTGCCAGGTCCCAATCAAAAATCCTGGTTTCTGCCTTCTCCAGCTCATCCTGTAATTTCAGTTGGGGTACACACCTTTGTCCCTCCTGAAGTTTAATTGCTGTGTGTGATTGAAGGCACGGGTGGCAGCCACAGGGTTTCACCTCAGCTATAGCTGCAGTTCAGGAGGAAAATCACCTTTTCTTCTTTGTGCTGGTGCTGGGTATAAAGCAGTGGTGGTGTCACAAAGGGCAAGTCCCACCTGACTAACCTAGTGTTTTTCTGTGATGGAGTGACTGCTCCAGTGAACAGGGGAAGGGCTACAGATGTCATCACTTGGACTTCTGCAAGGCCTTTAACATGGTCCCAAATTATATCCTTCTCTCTAAACTTGATTGATTTGATAGGAGGACTCTTCAGTGGGTGAGGAATTGGTTGGACAGTTCCTGAGGGTAGCGGTCAACAATTTGGAGCCCCTGTAGACACTGATGACAAGTGGTGACCTTTAGGGGTCCAAATGGATATTTAATGTCTTTCTCAGTGACTGAGACAGTGGGATCAAGTACACCATGAGCATATTTGCAGCACACCAAGCTGAGTGCTGTCAACAGGCCTGAAGGACACCCTGTGTTGCCATGGAGGGAATGGGGTAGGAGCAGGACATAAACTTCTGCTTCCTGTGGAAGTCATTCTGGAGACCCTACACAGGCCTGGACTCTGGGGAATCTCAGCAGCCGTCTGCCCAAGATCTCAGGGGAGCAAGTCTGAGCAGGAAATTAGCCTCTGTGCCCTGAGTGCAGCTAGATAAGCATCAAATGTGTTCAGCTCTCATGAGGGTAGGCACTCTGAGCCACCTGAGGATAAAAACAATTCCCTAAAATTTTTTTTAGAGTCCAAAACTAAGCAAATAGCAATTCCCTGAAAAATTTTGTGAAGTCTAAAACTAAGCAAGCAAGGAAAAAAGGGACTTGGAGAGAAAAAGTAGGAAGGGAGAGACATTGATTAATTCTGGGTTTCATTACCTGCTCATTGTCAGCAGACTATGGATCAGACTCTAAAAATGCAACTTCAAAATAGTTCACATAGCAGCAACCACCCTTGCCCAAATTGTCCCAAACAACCAAGCAAACCACATAGTTTGAGCTTAAAAAGATAAAATTTCTCTTTAGTGGAGTGACACCCAAGCATGTCTACATCAAAAATCACCTATTCTTTGAATGGACTTTTCTAATCAAAGCATAGTTCAAGGGAAATTTTTCACTTGGTCCTTTTGCTGAATTTCTTCCCTGTGGGTTGTTTTGGGAGTAGATTTACACTGTCAGCTTGGATACCTTCCTGCTTCCTTTCTAGGCTTTGATCCCTTGATTTGAATGCCTGCTGACTGGTTCCTTCTGGAGTATTTCCCTCCAAAATAGGAGACTAGACACAACTGACAGTACAGTATGCACCAGAATCCAACCTCAAGCAAGAGCATAAATGTTGATTGTGCCAAACACTCAAGACCTTTGACACAGTTCCCATAGACCTCCTGCCCTGGAGTGCCCTCATACACTTAGGGTATACACACACCCTTGGCATGAACTATAAAAGTAGCACCTTCTCAAGCTCCAACACTGTCCTATCTCTGAGACTCTGGGTGCTTTGAATTGAGAGATGAGTGAGTGCAGCCTGTGCCCCACAACTACCAAAGTGCTCCACAGAGCCCAGACCAGACCCAAGACAAGTCTTTTCCCCTGTAAGCTTCTCTGCTCCAGAAAGCATGAACATCATCCTGAACATCATCCACCTCGTGTCCCCTTCAGGGGCAAGGCTCTACTTTCTTTCACCCAGCCTGCAAAGGCAACATAAGCAGTAGTGAGTGCCTTTTTCCCTTTAACTTCTAGACCTGTTGGAGATCCAGGGTGGTAGAGGGCACTGTGGTTGACAAGCTGAAGAGAAATTAAGGGTGACAAACAGAAGGGAGAGTCACAAAACAGGTAAGGAGGGTATGGATTTATTGAGAAAGCTCGTTAGAAATATCTAAATAGGTTTAGCTTAGATCGTCTTCCACCTCTCTTTGCAGGCACTGTACATGAGGGAACATCCATCCATCTACCTGACTGTCATCTTATTTTAATCAAGGCCCCATAAAATAGAAGGGAATTTTGCTACATATGAGAGGATCATGTAGAGAAAGGATGGAAACTCCATTGTTAGAGGATTTGAAACTGGAAAGCTGAAACCCGGCTAGTTGTACCCTGGGGAACAATCCTGCATAGGCCTTCAGAGGGATGAATTAACCTTTTCTTTCTCAAGGGTGCTTTACCCACCATCACCATAGTCATCCTGGGAAAATAAAGGAACTCTGCTTGTTTCCTCGCCTTGAAGACAGGTTGTGCTGACAGGTGCCATCCTCTAGCCAGGTGTCTTCACACCATTTACTGGGTTAAAAAAAAGCTGCTGTATGTGCTAAATTGCTTCCTCACTTCCCAAAGTGTAAAAACCTTTTATCTCTTTTACGTGTCCATGCTTAATTCATTCTGGAGAGACAGCTGGTCTTTTTTTTTTTTTTTTTTTTAAATACATTCTGCTCCTTAAATGCTGTCTCTGAGACAAATCAGGTCGTGTGGAGCCAGGCCCATGAAAAATGCTGTAGTGACTCAGTCCTGGGAAATCACTGGGAGTTGGACGCCTTAATTTCTTTCTAAGTCTAGGCCCAGGCAGCCTTGAGTAACATCTATAAGAACATACATTGTGTTCTAGTCAAGAACAGAGCATGGGCTGAGACACATCTTAACCCCACAAACAGCACAGGAGTTTGGGTGCTTCAGCACTAGTTCACATAAATAACTGAAGGAAAGGTTTCCATACATACTTTTACACAGGTGTGAAAAAAGAATACCTTTGGGCCCTTATTTCCCTGTGTGACTACACAGTTGTTTGTTTTGGGTTTTTTTCCCAATAATAGTAATGTATCATATTTCCCTTGGGTGAAATGGGTGAAGTGGTTTATTGAGTGTATTATTGTCAATGGTCCTATGGATCCTATGGTTGTCCAGGCTCTGGCCAGAATTGATGCCTTGTCTGGTGAAAGGTATTTTAGTCCTAAATCTGGGCTCCCAGCCCAGAGTTTTCCAAATACTGGTAGACGGCCGTGTGTATCAAAGGGCTCTGGGATTTGGTCATGTTTAAGAAGAGCTCCTAACTAAGGAGAGAAAGGAGCAGCATATCAAGGTGGTGGCTGAACATATATCATGGCTGTAGCATATAGCAGCTGGATCCTAGGATTGAGGGGTGATACATGCTATGTATTGGAGGTAAGAGAAACACCAGGAAAAGGAGAACTAGAGAGAGAAGCAGAGGAAGCTGTATAATATTTAAACACCTTTCAGTGGAAAAGTAAATTCTCTCTTGGTCTCTCCACCCTAGCATTCAAAATACAAAACAACTTGATTATTTTTCCAAGGAAAGGCAATGAGGTTTACCATGAGAGACAAGTGGACTGACAGCAAGCAAGGACCAAAGCACTCAGTCCTCTCCTTTCTTTGCCTATATGTGGTTGCAAACATGTGGAACATCTAGAAAACACCTAGGTTCTCCTTTTCTGCTTTCCTGAAATGCCAAGACAGGAGATACTTAAAAGGGTCTGGTCTTCCTTAATTATTTGCCTAAGCTGTGAGTTTGGAGAGGGAAGGTGTAAAAGTGGCCAGAGATTTGAAATCTTCTTGTCATGGCTTCAGGAAATTTCGAGATACCTGGTAGCTAAGAACTAACCTCTGCCCTATCTGTGATTTAACATTAATTTCTTATCTCCTACTCTATCAGCTATGTGATAGGAAGGAAAGTCTCACTTACAGGAGCACCCTGCCTGGGAAGGGATGTCCTAAAAACCTGGAGGTGTGGCAGACAAGCAGATGGGGATGGTGAGAGGATCATCCCTCTAGGACTCAAAAGATGCTATGGGCTGTATCGATAGAGACATAAATGTGTTTCATAAAGGCAAAGATTTGCACACTGGCTTCAGTGGGTATGTGAGGATGGTCTAAACAAAAAAATGGACATGTTTGACTATGTCCTTTTATAGATCAGTTTAGCTCTTCATCCACCTGCCTCAGTGATACCTTTTTGCCATTACAGGATCCATGATTCATTTCAAACAAAATGGAACAGAGGACATTTGCTCTGTGTTAAATGGCAATACATTGCATGTACCCTAACAGTAGCATGAATGTGTCAGTATTAAGTATTAAGTTTACTTTACACATAAATGTGTAAATGAAGGGGAAGGGGGTGATGGAATACTAATATCTGAAACCTGTCCCTATCAGACCTGATTCCTGGCTGAGAATTATAGATTCCATGCAAACACTAGTAATAATAGTCAGTTTATTCTAGCCACAATACTACAGCCAAGATGTCATGAAAGCTTGGGAGATAGATAAGACAGATAGATTTCTTGTTTTCCACTGACGTGGTTTTGAATGCATCCTGGCAGGGCTGACTCACCCTTTTAGCTTTCCAAGGAAGACAAATTGCTTTCCAGGAGCTCCTGCCATATACAGGTTATTTTTGAGTACTTCCTTAATTAAGGTTTATCTGCAGTGCACATAATCCACAGATGAAAGGCCTTTGGGTCTTATTTTTGTGTGAGCAGAAGTTTCACCCTGAACAACCTGTTTCTCACCCAGCCTCCCAACCCATTGTTATACAACATGACACACATACTTTATGGATACCATGTCCTACCCCAGAAGTAGCTGCAGGCCAGTAGCCTGGGAAAAAAAAAAAAAAAAAGTAATTTCAAATGCCTGGGATGCTTTACTGGGGAAGGACTGAATAGAAACAGGATCCCTGAGGGCCACAGTTGGCAAAGACAAACTATTAGTACATTTCTTTCATCCATGATCTTCAACTCCACCTCTGCCCCAGGTCTCATGTTTCTTATCTTTTGTATCTGAAATTATGCTGAAAGCACCCTACTGGAAATACATTTTCCAGTTGCACAACATGGGATCTGGCAAGGACTCAAATGGCTGTCATCCCAACTGGGAGAAGAGGACAGTGATGTCACTGGAATAGCAAAGGAGCCTTTTAGTTCTGCTATGCTGTAGGTGCAGGCGAGAGAGGTTTTGGTCTGACTTCCCTGGAAAGAAGTGATCTCCCATGCCCTGCCAGGTCAGGGGCTGACAGGGACACAGGGCCAAACCCTTTGGCTCACTTTGCCCTGGGCTCTGGGTAGCAGGGGAAGGAGATAAACCTTTATAGGGCTGCATAGCCTAGGTAACAGAGCAGCTCCTCTGCAGTCAGTCAGGCATGCAGCAGTCCATGACCCGTAATAGCTGTCTTGGTTGGTGTAGGAAGTATGTGGGATGTGAGAGCAACAAGGCCAGAGGCCTTCAGTCCATGGTTTTCTTGTTTGTCCAGGGATCAACAATTTTGTCACATTCACTCATGGTTTTGCAGGAATCAGGCAGTTAGGCATGGGGACTGGACCCTTAAGGCCTCATAATTGTGTCTAAATTGTCTTTCCAGTCTCCCAATCTTGCTGCTGTTTGAGACTAGCCTCAGTCCTTGGGGAGAAGGAGTCAAAGCTACAGCATCTAAGTGTTACAGTTCTCTGAAGGAGTACCAGTCTATTTTCATGTTGCTGTGGCTACGGTGTAATGCTGGCATATCCAAGATCTCGTGAAGCCAGCTAGTTCAGGTATTAGCAGTGAAGTTGCCACAGCAACACGAGACTTACTGCAAGCTGCAAAACTTGTCTAAGGAACAGGATGGATGAGCCTGTGTGAAGCTCTGCACTATCTGGCTAGTTTAAATGTACTTCCAATTTGTTTCCACTTCCTTGTGCTGAAATAGGCTGGAAAGCTTACCCAGATGCTGAATAACAGTGTTGAGCTAGCTATGCAAGACACACAAGTGGTTGCAGCCCGCTGGTGCCTGTATCATCCTTGCACATAACATCACCTGCTCTCTGACATGCTGAGGCAAACACAAAAAGTCCATCCCACTTTCCATACTGTGTCATTTAATGCACTTGGAGAAGTGTAGACGTAATGCTCATCCTGTGATTTGTACAACAACCATTTTGTGCCTGGGCATGGTTAGGAGCACAAAATCCTCCTTGTGCAGAATTCTGTGTGTTAATCCCATTTAAATATTCATTTACAGCCTGTTTACCCCCTACATAAGCATCCTGTGCCCCTCCCATCTCACTTCTGGCTGTATACAGACCCTGCACAGCTATGTGGGGTGGCTCTTTTCCTCGATGATTTGGGCTGCTCACTCCTAGGCCACCATACCCACTTAAGGAATGATGGGCACCAAAGCTAGGGTGAGGCATCTGTGCTCACTGGGGACCCAGTGGGACATAGGGGATACCATCTCTGGCATAGCAGTGGACACCAGATTGGTTCCCTGGCTGCCCACATGTGCTTGACCTTGTCTTGTGCTATGGAAATGATTACTTCCCATCTGTTTCCCAGGAATTACTGCTGCTGTTAGCACTCTTCTTTCCTCCTGTCCACAGGCATGATGTTTCCTGTGGCACATCTGCATATTGCAGTGTCTTCTTCTCCCTTCTTCCTGCCACACTTTTATTGAACTTGTTTGTAGGTTGTCCCCTCTCTCTGCTCTTCTGATGAGTGCATTTCCCCAGAAGGAAATGGCCAAAGGAGTGGTTCCCTCATCCCATGCAGAATAAATGCTTCTATCTTTCCCAGTTAGCTTGTTTTCTTTGTTTTGTGACCTGAGCCAGTGATGGAAACCAGGTACAGACAGCAAAGACAGCAAAGAGGCCAGCAGCTCTGTTTCTACGTGGGTCATTTGAATGCTTTCCAATGGGACTATTAATAGAACAGGGTCCTTTCATCAACATGCAGCTGAGCTGTTACTTGCCCAAGAGCTGCTAAATTATTGGGGTGAAGCCTGGTCTGTCCTGTAGATTCAGTGAAGGTTTATAAGCTGAGCATTATCTCTCTGCAGCAGACCAGCGTGAGGCACAGGCTCTGTTTTGGTCCCATTTAAGACTTTAATGCATGATTTAAGTCTAAAACACACAGGGAATGCCTGTTCTTTGTTATAAGGCTGAATTCCCTCTGATAGTCAGCGAAATAATAATAGTCAGCTGAAATTGGAAAGAGTGATATTAATCTGCCTATTAATCCTTCAGTGAAACCATGAGTGGAGAGCAAAGGCAAAGCACTTGGAGGCAGGGTGTTTGTGAGGAGTACATCCTGTGAATATCTGTATGTGTGACAGCATGGAACTGTGGTGGGGCAGGCAGCAATCCTATTCTCAGTCAGCAATCCCAAGCCAAGAAGCTATAAAAGACAAAGCACTTGGTGTCATTAGAGACACCTGTGAAACAAAGTGTCATTAAAAAAAAACCACAGACTTGAAGGCAGAGGTGGATTTGGAAGGACTGTGAAAATCTCCCTCAGGAGAGTGCTTTGAAAATGAGTAGGGGAAAAAAATAAGTATATTTCAAAATGAATGGGAAAATAAATCATGGGGATAGAGACAACCCAGCTGGTGAAAGCCTTTCCACACAGCCAAAATGCTCTCCGCATTGCTGACAGAGAGGATGAGGGGCTTTAAATTTCTTTTACAAACTTCTGGCTGGAGAGGTTTGGCTGGAGACCTATGTCTGTCCAGCCCTTAGGATAAAATTAGGGCCATCTGGCTCCAAACCCATACCAAATGGAAAGGCTGTTTTGAAACTTTTCATTGGTTAACAGGAGGGGAAAGTGGGATATTGTCAATAAAATTAGAGCATCTGCTACACATGAAGAAATCTTATCTCCCTCTTATCTCCTCTGCCCTCCTTCCTTGTTCTTCTTCAAAGGTTGAAAAAAATGAGGATGGAGACCAAAAGATCGAGCAAGATGGCATCAAACCAGAAGATAAAGCTCATAAGGCAGCCACCAAAATCCAGGCCAGCTTCCGTGGACACATAACAAGGAAAAAGCTCAAGGGGGAGAAGAAGGGAGATGTCCCAGCATCTGAGACTGATGCCACCGACAAGAAGGAGGAAGGCCCTGCTGGCGGAGCGGCCGAGAACAAAGAAAGCGAGGCTCCTGCTGCCACAGAAGCCGCCGCTGACAGTGCCCAGCAGGAGGAGGGCAGCAAAGACAGCAGCGCGCCAGCAGAGGAGAAAAAGGGAGACGGAGCCGCCGACACGGGCTCAGAGCAGCCAGCCCCACAGGCTGCCGCTCCCGCTGCCTCCTCCGAGGAAAAGCCCGCTGCTGCCGCTGCCCCCGAAAGGGAAAGTGCCACTAAAGCTTCCACTGATAACTCGCCGTCCTTGAAGGCTGACGAAGCCCAAGACAAAGAGGAGCCTAAACAAGCCGACGTGCCTGCTGCTGACACCACTGCCACCACCACCGCTGCCGCAGAGGATGCTACTGCCAAGGCAACAGCGCAACCCCAAATGGAGACAGTGGAGAGCAGCCAAACCGAAGAGAAGACAGGTGAGTGAGTGCCTCGCTAGGGAATGGCCTCTCCAGAAATGGATACCTCCCTTGGTCTCCTGGGAGCAAGAGCTGGTGTGGGGACTAGGTTAAGAGTTAACAAGGGAATCCCCTTGCCAGTTTTTAGGGGTGGGAGAGATTAATTTCCTGCTTAACACCCTCTTTCCTACTTCCAGTCAGCTTTTGGAAATACTGCAGCTTCTGCTGAGGTTCCTATTCCTCTAGATGCAGGTGCCATCAGCCCTTTTTTTCCGTGGTGGCAGGAGAGTGTCTGCCAGCTGGGAGGCTTGAAGAGAGAGCTCCCCAAGCTTTGCCTGTGCTAAAGACAGTGATGAACCTTTTCAATCACACTAGCACAGACAGCTCCAGTGGGGCGACTTGGCCAGGTCACTGGAAGCTTCCAGCTTGAGCTGAAAATCTCCCAAGACAAAATTTCTCATAGTGCAGGAGACCTTGCTGGTGGGATGATCATGGAGTCAAAAGGGTCTTTCTTCCATCTACTTGTGTATGGATGAGACTCTTAGTACTGGTTAGTACTAAAGGGGGTAAATGATGCCTTAAGTTTCAGCATTCTCTGCTGCCTGGTATGTGACTCTGAAACTTTATATTAGGTATTAGTGAGTTCTCTTCACAGGATAGTTAGACAAAACAATCCCTTCCCAGCTAGAGAATCAAGGACAACTATTACCCAAAAAGCATAAACAACAGCAAAGTGAAGGGGGCAAGCCAGGAAGTTGAGGCTTCATTACCTGGGGCTGTAACTGGACAATTAACCCCAATATATAAATGGACCAAAACTTTAAAAAGTGCAAAAACTCGTGACTGGCATCCATCTTGGATCCATCCTGGGTGTAGCCCTGGCCAGGCTCTTGTACTGCCCAAGGTGTATCTTTTTCAGGCCTTTCATTAAATACCTATTTTATTCTTTTAACTGTCTAGTCTCTGTTCCAGACCAGCATCTCAGCGGTGCTTATAGTTTCATCCACACCCATACTTGAATAGGTTTCTACTTGGAGTACTCCCTGCTAGTCAAACTTGCATGAAGCTTTGGATGTGTTAGCTAATTCAGACATGGGGAGCAAGAGAATTAGATAGGGAATGGAAAGATTAAGGGCTCTGACAGATTAAGGGCCCTGAATGAGGACAAAAGAGAGGGTAGAATACTAAAAGTCACTCTAGAATTGTTTTCAATTCCTCACTGTTGACCAAGTGCAAGTCTGCTTAACCAGTTCACCTGGGAAGGAGTGAAGAGTTTTGACAGGCAAAAGTGGGCATTTTTTGACAAAAAATATAAGGTTTACAAACCATAAAGAAGAGTTGGATATAAATTGTGATACTGAGCTGTGCAAAAATGTGTCAAAGATCTGAAGATATTTTTCTCTCTTGTTCTTGACCTTTCTTATATTATCAAAGAAATAGAACACAAACAAAAAAAAAGGTTAAAATTGGAGGTAGGCTCCACATGAAGCTCAATTAAGAGGCAGTACCTAGCAAAACTGGTCGCCACATTCAATAAATACTCTGTTGTACAGAGCATCATTCATTAGCTTGTTGTGGGAAAATGTTGCATATCACCTTGATGTTCATAAACAGCCTGATGTAAATTTTAGAGAGCCTCAGCACCCAGTCTTGTACTTAGAGATATTTCTCCGTAATTTCATTTGGCCCACTACTTCTCCATAAATTTCAACTCCCACTCTCCAATTAGGCTTTCAAGCCTCATAGCTAACCTGGGGCTTTAGGGAACTCAATTCCTGCTCAACAAAGGGGACAGATAGGGAAGAACAGATATCCTAAAGGACAGATTAAATACTGGGAAAGGAACTCATGCAGGACATTTGGGATTTAATGGATGAGCAAGGGGAGCAGCCTTCAAGAACGCGAGTCTGAACTGATTGTACAAAACTACAAAGGGTTGCTGGTTTTACTTCTTATTCACAAGTTTCTAGAAATAAGCCTTGAAATTGAATTGTCCACGTTTGCTTTTTGTTGTCCAGGTCTCCAGCCATTTGTTCTTACTTATATGATGAGCTAAGTAGCAACATAAATGTAATGTGATTGGTGAAATGTAATTTGCTATGTCGCATGCTGTACTTGCGTTGGTTTTATACTTGGGCAAAGGTATAAACATCAATGGCGAGAATAGGGCAGGGTGAATCAGTGTTTTGTACAGTATCTGTACACAGGATAATGAATGCTAATTTCCTATTATTTGAGACCTGGGATGCCTTATTCCTAAGCAAGAGTGATTCTGCTTTGAATTGACATTCCATTTTTATTCAGATTAATCTGCTCTAATGCATAGAGGTAGGACATTTATAGAAGCAAGCTATTTGATTTTAATTTTCATTTATTTTACTTGTTTAGAGTCGACACTCATTAAAAAATTGTTTATTTCTATGCAATAGTCTGAATAATTTTCAGATACCCTGCCCATGCTCTTGTTGGTTTTAATGTAATTTGAAGTGGCCAACCATTAATGGACACATCATTTGAAGTGGACATTTAAAATGCACAATTTAATATGCATTTGTACATGATACTATTACTTAAGTAAACATCTAGCCAACAGAGGAAGCTGAAAAATCTACAATCAAATATATATTTAAAAATGAGTTTTCAGTGATCAAGTGTTCAAGACCAGTATGTGCATTCATTTATACTTATTCAGTATGCATGCAGTGACACTCAAGCTTAGCAATATTTGCAGAAAGCAAACATGGAAGGTGCGTGGCCAGAGTCAAGCTGATAGCCTCTTTAAAATGTTAATGAATATAGATTTTTCTTGAATTCCTATTCCACTATGATATCAGCCTTCCAGTCACAAACCCGAACAGCTGGCTAAGTGACCCCAGAGTCATCCAAGAAAAAAATGCAAAAAAGATTAAATAGGTCTCCTTGTACATCTCTCTGAGGACTCCAGGCTGGGCTCTGCAATACACTCTATAGCACGATGTCCACAACAGTAGGAAGCTGCTTCCTTAAAGAATATTCCTCTGAAAAGCATCGTCACAGTACGAAAGCACCCACAGGCAGGAAATATTTCCTGACAGAAAACCTATGTTTTCTTTTTACCATCGTCATACTGTTACTCTCTCATATTTTTAAACCTCTCTGTCTCTCTTGTTACTTACTCTTTCCATAGACTTAAACACATTTGCCAGGTCTCAACCTTGCTCTCAGTCTTGTCCCAGCAAACACAGCACTGGTGCTTGCTGGTGTGACTGCCATGGTCATTCATGAAAGAGGGGACATCTGCCACTTCAGTGCTTCTCCAGCCAAGGGACAGATTCTCTTTCAGCTTCATCTGTCCCTTTGGCCTTCAAAGGTCACCTCTGACCATTTCTGTGATCGAAGACTGGCACAGTAGTGTGCTGTGTCAGGCTGCCAAAAATAAATCAAATTGGCTCCTGGCCAGTGTCATCGGTTGGCTGGTTGCCATGGCATGCTTGGCTGCCACTACCCTGAGGCGTGCCGACCGTGCTGCTTTGGGGTAGTGTTGCTCATCTGCCTTGAATTTTACTACAATGGCTTTATCATGCTATCTGTGGATACCTTCTCAGGTGCAAGCACAGGCAAAAGGCAAAGGCATTTAATTCATACCCGAGAGATTTTTGCCTTTATCTATGGGCAGGATAGAAAAAAACAGAATATGGGGAAAAGAAAGCAGATAAAAGAAGTGCAGAGATTTTAACACTTAATATTTCTGGACTGGGAGACAGGCAAAGTGTTTTTTTGTACCAGTCAACAGTTCCCCTGACAGCCCTCACTTCTCTCCTTGTTACTCAGTTCTGTGTGTTCTATCTTTCTTTTGGTAATGGCCTAGGAAGCGACTTGAAACAGCTGTCCTGTATCCAATAGTAGTTGGTCTGAAACCCCAGGTATTCCCAGTTGTACAGTAGGGCAGTTCCTAAGCAATCCTCAGTGCATCTAAAAGTAAAAAAAGAGATGGATTACAGTCTGGGTAAGGCATGAAATGAGTCAGTGGGTTTTGTTCAGTGGCAATGAAGGATTGATGTAAGAAGGACAATTTCTCAAACCTCTTCATGTCTTTTGGTGGATGACTGGAATGTCAAGAAGTTGTGTTGTCATCTGAGCATCCTTTTCAAGACTTAGATTTATAGATTTTCTTCTTATGATCCAACTTTTGGCTCTTTGGTGTTGGTATTATGCTTAGAGAGGCTCCCTTAGATGCCAACCTACTCAACGGGACAGAATCCAAAAGTGATGAGGGGAATTTATACATTACATATGGATAAGGAAGTGAGACTCGTTCTAATCATGGTTGCATTGGCTTAAATCCAGAGAGTCTTCATGAAGGTTACTGGAAAGTATCTGGTACTGCAGCTTTGAAATGAGATCAGTATCCAGCACAGCAGACTATGGAAGAAGATGGGCTATGATGTCCTCCCAGGGAGGAGAGGAGGTGAATGTTACACAGTGTTAGATTCGATTTGTACTTTCACAAGTTAAGTCTCACCTCCAAATTTGGTTGGCTCTAACATCAAAGCACTCTCAGATTGTCAGGTAAGAATACAAAGCCCAGAAATGTGAAAGAGTAAATTGTGCCTAAGGAAAGAAATTGATCTTCTTTTTCGGGAAATGAAGAATGCTTTCCCTGCTTCATGAAATAGCTTTACAATGGAGCAGCTTCACAGCTGAAATGAAAAATCAACCAGGTGACAAGTGCTTTGCCATATAAGTGGGCTAGCAGTTCCCCCAGGGCCCTGTATCCTGCAAGCAAGGAGCACTGGGAGGCACCATCTTCCCTTCCTCAGAGGGAGCAAGTCCCTGTGGATCCTTTTTCATGGTTTACAGTTGAATCAGTTCTTTGTTTTCAGTTCAATCCCCATACTGATGGAAGGACAATACTTGCTGCACTTTGGGAGCACTGGCTGTATAAAGATTTGGAAAGAGAGACAGTCTATTGTCTTTTACCAGCCAGAACATGCAGCCTGTACTATGTGAGAGGATTGCAGCTGTGTGATTTGTAATTTCAGTCTTGGCCCACGAGTAGCTGGCAAGAGGCAGAACAACCTCACTATCATTCCTGTTTCAAGTGAGATTATCTCTGCTGCTACACCTGGCAGCCAAGGAAAGCAATGCAAACACAGTAGTCTTCCCACAGCTGCCCCAGAGGGAACAACTCAAAGCAAGCATGGCAGCATTTTCTTGCCTGTAGTACTACTCCAGCAACAAAGTAAGACTATATAAATGCAGTTTAGGTTGCTTGACACATGCTGAAGTGTGAAGTCTGTGTCTCAGTTGCTCTGAAATTTTAATCTTCGAATTGTGTCTACATGGGTATAAACATCGCCTGTTTCATACCTGGGTTTGCTTTGGTGCAAACAGCCATGTGATGGGCAGGTTGGACTGTCACAATTTTCCTACAAACAACCTGGCACAGGTGCAGGATTTCCTCCTCTATTGCAGTGCAATACTCTCTCTTGTCCCATGCCTGCCTCAGGTCTGCTGATTCCTAATGAGATGCAACTTGCCCTGTAGAGGTAGGAACTGCACTAGTGCACAGTGGTAAAGCAGTACTTGATCTTTTTAAATAAAATCATAGGTGACATTAAACATATTTACTAATGGAAAGGTGTGGACCTGCTCTGGAAAAGGCCTCTTGAGGAGAGTGGGTTATCCACTCCTTCATACCAACAGTTACCAGTTCTTCTGGAACCTCAGTAAGAAATGCATGGACACTCAAGGCTGGTTGCCTGGCTTATTTTGTGAAGGCTGCAAATTTTAGGAAAGGTGACAGCAATCTTTCACCCCTTTTGGTGTTGGCAACTACAGCTGTTGCTCTTCTAAACCACATGTATGGGTGACATTGTTTAGGGCAGTGCCTGCCAGTGTCACAGTGTGTGCCATGTTGTTCAGTAGTCACTCATGCTAACACACAGCTCTCTACAGCCAAGACCAGAGGTTAAACTCCACATAGATTTTGCTCTAAATCACTTTCATTACAATATTTTCCACAGTGGCCCACTGCATGCATTCAGATCATCTTCAGAAAATGCTCCATGGGAGGAAGGCTTTCTGTCATACATGATAAAATTTGTGCTGAGAAGGGCTCAAGTAGCAGACCTAGGGACAGTCTGGACAGACAGTCAATGCAAATTAAGTGATGGCTGTTTGCTGTAGCTGCCAGAAGTGCTCTGCAACACTGCCAGTGTCATCTCTTTACACTAGGATCAAGTAGGCTGGACTTTTCTGATAGATATGAGCTTGCAGAGTACCAGATGGCATTTACAGCTCCAGGGAGCTGAAATTCAAAAGTAGAAATACTGACTCGGTGGTATAGACGACTGCCACATGCAGAGGAAAAGGGTTTGGAAAGTCCACTAGGTCAGCACAGTCAGATTAGTTAGACATTCCTCAAGAGCTATTTAATAGGTGCTTAAATACTGGATTATCAATGTCAGTGCAGTGATCACTTCCAATCTCTGTGGAACTTCATGGACTCTGGCAAGGTGAAGTTGCACTCACAAGGATCCATGCAAATAACTGGTAGAGAAACACAGAAATTGCCAAGCTAGGTCAGAGCTAATATCCATTTATTGTACTTCTCACTGTGGCTAGCACAAAGCACTGCTATGGGCAGATCTAGGTTAAACTGCTTCTCTGCTGCTGGGACTCATCCATGTCTTCTACTGTCTGAGATTTGGTTTACAGGTAAAGCATAATGTATTCTCTCTTTTTATGCTAATATAGCTGTGGTGTTATATGGCATATGTGTGTGGTGTGGGTGTGTGTATGCACACAAAATGCCTGATTGACTAATTATCAACAGCTTTCCCAATTCCAACCAACTGTACAATGGCCAAAAAGTTCAGTGACAAATTGGCCACCATTGCCTTAAATAACTTTCTGTACTTGTGCTGTGTCACAAAAACAGCAAAAACTTGCAGTAGCCCTACTTCATTCCTTTGATTAGGGTATTATCATACAGTAGGCACTTATGCACATAAGGCATAGTCTCATAGCCGTTGCTGTTCATCTCTTTCCTGAAGAAAACACAAGCAGTGCTTTCAACTGTTTTTATATTAAATTATTCCCATGCTTTTGAGGAATTCTGTTGCTTTTCTCTGCACTCCCTTCAAATCTGCAAATCTATTTTATGAGATGGAATGATAGATACTCTTCACATTAGTCAAAAAAAAAGCTGTAACTTTTTACATGTTTCCAGCAACATGTTATTTCTTCTGGTTTGTTCTTCATCCCAGTCCTTATGCACACCAACATCTTTCCTTTTTACAGACAGCTACTGAATGAGCACTGATGACTGCAATGGCTCTTTTTGTAAAGACACTACTGAAATATTTTATTTAGCCATATGATGATCTGTGAGACTGGGCAGTGGCCAAGAGAACCAAGGGAAATGTAAGCAGTGTCAGAAGGCTTACAAGTCAAGCCATTGGCATCAGCTTTGTGGGATAGTTTCCACCTCCAGCTCTGGACCTCCAATAGACCTGTGAAAGACCATATTACACAAGCTCAATTTGAACAGGTTTCTAGGCACAATATTTCTCAAGACTATATTCATGCTGCAATCTTGATTTAAAGAAAGGCTTCCTCATTTCCTAGCTTTCCTCTCTGGATATCTTTCAGGCAGAAAATAGATGAGATATTAAAAATAATCTGTGTGGGAAACTCAAATGATGGAGAGTACTGCTATCATGTGCTTTGCTATTCTTTGAAGAAGAGTTTGTTCTGGTTTTGCAGGTTATTGTAGCTGGGACTTCTTTCCTACTTCTGTGTTCCCTGCCAAAGGTTCCCTTTACATATCCTTTAGCTCTAATGGCCTGTACCATTTAAGAGCCTTGGTTATATCATCACCAAATGTGAATTTGATCTGTCACAAATGTTTCTTTTTTTTTTTCTTTTCTGATCCTTAGGTACATCAGTGTCAGCATGGGACACTGGAACAGAGTGGAAAATCTCAGCTGAAGTCCTGGCAGTCAGGAGTCCACCTTGGACACCTGCCCTTTGCTAGCATAGTCAGGAAAAGAACTATGGAAAGCTGGACAGGGTCCAGGGATGTAAAGGAAAATGCTGTTCCTCTAATGACCAGAAAAGCAAGACTCAGTGTTTCATGCAAATAAGTCTTAGATAAAGGTCATAAGGTCCCAATTATCCAGTGTTCAAAGAATGACAGACTTCCCAGCTGTACCTTGAGGCAATAGCAAATGAGTCCTCTTTTCATTATGAAAGAAAGCAGAAGATGGAAGACACTATTCAACCTCTCCATCTTCCTGCAGCAAAACACAGTAATTAGTAATGTTAGTAGTGATAACTGGACATTACCTGTAACCTCCAGGGCTTAATGAAGAAGAAAATCTCTCTGACATTTGGAAGAACATCCAAATCCCAATGCTGAAGTGGGTGCAGTGGTACAGAACCATAGCTGATAATGCATTGCAGGTACAGGGAAAGGGATAGGAGAGCAGGACCGAGAGCAGGACCAAGAGCTGTGACCATTATGCACAGCATTCCCCATGCTGCTGACTTTGACAAAGCTGTCTTTGCAGCTGTGAAAAATGTTTCAAAGACTTCACTTGATAATCACTTGAAGAGATGGAAGATGGAATAAAGTAAAAGTAATTTAAAGTTGGGGTGATGCAAGTACTTGTAAAAACATCTTTGATGTTCTTCAAAGCTTGGGACACACATTGATTTGGAAATGACATAAGCCCCTAACAGGGAGGTGTGAATAAAAGTTTGTGTGTAGTAAGTCCATAATGGCCTAGTTTTCAAATGAATGTGGGACTCCATCCCCTTACTGAATGTGGGCTTAGAAAAAAAAAAAAAAGAGTTTGTATTCCAGTTGAGATGTCCTATGTTACCTATCCTGCTTATGCAAGGCTAGGGTATCACCTGTGATTTCAGCCTCAGTGTCACAAGCAGTTCAAAAAAACCTCCAGTCATTGGTGCTGAAACAAAGAATATGTCATAGCAGACCAAACCCTGGGATTGGGTTTGCCCCTCTTCAGAAATATTTTTGAGTTTAAGTAGTCTTAATCTTAGATCTGCTCACAAATCATCTATATGTTTTCTCCCCTGGAAGGCACTCAGTGCAATCTTAAAACATTGGTCCTCTGCTTTCTCTTATTTGTCAGAAGGAATGGAAATCCCCTCATTCACAGAATCTGATCAGAGGGCTGCTGTGAGTTCATCTTCAGTAAGGCTGCTACAGTTCATAGAAGCAGAAATCCTGTCTGGCCCTTTGTCTGCATTCACAGTCCAACTGGTACTCCAGGGATCCAGGCGGTGAAAGGAAGTAACTTTATTGCCAAGCAGTGAGGAGGTATGAGTGTCACCTGGATCTTGAACACTGTTAAAAAACTGCAAACAGGTTTGGCACCTGCCTTTAAGCTTATCTTTGGGGCTGATGGTGTGTTTCCACAAAGCCATTCCAGCACTATTGCCAAACATTTTTTGGGAGACTTACCAGTGTGGCCAAGCATGGTGCTTGTTTGGACTAAACTTGACCTCTTGTCCATGACACAACCTCTCCCAAACACAACTGAGGCCACCAAGAAGGCACAGGGAAGAAATGCACAGCACTGCTGCTGAGCAGCAGATTTTGGTCTCCAGAGACACTAACCCAGCACTGTTCACTGCACTTAATAAAGAGACAGAAAATGAGAAAGAAAATGTTTTTTGGGCCTCAAGATAGAAACATTTTTCATTGCTGAAGCCAAATGACTATGAGAAAGATGGGTGGAATAATTGATTTTTACATCAAGGAAGAGGGAGAAAATTCCAGACCCTCCTAACTGATGTAGCATGCAAATAATTCTTGGCCTCATTTCTAGCAAAACACATAGACATGGTTCTGCCAAACAGAGGAGTTAAGCCTAAACGCAGTTCAAACCACAACTGTTCCAGGCTTCTGAGTCCTGATAGACTGGAATTTTTCTGTGATAATATTTTTTTCCATTAAATGACCCTTTAATTATTCCAACCCAAACATAGTATATACCATTACTAGGAACTATGGGATTTTTAGAATAAAGTAGTAAGAAAATCTTTGCCTGCTTTTAGAGTAGCTGGCACCTGAGGGTCAGGTCTTCCCTGAATGAGACAGAAGACAGGGTGGGCCTTGTGCTAGGAATCTGAAATCCAGTGAGCTTTGCAAGCGAGCCATTGGGCTGCTGGACACATTTTCCCCTGATCCCTCCTGCTGGAGCTATTCCACTTTGTATAAATTATTTATTGTTTGCTGGAGCCAGGATGTGGCATTTGGCCTCCACTATTCCAGATGAGTGCCCTCACCACTGGTCTACAGAGTCAATGTTTTCCTCTGGCCCAATAAATATTTAATGGTTTATGGAAGTGGAACAGCTCCAGTAGGAGAGGAAGAGTAAGAGAGACGTGTTCATTCACATGGATACCTCACAACATTTCTCTGTGACCAGCAGGCAAGACTTGAGCCAAGGACCTTTATAGCAAATAAAATCAGCAGGAGGAGACAATAAGAGCACAAAATGGTGGGAGGCCACTTCCTATGCCTCAGTGCAATTTCAGTGCAATGTCAGAGCAACTCAGGCCTGATGAGCTCATGCCTCATATCAGGCCCTCTTCTTGTGACCACCATTGCCAAAATAATGGTGCTCAAGCCAAAATGATAGGCTGCTCCACCTTGGCCAAAAATGTACAGACTCTGCACGTGGAAGCTGTGGTAACTGGCAGCTTCCCTGGCCCAGTGCAGAGCGGGGGGTCATGGCAGGCTTTGGCTGTACATGAGGTGGTGGAGGAGCAGCTACTGCTTGGTCCCACAGCTGAGTCAGGGCCAAGGGAAAATGTCCTTTGATGAGGAATAGAAGCCTTGTCATTGCAGACTAGATCAGAAAAGGGCTCAGAGAAGGGGTGTAATGGCACTTTTTTCCATCAGAGTGGACAGTACTGAGGAGCTGTTGACAGCCCAGACATTCCTGCTGCTCCAGAGAGGTACTGCACCCTGGCTATGGCACAGCTGGCTGTGCACAGGGCATGGGGCTGCCTGGCTAGGTGATCTCCCCAGCATTTGCAGCTGTCCCACTGAGTGCCCTCATGTCATGGACTAATTCATTATCTGCCTGATGGAATTGTTATTGTGAAAAGCCAATTAAACCAAGATGGCTACTGTGGGACAGTTGCATCAGTTCACTTGGCACAGCACTCAGAGTTCAGAGACTCGATAGTCCCTCTCCAACAGGGAGAAATGGCTCTCAAAACTGGTCAAAAAATAAATAAAACAAAACAGAGCTTGCCAAATTTGAATTAAAATCAGAATTACTGATGCAAGCTGCTGCTACCTTCACAGAGAAGACTGGTGCTGGCAATAAGAGCACTCATGAAAGGTTTTCCAGGCAGCTCCTTCCTTCCTCCCTGCTGTACAGCTTGTCTCTTTGAAATGGCCAGTGCCAGGCTCAGGGCTGCCCTACACCTCATTTTCCCTGGAGGTGACCACTTACTGGGCAAGTATGACACACCTCTAGTCACAGAGATTTCTTGGGGCAGAAGAGACTCCTACACAGTCCAGACTCTCACCTTAAGTCAAATTAGGAGGATCTGACCTTTATATGATCTGGGGAAAGTGTCCAGCTGCCTACCCAGTTTTGCAGAACAGGTGCTGTGACTCCTGATCTTTCCATCCTCGGAAAAGCTGTTGTTAAGCAGTCCCAGACATGACATTTCAAGAACAGGCGAGAATAGAATAACTCTGCACCAGCAATTCCACTGTGATGTTTCAAAATGGGTTTTTTTCCCACAAGTGTTTGTGGTTCAAAATGCCTTTTCCTGTGTCTGGGCTCTCAAGCCTTCTCCTGATGAAATTAAAAGCAAAGGCTCCCAGGAGTTTCCCTAGGTACAGCATGAAGCCTAAACTGCCTTCTGGAGAGCAGTGCCTGTGTTTCATCCTGCACAAAACACAACGGGATTCTATGGGTGTGCACCAGCCATGTGTTTGAGAAATATTAGTAATTTCTTTGATGCAAAGAGCTGGTGGTGTTGATGTTGCAGCTGCTGGGGACAGTTATCAAGAGGATGGCTGTGAAAAGCCTGACAACAGGCATTTAATTAATTTTAGCATCCAATTTGCAGAACCTTGGTGTATGATGATGGACAGGAACCAACTAATGATCTCTAAATGAAATTTCTCCTTCATTTAAACTCAAAATAGGAGGATGGCAAAGGGAAGAAAAAGAGACATTTTATATCCTCCCCTTGATTGTAATTCCCTGCCTTCAGCTAGATCAATATCATTTCTGCTAGAGATGGAGGCTGCCTCTGGTTTCCATGGCAATGTGGTTGTTGGAGGCTTGCAGGCTCCATGAATCCCCAATTTATCAGTCTTCTAGGGCTTTAATAATGGAGACCAACAGTCAGGCAGCTTATGAATGGCACATGTCTTTTGAGCTGGGGGAAGGGAGGTGGGAGCATGGTTTGTAGTAAAGGCTGCAGCAATTTGTTTCCCTGCCACCGACAGCTGAAGGGGGAGGAGTACAAGGGGAGGAGCAGCACACTAATTCTGGATGCACTAAAGGAATTTCTAGACCATTTTGCCGCAATTACAGAAGATTTCCTTCTTTAGTTTCTTTTCCCTAGCCAGTTTTTCTGGGGAAGGGGAGGAGAAGATCTTGACAGTCAGTCCTGTGTGAGGAGGTGGGAGCTGTAGATGGAGAACTCAAAGGCTCTACTGCTCTGCACGTTTCCTTCCTCTTCTTAACCCTCTTTATTTCAGGATCAGCAGTGCGTGAATGCCAGCAGTCTGCCACAGTTTCAGGTTCATTTTTATCCCCCTACTGATCCAACCACCATTGCCAGGCTGCTCAATGGAGCTGTGAGATGGGCAGACCTCTGAGGACCTGATCTGTCTGTCAAACTTCTGTCACTTGCTGTGATATTCTCTGTGCATCTGCTTGGCATCTCCAAATTCAAACCTCCATCCCCAAAGTGCTGTAAGCTTCATTCCCTGAATTAATTACTTTGCTAGGAATGTCCTGGCTGTAGAACAATCACTAACTGTCACTTCAGTTACAGTGACTGTCACTTCAATAAGGTTCAATTTGCCTATATCTATTCAGGGTATTTCCATTTCTTCTTATCTTTCCTCTGATTTCTCCCCTATAATCTCATAGGGAAGTTTCTCTAAAGAATAGATAGATGTCTTAGAAAGACCTTGCTCTTCTGTCCCCTCACATGCCCTCTCTTTCTAAACCATCCTTTAGAACTTAAACCAGCAAGGGAGAAAAGATGGGTGACACAAAAGAATGCTGTTGCATGAGATAGGGACATCCTGTTTTCCAATACATGTGCCAAGAGCAGCTGTTAACTGTTATATTCCACAGCTGGAAGGAAGTTAAAGCCTCCATATTCAAGCTCTTTGAATAATGAGGTATTTAAGGAATTAAACAGTACCCTTTCTGATCTGCAAGACCTATATGAAATCAACAGGGGCATGGGGCAGAGGAATAAAGAACACCTTATGGGCAATTTATTCTAAGGTTTTCCTCAGACAAAGTAATGAACACAGGAGACAGAGGGGCTAGTAGCTTGGAACCAGTCCTGAAGGGAGCCCTTCTGATTCTTCAGGACAGTTGAACACCTGATTGTTCATCAGATCAACTCTGATCCCAGTTCATGGCTGGAGACACCCTGCACAAGTCACTTCCCATTTCTCCCCTTCAAGCTCCCTGGCTGTGAAGACCATGGAACCTTGGTCTTCACAGGTCTGTTGAGGTGAGGTCACAACCCCTGTGATATCACAGCACCTGTTCAATAGGACGACCCTCCATGCCAGTGTAACACATCTGCCTCCAAGGCACTCTCATCCTGAAAGAGCTCTTTTACCTTGCCTTTGGCCACTGTACTGTGCAGTCTCCTGCCTGCCCACCTGGTGTGACAGAGTATCCCCACAGAAGCACCCTGTGACAGATGACACTGCTGCCAGGTGGGAGCACCCTGTCCTCCCTGGAGCTGCCTTTGCTTGTAGTGTGAGAGAGGCCAAGGGACTGGCCTTGCTAAAGGAGATCTTGCTGTCTGAATACCTAACGAAGCAGCAGAAGAAAGAGAGCTGCTTCTTCCCATTCTCCAGGATGGAAGAATATTTGCAAACATAACTGTAACAGGGTTAATGCCTCACATTCACAAGGAACATCCTCCCTTTTCTCTCCCCACCCTCTTCCTCCATCACTTCCATTTCTCTGGAGACCTCAATGCTCCTTCCCTCAGCCAAAGTTGGGGAGTTTCCACGGCAACCCAGCAGCTGGTGTCTAGACACTGTGACTCTCCTCGACACCCCCTCCCCGCTGCTGTGCACCCTGAGCATCTCTCCCACCATTCCCTCCATTTCCATCTACTGCACACATGGATGCCAATGCAGGCTTGGATTTCCATGGTGGTGCTGGAGGAAAAAAGGCATGGGGTGGGATGAGAAGCAGTAGAAATCCTAAACCACTGGCTCTTCAGCCCAACAAGGTGCAAAGGCAGCTAGGGCAACAGAACTGTGTCTGACTGTTCTCTGAGGATTTAGCAGGATCAGAAAAAGAAGCAGCTGGCAGAGCTTGGACCAAACTACCACAGAGGACTTGCAGAAGTTGTGGTTTTTTTGGTGTGTGTTTTGGTTTTTTTTTTCCTCACTGCTGGGGCAACTGAACCATTATATGGTTCTGGGAAAAGATGAGGTGGTCCACAAATAGGAGGCCCAAGCTACCATGTATTGGGGCCATATTAACATTTTTGTTTCAACCTTAACAGGCTGACTTGCTTGCTTCTTTCCAGTAATTACTGGGCCACTTTCCTGGACCTCCTGCCTGCTACTTGCACTGGGGACACTCCTCCCCACCACCTTGTTGCAGGGTGTGCCAAGGGTTTGCAGATCTCCCAGGTGCCATGTGCTCACCAGGACCCCAGAGTTCACAGGAATCAGTACCATGGGTCTGTCACTACTGAGTGAGGGATTCACCAGGGATTTGGAAGAAATCATATAAGTCGATACCCTGGACCAGACACAACCACTTACTTGAAATACCCAATTCCTTCATTTCTCAGTGTTTAGCTGGGGCAGCATTAAGTCTACCAGTTTCAGAAGCAGCAAGTTGGGAGGGTGGAGGATTTTAGCTCCGCATATGATGCATCACAGGGCTGACTGCAATGGGCTAACATGGATCAGGAAGAGAACTGTGTAAGCAACAGCTCTGAACCTGAAGTGTGTCTTGTTTCAGCAGTCTCAGACCTACCATCGTCTGCCTGGAATAGACTTCTGGCTGGCTAGAAGGACAGATGGATTGGGACAGATGAATCAAGCTGTGAAGCCTGGATCCAAATCTGAATCCAAATGTCATTAAAACTAGGAGATGCTCAGGGCAGAGATTTTAAATGATGCTTTCTAGTGCTCCTTATTAAAAAAAAAAAAAAAAGTAGAGTCATCTCTGGGTCATATGAGATCTGTTTTTAACAGGACAGGAAAGCTGAGATTAATATTTGTGACTGACGACAAGATGAGGAAAAGGCTTTCAGTTCCATCTCTGCCCAAGCTGTAGCTGGCAAAGGACAGAGAAAGGAGGATGCACGACAAATGCTAGAGAGAGCAACGTCTGACTAGATTTGGGCAGTATTTCAGTGTGAATGCACAGGAGAGTTCTAGCTGCACAATCAATATCAGCAATAATTATGCAAACACTGAGAAAGCAGCAAAAGCAAATCTCTGCATCTGTATTAGAATCCCAGAGTGTTCTGCAATTTCTTGTCTCTTGGCATTGGCTGTGGTAATTTAAAGATCTGCAGTGGACCAGAGACAAAAAAGAAAACAAAACCCAAGCCACCAGCCACAAAAGAAATGATCATCAGAGAGGTTGCTGCTACTGTGGTCATAAGCTGATGTCTGCTCTGATTTAATTAATCTTGGCAAGTCAGTGGGGAGCTGGGCAGGTCCCAAGAGACAGTGTTTTACCCGGAAATCCACTCAACCTAATTTCACTAATGTAGGGCAGTGGAGAGACTTGGAGAGGAGCCTGCATGCTCAGCCATTAGAGCACAGCGTCTGAAAGGCAGCTGGAAGCACCACCATCCAGCAGAACTGCTGCTTGCATGCCTGCCTCAGCTTTGCAGCAGCCAGAGCTGCATATGTTCCAGGCGTTTGCTCCCCAGCAGGGCTCGCAGACATGACTCTCACCCTTTCCAGGAAATAAGTGGAGTGCTGAGGGGCAGGAGCTCTTTAAGACCCTATTGCAGCAAGGTTCTGTATCTCACTTCACGTTGTTACTCTTAGACGAGTAACGCTGCTCCCTGGCAGGTGCCAGATGGAGCTGTAGGTATGAAGCCTCTCTTTGACACAGGCCCTTCAGCTGGGAAGCAAACACACATCAGCCTCTCCCACCGTGCAGCTTTACCCTAAAATAATTCTGCAGTAACTGCTTAAGGTTTGCCCAAGGCTGCTCAAAAGGTTTCTCTACTTGACTGCACCATCCAGAGTGCTAAATGGGAGTGACAACAGTGGCAGCTCAGATCATAGATGCCTGTCTCTTTGGCAAAATTATCCTATGCTGTAAGATGATCTGGACTGCAGCATAGATTTCCAAAGACTGAAATAAAAAAGTAAACTGAAATTTTAAAGCTAGAAAGGTGGGACCACAGGATTGGAGTAACCACGAACAGTGCAAGTGATGACTGGTGTGCATTAAGAGAATTGTAAGGGTGGTGATGGCAAGCACATAATGTTTGAGGTGATTTTTTTTAGCTTTCTCACCTAGCCATTTTTGCTTTCCCTTTCAGGACTGAATTTGATTTTGGCCACCCCTCAAGTTTTTTTTTGCTTTACATTACAGCTCTGCCTCCCTTCTTGCTCTCTTTCCTCCAATCTCATTTTGTGAGTCTGGGTCTTTTTGCTTCGTAGCTGGAGTGCTCTAGAACAAATGTGAATGTCTCCACCTTGGTTTGCTGGAGATGTAGATATTCCTAGGCTGCAACTTGTCCTAAAGTAGGCATCCAAACAAGTCAGGTTAGTAGAGTCTTAGAAATGTCCTATTTATTCCCACTAATTAGGAAGGAAGGAAAGGATGAGAAGATCAGCTGCAGATGTCTCTCTGTAGGTGTCTGAAGTTAGGTGAGATGTCCATCCACTCTGACTTCAGCTTTGCATTTCATCATGTCACCACATGCACGTTGATGCCACCCCAGTCCAGGCCCACCTGAAGAATGAGCCCATTGCTTCCTGCTTGTTCTGTCCCTTGCGAGTGGACACGGAGTTCTGATCGTGCAGGCAGGAGGAGATCTGGCATGTTCAGAAGGGAGGCAGCTTTAGACAGGTGGAATTTTGGCTGCCCAGGATGAAAAGCTTTTGTTCCTCAGCAGGGGATGGCCTGAATTCTCAACCACTTTTTTGTCACCTTCTCAACCAAGTGCAAAGTGAATGAAAAATGCCCAAACTGTGCAGTTCTGTGCAGTATAGTGGTATTTGTCCCCTGCAAACCCACAGGTTTCAGAATTCAAAACAGTGGAAAATCAAGACTAGTATTGGGTAAAAAGAAGTGTAAGAGATATTCTCTCTGATGTATGGAATCCCCAGGACAGCTATCCACTAATCTCCCTGGGGATCCCTTGCCTCCCTTTTCTGGGACACTGAAAGCAAGGCTGGAGAAAGCCTGGAAAACACTTCAGAAATAGCCTGCATCAAACAAACTGAGAGTGAGTCAGATAAACTGTCTCACCTCTCCTCGTGAATCAGAAACTGCTGTTAACTGGCCCTGATGTCACTGGGGTTGTGATGCATTGCTCCCATTGCGCAGAGCGAACCCTCTTCCTTTTACTGCTGTGGTATAGCAGTGCCACAGCTTGAAACTTATTTTTTTTTTTGTGCTGAATTCTTTTTTCCTTCATTATATTGCTTCTTGCTAAAGTTCATTACTACATAATAACACCAGGTTTCTTCTTTTCCCTCATCCCAAAGATCAATGAAGTGCTGGTAAAGCTGCTAGGAAATAAAACACAGTTTAGCAGGGTGCAGCAGTACACAGAGTGTTTCCCCTTACTGCTTCAGTATCATGCAAGAGAAAAGAGGGAGAGTGATTCACTGAATTTTGTGTGATAATTCTTATTCAAAAAGAATAAGCTTGTTTATGCTTGGGATATGCACAGTCCAGCATTTGAGTTGTATGATCCCTCTCTGTTGACTTGAATGTGTGATGAAGTGACCTTAAATTGTTTCTGCTGCTCCATGACCCCAGTTAGTCCAGTCTATTTCATCCATGGTAGAAATCAGTGCAGTCTCTGGCCTTCTTCAGCAGAGTCATCTGCCTGCCACTATCTGCTCCCCAGAGAACATTAATGGGGACAGTGAGGCACCTCTGTGCAGTACATCTGCCAGCCAGGGGTCTCTAGGCGCCATGGGCAGTCCCAGGAAATTAGATTTGCCACTGTGGTGAGTTAAAAAGGAATAGAACATGGCAGAAAATTGTGTTTCAACTTGCCTGCTTATCCTAAGAGCAAGGACAGCGTGGGAACACTGTGAGCTAGCCAACATCACTATCAGCCCCTCTCCACCTTGAGTGTGAGCAGATTTCCTGTCCATCCTCCTGGCGTGCTGACAAGAGCCCACCGCTGTAGGAGCTGGACCCCACTTTCAGCTGCTGATTCACAGAGCATCTGTGTGACTTGGTATCACAGCAGATGTGCAGGACCCCGCAGCGTCTGTCTGTCCCTGTGCTTGCTGTGTTACGGGTCTGTCTGTTGTGCTGTCCTGAGAGGGCTGTGGGACTGCTGGCTAAAACCTGCGCATATTTTTGGTAGGAAGACACAAAATGTCTTAAATACAATGAAAAGCAGTGTCAGGACTTGTGTTCCTGAAGCCAGGTTATGTCTCTTTGTGGCTCTTTCACTCATCTTCCATTTACATGAGGAGAAAACCCCAGAAACTCTGCCTTACTTGGATCTGTCAGAGCCTTGTAAGAAATCAGAAATAAGAAATTTGCTGCTGGCTAACAATAGTCTTTCCGCTTAAATTTGGGGGTAGATGGTTGCACACTCAGATTCTACTCTCAGCTTCATAATTCTATGTGTCTCCTGCTATGAATGCCTTGAAGAGCAGCATTAAATGGACTCTCCTCCCTCCCAGTGATCAAGTCATTCAGGAAAACTAAAAAAGCAGGCCAAGCTTTCCCTCCCAATGATACGTATTACTGTCCTATTTTAATCAGTAGCCTATTTTGTCTCTGGTCTGTGGTGGTAGCCGTACCAGATATAGACAGAGTCTTTGAATGCCATCCTGCTTAGCTGTTCTGTACCAAGGGAAGGAAAGTCCACAGATGTTTTTGCTGACAGGGGGTTTGCAGATGCAGTGGCTGAGGCCATGGGGATGTTCCCACAGAAATTTTTCCTTCTTGAAGATCAGCAGTCAGAATTTACTAAGATGAAAAGCATCTGAAGGTCCAGAAGCAGAGCCTTTAATGAAGATGATTCAGAATGGAAAGTTGCACACAACTTCAAGGTGATTAATAAGGAAGTGGTGCTTAGGAACATGTTTAAAACCTAGGCTAAAAGCGCTCAGGGGAAGAGGGAAGCAGGAATGTAGCATCTACTGCCAGTATTGGAAGAAAATACAAGTCTGCCATCTGATGGCATCAAACGGACCAGGCCAAAATGCATGAATGGTGTCAGTAAGGAAAGTTTCACATCCCAGTTAGCATTCTTGCAAAACATGGGTAGGAGAATGCTAATCCTTACAAACTAAACACTGGCAACTGAACATCCTCATTGTTAGGCTGACAGCGCAGGCTCTAGTGTGATTTTTGTGTACACAAAGTAGCTTTGCATCAGACAAGTCCCAGACACAGTTACCCTGTTCTGGAGAAGAAGAGATTTCAGCCATATGGACATAAACTGTGTGGTGCCAGTCTGCCTCGGGGCCAGGGAGCAGTCCCCAGCCCATTTTATTTACTGGTACAATGTAGTTTGATAGTCCATCAGAGAAGCCAGGACCTGTGCAGGGAACTTCAGTGCTCTCTGAATGAGATGGGTACAGGTATGTGTCATACCAACGGCACATGGTCTGTCCCACACCACCCCGTCCTTCAGTGCTTGTTTCTTTTTCCTGTTCTTTACCCCAAGTCTGGACTGATGCTTGCTTGACCTCTCCATGGGCTGTGTATGTGTGGGACTGGGAGCCAATGGGAGAGGTGGCAATGGAGCAGACCAGTCACTACAGTGCACTAAGACCCTTGAGCATTATTCTGTCTTACAGCCCTGCAGCCCTGGTCCACCACCACCTTGTCCTGTAAAAAGCAATCCACACTGTTTCTGAAAAGAGGCTGGGAACATGTTGTGTACCCTGATGAGAACTGGGCAGTAGAAACTTTGAGACAATTCAATCTGCCCTGCAGCAATGAAGGAGGCATGGGCTAGATGGAGTGAGGATCACTCACCCAGGAGTGAGATCACTCCAGCTTGAGGGGAATTCCTTTCATTTGCCTTGTTCCTCCTGCTGCCTCTGCCTTCTCCCCTGTCTAGTTCATTGTGGTAGAGCTCCTAGCACTAGTTTTAACTTCTCATGTGAATGGTGTGCCAGAGCAAGGTGTCTGACTGACAGGCAGACCCAGCTTCCAGTTATACTCACTGCTTCCCCCCAGGGCAGCTTTGCTTTTGAGAGACCAGAAAACTGGAGAGATATAGCAACCTCTGAATGAAGGCTCCCACTCTTGAAGGCTAAAGACATTTCTCTAGATCTCTGTTCGGTGTGAGAGAAGTCTGAGTTACAGGGTATAAAATTTTTCCCTCTGGGTCTTGCAGGCTTCAAGTGTGTATAGTTTTTTCTTTGCGACTCTCTTTAAGTCTTGGCTGGGAGTATCCATATTGTAATTGGGGGACAATGATTCAACTGTGGTTGGTACAGGCAGTTTGTTCCGTAAAAGGGTGTGTGACCTAGCCTATAAGTCAGGAGTCTAATCAGGGTCCCTAATGAAATGGACAGTGGTTGTCTGGCACATCAGCAGTGAGCAAGGCAACTCCTTCCAGTGGCACACACTTTCTGGATGAAGGTGTTTTGTGAGAGCTACATATTTGCCTGCTGGGATGAACCTTGGCATGTTCTTTCCACACTGCAGAAATTCCAGGGACTTTGAGACCTGGGTGACTGGAGAGAGAGAAGCCTGGAGCCATTCAGTCCATCAGGCTGTGTGCACATGCAGGATGCTCTAGATCATGGCTGACTAACGCTGGACCATCTCTTTTCCCACTAGATGCTGTAGAAGAAACCAAACCTACTGAAAGTGCCCAGCAGGAAGAGGCGAAAGAAGAAGAGAGCAAGGCGGACCAAGAAAATGCCTGAACATTAAGAAATTACTCCCCATTGCCCCTCCCTCCCTCCCTCCCCCTATCCTCTATCCTTCCTTCCCACCCCAATCTCGATTTCCCCCCTTCCTGCTCACATCTGTGAGCCTGTCTGTCCCTCTCCCATTTAAACCCTTTTTCTCTCTGTGTGGCAAACATTTAAAGAAAAAAAAAAAAAAAGCAGGAAAAATCCCAGTCAAACAGTGTGGCTTAAACATTTCTTTGTTTCTTGGTGTTGTTATGGCAAGTTTTTGGTAATGATGATCCAATCATTTTGGGAAAATTCTTGCACTGTATCAGAGTTCTTTGACCTGGCGCGTGCGTGTGTCTGTCTGCCCACTGCGAGCGCTCTCTCTCTCTCTCCTCTCTCTCTTCTCCAAGTGTGTGTGTGTGCAATGTTACGTTCATCTGAGGAGTCCAGACTTACTGAGTGAGTTAAAACAAAAGAGGGGAAAAAAAGGTTCTTTTCTTCCTTTTTCAATGTGATGGAATGAACGAAAGAAAAAAACAAACAAAAGACCAAACACAGCAAACAAAATGAACAAAAAAGAATACTAAACCCCAGCTTGTTTTCAGAACTAAAGCAACAACTAGAAAATGTGCCAATTAGCAAAATGCTTGGCTCCAGGCTCCTTTTTCAAACTGAACAATAATTATAATAAATGAGAATAATTATCATTAATATCACCGTGTCGCATTTCTATGCTGCCGTGCATCCTGCTGGCCTGTGGTCCTTGGTGGGCCACTTCTTGTGTGGCCCAGCTGTGCTCCTTGGCCACCAGTCACTGACTGACTGCTCTCCCTGGCACTACTGAAGGGATTTTTAAGGGGCACAGGCTTGGATTTTGAGCAAGATGTCAGCACTGATTAACACAAATAATGAAAGTAGCGAAATCAGTTTTAGGAAAGATCACTGAAAGTGTCCCTCTAGGAGACCTCTAGGCCCCGATTAGGAGAACTGCGGTGACCTTGGAGGCATGAGCCTGCAGAGGGACCAGCTTTGATCCATGCCCAAGGTCTAACTCCAGCCAAGGGATGGGCCAAGGGCTGCGAGGGGACAGGGCCCTAGGACCTGAGCTAAGTGCCACAGTAGGACTATGCTCACCCCATTGGGCTGGGGTTGAAGTCCCTGAGTAGCATAGTGTGGCCCCCCAAAAGTGTTCTGTTTGGCAAAATAAATTGGGCCAGTTATTATTCAATATTTATTGAATAAATGGGCACATGGGCAGGACAAGGCTTGGTGGTCTAGGAGCCAGCTGGTGGCACTTTGAGAAATACTTCACTCCTGTTCCTGCCGAACCCAGGGTGCTTCACCCAGCTCTAGAGAGGGCCAAGGCTTTCAGCTGTCATTTATGTCTGCTGGCAGAGCCCCACCTCCTAAATCTCCACCACTGCTTCCCATAGGTTGCACGCTGTTCCCTGGTGCCACCCAGGCTGTCCCAGTGTAAGACTGACAGACACCAAACCCCGAGCCTGTACAGCCATCTGGGTCTGCTACTGCCTTTATGCCTTTATGAGCTGTGAGAGTAAACAGTTAAAATACATTTAGTAATATCCGGGCTTTCATAAAAGCTAATTACTGCTCTTTCACTGCCCTGATTATTTTCATGAGCTTTCCCAGCAGCTCCTGCATGGTTTCCTGACCTCATTGGCAATGACTGCCAGAGTACCCTGCAGCATAACTGTGTGATGCTGCAGGACCAGGATTAAATTGTCCTCGCAGCAGGAAGACCAAAAGATGGGAATGCTGACAGCTCCAGCGTCTTTTGGTGGCTGATGCTTCCATGGGCAAGTGGCAGCCCTATGGCCTTCGGAGGGCTGGCTGGCATTCCATGTCCTGCTCCTTTGTTCTCCTCCATCTCTTTGTTGGAAATAGGGAGAAAAGATGAACAGTGTCTCCTCAGAAATTGTCACTTTGAACGTAGACTGCTCACTGGAAGTGCCATCAACATGTCAGGATTCATTTCCATGCACTTCCTAGCATTCTGTAGAAATAAGAGAGAGAGAGACAGGGAGGGTTTTTTCTAAAGAGAGGGAAAGAGAGAGTGGGAGATAGATTGGACAAAGATATTTAAAAACAGGGATTAGAGAGATGAAGGGGGGAAAGATTTTCGAGTGGATAGATGGATGATAGGGAGAGAGAGGGGAGTATAGCTAGAGAAAGAAAGATTAGAGTGCAAAAGATGAGAGAGAGACAGGAAGAAATTAGATAATATGGAGCAATAGATGATTGATAGAGATAGTGAAACGTAGATAGCTAAAGTAGATTAGACGGACTGAATAGGTAGAAAGATGGGCTGACTGACAGATAGGTATTGTGTCATACTTCATAAATAATATATATGCTAATATTCCCATGTCATGATGGGTGGTAAACCCTGAGACACCTTCCAGCCTGACCTCAATTCAGCAAATGTAGCGCAGACATCAGGCATTGCTTGGACCGTATGTCAGGTCTCACCACCCACCTGTATCTGCTGTGGAAGCAGTGGGGTGTGGATGGTGTTTGGGAGGGAGAGCACTCTGAGGGACACGGGGGCTGAGGCATAGGGAGGAGAGGTGTACAGTATGTTTGCTGTTCGTAGCACACAAGGGGCCCAGCCCAGCACAGACACTGCAGACACCCCGTGTCTCTAGCACCAAGTTGAGAGAACTGAGGTTCAGCTCTCAGGATTTGTGGGAGAGGTGTTTGGGAGGAGGCAGGAAGGAGGGACCATGGTTTTTGTTTGGCCTTATCTCCTGTCATGACCATTTTAAAAGGTTTTCTGTCTTGCCTGTTTTTGCAAAGACCACGTGGTTTCCCTGCTCTTCCGATTTCATATCCCAAAGTTTTCATCTTGCCTCCACTTTGCTATTACTATTTTTAACTTTATAAGGAAAAGAAAACTACTTCTCATGTCTTCCTGGACATAGACTTTCCTCCCTCCTCAAAAAATGAAACAACTTTCTCTCCCCAGAAACGTTTTATCTTTGTACTTCGCATGTTGCCTCCCCCTTGGCTGATGGTTGGGGCATTGTGCGTGTTTAGTCACCATTTGTAAGAACATACTTTGCCATCTTGCTTAGAGAACAAAGGGTTAGGTTTTGTGTTTTGGTTTTTCCTCCCCAAAAAGAGAATGGGATATGTGGTTACCAACTGCAAACTTAAAAAATTTAAATACTAATTACTCTCCCTTGGTTCCAATTTAATTACTGTCAGTAACCAAGCACCCCCTATCTTTATTATTGTACCGTGTCCTGATCCTGCCAGAGAGTCAGGGCAAAGAGAGCGTGAGAGAGAGCACAGAGAGAAACCCTGCCTTAAGCAGGCAGTGGTTTAATGTGTAATACACAAGATTTGTATAGGAAGCTGGGCTGTCTTCAGGGTACAGGAAGAGAGCAGAGAAAAGCATTTGGATTTCCTTGAGTCGCCTCTTCAGCCAGATTTTCAAAGGCTAAAAGGAAACACTATAAAGGATATAGCATGGGACGGAAACTGGAAAGAGAACAAGGGTATTTGAGGAATGATTCTTCTAGCAAGACATCAAGTGAGCTGAAAGCAGCAGAAGAAGCAGGAGGACTCGGAAGTAAAGACTGGGGCAAAGAGTCATCAGGGGAGTAGTTGGAGCTTTTCTACTACTCCTGCTGTAACAACCTGCAGGAATTCCCTAGGGAGTATGTAGTTAATTCTCTCTTCCTGAAGAGGATAAAGGTTTGCCTGGAGGTGTCCGTGGTTGTTACTTTATGTAAGAAAAGGGCAGGGCATGTCAGAGTGAGTCACAGTGGAAAAATGGTGCCTGACCCAACCATGCAGTGCTGTGGAAATTCAGGGTCCTAGAGGGGCTTTTTCCATGCCTCTGTTGTAAGATATGCTAGGGACCCACAGCTATCCTGAATGCTCGTAGCAGCTGTAGCCCAGCTCTTGACATTTCACTACATTTCACTAGACTAAGCTTTGAAAAAGTGAAAGAAGTTCCACCATAACCTCCCCATCAATGCAGTAGATTGTAAGAATGAATTTGGTCTGCTTTGCAATGCTTGTGGCATTCTGGCTGTCTGCACTTGCAATAACAGTTGCATCAGCCAAGGAGCTTTTCCTTGAGCCACATTCAAAGGGGAGGGGAAGGGCATCCTGCTGAGATCCCTTCAGACCCAGTGTTTTCTAATCCTAAACCCTAATGGAGGCCCATGAGGGGCTTTAGCCAGAAGGAACTTGTCCATGGTGACCACATAAACACCATTGCTTGGGAAATATGTTACTCTAGATGAAAAAAATAGCCATGGTTGATGGAGAGGGGTTTAGGAAAAAAAAAGGAAAGAAAAAAAAGGAAGAGGGAATTCATACTAAATTCCCATAGGAGTTATTTCTTTTTTCCTGTGGTCTCTGAACAGCAATCTAGCACTTGTGACTTTTCATACTGAAGGTCTGCTGTTTGTCATAGGTGTCTTAGGAAGGAAGTGGGGTGACTGTGGTTTGCTGAGGTGGAGGGAAGGGTTTGAATGAATGTTTTTGTGGTTCCTCTTGGCTAAGAAGTCTGCTTGGCGATCACCTGTAGCTCAGCAGCACCAGAGGTGACATTGGGGGTCCTCTTCTAGGCTGTGCTCAGATTCCCTGCTTTTCTGCATTGCCACATTAGCACTTTCACTGGATATTTAGAGCACCTCAGGACTGGTTCTCCTCTCGCTCACACTGGGGTAACTCAGGAGTCACTCCACTGGAACCAGTGGTGTTAATCTGGTGTGAAAATAATGCGAGAGGAGGATTCAACTCCTCGGGGGATTTTCCAGGTCCCCGAGGGGGAAAAAAAATCAATGGGAGTTACATGTCTAACTGCCACTTGTGCCTGTGAAAGTCTGCCCCTTATCTACCTATATGTATATAGGGTACAGTTTTCAGAATAACCTAAGTGACATGGGCACTTGAGAGCACGCATTTCACTGGCTTTCAAAGAGACGCAAGTTCCTGAGGCCCAGATGCTGAGGGATGTCCAAACTCCACTCTGCAGCACATTTGGGGGTCTCAGGCCTGAAATTCTCTGATCATTTCCCAAAATGGAACTGAAGATCATGAGTCATTTAGGTGGTCCTGAAAGCACTACCCTCTATCCATTTTTCAGGGTGTTGATCTCAGGTCATGTGCGAGCCTGCATTTTACCTACAATGCTTTATTACTACATTCTTCTGTTGAGCAATACTTGGAAGAAGAGGTGAAGGTTGAGATTTGCAGAACAGGCTAGTGACCCCGGTGGCTCACATCTGGAGCGCCCAACTTGAGAGACACCTCACTGGGGTCCAAGCCACAGGTCCCCTGTATGCTCTGAAAATCAAGATTCATGTATTACACACCCAGAACCACTGGTCACTTATAAAAAAAGAAGTCCCAGCCTGAGACCTAGACTACTCTCACAAAAGAAAATCCCAGGTGAACTGTTCACCCAATAGCTTGGTTTTTCTGCTCATGCCTGTTCCCAATGAATAAAACAAATCCCTGTGCATCACCTAAGCCCTATTTTGAAGAGTTCCACTGGCATACAGCTGAAGTAATACAGTAATAAATCGGGGCCTGAAGAAGGTGGCTACAGCCTAGAGCGTATACAAGAACTGTGATGTGTCTGGAAGCTAAAAAGAGCAGAACTTGACAATTAGAGCGGCCCATTTCCGATGCTCTTGTGTGAGGATCTGGAAAGAGTCTCTCACTCATTGTACTTGTGCATTATGAATGTGTCCATCTGCAGAGATCTAATGTACACATATGTCCTGAATATTGTCCTAAAATTGCAAGCTTCAAAAATGAGCAGAAAACATTCCCGAGAAGTGAGAATAATACAGATGTCTGTATTTGAAAAATTGGTTCAAATAAAGTCTCTCACTTATAGATATGTATAGTTGTGTGCAATTATTTGCTCCTGGAATAGAAATTTCTCCCTTGTGTAGGACTTTGATTCTTTTACCAAAAAATCTCATTTCATTCCCCCTTGACTTTCTCAGTCAATTCCTACTACTGTGGAAAAAAATGCTTCCTACCTATTCTGTCTGGGTAAAAAGCTATGTTAAATTGAAATGGTGAAGTAAAAGGCCATACAGGCCAGTATGTTTTTATTGTGCCTAATATCCATTGAGGTAGAATATCTAACTGGCCTGATGGAAGATGTGGCCTCCTGTGCAAAAGTCCTGGGTTTTCATATAACATGACAGAGACAACCCCACGGACACTCTGACCCAGGAAAGGCCTGTGGCTGTCAGGGCCCTGCCTAGAAACTGCCTGGAACAGGCTGAACTGGGAAACACTGTTTCACTTTGAGCCACAAAGCTGCAAAATGTCAATGCCTGTATCTGGGCCTGGGTTGTTCTGAGTCAGGGAATCTGCTTGGATGTAGAAATGGGAATAGGGGTCACCAGCCAGTAATGGTTGGACCTCTGGGGATCATCCAGTCCAACCCCTCTACCAAGCCAGGGTCACCTAGAGCAGGTGGCACAGGCGCCAGAATGTCTCCAGAGAGGGAGAGTTCCCTGGGCAGCTGTTCCAGTGCTCTGCCACCCTCTGTGGAAAGAAGCTAAGAAACCTTGTGCAAACTTATCTAAAGATATCAAATTCCTTATTTGATTTAAATCTGCAGTAGCTCACTGGGAAACCTCAGAAGTTTTTGAGATAGAAATATATATATTTCAGCAGCTAAGAAGCCCCACCAATTATTTCCTTCACTATCAAGTTTGTGTATGGTATACAGAGCAGGAATTGCTGCCTGGGCTGTGCTAGGCTTCTGACTTAATCCTGAGCTGTATCTGACAGCAGCTCAAGAGCAGAGCTGAAATCAAGCATTTTTGTCACATCTATTCATCCCAGGAAGCTTTACAACCACTGTTTAGAAATCACTTGCAACTCATCTATGAAATACAGCAGCTGGCTTAGCAAGGGCCCAGAAAATTCCTGATGAGGCTCCAAGGAGCTGCCTGGGAAACAGAGCAGACCTCAGCACCTCACATGGGTTCTGGACAAAGTGCCAATTTACAAATGACACAATTAGATGTCTGTATTCTTGTATGTAATCATCAGTTGCCTCGTGGCATCTCCAAAAAAGGCATGGACTACATCTTGTGTGAAAACAAATATTAAGCATTCAAAATCAAGTGGTTTCAATTAGCTACATCACTAGATTGTAGGGATCAGTCCTGGCAGATTGGCTTTGCTTCTGTGGGGCAAAACACCTCTAAAAGGACACTCAAGGACCTCTCTCCAAGTAAATGGTTGTCTTGAGGTAGCAAGACTGCCTTGCACTCTTTTATCTGCTGCACAGCAGAGGGGGAGGGCAGGAGCTGAACAGCTGGCCCAGGGCATGTGTGTCAGCTGAAGCTCAGCCTAATGTAAATCTCCTCCTGAGACTTTATAACAAGGCACAGAAAGTTTGCTCTGCATGATTTCCAGAGTCACATTCTTGGCACTGCAAGAAGAAATAAACTTTTTCCCTGAATTGTAGAAAATGACCCATGACTCACCTTGGGTGTTCAACCTCCCAAGTTGCCCAGGTGAATATTTGGATATCTTGCCACATCCATGGACTACACTAGCAAACTTTCCCCAGTTTCTGAATGAGCAAAGTGTTCTCCATTCCTTTGGTGGTCCACTGGCTTAGGTCTTCTGGGCTAGGGGAGACCTCCTTTCCTTGGGGAAACTGCAACAGGAACTTCAGGTTTTCCTGTTTTTTGACAAGGTCAGCAGCTTCACAGGACACTCGCCACCTTCATTGCTGTACTGAGGTCACAGGCAAAAGACTATTGTTTCTCATAGAAACACTGATTTCTAAGTCTCCTTTTCTTTATCCAGCAGTCTCCCCTTCTGCAACACTTTGTCCTTTTTTATCAGTATACAGAGCTGGCATCAAGTCTGAGCAGGGCTACTCCTTTGTTAAAGATGAGCAAAAAAAGCAAAAGGAAATGATGCACTTCTGTACCTAAGATCACTTTTGTTTATTAAAAATGAAATTATTTTTCTGCATGTAGGGCCACTTTTATAATTTCCTAGAGGAAATAATTTTGCTCTATCTTGGCATTAAACTATGAACATTAACAATAAGAGAAGCAAGGAAGTGAAAGCCCATTTCTCTCAGAGGAACACCACTGTGGCTGAGAGGCAGGGTTTGCAGAGAGGTGGTAGCTTGTACAAGACAGACTGGGGTGCCTGGGTCTCTGCAAATGCATCAGCCTACAACCCAAACTACAACCTGTATATAGGTAGAAAGGCACTGCTTAATTTAATTATGGTAGTTGATTAAGCAAGTTATGAGTAAAATGTAATTAGCACTTCGGGAGCAATAGGTGGATGCTAAGCCAAAGAGAGAAGATTCATTTTCTGTGGCTGAGAGAGAGGAAAGGTGGTACAGGTCATCAATGACTAGAAAACAAGGAAGAGTTAATTGGGGTGAATTGAAAACCACTGGTGAGGCCTTTTTGTGCTAAGCCTATAATTATGCTTTTCTTAGCTTGAGACAGTCATCTGCTGAAGGGTTTTGTGGCCATCCTTAGGACCCTGAGACAGAGAGGAAAAAGCAGTTTCTCTCACTTGAGGTGACGTGTAATGGAAAATTAAATTTCCCCCCTCTCAGGACTGGATGTCCCCATCCTTGGCCATTTATCTGTGTTCAGTCTGTGGCTTAAATCTCAGTGAAGCCTCATTCAACACCTGTCTGTGCAGCACTCATTTAAGTGTGGAGATGATTTCACTGTGGGTGCTGTGGGGCAGAGGCTCCTTCCTTTGTTTGCACAGGTCCTGAGTCTTTCCTTCTTGGGTCTCTTTCCTTCTGAGGCAGACCTGAGTGATTTAGGAAGAACAGAGTGAAGCTAAGAAGCTGCCACACTTGCTGGTGGTCTAAGGGGGTGCTGGTGTCTAACAGCAGAGACACCTTGAGCTTTTGGATGTGGAAGACCAGTATTCCTGGAAACCATGGAGAAGATATCTCTGAGGGGCAGCTCTGTGAGTGATGACAGGCCACGTTCTTTAGACCAGGTTAAAGACCAGAAGACAATTCCTGTTTGAATGTCAGCACCCAGCAAAAGGGTGAGCAGTTCCTGCTCACTGGTACTTCGGTTTCTTTGACCCCACTGCTTCTCAGTAGCAAAGAGAGAGAACACCTACAGCTGTGGGTTGCATCCATGCATGACAGCCAGGCTTGGTGCCAGACACTCCGCAGGGCATGTTTGGCAGTCAGGGCTGGAAGAACAGGGTGCAATGCAGGGTTCATGGTCTGGAGAGACTTCACCTGCTAACTGGTCTCTAGGAAAAAGCCAAAGGCCAATCACCATCCCATCGCACAGCCCAGAGAAGGGTTCTGCCCACCCCAGGCTGTGGGCTGAGGCAGGATGCTGATGCCTGGGGAGGGCTGGCTCTGCCTGGCTGTGGCCTCTGGGCTGTTGGCACACGCTGCTCGCGGTTCCTCGCCGGCACACAGACCATTAATAAGACTTTCCAGCCTGTCACTTCCATGCTGAATCCTTTGAAAGCTGCGCTCCTCTGGGCCCATTAGAGGGAGGAACTGTCTCTGTTGAAACATATGGGGCTGTCAGGCTCTGTCTGTTGCTCTGAAAGCTGCTGCTGCTCTTGCTGTTTGCTGATGGGGGGGCAGCAGCTGTCTGGAGGAGGCTGTGATCAGGATGGGGACTTGGGAAGGGGCTGGAGGAAGTTAGCAGGTGAGCTAGGAAGGATGCTGGTAAACAGTGTGCTGGTAGCTGGTGGCTGCTGTAGGACATTGGAATGCTGGGCAGCTCAGGGGGAGTCCCTCACACTGTGAGTGTGATAGGGTGAAGAAGTACCTCTGAAGACTACTGGGTGGTGAATATCAGGGGGATATGTAGGGGCAGGTGGAGGCAGCAGAAGACATGGCTGACAGCAGAGATGTCGGACTTGTCTGGAAAAGGAGTGGATGGAAGCACTGTTGGGTGACTCTATGGGGACTCTGCAAAAGGGAGGCTTTGGAAAGCATCACGCGGTCACACGGCGCTGGAGTTTCTCATTAAGCAGCACACCAGCCCCCCAGCTCCATTTGCAGAGACTGAACAGGATTTAATGGAGTCCCTTGACTTTTTCCTCTGAAATATTCATAGGTTTTAGCAGTCCATTTCATGCTTACCTCCTTCTCCATTAACGAGCATCAAAGAGGGACTGGGTGGAAAGTAGGCTGCTGTGGAGCCAGGGAATCAGAAAAAGGGACTGTGCCTCTGCCCAGGGACTGCTGGGAAGCAATCCATTCCTGGGCTGCTCCATGGCCCTCTCACTAGGCCTGCAAAATGACTGGAAATGAGCCCTGGGCAGCATGCACAGGGAGGTGATTAATACAGTGGGAAAGGAAGGAGACCAATTAAGCAGAGCACTGTCTGGAGCTGCTGCCCCCACCCTCTGTCACACAGATACACCCACGTCTGTCTCCCTGCCCATCTTCATAATATGCAAGGCCAAGAGCTCTGTAAGAATTGCACAGACTGACAAAAAATGCCTGGAGGCAATTAGTTTCCTTCTCACCTTAGCACTAATGCTGTGCTAGGATACAGGGCAAATCCAGAGCTTCCATGAGACAGCACAGAAGCACAGAAGTTGAATTATAGATGCCCCATGTAGTCTGCAGTACTTGGAACAGCAAGGATCCTGCTGGAAGTTTGGAGAAAGGGTGTAATAAATAGTGTGATTACACGCTGGTATATGAAATGTCCCAAAAGATTGGGACAGGTGGGATCTCAGAGCATTTTCCAGACCTGTTAGCTACTAAACCAGGGCTCTCTTAACTGATATATCCCCACCAAAGACTACAATCAACTATCTCTAGGATTCTAGAGAAAGGTCTGCCTGCTTATGACGAAGGGGTTGGGGGGTTGGAGCTACATGATCTTTAAAGCCCCTTCCATCTCAAAATATTCTATGATTCTATGATTTTGGGTGTGGGGAGAGATGCAACTCTCATCAATTTGCTCCCAAGTCAGACCTGTTTTGCAGCAGTCACACTCTTAAACCATGCAGTTTACAGTCCTAAGAAAATTTTTATCAAGGACTTCATGGACCACAGTAGAACCTGGGTAGTGCTCTAGGAAAACAGAGTGGTCCTCCACCTTCACCAGTGCTATCCTTGCAAAAAGTGCAAGAGATGCTCAACAAAATCTGCATGCTAATGAGTTATTCACTCTGGCTAACAGAGAGAGAAAGCAGGATTATAAATGTACCATTTTGTGTGGCTTCTTCCCGCTGGATTAAAAACCAAACTAATGTCAGAGATGCAACAGCACCTATTTATTTGTGCTCTCAAAGCACTCACTAGTCAGGCTACTTCCCCTTCCCTCCCATACACCCATACACGCGGGCGCTTGTGTGCATCCTGGGAATCGGATGTTAATGCAAGTATTTGCAGGATGTTCCACATCTCCCTGAAATGATAATCAGCATGCCCAGAATCAGCTTAATTACTAAGCATTCAGTAAACACCCACAGGCTCTTCCAGGGCAGCTCCCTGCAGCATCTCCATGAATGAGTCTGCATGTTTTTCTTCCACTGCCACAAACAGCTCCTGACGAAGAGCTTGGGCTCTCACATCTGAGCTGCTGGGTTGTCTGGTTATTTATTTGTTTCCAGGAAAAGAGAGAGACATTTGTAGAGCAGCAGCAGGCCATGAGCAGACACTGAGAGTGTCTCAGCATGAGACTGGGCTACCTCTGATTTTTTGCATCAGTCTCTCCATGCAGGATAGAGATGTGAATGATCCCAGTTTTAACCAGGCCAGGTCAGAAATTTAAACATGCCAGGTTCATAGTCTGGCAATTAACTCTCTCTGTAGAAAAGACAAAAATCAAGAATGAAGTACCAAAAACTGTGGAACCATGAAGTTTTGCCATCCATGGGCTGCAGCCTGGCACATCTGGGTGCTCAGCAGATAGGCACTTTCTAAAGAAATGAAAGACCACCTGGTTTAGCTGAGACAGTCAGAAAACACACTGCTGAGGTAAGAAAAGAAAGCATTTTCTGAGGCAGCAAAGTGTACTTCCTGTAAGAAAGAGCACCATTTGGCTCTTCAAAACTTTTCCAAAGGATCTCCTGGACTGAGGCTATGGGCATCTTCAAAGACCATGGCCATGTCTTCACTTTTAGTCAGTGCACTTTTTATCAGCCCCACAGCTCAAGTAACTTCTCAGGTGATTATGCTAAGCACCAGCAGAAGAAAGATTCAGGCTTCCCCTCATGACTCTGTAGTTACCATCTGTGAGTCTGACAAGGTTTGGACTCTTCAGACAACTGTAGCACACTTAATTTCCTTCCCTGTGGCACTGCACAAGCAAAACCCACATGATGATCCTATCACATTGTTATACACACTGGAAGCTTTTAGGGCTCTTAAGATCACACTTCACTAATTTACTGCCTATTTGTGGAGTTTGGGGACCACAGAGACCAGAACCAGGGAACCCTTTTCTATCTCTACCATCCTTGTCATCACATAGCAAGAAATCTCTATCTAAAATACAAATCCAGGTGTCAGAGAGACATAATCAAACCAGCATTGTGATCTGAAGCAAGGGAAAGTTCAGAAACACAGGTCCACTTCTCCACCCAGGCATGTTTACACAAGGAGATGTGACTTTTCATCTCTGTTCCTAAAGGAAAATTTTAACAGTTTTGCCCCATCTTCCACATCCCAATCCATTAGCTACTCAAGACCCTGTGTGTGTTCGGCCTCTGCTCACACAGGCACTTGGCTGTTGGTTGCCATCACAAATAAATAAGATGCTCCAGCAGCATTTGGGTGCTGGGCAGCTGACCAGCTCTAGCTGTTCAAGTTTGGTGATAGTATTTCCAAGACCTAAGGAGTGTCTCACATCCCTGCTGATGCCTCCAGATCTCAGAAGTCTGCCAGCCTCAGCATCACAGCATTTCTGTCACCCGGGAGCCGTCAGTACTCTTATCAGTGTTATCTGCACAACCCTGGGGCACCATAGGAAGGATAATTATGACAATAGAGGGCTATGAAGGCTTAGACCCTCCAGACATTTTGTGGCACCTTCCTCCTGGTTGGGCAGCAGGGCTCTGCCACTTCCCAGGGGCCTGGGAAGAGGCTGTGACAGAACAAACAGCTAAGCTAATCTCTCAGGATCTCTGGGCAGACCAGCAGGGGAGGGGATGGGAATAACACATACCTTTAAGCCTTGTTAAAAATACATGCCATGAAGACAGCTCTCCTCTCAGGCTAAAACTGTCTCCAGGGACCATCTCTGGGGAATGCCTGTGCAAGCAAAACACCCAACAAGGAAGAGGTTTCTCAGGGGGTGTCTGCAGGTGAGTGCTCCTCTAGGTGGGATGCCTGGGGGGAGAGCACGTTCCTGCATGGTGTGCTGCCTGCCTCTGCCGTTCCCTTAACAGTGCATCCTGTCCTTGCGGCTCAGAATATGCTTGTCATAGAAAAGTCGGCACATGTAGGGTAGGACTTCCTTTTAGTTCATCCCTAGCCAGCCCGTAAGATCAAATTTTGAACTAGAAACACCTCTTGAGTTCGCTCAGCTGCTCGTCAGTAGCTGCTCTGTGCCAGCTGAGCTGTGCCCAGAGCCTTGGCACTGCACATGGGCACAGACAGTCACCCCACACACTTCTGGCAATATCCAGGTTTAAATGCCACTGCCATTCAACCGGCAAAAAGTGACACAGCCACCTGCACTGAACAGCCTTTGCCACGTGGTGACACAGTAGCTGGTGTAATAGGGAAGGAAAATTAGGATTTTAGGAGGCCTTGACATAGGGAAGGCAAAGTACTACTGAATCCGTGACTGGGGTGCGTGCCTTGCTCCCTGCTGGGGAATAGGGGAGTCAGGAGCAGCTGCAGGTTTTGGAGATGGTGGCAGTTTGAGAGCCCTGCAGGCTGCATGACAGCCACTACAAAGCATCCCTGCGCTGCTCAGAACAGCTCAGCCCTGCTTTCTGCTGCTGCTGAGACTGCTGGAGGGGAAAATTCTATTTGCTTTTTGTTCAGCCAGCCTCACCGAAAGCCTCACTCAGCAGCTGGGTGAAAAGCAGAACCCCCTCATGGTGCCTGCACTTGGGTATTGGCTGAGTTGAGAGGAACCCCAAGAGCTGAGCCTCATCCTCTCACAGGTGGCTCTGAAAGCTCATGCTGGGGTAGAGGCACTGTGTCTTTGCAACAGAGACATCAGCATGCTTCAACAGCTATGCCTGCTACTCTGCTTGTTGTGGAGAAAGCCAGAAAGGATGGCAGAGATCCTTCCAAAAAGAAGGGATGAAACATTCAGGAATGAGTGCAAAGAGAATATGGCCCCTCTGCTTTTGTACACACAGATGCCTCCCAGATATGCCCTGCACTTGTCCCATTTTAATCCCACCAGAAAATATCATGGCACATCCTGACAACAGGCAGCTAAAGAAGGGGGCACAGTGCCCTCCTCCTTTCCTCACATTACCCACACTCTGTTCTGGCTGGTCACCTCAAAAGCAGCCTGTAACAGGTTCTGTCTGAAAGGCACTGATGCTGAAGCAGCTTTTAAATTTATGTTCCCATAAAATATTTTTTCCATACAACGTTTTTTTCATAAGCCATGGGCCAGATTGGAATCTGACATGTTCAGCTGTCGCTGGATGAAGGGAGGAGCAGTAGTGACAGGAAATTTTTAGGAGAACTATATTAAACTTTGGTAGGATTTTGATTTAGTAGTAACAGTAAAATGAAATTTCAGCTGATATTCCATTATCCTGTTTGCAGTGCACTCTAATAGCATCTCCATTCATAAAACAGCTCAGCTCCTGTCCTTTGGTGTTGATCTATTTGTTTTGCCCTAGAGCAGTTTCCAACACACAATGACTTTACCTTCTTCTCCTGCATACTTACATATTCAGGAAAGGTACAACACCTTTCCAGGCTGCCAGCCTTGTATTTTCATGTTGGGTCCTGAGAAGGACCTTTCATATGGGTGACCCTCTGCAAATGTCTTTGTGAACATTTGGCCAGATGTATTTCTTCCCCATCTTCCAGACAAGTGGAGTGCACTGTGAGCAACAAAAAGAGAGAAAACACAAAAAGCTGGGCTAGGAAAGGGTGGGAGCTGAGGAAGAGAATTTTTCTGTTTCCACCTGAGCACGTCCCAGTGACACATTACAAGTGTGTGACTTGCCTGGTTTTGCAGAAATCGCACTATGCAGTCTCACCAGAGGGCTGCAATGCCTCTCCCATTAAGCCTGGCTTGAACTGGAAATCTTTTGTTCTTTTTGGCTCTGCCGTCACTCACAGAAGTCAGGCTGTACAGCCAGCACCCAGGCAACTGTGAGGCATCTGTGTGTACAAAAGCAGAGGTGCCATATTCTCTTTGCATTCATTCCTGAAAGTTTCATCCCTTCTTTTTGGAATTTCTAATAATGGGCTTCACTTTTTACTGATATTTTCTTAGGAATTCTGCAAGATGAACACAAAGCACAACCAAATCCCACAGGTATCGTTTTACCCCTACTTTCTAGTGGCATTATAGATAAATCACCCTTTAGAGTGGGTTCAGCCCTATTTGTCTCCCTTCTCCACACCCTTTCTATCAGATACTGAAATGCCTCAGCCTCCTTCTCTGTCTCCCAACTCCTGCAAGAGCTTCTTACAGGCAGCCTCCCTCTACACCTGCGTTAAGTTACTAAGCAGCTGAGATAAAAGGTTCCCACCTTCATAAATAATCAATGTGGGCCAAATGGCTTGTGCTTGCTTGACAAACTCATGCATGAGAAACAGAAAGGGAAGAGACAAACAGTAACCCAGCAAGGAAAATAACCATACTTCATGCCAGTAAAGGTAGAAATAAAGGTGAAGATTTGGAAAACAGAGAAGCAAGTGAACAAGAGTAGAGAAGAAGGGAGCTGAGCACCCATCAAACACTTCTTTAATCTTTTTTAGCAAAGTATCTGGAGGTTGGTTTTGATTTAGCTAATTTACTCATTAAAAGGAAGTTAGCTGCTAGTCCCTGGGTGAGACTCAGCCAATGCCCATGCCTCTAATGGGTTTGCCCATGGCCATTTGCTGGCATTGGAGGGATGTAGATGTGCAACCAGTATCAGAGAGACCAGCAAGCCCAGCATCAGGGTCCCACTGCAAACACAGGGTGTGCACAGATCAGTGACAGCCCAGAGAGCCTTTCTCAAAGGCTGCTGTACAAAGGGCAGCTCAGCTAAATGGGCTGTCCTGCAAATTAAGTTTCTGAGGTAAGATTGCCATTTTAGAATAGACAGACTTCAAGTTTACCGAGTAGACATCACACCTGTCCTTTACCTCTGTGGCACGTGTCAAACACAGAGGCCCATCATTATCTGACACGAGTGAATCCCTTCTGTTTGGTAGGTTCTATGTCTAATAACTCTGCCATGGGAGAGGAGCTCACAGCCCAGCAGACTTATTGGTTTTGGCACATCACTGCTGATTTTCACCACATGGGTGCCTAGTCCTTAAAGAAGGTGTTTGTGCTGAGAATCAAAATTGCACAGTAATGACAGAAACCTTTTCACATGACAGAGTTGATGGTAAGCACAAATAATACCCCTGTGCTCTTTCTCTTTAGGATGATCCATAGACATTGGTAATGTGCATATAAGGCAAAAAAACCCCAAAACATTCATGCCTGATTCACCACAGAGTAACCTCTCACCCCAAGATGGTGCCAAACTTTTAAAGTGAGGCTTAATGCAGGCAATGAGTCAGGTCTGGCACAGTTATCTCAGGAGGTTTCAATAAGGACTTTAGGCAGGTACTAGTTTTCCTCTGGTATGAATCCCTACTGTTTGTAAGCACTGGACAGAAATTGCTGCCACAGTGAGGGTCCCAGGCTGTAGAATTTCCACTCCCTAAATGACTTCATTGCTTTGACTGAATACAAGACCCTGGCCAGACTGTCAAGTCTGGTTCCTTGTTCACAGGTGACACTGGAGTCAGTACCAGAAGGATGCACAGAGCAGTGCACAGGCTCCCTCCTCATGACATGCACCTCTTTCCATCCTTGACAAGCTTTTGTCTCCTAGGGCAGGAGGATACAAGACTACCAAACAACCATGTTACAGACACAAAGCAAAATAATGCAGTGGCATCACCAGTGCTTTGGAGATGAACAGAGTTCAGCAATTCATTCATTTAAACTGCTCAGCCAACTGAGAAAGGGGACTCTTCCCTCTGGTTTACAAGCAAAAACCACCTCACACAGCCATTCTCCTTGTGTCCCAAGCCAAACCTCCCTGACCTGTGATCAGACCATCCCAGTTTCTCAGACTGCTTTGTGAAACTGAACACAACAGATTTTGGCTAGGAGAGTAGTGATAAGTTCCTGCTCCTGTTTACCTTCAATGCAGTAAAAAACTGCTGCAGACACAAATTTAAAAACGTGGGAGGGAGGATAAGATCAAAGCAAATTCACACTCCTGCTCTGAATAACTGTTTTCTCAGCTCTAGTATTTATATAAGAGCAAGGGGGATCACTAAAAGGGCACAAAGGGAGACCTCCCAGAGTACAGACAGTGAACAAGGGAGTGAAAATGCTGGATTCCTTGGGAGATAAAGTTTCATTGCTATGGAATCAATCTTCTGAGCTTCTCTTTGCAATTTTGTCTCATTCGGTGCCTCTTGAAATGAGTTTCCATTTGTCTGTCTGGTGCTAATTTTCCCTCATTTGCCACATCAAAGCCATCATTAGAGGCACAAAGTGCCTCCAGTGCCTTTTTCCCCCCTTTCTTCAGTCATTCTCCTTAATAGCTCTTGGTTTGTTAACTCAGCTATCACTCAGTGGCAATCAGATGCTGTTAGTCTGATCTAGCTGCCTCTGGATGCCCCATGCCTCCTGTTCCCAAGGACACATTGCTGCCTGGGGTGGTTGCCTGGGGCAGGGGCCAGGGAGGTGCTTTAGAGCACTTGCAAACTTTTATCTGCAAGTGTTACAGCCCCTTGTGAGAGATGTTTGATATCTTTCTTTATTTCCATTTCAATTAGCTAATGGGGGTAACGAGTATAAGAGGAAGGGTTTGGACAACATTAAAAATGTCCTCTGAGCTTCTAGAGGTCTTCGCCCTCAAGCTGATTCAAGTTTGCTGGGAGTCAGGAGCTGGCTCCCAGCTGCTGGCTTACAAAGAGTGCTCACCTCTGCCTGCAGGAAATGGATCTGTCTCTACAGCCAGCAGCACAAATACTCACATCTTTTCCACAGCCCTCTGGTCCTTGAGCACTCCAAGACATGCATCTCCCTAGGAAAAGGCCCCACTATATCACCCTCAGGCAGGCAGCAGCCCCAAACCATGCTTGCACTGCCATTCCTCCCGCCCGCTGCAGATCCCTTGGCAGTGAAAGGTCTGACTGGGCTCTGGTGCACAATCTGCCCCAGTGAAGGGCACACACTGTGCCTTGTGCTGGGTACCAGGGCTGAGGCAGCTGCAGCTCCATCCTGCAGCGTGGGAGGCTTGCCCTGATGCCTGTCAGCAGCTCTGCTGTGCCAACAGCTGTCCCAGGAAAGCCTTGCAGAAGAGCCCTGCACCACCAGCAGCAAGAGCAGATTGTCAAGAGTGTGGCACTGTGCTCATCCCCACTGTGTGCTGTGGGTGGAAACAGAAGCACAGCTCCTGCTCTGCCTCAGCCACAGCGAGAGCCACACAGAGGTACCAGCCTGCAGCAGGGGCTGTCATCAGCAGCTGCCCCCACCAGTGAACCTCTGCACATCTTCACTCCTGTGCCACGCAGAAGAGCTTTGGTCAGAGGCAGAGGCTGTGCTGAACATGTGTGAGGCTCTGTGGTGGGAGGAATTTCAGGCTGAGAAAAGTATCATCGATGGAAAGACATGCAGATCCCATCCCTCCCTTCACTAGACAGACAAGAAACACACAAACACTGGTGCTGGGAAGGGGCTTGTCTTGGCTCTGTTACGCAAACTAGTAAAGTCAGCAGCCAATGAGACGATATGAGAGAGGTTTAACGTGGCTGGAAGTTCTCAGGCCACTCTATAATGGGTGATGAGCTCACAGGCAGGCAAGGAGCCTTTATTTAAGCAGGCTTCCTGAACTAGAGAGGATGCATAGTCTTCACTCAAGCTTGCCACCAGCTCTTGGGTGCTCTGGATGACAGCTCAGTGCCTGTTTTCTACAGTGTGTGCCAGCTGAAGCCATATCAAGTGAACAATATATTCCTTACAGGAATACAAGGCCAGAACTGGAAGCCAGGTGCACTGTGTGGGACTGAAGCTCTGCTGGATTCCTGTGCTTGGGTCAAGTGCTTTGTACATCCTCACTCACCCTCTGTCTGTGTGGCATCCTCGAGAGGCTCAGATCCAGTAGTAATTTCTCCATCTGGGAGGACTGGGTTGCAAAATGGGTTGCAAACTAAGGAAACAGCCTGAGAGGCTGGGCTCCAGGAGATGGAAAACCCAGATTCACGTGCTGTGCTGTCAGAAGAAGGTGAGATCATCCACTTCTATCAGTGATTTCCACAAACTTTCCCTCTGCTAGTACTGCAGCCTGTTATCTCAGGTATCAGGGGACTGCAACCTTAGACCTGGATAAAAACATCATCACCCAAAATGGGGCAGCAGCAGATCAGTGCTGAGGTGTGATTTCCAAACCAAGCCTTGCTGCCCTCCAGCCCTGTAAAAATTTTGAAGTAGCTTTCTAGTGGCAGAGTAACATTATTCCTGGTCAGCATTTTGCAAACATTTGTAATATTTTAAAAGACCTAAAATCAAATTTATCATCAAGGTTATTGGAATGTGTGACAACTCTATTATGCATTTCAATTAGCCTTCCTCTGTGTGATAATGGTTCAAACATTCATTCCTCTAGTTTCCTGGTCAATGCACCATTTTTTAGCTGAACTGGAAAGATGACACTTTTGGAGAGGAAGCAGTAAATGTTCTACGAACCATATACTCTGAAAGTATTAAACATCAGAAAGCTCATAGTCTCCAACGTATTCTGAGGTTTTTATGGATAGCACACCTGCCACATGTGGACAGAATTCATAACACAGACAACAGACCAATAAAAAGGTGTTAGGTACAGATATTTCTCTGGAAATTGATGCAATTTCCAGCTTTCAGATGAAAGCTCAGCTTGTTCGCAGTTCGCAGATAACATGAAGTGTTGCAATGTTGGTCTGCTGGACAGTAGGAAGTTCTGCAAAGGGATTCTGGTCAGGCTGGACTCATGGGCTAAGACCAATAGTATGAGATTCAGTGAGGCAAAGTGCTGAGTCCTGCCCTTGAGTCAATACAACCCCATGCAGTGAAAAAAGCCTGGGGAAGAGTGGCTGGAAAGCTGTCCAGCAGAGAAGGATCTGGAGGTGCTGATTGACAGTGGCTGAACATGAGCCAGTCTGTTCCCCTATGGCCAAGAAGAGCAATGACATCCTGGCCTGTGTCAGAAACAGTGTGGCCAGCAGGACAGGGTAGTGATTGTCCCTCTGTACTTGGCACTGATGAGGCTGCACCTTAAGTTCTGGTGTTTTATCCATCACAGTTTATCTCTTTAAATCCAGCTCTTTGCCAATTCTGACAATGCTTACTTTGGAAAGCAAAAAGCCTTGGCTGAATTGCAAGATATTTTTATGGACACACATTTTCCCAAAGCCTTTGAGTACCATAACCCATAACTAATTTCCAATTGCAATTTAGCAGTGCTTGAACATAGTTCAAGTTCCTCAGTGATAAAAAAATGAAGAACATAGTCCCCAGAACATCTCATCGCTTTCCTTACTCTTCTGGAAATTTTGAGTTATGTTAAGTGCTAAGAATTCAGATCCTCATTTACTGGTAGATCTGCATCACTGCTAATAATTTCCTATGTACATTTTGCAGGGAAAATCGGGTACATCTAATAATTGCTCTTACTGGTACAAAAGGCTCCTCGTGGAGGTAAAAGCAGGAATTAATGTTAATGAGTCTGCTGTTAGCAAGGAGCACTACTGGCGTTATGCTTATGCTCATGCCTCACCAAACCCAGAGCTTGTTTGCTAAGCAGATGCCAGTGTTAACAGCCAAATTGTCTTCCCATGGATAACTTAGTGTTAGTCAAATGTACCATTAAAAATAACTATTTAAAATGTTAATGAAAAGAGGGGTTGTTCTTGCCAGGGTTTATCTTGTCTTCTTTTTAGCCTCAGCTTTAAGGTGATGGAGGTTAAAAGGCAAAGACAGCTTTTCCAGGTGTGTTCAGAGCACTCACACTGAGGTATGCCCTGGGAGCACTGATGTAATTTGTGTGCAGCACCACAAACCTGGCCTGCTTCCACTTCAGTGACCAGCCAGTTAAGCTCAGTACTGACCTTAATATCCATAGAGCACAGTGGTACCCCCTGCCCTGGCACTCTCCCCACCAGCTCTGCTATGATCCTCCACGCTGCACTTCCTGGCTCTCCCAGCACCATGGAAGGGAATGATGGTGACAGACGAGGGTTCACAACCCATCAGTTCTCTTCAGTCTCAAATAGCAAAGGTGTGGAAAGTGCTAATCACCTTCATGTTCACCATCCTGCTTGCACCTCTTGCTCTGTGACGTACCTCTGCTTAACCCACTGTTTGTGCTGAGCTTCTGACGCTCTGGTTATATTTCATTTCATACAATTTAAGAAAAGCCTGTACTCTATTGGAAACCAAGCTTACACTGTTCTATATGTTACGTACGAGAAACAAAATTAACTATGATTTTGCATAGAATATACCCTATTTTGTATGCAGGTCTCAAGTCTCTGCCCTTGTGGACTGTAAATAGGCAACAGGAGAGACAGTGGAAGGTGACACAGAGGCAGTGAAGGCAACACATAGGTGTGTGCAGAGCAGACCCAGAAATAAGAAGCCCTGGTTTTTCATGCTCCAGCAGTGAGTGAGGATGAGACCACGTCCCTTTCAGAGCTGCAGCCAGGCTCTCCTGCAGCCCAGGCTGAACCTGGCCATATGCAGCCTCGTGCTGCTGCCCTGGTGTTGGGTGCCTGCACATACTGCCCTGTGCAGTAGCACAGGTAGCCATGTCCTTAGGGGCCACCAGGAAATAATGATTCTCCTGCTGGGAACAGGACAGTGATGCTAGGCTGAGACAGTCAGGTGGCATTTACATGACAGAGAGACACCTATATTATAGTCATTTGGCTGTAGATGTCCTGGATTCTCCAACCCTCACATTTAAATTGCCCAGGTCCTGCTTTCTCCTTTGACCAGGTTTTTCCTGCTTCTTGGTTTCTTCACCCCTTTTGCTGTGTTTGCTTGTAAACTTGCCCAGGCTACTCTGCTGCCCTCTTCCTCCTGCTCCATTCTAACCTATTCCTTTCATGCCTGTGACCACGGCATGACTCCTGTCCCTCTTCCCCTTGTCCTGGCTGCCCTTATTCCAAGCCTCAAGCCCTCTCCATTCCTCTGCTTCCCCACTCCCTCCTTATCACAAAACCTGGCATCCCCAGTGCTGCATCCTGCTGTTTTCCAGCCAGCATTTCCTGCCTCCATCTCCACCACTCTCCTTCGCTCTCTCCACCATCTCAACCATCATGCTCTGTCTTTTGGTGTTTCTGTCCCGTGCCCCCCTAAGCAGCTCAGCCTCAGCCTATTCCTCCATCAGCTTCCTTGTTCTTCCTCTCCTGGGACTACAGCCTTGATCCCAACCTCTATCTGCACACACAGATGTGCTGCCTTGTTAAATCATGCAATTTAACAAATTAAAAAAAAAAAAAAAAACAAAAACAACAAACCAAACTAGAAGCTGAAGGCAAGTGCTGACTTCAGGGATGTGCACTGCAGTCTCGCCTATGGCATCTCCTCCTGGCAGCCCCATCCCACATCTATTTCCAGTCAGCCTGCTCTCTTCATCCCCAGGCACTGCACTGAAGGGGTCAGACTGCTTGGAGTGACACAGCACCCTCAGTCCCAAGCCCCTGGCCCCTGCCCCACTTGCAGCCCTGGACTGCCTTGCCCCTCCAAGGAAGGTGAGGGAAGGGGTTGCTTGGCCCACATTCCCCCTGTGGGCTGGAAAGTCACTACTAGACATGATCTGAGAGGAGACAAGCCAGAGAATGAAAGGCAGGGAGGGGAAATGAAGAAACATTACCTCCTTTTCACGTTTATTTAATTTTTGTATTTTTTTGTATTTTTTTTTAAGATCACAGAAGAGCAGAGCATTCATACGTGTAAAGAAACAGAAACGAGATAACAGAAGTTAAATACATTGAGAAAAGAAAAAATAAAAGGCTTCTTTTTTTTTTTTATTCCATCACTGGGTTTTGTTCATTTGTTTGTTGGCTTGTTTAGTTTTTTGATTGGTTCTTTTACACACACACTTGCGCTTTTAAAACTTTCTTTCACAGAGCTAGTTTCAAAACCAAAACAATGGCAAAAAATAAAATGGCCATTTTCTCGTTTCGTTAAAGAGAAGTTCAGCTCATGTCTACAGTGCTGGGGAAAAATATATATAAAGATATAGATATATATATATATTTATATGTATATAACACTGTTAATGAGGAGAGTTCTAACCACCCCACCGTGTAGCAAGAAGAAGGGACTGGCCTTCATTCTCAAGTTCTAGAGGATGAATCTTGGCTCCAGCTGGGAAGGTTGAATGGATTTTGGGAGGTGACGGTGGCACCGTGGAGGCAGGCTCCTGCTCTGTGCCCCCTCCTCCCTTTCCTGGCACACACGTGTGTCAGGGGCACGCACACGCCTTCTGCTGGCTCCTCGGGAGGTCACAGCGCAGCCGTGTGTCCCGGACGGAGCCACGGCCAGCAGCAGGTGCCTGAGTGGTGATGGAGAGCGTGGGAAGGAGAGCGCCCAGGAGCGCTCCTGCAGCATGTGCGCCGTGGAGCTCGCAGGGCTGTGCGTATGCACCTGTGCGTGGCTGCATGGGGAGCAAATGTCACGGTTTTGGAGAAGGACAGCCACGTGCCCTCCTCACTGGCTGGCTCCTGGGTAGGCCTTGCTCCTTGTCTCCACCCATGACCCCTCTGTTACGTACAGAAACATCCACATGCCTTTCCTCAGGACACGGCTGGAGCCACTGTGGTGTCACACTGCTTTACTCACTGAGACCCATTTTGCTGCATGGTGAGCATGCCCTGGGAGGCGGGGAGGGAGCTCCTAATGCACCATGAGGACAGGCAGGGAAAGAAGAGCCCTCCTGGGATGCAATCTCTGCCCCTTCCCCAGCTGTGCTGCCCAAGGAGCCCTGCTGCTCAAGCAGTTCCCACTACCTGTGCTGCAGTCATATCCCCCTGTCACTGCCTCCTCCTTCTCCACTGCCTGGGCACTTCTACAAGGCTTGCAGGGCAGTCTGAGTTGCTGTGGCACCTACTAACCCTAAGCTAAGCCTGCAGCGGGTGAAGGACCCTTTGCTTCCCACCTATTGGGCTAATTAGGAGAGCTGCTCCTCTTGCCCAAGGCCTGCCTTGGCAGGTCTCCTTGCCTCACTCCATCACCTTGACCCACAGAGGCACAGAGGACCAAACTGATGCACTCTCACCAAGATGAGTTCTGCTCCCGTGATACAGCGAGTGGACCAACAAGCAAGCACCATATATTGCCCTAATGGGAGCTAACAACTAGGCAAAATTTTGGGGGCTTGTGGGAGCTGCCTGATCACCATTCTAGCAAGTTACAAGAAGGAAAAGTGAAAGAGGTTGTAGTGGTGTGGCACAGCTCTTATTCAGCTGAGTCACACAATTAAAAAAATATCATCTTCTGGGCATCCCACTGGAAATGAAGCCACGCTAAGATTAGCATTGAGGGGCCATGGTCTCCTCGCTGGTGAACCTGAGAGTTCTGTGCATGGATGATAGACAGCACTCATCCCCATCCTTTTCCACCAGCATCACATCTTGGAAATTACCATCCAGCTTCTCCATCACTTCCCCGCCTCTAGTTTTGCTCTTCCCACAGGACAGTTTGCTCCCAGCACCCCTAACTCAAGAAGTTTTGTGTCCTTGAGTCAGAGAAGCAGTAAGATTCTGCACCATCAGGAGAGAGAGACAGAAAAAGAGAGAGAGAAAGAGAGAGAACTGCTCATCCCCCTGGCACCTCCTCTGTCATACTGCCTTGGTCAGCCATCCCCCATGTCAGTTGCTACATCACATCAATCACCATGATGATTAGGGCTGCAGGTCAGTGTGCTTGGAGGAGAGGAAACAGAGGTGTGAGGGGTTGGAAGGAGTAGAGGTGTTTCTCTGTGCCCATAGATTCCCTCACCAGGGAAGGGCAAAGTGATAAAACACTGCACAAAAATTGAGCTGAAATATCATCTGCTGGTGGGGTTGTGAAGGATTCTAGCATAACTCCTCTGACTTCCCAGATCCTCTTGTTTCATCAGGACTTTTTGCTGCTCCCCCAAATTCCTTCCAGATGTGTAGCTTCCACTCAGCTTGGAAACATGGCTTTTGATGGTGGCTTTGTCCATGCTCTGTGCTTGGACTTGCAGAACAGGTTTGCTCAGACAGGTGGCCTGTGGCCATGGTCTGGATGCACCTGGAGCTAAGAAGAGCTGGTGGGGCTTGGATGTTCTTTGACCCAAAGTGGGGCAAGCAGCAGTGCACGAGCGATCTGCCCAAGTGGTGAACAGTCAGTGGTGTGAGAAAGATGTGCAGACAAAGACTAACTCTTGACAAAATGCATGTCACCAATGAAATCTCCATGAATGGCACGTTCACATGCACTTGGGGCTAGCATGGGGCGACACAACTTCACTGGTGAAGAAAGCAGGTACGGGGCAGGAGGAGAGGGTGGATCACTGAGCAACGAGCCCGTGAGTGCGGAGCTGCAAACAAACAGAAATGAACACAAATGCCAAGATACAGGTGTCGGCTGGAGCATCCCACGTCGCCCTTCCCAGCCGTTCAGAGACAGGCGTTTGCTTCGTTTTCCATCTGACCAGGCACACCCTCCAAGCAACATGCTACAATCATGCATGGAGTTCATGTGGCTCGAGGTGGCTGCATTTCCCCTGTCCAGTATCTCTCAGAAAAACTTGCCTTCACCCCTCCTCTTGGTCATCTGAAAAGGGTTAGAAATCTGCTAGCAATTATGGGGCCATATATGAAACCTAAGTTTTTGTACCTCTGCTTGAACATTACCAGACAGACATCTCATGTAACTCTTGTAATATTTACAAACCAGTAGAAGAAATACATTTTTTTTCAATTTTGTTCATATCTTTTTATAACACTAAATGTTAAATCTCCATCAATCAAACACAATTACACTGACAAGCTCAAGGAACTGGTGCCCCATTCCAAACTCCCATCTTCCCTGGTCTCCAACCAGCTGAGAGGCAGCAGGAAGCAAGAACACAGCTTTTTAGGAGATGGTGGGAAAGATAGCAATGTAAACAGGGAAAAGAGATGATGAGGAAAAACAGTTTCAGAGAGAAGGGCCTGAGAAATGAGAAAAGCCATTGCAACTTCTCTGTCAGAGAGTGGAGGGGAGAAAGAATGGGAAAAAGCGTTAGACCTTGCCCATGTTTCCTATATTCATCTGGGCTCACCTCTTGACAGGTGCTTTGAACAGGCCCTCAAAATTCAGGGAGCTTGAGCTCAGCTTGAGTTCAGGAGAAACAGGGAGATTTTTACAGCACCCTGTGGGGTCCACTGCAGCTCAGAGGATTAGATTCTTGGAGAAAATCAAGCTCCAACCTACCTACCCATGATTCCCCCAGCCCTGCTAGAAAGAGACTTTGCCAGCAGTGGGTCTCCCAGCACTTCTGCAGACAACAGGCATACTTGGTGTTGGTGGCTTTTCTCAGAGAGGTCAGCAATGAACTGGCGTTCACCCTGTTTCACAGCCGTGCAACAGAGGCAAAGATCTGCCCAGGGCCTGCAGGAAAGACCAGATCTCAGCACTGGGGCTGAGGCCATCTCCCCTACTAATGGGCACATGGCTTTAAAAAATGTATGCCCTGCTTTTAGTGAGATATTTCCCTTTAAACCATATGCCTTGATGCCTTGACATCTAAAAAAAAATCCCCTCAAAATTCCTTTGAACCTAAACAGACGTGAGATAATGAGGTGCTGGGACTTGATGACCACCACCACACCATAGGGGTCTGATGTGTGTGACCCCAGTGCCTAGGAGTGACCCACGCTGACAAAAACACATACAGAGCACCCATGGGGCAGGCGCTACCATAGCAACTGGGTTGACATCAAAGAACCTAAAGCAGGCTTGTCTCAGCCCTTAGGAGCAGCCTGTCACAGCAAGACACTGCAGGCTGCCCACCTTTTTCAACAAGCCTGTGCTAATAAATCAAGGCATAGGTGCAGCCCCGAGGAAGAACAGTGTGAGGTTTTTGCTCGTGCCAGTGTGCAGGAAAGGGTTCAGCTCCCAGACCTGGCTTCTGCCATCAGAATCAGCTCATGGCTGCACCAGGGGAAAGAGGAGGCCTACTGCAGCAGAAAATCTGGACTTGTTACTAAGACTCTGAATTAGATGGCTCTCCTGAAGGTTAGGCACATGGGCTAGGATGTCTGAATGCTATGAAGGATGCAGGACATTTTTTTCATGGGCTGACACACATCAGACTCCAAAGGAGATACTCAAGTCCCATCAATGACTGCCCTGTTTTGGAGAAAGAGAGCCATCCCTGGATACCTTGGGTGATTTCAAGCACTAGTTGACCACTTGCAACTTGCACCCTCTTGCAGGTATGGCTTTGGGGTCTGGAGGACCATAAATTACCACCATCCAATCCCACAGCAGCTCTATGCCAACTCTTGCAATTCCAAACTTCAGCATGTCTCATGTCTCATGTCTCATGTCTCATGTCTCATGTCTCATGTCTCATGTCTCATGTCTCTCTTTAATAAATTTCCTTGCACTTCTGGCTGCCTGGGAGGAGCCCTTGTCTGCCTGCTTTAATTGTGTGCCTGCTGCTTCTTGGAACAGCTGAGCTCAGCAGCGAGAGGGCTGAGCCGGCAGTGCCGCAGTGCAAGGCGAAAGCACCGCGCTGAGCAAAGTGGGGGATGCAAAGGTGACGACGGGCTCGCAGGCAGCAATTCCCTCTTTCCTTCTGGCTGGGGACCACCTGGTGGGTATCCCCTCCTGCACACTGCAAGGCCAAGTTGTTTCCCCCTTGCCAAGCATGCTGCCACTGTCCCAGGGCCCAGGGCAAAGACAGAGGAGCAAACTGGCTGCTGCTTGATAGCTGGGCACCTGTGAAATGCTGTGCTGTCCTGGGATGAAGTCCCCGACTTCAGTGGGCTAAATCAAGCTCTCCCCTGTACATTCCTCTCTCCAAAAAAGGCCTACCTGATAAATCCTGTGTTTTATTATCTTTGCTGCTGGTGGATCCTATGGCTCATGATGGGCCAGGGGACACAGGAGTCTTCTCCCTTCTGCCTCACCCACACACAGGCACTGCAGCCCCTGCTCGCTCTGGCTCCCGCAGCAGAGCTTGAGCTGGTGGGGCAAATTCCAGCCACCGCCCAGCATTTTCTCAGTCATTTTTCTCACATCTTTTTTTTCACCTCCTCATCTGGGCGGCACTAAAGCCTCTCTTGTTGGCACCTCTGTATGTTATTCTGCCATGGGAAGTGTGGGGCACTCTCCAGCAAGACCAGCACCCTTGAGATAAAAGAAGAGGAAATTGAGCTGCCCACTACTTTGCTGCATCATTTTAATCTCCTTCTTTGCAAGCCTAGGATTTTGGACCTTACATTTGTTTTATTTCTTACATTCACAGGTCCTGGCCATTTTCTGACCCAATTTATTTCAAATGTGGAATTTGCAATGAATTTTGTAATAGCAGTGGTGTACAGCACACACACCCACACACACATTCACCCTTACACAGCCTTACAATTCCCTTTATCCCGGGGAGGACAGTAAGAACAAAAACAACAAAGCAACGAAAAAGGGTATTGGCTCTATTTTTGCATGTCTACCAAAATGGTTAGGAATGACCAGATTGTGGTTTTCATGTTGAGGTATTGTTCCTATGCACTATACCTAAAAGGAATGGCTGCTTGGTGACATCCAAGGTCTCATCACTCACATCCTGCCAGCTCAGCCTCCCATCCCCAGGAGGAATGGTGGCTGCACTCTTCAGTCCACAGTGTTGTAGGCCAGTCCTGGTTTCTTCTGCTTGCTTGGACAATTGCACATGAGTGTACACCCCATGAGTGTGCGCAAGCACTCATGCATAGCACAGGCTGCTATGTTGGTACTTGGAGGCTGAGAGCCAAACAAGTTGGAGGTGGGAGAGGAAAAAAAGCCTAGCCAAGGGTGCAGACTGACTCTTGCAATAAAGGTGGCCAGAAGACAAAAAGCCAGTGAGGACACAGGAGAGGGGACACAATGTGAACCTGTGTTGCAGCTGCCCCTCTCTCCTCACCCCTCTTCTCTGCCTAAGTGATCTCTCTGCATCTTGTCTCACACTTACAAGGCAGGACATTATCTACAATAGGATGAGCATATGTACACATGGACTCTTCTTTTTGCATGCTTAGAAAGAGCAAGAGAAAGACAGAAAGAGTGAAGACAGAGCAAGAGCCACACATGCATGCACGCACGCACACAGGCATACACAGGAGAAAGAGAAAGACACCTGATTGAATTGAAGGGGGGGGAAGGAAGAAGATTTTAAAAGAAAAAAAAGAAAAGTAGGCTTTCAGTAGAGTTGACAAAGCTTTAGTTCAGGCCTGGGGGTGATGTTGCATGAAGGAGGGGGCAGGAAAGAAGGTGTTTAGCAAAGGCTGGGTGCACATGAGCGCAGGGTGAAGGGAAGAGAGGATGGGGTTCTTCACAGGACACCAGTGTGCAGAGAGCTTCAGGTGACTTACTCTGGCTTGTGGCTGTTTTTTTTTTTTTTTTCCCTATTCTTTTTTTTTTTTTTTTTTTTTTTTTTTTTTTAATTTGTTTTTAAAAGTATGAACTGGCTGAGCATTAGCTCACAAAAATGACCCAGGGCATCCAAAAAGTTAAATGGCTATAGACACCGAAGCAAAGACCTCTTTCTGCAAAAGAAAGAAAGAGGAGGAAGGAAGGAAAGTGAGGGAGTATGGAAAAGAGGAAGGAGGAGAGAAAAGAAAAGGGATCTTCTTTTTTGATTGGCTTTGCGGGTTTTGTTGGATTGTTTACATTGCAGCATCCTCCGGCTACGCGATCCTTGCTGGTGCCCCATTCTCTCCCTTTCTTCATGTTGCCTCCTAGGCAGTCGATGACTTGACAGCCGGCTTTTCAGGTTTTGGATTGAAGGTTGCTGAGTCTTCTTTGCTGTAATTTTTCCTCTCCCCCCTCTTCACTCCTGAACACACAAAGTTGTGAAAGAAACAATCGTCTCTCTCTCTCCCCCCCTCTTTTTTCTCTCTCCCCTCTCTTCGCTCTGTCTCCTGTATAACGCGTTTTGTTTTGTGTGTTGTTGTTGTTGCTGTCGTGTTGTTTTTTTAATTATTATTAATATTATTACTTTAATTCTGATTTGTATTAACATTTGCTGAGTAGGCAGAGCACGGATGCTGCCAGAAGCCACAGTGGGACGGCCAAACTCATGGAGCCGTTGTCTACTCTCCCTGTGCCAGGTCCTGCAGGGTGCGAGAAGGAAGAGAAAAGAAGACAAGATTACACAAGGCTGGGTGAGATGGGGGTGACACAGGAACACAATGCTTCAGTCCTAGGCTGCTCCTGCAGTGGTGGGTTTGGGCTGCAGGGCACAGCCGCTTTCCCACCTTGGTGAGCCTCTTTCCAGCCTACCTGCAGGCTGCTGTCTGCCAGCTCATCAGCATCCTGCTTCCCTCAGCCCAACACCCCAATGGCATGTGGTTCTCCCTAAACAACACCCACACTGGAGGATCAGGGCCTGGAGCAAGTGGGAAGGCTCAACCCTGGCTGCTGACCACATTCCAACCCTTGCCGTGCCTCCAGCTGGGAGCTGACAGCCTTCCAGTGCAGGGATATGGTTCACATCTTTGCAGATGCAGCCCTTGGTCACCACCCCCACACCTGCCCACTCCACCACCTTCTCAGTGGTGACCCTAAGACACCAGGACTTGTAATTCTGTGCAGAGGCCAGTACCTGTCTGCAGGCAGACACCAGCTCCACAGGAGCTGATTCATCACAATGGTCTGATCAATAAAACATGGGCCCAACCAGCAGACACCTCCCCTCCCTCCCAGGGCTGCACCGTAATTATTTGTTTCTGAATCGGGGTGGAGGAAGGTGGAGGAGTCACTGTGGAACTTACAGCCCTGTGGCACAACACCTATGGGGTGAGGGTGCAGGGTATGCCAGGAGGTTGATGTTTCATGAGGGTGGGAAATGAAGTTGAACTCTGTATGCGCATCCGCAGGCTCCGTCAGAGGGGGCAGGGAGGAGCGCGCTGCTGCAGCAACAAATAATGCAGCCTCACTCGGGGAATATTAAACCCTAACACTCCTGACATCTTCTCATTCATCCTCCCATTTATGGGCTCCCTTTTCTAGATGACTTTAATGGCAGTGATGGTGTTTTAAATTCACCCTGCAATCCCAAGCCTTGGCAGCCTTTTCCTGATAATTGGTCAGGGAGATGAACATGGCTGTGGGTCTGTTAATGCAAGCTCACCATGTGTATGTGCACATAAAGTGCTCATATATGTATACATGCATGCACATGTGCGCGTACATTTATACATATATGTGGCTGTAAGATGCTGGAGTGTGGAGATGGAGGTGAGGTTTTACGTTGGAATTGATCCTGCTGTGGAAGAAAGAAGTCGTGCTTACTACCAAGAAAAGCTGTTTCTGATGGCAGAGAGGAGCAAAAAAAAAAAAAAAGGCCCTGTCATGAGGCTAAAGTACAACTGCTCCCTCACAACCTGCAAAGGTGAAGAGTCCTGCTCTCTTGAGAGCATAGGTGCCACCCACAGGCTTGCTCAGTAGCACAGTCACTATTATACTCCAGCTGGTGACTAAAAGACAGCAAATCCAAGAGGGATGTCTCAAGAGTCCCTCAAATTCCGTTGCAATTTAATTTGTCTGATTTCTTCCTAAGGTAGCTGACTAGATTAGCTGTTTGTGCCCCAGTTCTATTCTTTGATTTTTAAGTAAGTATGTGTTGATTTGTGTGGAAAATTTATGTTCCATCTATGACTTCTTTTTTTCAGCTCGTCCATGTGCATCTTTCATGGCTTGTCACACAAATCCTACAACACTGGTTTTTTTTTCACTCATTTTATTTCTTCCCCTAAACTCAGGAACAAGTTCACTTCAGCTACTACCCCTACCTCAGCTATGTTTCAGAAAAAGCATCTCTCACAGCCAAATAATGGTGGGGAAGATGTTTGGGACCATTTGCATCCCTTTTTGGCACAAAACATGACTCTTCTGGCCCAGCAAATAAACAAGAGCACACCTGGCAGGGTGTGTTGCCCACAAACAATTTTCAGCCACCACATTTTTACTATCTGGATTAAATACTATTTGTATTAACACACACATGGACAGGTACATTGCGTACCCGTGACAACCATTCCTCCTCCTCTTTGCCACTTTTCTAGGGCATCCATGCAACTGGAGCAAAGACATTTGCACCAATGGTGGCATGCACTGCACACTCAGCACAGCAGAGGCAAGGGGACATTTGGCCTTGGCTGGGTACTGCTGCCTTAATGCATCCAAATGCACGGATTAGAGTCTGTGAGCTTGGTGGGGACTGGGGGCAGAGGCATGGCATGGTGTGGTGCGGTGAAGAGATGAGCCTCTGGAATATCTAGGTATAAGAGAGGACACATGAAGATATGTGGTGAGATGGAGGATTTGGGAGAGGGTCACACTGGCTTCTGTTCCACTTGAGCTTCTGTGTGTAAGTTTGAGAGTAACTGAAAACTAAAACTCATCTCCAGAGATGAAAAATGATACATGTTCTCATGGCTCTCTGTGTGTCCCAGTCAGATGGTGGAACTGGCTGCAGAAAACTCTCCATGTACAGTCCTGATCATCTTCTGTGCCACACCACAGGCTAACACCAGCAGCTGTTCTCAGCAGCAGGCCATGCAAATGTTGGGCAGTGTGTTAGGCTGACTGGGATCCATTGCAGCCTCTGCACATCACCCTGGGGCCACATGGAATCTCTGGACTTTACAGCACAGCTATCTAAAGTGCACACCATGGGTGCTACATTTACTGTCATAAGTACTGTAAAAGTGTGAGAAGGTTATAATTCTATCACAAAATAATGTTTTTGGGGTACAACAGCTGCTCAAGGGGAATAAGAGAGTGAAAATGCTCCAAGAAAATAAAATGTTTGAGCAAGATTTTCTTCAGGAAATAGCGTCTGTTTTCAATTCATTCTATCAGTCACCCTTCCTTCCCAGCCACACCTCAGGCTGTGCCAGCCCATGTTTCCATGATGACTTCTCCATGTGTGTGCACGAGCAGCTGCTGCTGTGGGCTGTGCACACCACTGCCATGGGCACCAAGGCACCCACACAGCCATGGGTGAGTGCCCACACTGGGGGACAGTGCCAGCCCTCACCTGCACACTGCCCTCCCCTAGTGTGCCCACCCTGCTGCACGGCAGGACATGCACGTGAGGACAGGCACGCGTGGGCACAGCTCCCACAGGTGAGCACACACACAGCGCAGCCCTCCGAGGGCACAGACCCCCCCCAGTGTCCCATCCCTGCAGACCCCAGAGTACAGGCCCTTCGCAAACCCCCTGCCCTATAGTCCCCTCGCCATCCCCACACATCCCCTGGCCATCACAGGCCTGTGGCCTCCATGTCACATCCCCTTGCCATCCTGTCTATCCCTTCGCCCTCCATGTCACATCCCCTTGCCATCCTGTCCATCCCTTCGCCCTCCATGTCACATGCCCTCACCGTCCGGTACATCCTCTCTCCATCCCATACATCCTCTCGCCATCCCGTACATCCCCTCGCCATCCTGTACATCCTCTCTCCATCCCGTACATCCCCCCGCCATCCCTGCACATCCCCTCGCCGTCTCGCACCTCTCGCCATCCCGCACATCCTCGCCATCCCGCAGCAGCAGCAGCAGCGGGCAAGCCCGCGGTCTCCGCCGCCCTCTGGCGGCCGCTGCTTGGAGCGGTCCCCGCCCTCTGGAGACCCCCAGAACGCCCCTCCTGAAAGACCCCCGGCTGCCCACTCCTGCTCACTCTCCGCTGGCACCGGGGCTGTCCCTGCGGTCTCCCGCTTTGGTGACCTTGAGCCTGTGCTCTGGGAATTTGCTATATTATCCCGGCCTATTCATCCCCCCAGCCTGCCCTGGCAATTCAGCAGTCCTGCCAAGCCCATGACCACGTAAGTGTCAGGATATCGAAGGCGAGGAAATTGGGTTTCCGATGCTGATGAGCTAATATGAATATCTGGCAGCATCTCACAGCTAAACCCCTAAGGGACCTCAGACCCTAAATGCTGACCGAGTCAGATCCCATTAATCAAATCAAAAAGGAGCAGACTGAAAGTTGTCAAGGGCAGAACAACTGCACCACTCTTCCTTGCTCCAAATGTGAGACATTTGGATATGTGCTGCAGAGGCAGATAGAGTCCTGCCATGGTGTCTATGTGCTGCAACAACCTCATGGGACACTGCATCCTGAGTTTCCCAGGTTTTATCAGTTCCACATGTTCAGCCCAGGTGATCTGCATTGGTGCCACACCACAATGCAGTCTTGGCCAAGATTTAGAGAGCTGTAGTTCTTCACATGGCTGAAGGGGACTATGTGCAGCCCTCATCCCACCCCTCTCCCCACGACAGTGCAACCCCAGCTGCATCCTTAAATTTAACAATGGGAAAAACAGAGACATGCCATGGTGACATCACTGCTCCTGCCCACCTGCCTGTGTGCAACAGCCCAGAATAACAGCCTGGCACACAGACGCTCCAGGAGTCCTCCCTAATACTTCTGGGACAACTTCCACATATTTCTGAGTGAAGATGAAGAAGCAAGACTCTTCAATTTGGGACATCAGCAATTTCACCTGGTGCCTAACACTCCTGCAGGCACTCCATGCAGCATGAGGCCAAAGAGCTGCTGGATGCTCTCATGTGGCTGCAAGCCAGCCTAGCCAAGGATTCACTAGAGAGGATGTGGGGATGTATGTGACTATAGCAGACTTGGTGTGGTATAGGTGTAATGCTTGTGATGGTGCAAGAACTGCTCCTACTCCCATGAAGAGCATAGGAAAAGACACAGTGAGAAGGATGAGGGGACTTGGATTAGATGGCAGAGGAAGATGGTAAAAGTAGGGTGCTGCTTACATTCAGTGCAAACCACAGCCAGACTGTAAAGCCAAGAGCTGCTTTCATCCTCAAAACTAGCCTGAGGAACACACAAGGAAAGACCTTGTTGCTGGGTCAGTCCAAGGGTCTTATCTAACCTTCAGTCCTGTCCTCTGTGATTGCTGGCTGGAGGCCTGCCAGGAGCACAAGGCCAGCATGGATCATACTGGCCCACCTCAGCTGCTTCAGAGTCATTATGAACCAGCAGAAGCTGCACCCCTTTGAGATTAATTTCTTCATCCATGAACTTGCCTGGTCACTTCTGGACTGCCTGAAGACCTCCATCTCCACAGCCGCCCTCATCTCTTAAAGAAGAACAGCAGCAGTCAGCTGCCAGCAATGACATTGTCGCCCCACATTGAATTTGGATGCTATGTGCTTCTGTGACTTTAGGACCTTGGCATTAACAGGTAGTCTGGCATGCTGCCTGCTATTAGTTGCTACCTGAACTGGCCAGATTGTCTCAGGCATTCCTTGCTCTGCAACCTCCTCTGCTGACTATGGGAGAGCCAGGCTAAGGAAACTGGTCAGTGTGGGAAGAATTACCTGTGGAGTGTTCAGATCTTCCCAGGAAAGGGAGAGATGAGTTTTTTGTTACGAAAACTTGCAACACACCCAGCTTCTACAGCAGTGTCTGAGGTCTGAAGGCTAGCCTTGCACAGTCCCTACCCCATGGCTTCTGTTGGCCTCTGAAAGCCTACAGTGCCCACTGGAGGTTGAGGGCTGCATGAGGATGTGAAAAATATGTAAGTGCATCTGGGCAGAGGCACGGAAAAAGACAGCTGTGATGAGAGATATAACAAGAGGGTAATGTGACAGGATTGAGTGACAGGATGAGCCTTGCAGTTGTAGCAATGCTGGGCTACAGCACAGGAAACTATACCAGGGAAGATCTTCAAATGAAATGACAATATAGGAATGCTCAGCTCACGACATGGAAGAGGGCAAGGGGAGAAGATGTCAGCCAGGGCAAGGATGGGGAAATGGAGGACGTTTACATAAGCATTAAGGTTAGGTAAGTAATGAGAACAGGTCTTGGGGAAAATGGAGATAAAGAGAGGAAATTAGGTCCTGGCCAGGCACCAGGAAAGCAGGGATGAAGGACACAGGTAGAGGGAGTGATGGTGCCTCTGGGAAGAGGTCATTATAACCAGGACTGCAAAGGCAGGCAGCCAGTACCAGCCCGGGTTCAGAAATGCAGGAGGAAAAGTGGGGTTTCCAGCAGAGCAGTTTAGAAATGGATGCGGTGCCCGGTGAAGCTCAGACACCAATAAGCAGATGCGAAAAAGGGCAGGAGCAGCAGTAAGCAAAGGTGCGCTGCCGGGCTGTGACCCCATGCAGGGGAACAGCTCTCGTACACGCCCTGTCACCCTCCCTGGCCCGGGCGCTCGCTGCGAGTCCCCCGGCCCTCTGTCCCCGCCGCCGAAGCGCCGCTCCCTCCCCGCGAGGTGGCAGCCGAACGACACCGACCCCGCCTTGCCATCCAGGAGCCTTCGGGCTGGGAACGGCTCGGGAAACGCTGGGAGTGACGCCCAGGGCTAGGCGGCTCTGCACCCCCGCCCGGGAAAAGCCCGGGTCCCGCACGGCAGAACCCTCCCGGGAAGGGGGCAGCTGAGGGAAGGGGGGCAGCTGAGGGAAGGGGGCAGCTGAGGGAAGGGGGCAGCTGAGGGAAAGGGGCAGCTGAGGGAAGGGGGCAGCTGAGGGAAGGGGCCAGCTGAGGGAAAGGGGCAGCTGAGGGAAAGGGGCAGCTGAGGGAAGGGGGCAGCTGAGGGAAGGGGGCAGCTGAGGGAAGGGGCCAGCTGAGGGAAAGGGGCAGCTGAGGGAAGGGGGCAGCTGAGGGAAGGGGCCAGCTGAGGGAAAGGGGCAGCTGAGGGAAAGGGGCAGCTGAGGGAAGGGGGCAGCTGAGGGAAGGGGGCAGCTGAGGGAAAGGGGCAGCTGAGGGAAGGGGCCAGCTGAGGGAAGGGGGCAGCTGAGGGAAGGGGGCAGCTGAGGGAAGGGGGCAGCTGAGGGAAAGGGGCAGCTGAGGGAAGGGGGCAGCTGAGGGAAAGGGGCCAGCTGAGGGAAGGGGGCAGCTGACGGAAGGGGGCAGCTGAGGGAAGGGGGCAGCTGAGGGAAGGGGGGCAACTCTGCACGCTCCGAGCCACCGCCGCTGAGCCAGCCATGGACAGCCACACGGATGTGGCGCAGAATCTGGTCCCCGCCGGCCTGCATCTCTCCACAACCACTACGTCTGCATCCTTGGCAAAACCTTTTTCGAAGACAAATAAAAAGCAGGACATCTACCCACTACGGCAGCAGAAACTGAGGGTGTAGTGGTGGTGAGGTTTGTAACCCACTCTACTTATTCCACTTATGATTGTCCCCAGCATGAAAATGTTGCTGTAAGTGCTGAGAAATGCCATGAAGATTCTTAGAGGGCTGGAGCACCTCTCCTATGAAGGCAGGCTGAAAGAGTCAGAGTTATTCAACCTCGAGAAAAGATGGCTCCATGATCTTTCGTGGCACCATGGTCTTCCAGTACCTAAAAGGCACTGACAAGAGCTGGAGAAGGGCTTTTTGTAAGGGTATGTAGTGATACGACAAGGAGTAATGGTCTTAGATTGAAAGAAGGTAGATTTAGATTGCATATAAGGAAGAAATTCTTCACTATGAGAATAGTGAGGCATTCACAGAAACTGTGGATATCCCATCCTTGGAAATGTACGATGCCAGACTGGATGGGTTTCAAGCACCCTGGTCTAGTGAAAGGTGCCCTGCTCATAGCAGAGATTTGAAACTAGATGGTCCTTAAGGTCCCTTCCAACCCAAGCTATCCTATAATTCTACTTCCTCCACACAGATACTCCCCCTTCTGTCTCTTCACTCCCTCCAGCTCATTTTTGTAACATCAGCAGCATCCTTGAAGGGCCCCATTAGAGAGGGAAATGGAGACTGTACCATGACACATAAGCCTTGCTCAAGAGGCAAATGAGGCCAGATGTATAAGTAAATCTACAAGTTCACCAGAGGCATGCCTCCAAATGTGTGCACCATGATCATCACCAGCAGAAACTGAACCTGTTACTTTCAAGATTCCCAACACAGACCTTTAAAAAGGATCATTTGAGATGCAAGCAGAGAGCAGTTACATTCCTGAGGGAAAAAAATCATCTACCCATCTACATTTGCCAGTCTCATAATCTGAGTAAACCAAAATGAAGGCAGGAGAAGAAACAGTGCCTGCCAGTTTTCTCGTATTTACATTACTCCAACAAGACTCCAGAGCTTGACGTATCTGCACTTTGCTGATGGAAGAGAGCCCACAGAGAAGGTTCAAAGGGCATCAGACATCTCCTAGCTCTTGATTTGCTTCGGAGAATCTGCCCTTAGGATCCTGCCAGGATAAGGTGCAAGGTAAAATCTGGTGTTAGAGGGCAATTGGTCCCCATGAGTTTCTGAATGGAAGAGAAGCCAGAAAGCAGTATAGGATGGGCTTGAAGAACTTGTCTGTGATGGGAAGGAAGGAGTGATGATAAACCAAGTATAGCCAGCCTGCTGTTTTCCCAGGTGCTGTCACTCTGAGCAGCTCTGGGCTCCATGTTGTTGATGGGCTGACTCTACTTACAGTGAAGGCTGAAGTTCTGCCTTGAGCAAAAAATAGGACCAAAAATGAGGGGGGGAGGGGAAGAAAAAAAACCCCACCTCTAAAGCAGAAGGCTCAAGGGAAAGAGGATGTGCATCATGCAGGTGTCTCTATCATCTCACTCCTTGGGGCCTGCAGGGGTCTTAGGGTTTACAGTTGCCAGCTGCTCTGCAGGAAGCAATTTTTCCGAGTCTGTTGACTCTCTTGCCAGGGCTTCAGAAGATGAAATCTTTATTATCATGAAGGCTTAAAAGGGAGGAATACTGTTAATTCCATTTTCAAGGTCATACTTTGAAAGTTATTAATTTCTTTCTTCCAGGGCTTTGCACTCTACTCTGAGGCTTTAGGGATTACCAGCTTCTACTTACTAGGGTTCATTTGGGGCTTTTTTTCTTACTTCTTTCCTGTTCCTCCCCCCTCTTCTTAGAAGACGACACTTTTTTTTTTCTTCCCTGTTCCCAGTGTTGAAGCTGTTTTGCTCATTGCCTGCTCATTCCCCTTTGTCACTACCAGTTCTGCTCCTGTAATTAAAACTTGACTGTGACTGCAGTGGCAGTAGGCTGGCTTTCCTAGAGGTGCAAGTACCACTGTGTAAGCTGGGAAGGATGCCCTCCAGCAACTCTCCAACAAGATTAAGGAAATGTCTCTGGTGTCTATCAATCTTTGCACTCAGTTTAATGTATTTCAGAATTTGCTCATGCTTTTTTAGCACTGAACAGTTCTTCCCCATGTTTTTGAGCTCATTCATGGTGTACTAAGTACTCATCTATCATACCTCATGTCTAGAGGAATGAAGATTCATTCTGTAATGCAGCTCACCCATCCTTCCCTAAGGTCTGAAGAATATCCCTGAAACTGTATTTTTTCAGTGTCTTTCTGAGAAGGTCGTGGTGTTCAAGAGCTGTCTGCTTACATCATTTATCCTGGAACTGGTTTACAGTAATCCTAGTCTAAAATTGAGCTGTTATCCTGACCAGTGAGGTTGGTGGTGGCTAGAAGACCACCTTTGTTTCAAGGTTACACAGATCTTTCATCATCAGATCTGTCTTGTATATATAAAAAGTTTCAATGTTTTCTTCTAGCTGAAGAAATTGTTCTCACACCCCTTTTATTTCCCTGGCAACTGAGGGTTTATTTAAAAAAAGCCAAAACCCCCCAAACCCCACCTTCCCCAGCGACTGATACAAAATCAGATACTTAAAGCTGTATTGTCTTCAAATCACACATTAAAGACTCTCATTCTATAAGCAAAACATCAAAAACAAACCAACAAAAAAAAACCCCAAAAAACAACAAACCACAAAAAAACCCAAATCACATAGCACAGACTTTTTCAGTAGTAATTTTGGGAAGATCTGAGCTTTTTCTGCTTTTTGCTTTCCTAGGATAAAGCAATCCCTTTCCTGCTCATCTCTGAAGCATCTGTTTAGGGCACTGCAGACCAAAGGTGATGCCAGTACATAACCCAGTGTCTCGATAGAGGACAAACAGCACAGCTCCCCTCACCCAGAGCACATGCCACCCTAGGAAGCAGGTTTGCTAATTGGAAGCTCTGGAATCTCTTGAAAAAAAAAAATTTCATCAGTTTCATATCTGTCTGTTTACCCACTTCATCCCTGCTATGGTTTTCTACAAGCTTTACTGGATATATGGCTGGGGAAAGAATTGAGTGGCTGCAGCCAGAAATGAAGAGTCAGGGGACATATGTAGGGGTGACTGGAGCAGAAAAAGAACTAAATTGTGGTGAAGAGTGGCCACTGTGCTTGAGGTTACTCTGGTACTGAAATCCAGTCCTACTGCAGCCTCTGCCCTCCCTATCTTTCTCTAGTATCTGCAGAGCAGTGTCCTCCCAGCCTATCTTTGAGGTTTTCTTAGGGATATCACTCTCAGTAATTCAGTGAATTAGAAATGTCATGACAGTCAAGCTGGGCCCTTGCACTGGTGTATGTCTCTAAAGTGTGAGGTCTAAGTAAATACTACCTTGCGTTCCCTGTAGTTCTCATCAAAATATGGAAGTGTCTGTGTGTGTGCAGCTCCAGAGTAAGACTCCTGGTCACTTTAACACCCTAACAGTGCAAGCATGGCTTTAATACCTGGTCCAGGCCTAAGAAAAGCCAGAGCAGGAAGTCATTGTGGCTTCTCACAGCCCATTCTGAGACCACTATTAAAAAGGGAAAGTTGATACAGCTTACACAGGCTGCTGAGCAGACCTTCAGCCAGATGAGTTGGAGCATTGGGAAAGATGCAGGAAGCTATTCCTGTTTCTCATGAGATGTTCTCGGGTGCCTGGAGATTGTCAGTGCCTGTGGGCTGTGCCTCTGAGCCCAGGTGTGTATGGTGACGTGGCTGGGCAGTGTCACCCAGGGTCAGTGCGCCTGTGTAATCTCAACACCCACTGCAAGGGCTGCCTGACCAGACTCTGCTGAAGCCATGCTGCTCAGAGCACATCCTTCTCCAGGGCCTGATCCCGTGCTCCCACCCATGCAACCGCTCCCCAGGATGCAGGGGAACATGCAGGCAATGCTGGGGAAGGATCACGCACATTGCTCCCTGCTCACCTTGGCACGAGGCCTCTACCTTTTGCAGGGGAGCTCTGCTCAAAGACCCGCTCGCCCACGGAGGGAAGGCTTTCCAGGAGTGCTCCGCCTTTTTCTGCAAGCCTGATTTCTTTGGAATGGTTGTTTTTTTCCCCCATGCACACCCTCCCTCCCTCCCAAATCCCACACCTCCCTTCTCCTTTCTGGTTGTTTTTGTTTTTAGAGAGAGCACTTAGACAGCTGTATTAATCATGCAAGCCCAGCCATGTGTAATGTGCTTTATCAACAGCAGAGCAGACACTGAATGGCAACCGGTTCACAAGCAGGCCCAGTGCACTGCCTGAGCTGGGAAGATAAACCTGCTTCCCAAAACCAACTTACCGTCATGGGTTAGTGAATGGAGAGCCTGTTCACTTGGGACAATAACCAGAGGGGAGGCCAGCTTGTTAGGCAAAATTCTTGAGTGGTTTACACTGGAAATGGAAGGGCGAAGAGAAGAAGGAGGAGGAGGAAGGTGGAAATTACTCTTTGGTCATTTTCTTACAGGGCTTGGAGCAGTTTTTGTGTGTGTGTAAGGATTAAATCAAGACAACAGTGGCAGTTCTTCATCCTCCTCCTTGCTGCCCTCCGCAGTTTCAGTCAACCAGTCAACACAAGAAATAGTGAGAACAAGAGGGAGAGAGCAAGGATTTAAGTACACCTGCTGTGCAGTGGGGATAGGTTGTCTTCAACGTCTCTAAAGGAGGAAGGCTCGGTTGATGGCTTCAGAAGCTCATCTAACATACATATGTATCAGACTATGAGTGTCCTCTGGGCTGAGGGTATCTGGCTCAGGAGGGTTAGAGCCTGCCCCAGCTCTGTTCAGCAGGGTACTCTGTTCATGCTACAACACTAATACTATCACTGTGCCTATCAGACAACTGATTTTCCGTGGCAATCACTCTTCCATGGGTTTGTTTCTAATCTCTGCAGTGCAGTTATTCCCCCACTGGACCCACCCAAACTCCACTCTCCCACCTGACTGCTGTGCCCTGACCTCTGTTCTGCAAGTCTGTTCCGCATGCATGCAAAGCCACACTGGTGACTGCACAGACCTTGAAATGTCTTCCTTATCCACTGCAAGGACTCAGCTTGGAGGAATATCTTTCTGGGACTTCCTGTCTCAGTTCCTACCCTCTGCTGCTGATCTTCTTTACTTACTGGATCCTCCACAGCACTGTACTATGCAAAGAATATACAACCCATGGCTCATTTTGGAATAAATCAATCTACATTAAAATAATGAACAAAAAGTACAGAAACAGATCAGGCAGTAAAGCCATTTTTCTTTCTTTCCCCCCATGTCTCTTTTTTTTTCTCTAAGAAAGCTTGTTTCTTTTCTCTACACTTTTTTTTTTTTTTTTTTTTTTTTTTGGGAGGGGTGGGAAGAAGCAGATTGGCTTTTAATTTTTTTAAGCAATCTCAACAAACAGAAGCTGTCTGTTGCTATTCATCAAAACCCACCAAGCAATGTTGGTAGCTTGGAATCAATTCTTGGCATGTCTCTTTTCCTTAAGATGCTGTTTTTGTCTACATCCGTACTACCTCCTTTTGGAAGACAGTATCATCACCTCTGACTTTGTTACTACTCACTTTAAATCACACTGCCAAAATAAGATACAGTGCCATCCCTTGCCTTGTACCTATGAAATAGCAGAAAGCAATTACTGTGATGCTGGCTGCCTGCCCCTCACCCTGCCTTGTCCTCCCTGCTCCCTTGGCCTGAAGGCCCCACAGGCTTGGCATCCAGGTCAGTGCCAGCCCTCGGTGCCTGCAGCCCTGGCAGGGACTGGCACTGGCCCATAGCAGCAAGAGAAGCTTGGTCTGTCTGAGCATCCACCCCGCAGGGCCAATCCCTTCTGCACTCACCAAATGGACACTGAGCTCTTTGGAAAGTCTGGGTGGATAGCACACATGGGAAACAAGGAGAGCCGTGAGTTGTGCTTCCCAGCCAGGGCCATGGGCGTGATCAGCTGCCAGTGCCCGGGGCAGCTTTCAGGGAAGTGAGGCATGCCCTGAGCAGTCAGCCACTCATCACTGTGGAGTGACCAGTACAGCTGAACTGTGTCCCTCACCTGCCTTAGGATTTATGGGAATACCAGACTTGACATGGTTCCAAATACAACCTCATGTGCTTCGTCCCGATGGTCTTTTTTTTTTTCCCTGGTCATTTTTTTTTCTCTATTTCTCTGTTGGGAGAAGACAAGATTGTGTATTTTGGCCTGTCTGTACTATGGCTTCCCTGGCTTTCACTGACTCTCTTTTGGAGCCCAAATGAGAAAGCACCCTCAGGCCACAGTGAAGAGGACTCCAGAGGTGGATGGGTCTTTCAGCTTGTCCCATTACACTGGCAGGGCTGACTGCCTAGTCAGCAAACTGCCATAAAATGTTAACCCTTTACAGCCTGTAGTCTCTGCTGTAATCCCCCTTGCTTCTCTCCTTAGCTTTAGTGGACTCAAATTTTGCCAAAGCAGACCCTGCTGACACAAGAGCAGGTGGCTCAGCAGAACTGGCAGGGTCATGCACTACAGAAAGCAAAAGGGAAACAGAGATGGGTGGGAGGTGACCACTGCAATAGAGAAACTCTCTTCTGCACAGCTAGGACACCCAGAGATAGACAAGAGGACTGAGAGGGTATTAGAAAGCAAGCTGCTTTCTGTTTCCCACTCTGGCCATCAGACCCAAATGAACATCTCTTTTCTCCCTTTCCCCAGCTCCCACCCAACTGATGAAGGCATTAGTGACAGTACAGGCTACAGAGGCTACAGCTAAATGGAGACTATCTACAATCTACAGTCACACAGGGTCATTCTCCGATCAGTGCACATTTTGGCAGGACTCATTCTCCTTTTCCCTCCCACTCTGCTAATTACTAACACACCACTGCTTTAAATCTTGCATCAGCCTATTGACAGCCATGACGTTGTCTTATCAGGCCCCAAAGACTGACACACTTGTTGCCCTGTGGGCAGCTCTGGATGTGCTGCTTTGTGAAACACCACATCCCTTTTGCATAGCTCCCAGGGCATCAAGCTAAAAGCCCCTATTTAGCCTCTGGCAAGCTCTCATCACAAAGCTCCTGTGAGGAAGGCTCACAGGTTTTGAAGCCCATCAGTCTGGCTAAGCCATTCTGATGTGGACACTGGGTGCTAATCAAAGGGAATGAGTTCATGTTCAAAGGGCTGAGGACAAGGGACAATGAAGGACCAAGATGGAGCTAGTGCCAGGCAATTGAGACAGATCCCTTTGAGGTTCAATAGTGGCCACACTTGCCCTTCCATTGGCAGATGTGGTGTGGAATGAACAAATTCTTTTTCCAGAAGAAGAATCCCTTTGAAAAGGCACCTAATGATGCAGTAAGGTGCTTGCTTGGTGACAGCCCATTATAACATGATGTTACGATGCAGACAGAAAGATATGATGATATGGCGTCATCCCAGAAGACATTTCAAGGCATTTTGAGTGCCTGGCTGCAAAATCAGGAGGGCTGGAAAATTTATCAAGGACAACTCAGCTGAGAGCTGAATCAGCTGGGCTCCACCAGCATTTAAGGGAAGTGTCTCATCAAATTCAAGTCCCATTTGTTTAGTTAAATGGGCTGCTTCTGAGTCTCCAGCCCACCTGAAAGCAAGATGTTTCCACAGCAGCTAGCTAATGATAGCAATGCTTAGCAGGACTATAGCTCTCTTCATCTCAAATCACCTTCATTTTAACTTAATGCTCAAAACCCCACAGGGCAGGGAAGCGTTTCTGAGGAATAACAGAAATGAAAATCGAGGGAGAAAGAAGAGGGCTGTGATTCTGGTCATTGAGGAATGGCTTAATTGAGGGCTGAGGACTACATTTCAGAACATCAACTCATAGGAAGAAAAAGGTCTAACAAAATTTTATGCCCAAGGTTTCTTTGAAGGTGAGCAGCAAAGTAAAAGCACCAAGTGAAAAAGCACATGTGAAAAGCACCAGCATCTGTGCTGAAGGCCCACGATGGAGAAGCTGGTGAGGCTTTCAGAAAACAAGAGAGGCCCAGAGTATTTAAACTCTGCTTTCCCCCTCTGCAAAATCCTCTTGGCATGTCCTGGGTCACTGGAGATACACCAGCATTTGGCACCACAAATTTCTGGGGATTCCTCACAGGAGTGATGGCACACCAGGACATCCTTCAAGATGATCTCAGGAGACTGGGGAGCAGTAAAAATATAACAGCTTCAGAGATGGAGGGGAAAGAGTTTTAAAGGATCAACTAAAGCTGTGCAGGATGGCCTTGGCAAGTTGATTAGGAGGTGTATTTGTAATGGGAATTCTGGCCTTGCTCACTTGCAGATTTTGCTTTATCATTTAGCTTAATGGGCTCCTAATTCAAAACCAGCTGTAAACAGGGCTGGCTATGAAAAAAATTAACACTGCCTGCCTGTGGAATTTAAGGATATATAATAAAAATAATCATAAAACCAAAGAGCTCTGGTTTTTCATCAGACAAAAATATTTGTCATTGAAAATTCTGCTTAAAAAAAAGAACACCTAAAACTGGAAAACTCCTCAAAACCCTACATCCAAAACAGCCTCAGCAACTTTAATTTTATATCCCAGCACAAGTTTCATTTGCAATACGTAAGATAATGGTGTTTAATTGGATTTATTTTTCCACAGTAGGTTCCCAATGGCCTACTTTACTCCTTTCTCAGCTCCTTGAAAGTTATTTACAAATCACTCCCTGGGATTTAATTTTAATGGTAGCTTGATTTCTACCTTTTTTTTTTTTTTTTTTTTTTTTTTTTGGTTAGGTACTTTTCTTTAATTGTATTTGTGGATTTGCCTTTTAAATAGGCAATTGTGACTACATCCTGAGTCTGAATAAGTTGCCAAGAGCAGAGTTTGATTTGAAAACAGCAGAGTAGTTAAACGGAGCATGTATAACACCCAGCATTTATTGCTCTTTTCATGGGAGTACCTGCAGGTGCTTTGTTCAAGCAGGTGTTTTGCAAAACAACATAGGTTCCTAACAACACTCTATTCCAAAGGTCTGTGCAGATATTAACAATTTAGGTCTCTGAGCAACCCATAAGTTGAGTGCATCGTCCTCATATGGCGGTAAAACAAAGATACTCAGGAGCTGTAGGCTGATTTTTTCAGTGAACACAGGGACTTGATGTCTTATTGTTGATTTAGTTTCAGATACCACTTTCAAATGCTGTAGCCTGCTTTTGGGACATGCCTGGTCGCTGTGCTTTTTCAGAATGAAAACATCACAACCAAGCCCCAGATCTCTTATGGATGTTGGGACCATGCTGTCTGCACACGAGACAGAAAAAACACCTGGACACCGTTTTGCCTTCGTATCTTCTTCCATTTTGGAATAAAGCAGACAGTAACACCTCACCATGTGTCTCTTTTTATGCTTTCTGCCTCAGATGCAGGACTATGTGATGGGAAGACTTGTAGAGGTGGGACAAAAGCATGAGAAAACAAAGTGTTTCACTGTGGATGATAGGATGCTAAACTAGAGTGAAAAAAACCTTTTGGCAGTGTTTTAGTTTTTAGTTTTCCACTTGTCCTTTCCACTGTCTCTGCAAAATTTTAGGTCTGCTTATGCTTTTGATCCAAATCTGAACAAGTGGGCAAAGAGAGCTTAGGATGGGAATGTGTTTTAGAAATAGGTCTGCAGGGAGATTGAACCTCACTAAAGACTGTCCACACCTGGGTGACAACTCAATGCCATGGCTCAAAGCTTGGTTAAAGGTTGCTGCTGTTCAGTTGATTGGTTTTTTTGAAGAGGGAGGGGGCAAAGAGAAGGATGAAGAAGGTGAGAAGAAAAGACAAAATGACATGTAAATGAGAAGGGAAAATCCTTATTTTCCTGCATTTCTGAGCTGTTTTGCCTAGCTCTGAGCATTTGTCAGGATGACGGAGAATGACCCGGCTAAAGAGCTACTCCAACATAAAACATATACTGACCTGGAAAAGGATTGGGGAGTGTGGGTAAAACTCGTTCTAAGGGGGAAAAAAAACAATAAGCAACATGCAGGAGAAAAGGACAAGCCACTTTTCACACCAAGCAAGCAGCAGATACAAACCTGATGGAGTTGTCCATCCCCAAAATAATGAACTAGAGTAGGTTTCATACACAGAGCATTTTGATAGCAACATGCCTAATACACATCAACATCCTCTGGGACTGGGAGTCAGAGAGAAGTGATTTGAAAAACTAAACAAATTATAGCCAAACAGCAAGAGAGATTAAAGATTAAGCACCTGCAGTGAAGGTAATTGGAGCTGATGGTCCATATCTTCCCTCTGACTTTCAAGACTACTCATGTCATCACTCTACAGCTCCTCTTAGCTACACCTCTGTCTGGAGCCTAGTCTTGGCAAAGAGGTGAATTGTGGAAGTCCTCCATGGGTAGTTGTTGCCTCCCCAGAGCCTTCTCCACAATGGATTTCTTGCCAATGACAGTTCCCTTGAGGATCTGGGCATGGGAGCAGCCACTCTGGCAAATCCTCAAGGGCACTCTGCTTCTTCAGAGTTTTTGTCCTCTGAAAGGGACAGACTTTTTGCAGACTCATCATCTTCCAGTTGTTTGCAGAGCCTGCTGTCTTGTTCATAGGGTTTTTATAATGTGTCCTTGTTATACATCCCAGCAGGACTTTGATATACGTCACTGCTGGCTTCATGGTTTGCTTCTTCCACAAAGGATCCCAAAAGAATTGCACAGACACTGAGTGAAAACCAGTATCAGAGACCTCAGTCTGAGGCTAACAGTAGTGTTAATTCTGCTTCACAGATGGTGCAGGTGATGCATAGAGCAAGGAAGCAATTTGCCCATGGTCAAATGCTGAACTGTTGGCAGAGCCAGACACAAACTCAAGAATACAAGGTCCCCAGGCTTGATTATTATCACTGGGTCTCCCTTCTTTGCCTTCAGAGCTTGCTGGATGCCTTGTACTGACTGAGACAAGTTCCTGCCCATGGACTGATCCATAGGTAGACATTTAGCTGCAACAGCTGCTGAGCCTGGGGCCAGTTATCTCCTGGCTTACCTGCTAAGATCACTGCTGATGGACAAAGAGCTTGGCAGGATAAATTAGCAGCCCACTATTATTCTCTGATCACCTAGGCCCAGCTATTTGGAGGCCAGTGCTCTTTCTACAGTGTCCTTGGTGCAAAGAGTGAGTTTCTGTCTCACCTAGCTCATGAGGATTGTGCCCATCCCTATGACACTGGCAGAACTCCTGCCCTCATGGTGGTAATGGAGTTGTTTGAATCCACAGCAGGCACAGGGGAGATCAAATACAAGTCTTGCTTGGATCTCTGTGTTTATGTAGCAACAGGGGACTATTGTTCTGCGAAAGCAGGCTGTTTGTGCTGACAAGACTTCCTTGTTATTTAGTTTGGTTAAATAACTCAACTCCCCTTTACCTTCTTCCTGCACAGCAGGCTGCAGGCTGCACAGCATAAGCAGTTTAAGCAAAGCACGATGGCCTCATTATCATGCTGCTTTCTATTCAAGGACTCTGTCTCTGTTCCCCTCTCCCACTGTGTGCTGCTTTTACTGCTCCACCCTGGCTCATTAGCAGTGTCTCAGCCTTGCCCCCTCTGACTGTCAGTCCAAACCACTTTCCTCCCTGCTGGGTCTCCCCGTTATTGACAGTCTTGAGGAAAATAGGGGGTGTGCACTAAAAGCCACTGAGAGGGATTTTGGCCACAGTTAAGGTTCCAAACCCCAGCAGCCACCACTGAAACCAAATGCTCAGGCACAATGAAACGTGGGCAGAGTGGAAAGAAGGGTGTCAGAGTGTGCACACTTGTGTCTGGATGCTAACAAGTTAGAGGCTAATGCCAGCTTTTAGCCACGTGCCTTGCTGAAACCAAAACTGCTGGGCTCCACCTGAAGTTTCTCGAGCTGGCACTGTCTTGCCAGCTTCTGCTTCACTTCTGTGCCTGCCAGTTCCCCAAAGGGAGATGGATGCAGCAGGGGTCCTCCTTATGTGACAGTCTCCTATAACTGAGCCAGCAGGTCTGTTTCAGGATGTGCAGCACTGTGCTGCTGTCTCCCATTTCAGCCTATGGGATGGGCTAGCTCAGCAGGAGGCAGAAGGCAACTAATTTGGAAAAACTTTTCTTTCTTTTCTCTGCTTTGCTAGAATGTGCCAGGTGCTGCACCTGCTTCTGTGTGCCAGTGGAGGGGTGTGTGGGTTTGCTTCTACATCACAGAGGTGCATGCCTAAGTATACATACTCACCAACACATAAACCTATGTATCTGTGTTCCTCCAGCAAATGTGTGTCTGCTATGCTTTTATATATATATATATATATATATACGTGTGTGTGTATGTATGTATATACACACACATCTGTGTAGCATGTGTTAAGATACAAATTGTGACTTTCACTCATAATGCTTTTCATAGTACTGCTAGGGGAGTAAAACAAAAAGAAAACATGTTCCCTACCTCCTAATACACTTGGAGAAGAACCCTTTCGCTTCAGTCGTGTCACTACTTTTCATCTCTGTTGCTCTGTGATGGCAGCCCTGGCTTTGCCTCTCTGTCAGGTAATTTTCAGAGATGTGTATTACTGCCCCTTTTTTTGTGATTAGGAGTTACAAATCTTGCTCCCAGGCTCTGCAGAGCTGAATCAACCTGCTGGCTCACCAGTGCTGCAAAACACGGTCCTGCCTCCCAACTCCTCATACCCACAGATGTGTGATACAGCTTCCTCTCCTATATGGGCTTTGGTGCCTGTTGAGCCCAGCCATGAACTAGTTCAGCTCAGTACAAAAGAAAACATTTGGAACATTTTAGGGAGATGAGCAGTAAAGCTCATTTTCCTGTTCACTGGTTCACTGGTTTAGCAGGTTGGACTGGCTCGGTGGGTTGTCCATTGAGTGGCAGAATAAGGGAAACAATTAAACCACGTGGCAGAGAGAAGGATGAGCAAAAGGACTGGGGAGCAAGGAACCTCAGCAAGCTATTAGATCAGCTGTATCATCAAACTGTACCTGAATACCCTCTGTACAAACATACTCCAGAGATGCTGTTGGAGGCAGTTTCCTGCGTAAGTTAAACCTTTGGTAGGGCCATATTTATGTTGTCGTAAACTCATTCTCCAGGAGTGAGTGGTATAAATCTCTCCATCTACAGAAGGCAATCCTACTGCTACATCCTTTAAGAAGCTCACTAGCTATCTATTCATACAGCTCACGGAAGCTGCTTTTGTATTTTAATGCATCTTCTATCTATGACATTGGCATCTAAGACATTCGGTCTCTCTGAGAGTTTTTCAGTGCTGACTGAGATTTCATGAAATGGTAGTCACCAATTTTTCTCTATTGCTAAACTGTTCTTTCACATCATTTTGCTTGCTCCCTGTCTGCCCTCCACCTCAGGCAAAGCTGCCAGTACCTCATTATTAACTCTCTGGTTGTTTCTTCACTCCTTGCTGCCATTCTTTTTTTGTGCTGCAATGGGACACTGAGGAACCATCGTTGTACCTACCTCCCCAGTGGGATGGTGCTCTACAGTGAGCTTGTTCTCTGTTTAAAAAGGAAATAAGATCTCTGATTCCAGGGATGAAAAACAGTCTCAAGTATTTGAGTATCTGCTGTACCTTGCAAAAACTTGGCACTGCTTTATTTTTCTGTCTGGGTGTGTGGCTGGGAATGTGCATTACCTGCTATTTCAGCTACTGTGTGATCACTACAGCATTTCTTTCATCTGGGCTTGTAGGTTTTTTTCAGCAGCTTTCTTTATCTTTATGAAGCTGGATTCCCTTAACTGATTTCCCCCCTGATTTCTTAACCTTCAAAATACCAGCTGTAGTCTGCCTGAATTTATTTTTTTTCTCTCTTTCTTTCCTCCACACTAACTAGAAGAACAGAGATTTCCTGAAACAATATGAAGCAATTTCACAGTGAAAAAGTAGGGATTAACCAAGCAACAAAAACAAGTTAGAAAGACTTCACTGAAAATCATCAAATCTCTCTCAACTCCTGCACCTCCATTCTCCTGGCTCTTGTGAAGTTCTCTAGTGTCCTCCAGTAAAAACAGGCCTTGAATTAAAAAAAAAAAAAAAAAGATAAAATCTAACAATGAGAAAGAAAGAAAGAAAGAAAGAAAGAAAGAAAGAAAGAAAGAAAGAAAGAAAGAAAGAAAGAAAGAAAGAAAAAGAAAGAAAGAAAGAAAGAAAGAAAGAAAGAAAGAAAGAAAGAAAGAAAGAAAGAAAGAAAGAAAGAAAGAAAGAAAGAAAGAAAGAAAGAAAGAAAGAAAGAAAGAAAGAAAGAAAGAAAGAAAGAAAGAAAGAAAGAAAGAAAGAAAGAAAGAAAGAAAGAGTATTCTTCATACACATCAAAAGGGGGCTAAAATAGGATCCTCACTGTTGCAGATCATCTTTAAGAGTTGTCACATTTCCTCCAGGAACAGTTAATAGCAACTTTGCATGGTTTTTCTGGGTCTCTCACAGGTTATGACACTCATTTTATGACCATGGATAAACCACTTCTTCACTCTGTACCTTAACTTCCTACTGCAAAACAGTGCTAACAACACTCACCCATTTTAAGTGACTTGTGATATTAAAATATTCATTACTAGCAAATCCTTTGAGATCCTTTGAGGTGAAGTTCTGAAGTCATGCAAAATGCTTCTCTAGCAAAACTAACCCCCCAGCTAAAATCATATGTGCATATATACAATATTGAATTACATCTTATATTTTGTTTCAGTGATGAATTTCAGCTCATCTGTGTAACAGGAACCAACAGAGAGGGCCAAATTTAGAATTCAGTCACAAATAATGGATTCTAAACTTAGAATTATATTAATATCAGCAAGAACAAATCTGGAGTATTTGAAAATTGTGTTCCAGATTGCTGCCTGAGGATTTTTTTTTGAACCTCATGACAGTCACAAGAACAGGGTGAAAAGACTTTCAAAGCAGAAATTTGCTTTGTGTGCTGCAATGCTACAGGAAATCAAATATATGCTCCTTTATGATAATATCTATTCTTTATAAAATAGCTGCCACAAAATATACCCAAATTTGCAAAAATTCAAACTGCCATGAAATAAATCCAAAGGTGGTAAACAAAGAATGCCCATGGATTTATCCTTTTGCACTACATCTGTTAAAAATAACCAAACCATGACTTTGTTTTTTTTTAGTCAGAGCAGAAACTAGACTAAACTGCATCCCATACTGACTGCTTTATACAGCGGTTTTTTTTTTTTTTTTTTTTCTGTTTGAAAGGACATACAGGTCATGACATGAGAGTTTTAATTCAGTTTGGGACTGTCACAGGAACACTGCCATCAGTCACTTTTGTGTCTATGTGTCCATTTGTTTAAGTCATTTTGCTGCAGTGTATCTCTGATGCCAATAACATATGGGCCAAGTCAAGCCCAAGTTTTAGACCTGGAATTGGGAACTCCATTTTAAATACATCACAGTTTTTATGTGTGTGTGGATGGTAGGTGAGGGGCAGCGGCTCTGTTTAGGATCAGGTTTGAATCAGCTGCAAAATTCAGAACCAGCAGGTAACTCTGCTCTAGAGCTTGTTCTAGTCCCAGCTTCTGTCTCTTTATACTGAGTAAGACAAACTCAGCAACTGAAAGCTAACGGAATGAGATCCAAGGAACCTTATTCCATATTTCATCTGTTGATTACCTTTTCCCCCATGGTCCCTGTGGTATATCCCTTTAAAATCATTCTGTCTTTTCTCATTTCTATCCCTTCCAATTTCAAACCAATTTCTCTTTTTCTTGACTGTCTTGTTCTCCTCAGGCTCGGTGGCTAGCTCTCTCCATCTCCCTGAATTACTTGTCATTTCTCACCTGTCATGGATCCTCCAAGCCCTGGCCTTCTGTCTGCTTACTAAAGGGGCTGTCATTCTAAAGTGCTTTGTGTTTCCAGCTTTAAAACAAACACATTTTTATTATTTTAACAAAATCTGTCTTCAGCAAAGCCAGTCAATCAAAGTGCTTGACTGACTTTTGATTTGGCTGTGTTTGCGTTTCAAGGCAAATATGAACATGCAGGTATCCAAAGCAGAGTGCTGGAAGCCAGGTCATGGCTGCAGGTCTGAGGGGACTGGGTTGTCAAGCAGATGCCTTCCTGAGTTTTGACCACCATGTGCTTCCTGCACATCTGTGTCTTTGTGAGAGCCTCCCTCCACCCCCTCCCATACTTACTGTAAAGGTATAGGCTGGCATTTGTGACTCCCAGCTTGTTGGCAGCCACACAGGTGTAGTTCCCATAGTGTTCCTCAGTGACATTGGCCACCATCAGCAGAGACTGACTTCCCGTGCTCTTTATCTCCAGACCATTGGCGCTGTTTATCCTGGGAAGGAAGGAGAAGAGGTGGATAGTGCAATGAGAGCTGTGTACTGGGAAGGAAATCCCTCCCCAGCACACAGCAAATTCAGCCCAGCTGGCAGGTGAGGGACAGAGGAAAACAGAGAGGGGATGTGAGAGGAAAGAGACCAAAGAAGGCTGGAAGATGGATGGAAAACAGGAGGAGGTAGTGAAAAGAATGTAGTAGTTCAGTGGGCTTAAATGCCACTGGTAAAGCAGTGGAGAACCAAGGAAAGACAAGGGAAAGGGAGGAAGCATTAAACCAGCACCAAGTCACTCTGGAAATGGTCAGCTGAAGGCCAGTCTGTCCTTGAACATATTCTTAGTGAAACACTGATTCACAATATATGTCTATACCCGTGCTGAGTCACCTCTGAACCCGGGCACCCTCTTCAGGGCTGGCTACTCTAAAATGTACAGGAATAACACAACCTTCTTAATGACAGGTAAATGCTCAGGTAGAAAAGACTTCTCCTCCTCCTCTCATTTATTCTCGTATGCAAGTCTGAGAGACTCAGGTCATACGGGTGAGGAAATCTCATACCTTAGCAGCTCCTTTCTCTAGAAGAATGCACCTGGAGCAGCATTATCTAATTGAAGACTAATACTACCTGCTTCTTGGTCTGTATCATGGGGTACTTAACACATGAGCATTGTATTAATTGGGCATTGGCCCATAATTGACTTCAAGGCAAGAACTCCATCCTCTGTACTTCCTTCAGCATCTCCAGTGCAGAGGGGAATTGCCTCCTCGAGCCATGACCATGCTGGCTCTGCCGAGCCTGATGGGACATTGCGACTCAAATGGATTGTAAGGAGCAATTTGCTTGAGAGGAGTTGGGCAGGATGACAGGAACCTCTATTCAATGGACCAAAACAGAGAGGAGGGAAGAGGCAAGGTAAAGGCTAAAGGCCTTACCTGGTATCATCTCTGTACCACTCGAAATCAGGCGTGGGCACGGCTGATGCCTCGCACCGCAGTAAGGCTTGTCGTCCTGTGGCTGCTTCATTGCTCTTGGACTCTGTGATGGTGGGAGGGTCTGCAGGAAGGAAACACACGGTCAATCCACACACTTCCAGGTGGAATAAAACAGTGAAATTTTGTCAGGGCTGCCTGCCTCATGCAAACTGAGTTACTGGAGGCCCATGGCAGCTGTTTGCTGTGGCCCTTGTTCCCCCCTGCTCCTCTGCAGAACCCTGCTCTTTGAACTCTCACTGATATACAACATTAGCAGCACTCCTTACATGTGCTTCTCTTCAGCACTGCTGAATAAAGTTCATAAATGCATAGGCATACACAAGCAAAGTTAAGGTTAATGATGGACTTCTGCAATTTATGAATATTTACCTACGGATCTGAAGTTCACATGGGCTTATCAGAGAGAAGATGAGAGAAAGACTTCATCAAGGGTAAAGAAAGACAGCAAAAGTAAAGGAATAAAAAATGAACACCAGCATGAAAATTATATTCCACATAAACTCTTTGCCTAATGCCAAAATTGTAATAAGAAAGGACTGAGGCAACATGTATGAAACAGAAATATATTAATGTCTTAAAAGAGAAGAACTTTAGCAGAAGCTGTGAGTGGAACTCTGAGAGCCAGTGTTGAGACACTTTCCTTAGGTGTCCAAGGTGAGAAATTCTGATCAAACCTCCCTGGACATCATGCTTTGTCACGAGCTCCAGAAGGGATCGCTTGTGACTGCTCTGCCTGAAGTTTTCCCTCAGCCCAGCACAGTGTTCCCACCGCTGCTTACTTTGAAGTCTGAGCATTGTGCCAAGGGCAAACCAAACTTGGAAAATATATTGGTGTGCTCTGCTGGAGCTTGGTCTCAGTACTGGCTGGAAACCAGGCAGGGTAGGCACTGGCATCTTCAATCTCAGCCCCATGTTCAAAATATTAAGTGATAAGCTTTACATCTTGAAAGGCAGAATTATTTCCACCTGGCTGCTGAGAGGGATCAGCCTTGTCTCTCTTTACTAATACTTGCATACCCTGAGATTACAGGGCTGTGACTTAGAGAGATACTTTTCTGAGGCTCAAGTTACCATGAAACATACTTTGCCATCCCGGAACAGAGAAGCCAAAAGGGAAAAAAAAAGCAGCAAAATGGATTGTGTCAGTCAAAGAAAAAAATTAATTCTGTCTGGAGAATGTAGGGATGGAAATTTGTTTGTGAACACATTAGCCATCTCAATACGATCCCTTCCCTGACCTTAATCGGGATTTTATGCAGGGCTTTAGGGATATTGCAGTGCGCCCTCTAACATCATAAATATTAATAAGTTTACATAAATAGGATCCTACATTCAAAGGCTGTGGGTTCATGTAAATATTTTAATTTGAAAAGGAGGAGGGATAATAAAACGATCGCGAAGGTGATTTTTTAACCATTCTTATTTGATTTTTTGGTTTGAACAGTATATCTTCTTGCTGTCTACAGCGAGACAAACCTTTCCATTTCATGAATCTGGTACAAGAGGTGAGTCACAGAATGAATAGGCACCTTTCCATGGTCCTAGAAAATGATTCCAGCAAGTGTCTGCTTTCCAGCCAGCTTCCAGGGAGCCCAGCCCCTTGCTCTGAGCAGTCCCTATATTCACCACTGGTGGACAGTGCAGTGCTCCCCCGGGAGAAGGGGCAGGTGGCAGTCCCAAACAGACCAGCCTATTGCTAGAAAGCAGCTGCTCTGTGTGTAGCCATTTGCTGCCTGGGAAGGCAGGAGTGGGTTCCCTTTGGCTGTTCTCTCCCACTCGCCCCAGGCCTCAGTTTCCCTGTCTGTGACACACAAGGGCAATTACTTGGGAAGCCTGAAGGTGGTAGTGTGAGACCAAAGCAAAGAGAGATGCTTTCTCCTGCAGTCCGAGCTGACGGTGCCCCACAGCAAATGGATGAGAGAATGCCAGGAAGCTTCCGGGGTTGGAAAGGCTCCATTTTTCAAACTTACTGTGGTTTTCCCACTTTCTGCTGCTTGTGGTGTTGTTTAACAAAGCAGGATGGGGAAAGATGTATGCAAATACCTAGTTTTCATTCCCCTAATGAGACTGATTTTTTTCTCTGCAGGGTCCTCATAGTCTCTTAGATTTATTTCCCTTTTTTTCAAAAGAAAAAAATCTGTCCTTGAGGAATTTTAAGCTGCTTACATTACAAATTACACCACATATTAACATCACTTTTTCATATTTTCCAACAGTTAAAATGTTTAAGATCTTACCATGGCATAGATATGTGTTGAAACTAAATCAAGATCAAACATTCTGACTTTATGCAAACAATCTGTTTCAAACACGTTTAAGCACCATTGAAATTATGTTTCACAGAAATGTTTAAAATTATTAATTGGTTCTCATGGAAAGTCTCCAGTTTATAAATTCAGCTGTTTTTGACACTTCTATACTTTCAGTGCAGAAAATCTGCTACTACAGTTCATATTAATGCCAAATTTGGCCCATGAGGAAACTGATATTAAACCACTGCCACCCAATTTCTAAGGGAACTGTAAAAAACTCTGGATTCAGAAAATGCTTTAGGGAGCCTATAACCTCAACTTCTTAGCAAGACAGAAAAGTTGATCTGATGTGATGGCCCACAAGGGACTAAGGGAAAGAAATGAAGAGCAAAAATGGTGTTAAAAGATGCTATAATCACCTACAGTCAAATTAAGATTGGTATTGCCTGAAACACTTGATGCCATCAGCTCTTTGCCCTAACCGGCTCCCTAACAGTTCTACCTGTGAATCAAGGCATAAATATACACCCAGAAATACGTCTGTAGCCATCTCCAATTTTAATTTAAGTTAATATTCTGGTGTAAGTGTCAATTTAAACTGAAGAAGATTGGGAGAGAACATACCTCCCATTCATCCATCCTTGCTGAACAGTTGTTAGCCTCCAAGCAAGGAAACAAAGCAGGTACGTGGGGATCACTTGCCATACAATTATGGAGGTGGACATATATACATGTAGGATTAAAGAGAAGCATCAGTTTGAAATATCTTGTGTTATTGTGAGAGGAGCATGCCAGCAGATTGGACACATGTCTAAGCACATATGGGATGGGATCCATGCCCCAATCCAGAGGTGTGGAAACAAGCCACAGCTTACTGTGCCTCTTGGTGCTTTTAAGGGATTGCTGTATCCTTTGGTCAAAACCCCTTTCGTATTGCACTGGTGCAAGAAGGGTCTTTTAGACAGAGCTTTAAACTAATGACCTGAAACCAGCATAAAAGTTAAGTTTTTACACCCTGTCATTAACACATGCCTCTGCCCTGTGTCCCCTGGCTATGATAGCTGTGTAGGCACTGCTGAGATGGCTGGGTGAAGGCAGGCACGTGTTTGCTCTGAGCCAGCTGAGCCCTTCCTTATCTCTCCTTGCTGCCTTGGTGAAGCTTCTCTTCACGCTGCTGTTCACCCGAATATCAATGAGTGAAAACAAGGCACTGCCAGTGTTTCAGTGGGGAGAGACAGGGGCAGCTCACAGCTCTTCTTTCTGTCTCTCCTGTTCTGTCTGTCTCTCTGTACCACACCTCCCTCAGCCTTTTCTAACATATTACCAGATTTAAAGCACAAACTGTACTCTGTTGCAAATGTTTCATTGCAGATAGTTTACTCAGCACCCTCCCTTTCAGACTGTATAACCCAAACCCAGAAACGCTTCTTTGTCTATCCTGAAGTAACCCTCACCTGTGGGCAAAGCTCTCCCCGTTGCCCTGCCCCAGCTGCAATGTACTCACAGTTCACAGTGACCCGGACTTGCTTGACGTCTGCTGAGGCAACTTCGTTGGCAGCTTTGCACTCGTACTTGCCCGACTGCTCGCGTGTGATCCCCAGGATCTCCAGGTACTCCTCCTCACCTTCAAACTCTCTGCCTGTAGGACAGAAAAATACAGAGGGTGGTTCTGTTAGGCTTTTAGATTTAGGAAATTGCTATGAGGAACAATAACAGCATGGAGTTTGCAAACAAGCAACAGTCATGAGCTGTTTAAAAGTTATTTCAGAAGCCACATCAGCAAGATACCAGTATTTCATTTAATTATGGAAAACTGAAAATCTGGAAGGCAGCATACAGGTGGTACAATATATAGCACCTTACAGGCTGCTCAGGCCGAGAAGCAAAATCTCCACCACATAAGATCAGACTATGTTCACTAGTGTGATGGCTGAGTATCACCACAGGTTAGTCATGCTGTGCGTGATGTGCTGGTTCAGGGCTAGCTGGGTCCTCAGATGTGTTGGCAGCACCCTTTTCTCCACTGCAAAACTGTGAAAAACGTCTGTCTCTCAGAGCAACCACCACCCTGAAGTGCCATCGATCAGATCAAGCTACCATTAAACACAGCCAAACAGAGAGAAACAAACTGTAATTTGATCTGCAGAGACCAATAATCATCACACATCCCTGAGCTTCTGTACATATGAAATGACACATTTAAACCATGCTGCCTCACTTACACACTTCAGAAAACAGTGACTCGAGTGTTGGTTGGGGTTATGGATGAGGACAGGAATCGGGGGAGGTCTGTGGACTTGCTTTTAACTCACTGTGTGACCTTCAGTGAGTCACTCTTTTGCTCTCCCTCTGTAAACTGCAGCTAGTAGCCCCCCCTCTCCCATCACCTCCTGGTTAGAGCAGGGCAGTGAGGTTAACCCATGTAAAACACATTAGATTCATTGCATGAAAGTTGCCAGGGAAGCATGAAGTATTAGGATTGGTATATCTACCCTATTCCTTCAGAAAGCAAAGTAAGGCACCTCCTGGAAAGAATCTGAACCACATTTCCTCCTCTCAGATGTCTGTAAGCACTGATTTGCAGCATTGGAAACTGCAAGTCCCAGTTATGTTCCTGTGTATGTTTAGAGAAATCAGTCCCCAACCCTAAAAGGGTAAAAGATTTGAGAAAAAAACAAAACAAAACAAAGCAAAAATCAAATTTAAAAGGTCAGATCACAAGAGCTCCCATTCAGGCTCCTCAGAAAGTGGTCAGATTTTCAAAAAAAACGGTATTTTCTGCTCAATAGGTGCTGAGCACTTCTGAAACCCTGCCCACTTCACAAAAGTGCTTACAGTTTTTGAGGGAGTTCGAATAGTGCCTGCTGTTCCCCTTGGTTTATGGCACTGCATGAAAGCAGTACGTCTGGTCTCTGGAGCTGAACTTCCCATGGAGCCACCTGCAACAAATCCCACCCCAGAGGCACAGATTTGCTGCAGTGTCTTGGCCAGGTCAGCCTGGCCATACACACTGGTGATGCCAGCTGTGTGCAATTCCCTTGAGCATCAGAGAGGGAGTTCAGAAACTTCAAAATCTGCTCAGAACTCTGTCTCTTACATAATTATTTCTGTCCTTTGAAATTTTCTTTTTCACAGGCAATATTCGGAATCATTCTAGGCGGGAACCATCCCCTATCACTCAGCATGAAAACAGCAGTGTATCTATTAAACTCATGTAAAGACAAGGGTTCCCCCTCTCTTTCAGCAGGACTAACCAGCAGTCCCTTTTTAAACTCCTACCAGATGTTCAGGTAGTGGCAATCTCATTGCTATGTCTAAAATTCACAACTGCTTTGGTTTTTGCAACCTCCAGCAGTCTGCTGCAGGACCTTCCTGCATGGCAGCAGTGTTTTGCACAAGGGAAGGAGGCAAAGGTCCTCCATGTCCACCAGGACATGGTCCTCTGCTGATGTTGTGCAGAGTCAGTGCAGAAGGAAGCAGGGTGGGAATTCCACAGGTGGTTTTTTTTGCTGTAACTCATGAATATATTAGGGAATCCTAACCCCTGTAGGACCAGGAATAGGTGAGTCACAGCACTGTGGGAAGGGACTTCAGACACCATCTAAGCCATTCCCCAACTCAAGGCAGTACAGGAGTCATGTCAGGGACACAGCCATCCTCTGCCCTCCAGCGGCAGAGATTCTGCAGCCGCTCCTGACAATCTGTTCCTATGCTTTGCTGTCCTTACCATTGCATTTTCCTGAAGTTTGACCTGAGTCTCCCTTGCTGCAATTTAAAGCTATTACTTTTGTCTTAGCTACTACAGACAAAAAGAACAAATCATTCCCTCCTTCCCTGCAATAGCCTTTTATCAACTTTTAAATCACTTATGTTCCTCCCTCAGTTGTCATCTTTTATTTTTTTTCTTTTGGCTGAACATTGCCAGGGTCTTTCAACCTTTCTCTGTAGGTGAGTTTTTTTCTAGACTCTTGATCATTCTTGTTCTTTGCTTTTAGACCTCTCTGACAAGTTCACATTTTTCTGGATGTGTGATACCCCAAACTGAACACAGCATATCAGATGAGGTGTTACCAGGGCTGAACACAGATGAAGGATTGCATGGCAACTACTGCACCGTGCTGCTGTCTGTAGAGGCAGCACATTGTTTCTGGTTTTGCTACAGCATGGAACATTTCTGTTTGGGAACTCTCTTAATTCCCAGATTTTCTTATGGCGTATTACTCATATGGCTACCTGCTAAGAAAACATTTCAAAAATCCCACCCCCAAACTGAGCTGACAACCAACACTCCCCTCCTTTCACAGCAGCACTCCCGGTTGGTAGGTCAGTCAGTTGACTGGAAAGTTAATCAGACATCAGGGAAAGACTCACAAAGAAAAGGTTAAAACATAATTTGCCTCTGTTTTGCGACTCATTTGCTCTGCAATTCTGCCTTGTTTATACACAGGGTTCATTCCAAGTGGGACTTGCTTCTCCTGCAATTTGCCCTTGTCACAAGACTGTCACTGTAATGAAAACAAGGTTGAAGGTGACTTAACCAGCTCTAATGGAGTGGCACCCTCATTACGGGTGCTGTTAAGTCTGTCTTTTGGAGAACCTCATCAGTGGAGCTCCAAAGTAACCTACAAGGGTAGGTACTTTCCCAAGGGAGGATGTTTTTGAGCTTCTCCCCTGCATACATACACGCACTTGAAGTGTACTGTGTTCCATGTCTGGCAGGAGAGCTATCACAGCTACATAAACCCCTCCCAAGACATGATGAGCTGCTGCCTTGCCCAGTGGAATACCCTGGAAGTAACTGAAAGGCAGGACTTCTGTTCTAAAGGGCAGGTCAAAGACATCAATAACCCTATTCAGCTCCTCATTCCCCTGCTCTAGGACACACATATAAGCATAATACTTCAGGGAAAGTTTCTGTGATAGTCTCTTGCTGAATAAGCGGTAGCACTGTTCTTGTCTCTGCACTGGTGACCCTGAGCATCAACATTTTGCTACAAGAACTGAGCTGCTCTCACTTTCAAGACAGACCCTTGTGCTTGCTGTCCCCTCTAAGAGCACATTAACCATTTCTAACAAAGCATTTATATAAAATTGAGGTGTTATAGTACAGATCAGGGAGAGGAAAGATGTATCACAGTGTGTTAGAGAAATGTCAGGTTGTGATACCTTGCAGAGAGCTGTAGAGATGTTTTCACTAATTCACTTTGGCAGCCAGATTAGGTGAGTCATATTTACTCTAACCTCTGAGGCAAATGGGGTGGGGGGAGTAGGCACACAGCTTTATGCATCAAGTGAATTTACAAATGTTTCCTCACAGGAGCCAGCTTTGGTAGGGAACTGATGGTTGTCACTATGCAGTTTATGAAAATGGGGAGGGAGAAGGCTTGGACAATGCTCTTTGGTACTGATAACAATGACCATATTCTATTAGGTGAAAGAGGGACTGCAAGCTCCTGGCAAGTGAGCCACTCCATTCCCATTAAGAGAAGACATTTGCCTTGAGCAAATTATCAAGGGATGAAATTCTAACCGTACTTTCAAAGCTTCCTTGCTGACAAGGGCTGTCTCCCCTTTCAGGTTTCCCTAGGTGGATCACTTCTCACTCAGTGCAGCTCTTCTTATCCCAAACCATCCCCTTGCATGACTTCAGGCAACCTGCTTCCCTGCAGCCTTTTTGTCTTTCACATGTTCATAGTTAGCTTGGTTTGTTGCTACAGCCCCATTGAACACCATCTTGCCAAGCTGTAGCTCCTTAACTCTGTCCCAGTGAATCAGAAAGAGGAGCTTTCTGCTCTGGAGGCTGGAGATAGAGAGAGCACGAGCCCAGGAGGCTTGACAATCAAATCAAAAGGGAACGACCCCGAGCAGTGCGAGCCAGCAGCTGCTGCTGCTCAGAGCTGGCAGAGCCTTTTTTGCAGAGGGATCTGCAGCAGCAGCTTTGATGTGTGCAGGAGGAAGGCTTTGAAGGCCTCTTGCCTAAGACATATTTCCTATCGCCTGGCTTCCTAATTGGACCCAGTAAATAATGAAGCTGAACAGCAAATCTGCTTGGCTATGCTAGCCTGCTGGCAAGCCCTCTTTTCCCCTCTGGAAATAACCTTGTATGACCCCATTGGCTCTGTATATTGTCCTTGTTGGTGTGCACACCTGCCTGTGCTCTCATATATATATATATATATATATATATATATATATATATATATATATGCTACATCCTGTACTTTAGGTACTATGTATTTGATTTGTTTTTACATCTATAAATCTACCTGTGTGTACAGAAACACAGACTGACATGTTCCCCAGGCATTTATGGGCCCTTCTCACCTCCACTCAAATGGCACCTTGCACTGCCACACACTATCACTCTTTCCTGAAATGCTAAAAGCTTCCTTTCTACAAATGAAACACATCCAGACCAAATCCCACATGTACTGTGGGCAGACAGCTCTTTCAGGTAGTCAGGGCCAGCAATGTATTCAGTCACATGCTCTGCAGAGAGGCCTTTCCCTTCATGCCCTAGTTTCTTATATCACCAAAGGCGAAGCTGATCTCCAGAGGTGCAGCCACATTTTGTTTCATCTCTTCTTCTGTCCGTGCATCCAACACTGGGCTTCTTCTTGTGTAGAGATTTCTTTAGTTCTCTTTATTTTTTTAAACGCTGCTGTGGTCTTAAATTAAACTGAAATTCAGATCTGCTGGAAGTGTCTATTTGCATTTGGAATGTGGAGAAAGAGATCAGCCACCCTGCTCCTATGTTTGTTTTCCCTCTAAGCATCTTTGTAGTTGTGAAGAGAGGGGAGCAGAACGGGTTATGCATCTTTGTTGGGCCTAAAACAAGATGCAAGGAGATAAAAAAGATTGGAAATCAATGGATGCCATTTGAAGTTTTTTGTGTGTAGCAACTTCTATTGCTGAACTGCAGGTTTTGTTGTCTCTGTACTCTCCATTTAGTGTTTGAGGTTTTGCTCACCTAACTTTCCTCCTTCCCTCTGCACCTTCTATTCCCTAGGAACAGGCTTCTGAAAGAAAAAAATAGCTAAGGGAGCCTTTGACATGATTTTTTTTGTTTCACCTCCAGCTGAAGGTTTTCTTTTTTTAATTCAAAACTTTGAAGTTTTCATTTATTAGTCCCTGTCTCCTCAGCCATTACAGATTCCAATGAGCTTGGCATTTTTTCCCATCCCATCTTAGTTGAAGAGGCTTGTTTTTAGCAAAGAGATCAGTATAGAGAAGCAGATGGTGGATAAGCAAAGGGACAGCTAGTGCTACAATGCTACAGTGGAAGCATTCCTGCCTTTCTTCCGAAGAGGTAGGCAGGCAGAAAACCTAGAGTAGCATGGGAAGTGGTGAAAATGGGGAAAGCTTGAGAAAAAACAAAAATAGATGGAGAAAAAACAGAGGGAGAATGGAGAGAGGGAGAGTGGCTGGGAGAGAGACATGAAAAAAAAAAAGTGAGATTCTTCAGTGACTGAGAGAAAGAGAAAATTTTATTCAGCTACTGACAAAGAGAAACAGAGAGACAGAGTGAGTGAGAAAGATGGGAGGTGAGACAGTGCCAGACAGAGAGATGTACAGCTGGGAGAGAAGCACAGCCATCCCTTGTGTAAAGGGAGCCATGAAATAACAACTGCCAGAGGGACAGGAACAGAGGGGTCACATGTAGTAAGGCAGTAATTACTCTGTTTAAGCAGCAAGGCACAGCAGGGTATTTATTGTTTCAGCTGGCCTCATGCCTCCCATGCCCTCAGGTCTGTAGCTATTACACATAAACCAAAAAACTAGAGCAGTGCCAGGGAGGGCTCTGGCCTGGCTCTGGCTTCATGAATGAGAATTAGTCAGACCAGGAGGAAACACTGGCATGGTTTCCCCTGGCGTTCACCAGGACTTTGCTCATCAGCAATCATATTTACACCTTAGGTGCAAACCTGCCTGCCCTGCCTCCTGAGCCAAGGACAGCACCCAAGGAGCTCCCTGGCTGGGGGAACCCAAACACCTGCTGGCATGACCAGGGTTAAGAGAGCCTGTGATTTTCATGGGCTCTTTCTTCTCAAACTCCATGCATCCAGCATGCAAAGAAAACCCACCAGGCTGAGAGAAGCTTCCCCAGACTGAAGAATGTCTCTGTGCTCTCTCTCGGGACAGCACTGACTAAACCACTGGGGACGACTCGCCCATCGCTGACAGCTCTGCCCAGGAGCTGGAAGCCAAAATCTGACAGCTCAGATGCAGTTTGCATCCAGCCTGTGGGTGCCTGTCAGTGGGAGTCATCTGCCTGAGGCAGCCTCAGTATCTCTGAATTCCCACCCCCTCTTTTTTATAAATGACCACTAAGGGTCATCACTCTCTCACACAGAGTCCTGAGTCTGGGCATGGAGCAGGTGTGCAATATACTACTTCATCTCAGCAGCTGATTAGATTTTCCATTCAAAATCCACATGTGAACACCAGAAAATAGGGAACCATCCCCTGAAAAAAAATCCAGACCCACTTTGGGTCATAGCCTTCTGTTTGACCAGAGGTTTTCTTCTGCTCTTTGCTGTACCAGAAGAAGGAAATAATGTTCTGCCTCAGCTTGAGATATAATTTAAATCAGATGATTTAATGTTGAAGAAGATCACTTTTTTTTTTTTTTTCAAAATTACTTACTGAATTTAGTCCAAATTTGTTAACACATTTTTAATGAACACAAACAGCATTTTTTGATAGATTAATTACTCTTAAACAGAACTTGGCTGTGAAGCCAATATATAAAGTAAATTATGAACCATGAGGTAAATTAAGTCATGTAACGTCACAAACTACAATGTTGTACTCCCTAAGTGCTGCATACTGCAATGCAAGTTGTCATGACTATGCTACCAAACACCAAGCCTTAATTTTACTGCCAAGAAAATGACATATAAACATGAACAAACCAATAGTTGCACTGTTTCTGCATCACAAAATCTTTGCCTGCTGCCTTTTGAAGGGTACTTTAAAACAAAATGAGGTAGGAGTCATCATCAGCTAGATGAATCAATGAGATGTCACTACATCTTTACGAGTCTTAGGAAGGCAGGAGTTGGCAACTCATCAGGGCTGCGAGGACAGTGCTGGAGCAGCTAATGAAATGGAGGTTGAAAACAGAAGGTCAGACAAAGAATCACAGCTGAGGCACTGGAATTGTTTGATGTACACATGTAGATGGCAGCACACCAATCTCGCTCCCAGCAGTGTGGTCAGCACTGTGGGGTCCTGTGCCCTCTCCCTCCACCACCTACAGGAAGAGGATGGGCCAGCACTTGTCCCTGGCAAGAGGAACATCAGGGTGTGTTTGCAGGAGTATGGGTGTGTTATCAATATGTGGGTGTGTAATCAAGAGGTCTTTGCTTCCCACTGTGCTAAGCACAAGGCGGTAATGCAAGCAGAGAGCTGATTCAGGGGACTGAATTTTCTTGCATGTCATGGACACCTATGAAAGGCATAGAATACAACAGCAAGCAGTCAACTATTACAGTCTCTAGTGACTCTGTCAGGTGGTTTCCTTTCATTTGGCCTCATGTACTCTTTTTCCTACAAGTTTTCTTATTTTGGACAATGTACTTGTGCTATCGTTGTACAGTTTGAAGACAAGTTCCTCCTCACAAACACAAGATTAAAGAAAAGACTGACAGCAACAAGTCCCTTCTGAGGCAAAAAGCCTGACTGAACTGTATAATTTCTGTCCTGCCAGTGAAGAGCAATGATGAACTGCAATGCAGTCCCTAGTTTAATTCCACAAATCATTATGTCAGCCCCAGACTTCAGGGAAACCTCATGCAATGGCACTCACTGGTACCAACTGTGCCAGTCTCTCAATATAGGAACTATAGGGGTTGGTCTGTGTTTGGTGGCCTCTTTAAAAATCCTTGTTAAGTTCTTTACAAAGTCTGTTGTGTCTTAAGCAGCACAAGACATGCTCAATATACTATTGTGCAAGAATCAAGTAGATTGCATTTGTAGGCATCCACCAGAATGTTTCTCTGTTTTTAAATATAAAGTGTTTGTACTACTCTGTCCTTTGCTCACTTGTACTTCTTGGGGTAAGAGGTTAAGGATGAACCCAGAACTTCAAGATAACTTAATTTTTTTTAAAAAAAATTTAACGATCCCCTCCTCTTCAATGATTCAACTTAGCCCATAGAATTCCAATCTTTTATGTTTCAAACTTGAAAGAAGTCTTGAGAAATTACAAATAGGCACAAATTTACTTGAAATGGGAAAGAGCATTAACTCACAGGCTTAGGGATTGCCGTGGCTCTTTCTCTGCAAGCTGGAATCAAATATTTCATGACCAGATAACACGGCCCCCGAATCTCCTGTCCTTTTGCAAGATGGCAATTCCTGTAGCTCATCCCTGTTTTCAGTGAGACTACTCTGAAAATCAAGTTCACAAACAAAACCTAAAGACTGGGATTTCTGGACCTAGCCGTTGAGCTTTTAAACTGCTGTAGTTTTCAACTGAGGAAATAAGGTCAAAGAGTTAAGCCACCCCTTAGCAAGATTTACCCTTTCAAAAACATGCCAGTGTGTTGTGATGCTTGGTGCCAGTATTTGTATAGATGGATTAGCTTCTTGAAAAAACACTTTATTTGCTTTTCTGTTGACCCCTCTCCTTGGTGCAATGTTTCTCAATTATGTCCAGCACAGTAATTTCCTGACACCATCCCCCATATCTGTTCCTGGTGGAAGAAGAAAAGGGAATACTTTGTGGGGAGCACAACAAGGGATCAGGAGATGAGACTAACTAGCTGAATTCAGGATTCAGCAGGCATCAAATATTGTCAGGTATCAGAGTGAGAATCACAGAGGTTTGAGGCAGGGTGGGGTGTGCTGGGAAGAGATTGTTTGGGCTCACGCTGCAGAGACTTTTTGATCAATTGGGCTGGCTCCCGTTAAAATATCATCTGAGGTGTCTGCGGTTGATTCATAGTGATAGCAGTCCAGATAAGTGATTGCTTTGGTCCAGGATATTTAGTTCTTATGCATTTAGCCACTCCTTTGCTTTCCAAAGAATAAAGAGTCTCTCTCTCTCAAACTTGCAAGGCAGTGGCTGCAAAGGAGAAGGAAGGCATTTGCTCTGTGCCTAGTATTGCACAGTCCTAAGGGGAAGGCAAGCAGAAAGGAAATACAGACCCTGATTTTGAGGTCTTGCAGCACCCTGATGCAGCTACTCCCATTGCTAGTGCAGCTGCTGGCCATCAGCACACTTGAAAATCATAGCTGTGAAGCAGAGTTTCTCTCCCAGGGATATGGGAAAAAGAAGGGGGTCACCAGAAAGGGAGAAAGCAGAAAACTGTAAGTAGAAGAAATGTATCAAAACAACTCCTTTCTTACTTCTTATGGCTTACACCATAGGTTTAGGAAGGGGTCTGAAGACAAACCTAAAATATATCTCATTGCCTTCATACCAGCTCTTTAGTAGTTGTTCTGATGATTACATAAAATTTCCAACAACTGTAACAGTGCTGGCATGAGAAGACCATGGCAAATCACATCAATCAAAATGTGTCTCACTGGGCTTCGTCTCTCTGAATCCCCCTCTTACCATCATGGACAGGAATCCATTTAATTCTCTTCTCTCGACTCCCCAAACACATTTGATTCCTGTGGGAAGAGAAATGTCTTGCTCCAACAGGAGCCCAGTAAGCCAAAAGACCCAAGAAAGCACAAAAAAATCCATTTTATGTTGAGGACTCTTTGGCTCCTTTGTGCCAAGCTCCTGGAGAGGCAGGGGTCTCATTAGAATGCCTTTGCAACTGCACACTTGTGAGACTTTCACTGGAACTGAAACAGCAGTTGCTCTAATTAAACAGCACAGAGCAGGCCACCTTAATCACTAGCATGATTTCATCTTCCTTGAGGAGAGAGGGGAAGAGGCATCAAAACTGATAAGAGAAGGGGAAGAAGGTGAAATTTACTGAATCCCTGGTTCCTCAATTTAAAGCACTAAGGGATGTCTCTCATCTCTGTAAAGATTTATGTGAGCTTCTGATGGCATGTTTTATTAAATGGTCATATAATAATTGATATTTGAAATAAGGGTTTCCAAAAGCCACTAAATGCTTCAACAGGTCAAGACCCATTGGCTTGCAATGGTATTTGCACCTGTAAGTCACTCAGGTGCATTGGAAAACTTCACCTCTACCCTTTTATTCAAATCAGTGCCTCATTTACTCCATCAGTGTGACCTTGCCAGTCTGTGTGGCAGAAACCAGGGGCAGGGGTGAAAACCATAAGCCCTCTAAGGAGAGGGTCTATGTTTCCTCAACCTTGGATGGAAGTAGGAGGTGCCAGCAGCACACAGCCTGAGCAAGAAATCCATCAGCTCAGGAGCAAGTACCCAGACACCAAGGACACCTAGGAAATAACAGCATGTTAATTCCTGTCCTGACTCTCCCAAAGCCTGTAACGGGGAGGCACATCTGTCCCTGAGACAAGGCACACAGGCAGGCCAGGTAGAAATGCTGCTGGCAAGCTAGAGGGCCAGTGGGCCAAAGCTTAATAGGAAAACAGCAGTGATTTGTCTCCACGACTATTTATGTTTCAAGCACATGACAGGTTGTCAGTAGAAGTGAGTGCTGCTAAATTTACTGCTTCTCAAATCCCTGCCACAGTTGCATACTTGACAAGTCACTTCATTTGAAGGGCTAGGTATTGGGCTGGACTTTCCTCCCCTGTGCTCTCCTTCAATGAAAACCACAAACAGCTTTCTTTACACCACAAACTGATACCCGTGGGGGCTATGATATCAGGGTGTGAGTTTAGAGAAGAGGGATGTTCCCGGCATATTCATTTTTAACCCTGATACATGCTGGTCGTGTTCTGGGCCACTTGACTGCAGATGTGTGTCTGACAGGACACACACATGACTGGACTGAACAAGTAATAGCTTTACTACAGCATGAGGTATTCAGAGACAGAGAACAGGAGAGCCTGGTGAGCATGAGAGAGTACCAGCTGGGTGCATGGGCAAGAGTTGCTGAGCATCGTAAGGAAAGCAGTGCCAAAGACTGTGGGGATGCAAGAGGAAATGCAGGTGGGTGAAAGGGTGCCTGGGGGTTAGACTGCACATATACGTGTACAGGTGGTGGAAAAAACACATGGAATAATGGGTGTGGGATTGGAAGTATGATGAAACATTTGGGTGAGGATGTGCAGGGAGGAAGGCTGGCAGGCAGGGGAGAGGGTGAGCACAGGGTGTGTCTGTGGTCCTGCATGTGGAGAACTGAAGTATGGAGTATCATTTGCCTCCCAGGTGTTGCATGGTGCCTGCATCCACGCAGCCTCATGCACATCTTCAACACAACACGTTTGGCAGGTGGGAGAAGACCCCTCATTAATGGCTGAAAATCTGTAACACCTGTTTTCAAACTCTTCTGGAAAGCAGAAGGGGAGTGAGGCTGCCATTTGATGATGGGGACCATAAGAAGCCAAAACCTTCCCTTTGTTCTCCCTAACTTGTACTCACTGCAGTACAGAATCCTTGCTGAAGGGCTCTGGTATTAACTGCATGGAAGCTGCTCCTTGCTTTATGCAGCTGTGTTGCTGGACCACATGTTCTCAAATGTTCTGACTCCCTTTGGCTGCAGATATCAAGATAAAGGTGTCAGGCATATGGTGTTATGAAAGACAGCCAAATGTGACAGGGAACATCTTCCTACCCCAACCATTCTCTTCATTTCCTCTACATGCAATGGAGCTCCCTGCTTCCTCCTGCACATATCTTACTATCATGCACAATGTCCTTTCATTTGTTTCCCTCATGTGCACTCAGTAGATTGCATATGAGCATGGACACATATCCTGCAGAGTGTGTCATGCAGAAGCAGGACACATCCTCTTTTTTCCTGTCACAGGGGTGCAGGACCATTGCAATTCTCCACCAGCCCTTTAGGAATTTGCTCCACTTCCTTTTTCAGTGGTGTAGGCCAGAGGCCCTTGTTCTGCAATTGTGCCTCACAGTTTATATGATTAAATGTAGCATCTGCAGCTATATTAGCTGGGCTGTTAGTGACAAGTGCTATCAATCCTCATACTTCAGTGAATAAACTGATCACCAGCTGGGGACAGAAATCTCCCCTTGTCTCTCATCACCATAACATACAAAGTTCTTTATGTGGGTTGCAGAGGGAGGGAAGCAAAAGAGAGGTGGAGTCAGAGTTGACAAATAGTTTGGGGTATCTTGTATTCTCTCTTTGGTTCTCTGCTTTCCAAAGAACACAACAGACTTTTTTTTTTTTTTTTTTTTTTTTTAATGGGTGGCTCCTCCAAGGCTGCTCTAAGTTTTACTGGGGGTAGGGGAAAACCACAACAATTATGTCCTCCCACTTGGCCTCCAAGTACTATGAATTCATCCACAGTAATCATCTCTGCCTCATGGATTGAGGCCCTCTGACACTTTTACTGGAAAATCACATTTCTTAATAACCAGCATTTCAATCATATTTCTTTCTATCACTCTCCAGCACCAGTACTCTGAGTACTCTGTATAGGCTAGGACTCAGTAGGGAAAAAATCCTGCAACTTTGACCATACGCTATTGAAATAATATTAAAAACCAGGTTTTCAAAGAACGTCTCTTTAAACACTTATTTCTCAAATGCTCTCAAAACTGCTGTCCTTCTATTTCTAAGTCCAGCATTCCAAAAGCGATGCTGGGTTTGATTAAAACAACTTCCTGGCTTGTAGGTTATGTCAATATCCTGGTGGGATTTTATGCCACTAATCTCAGCAGTCTGCAGTCTGCAGTTGCAGAACAGTGGAAGGAGGGGAGGAATGTTAACTATTTTAAAAAGGCAAATTCACCTACAGACTGTATTTTCTCCCTACTTCAGGAATAGAAGGTCTTGAGATAATTTTCAGGCCGTATGATCTTGCATACAGGCGGATGCAAGGAAGGAGAGGGGAGAAGAGAGAAGAAAGGAGAATGGAGAACAGGGGAAGAACTGTCAAGACAAGACATAATTTAAAAAGTAACATAGAGAAGATAGTTTGTGAGACCCAAGTCTTCAGGAGAAGGACCAAAAAGGAAATAAATAAAGAGAAACAAGAGCATGAGATAGAGATAAAAGTTTGATTAAAAAGAAGCGAGGGAATGCAGAGGGTTAGGGCAAACAAGCAGAGCTCTGAGCAAGGTGAATTGCCATGGGAAAGCAGCAGGGAATGCAGTTAGTGTTGGCTGGGAATACAACATACAAGGGGTAACTGAGGCCAGAGTCTTCCAGATGTATTACTGTTATATTGATCTGTGGTAAACAATTTCACTGCTCACAGGCAGATACTGCCTGTTGGCAGTATCACTGATGGCCTTGGACACTTACATGCTGTGTATACATACAGGGGCATACAAGGGGAAAAAAGGTAAGTTCCCATGACCTTTGGTACTGAGGGCTTGGGATGGAGTGGGAATGTTTGGTGCTGGCTCCCCCTCCTTACTTTCACTCTGCTTCATCTCATTAAAAACAGATAAAATACACTGCATGAACAGCCATCCCATTTCTAGACAAACAAGTGCTCTTATTGCTATCTTCCCAAATACAGAGAGCTCCTCTGAAAAGTCTGCAATTCATGCAGCAAAAAGACAAAGAAGAAACCATAGTCATCCCCCCTCATTCCAGCACTGCAGGAGACCTAGAAGATAATCTCCAGCTCTTTCCACGTAGCCCTGGAAGAGCCCCTATGAATTTCTTTTGCTCTTCATCCCCTAGGCTTTGCTGTGAACACATCGTGCTTTGCCTGGGGGCCAGTGTGGTTGCCAAGAGACTCAGGGAGGAAAGAAACAGAGAAACTCTCCAGTCACTTGTCACCAGGGTGATTTGAGGTTTTGGTGCCCTAACTTACAAATCTGTTCTGATGGGCAAAGACCATATGTCCACCAGCAGAGCTGATGTCACACAGCAGAGTTGGATGCAGGCATGGCAGGGAGCCCATGGGTTGGAATGCAGCAGGAAGCTGCTGCAAGAGAAGATGAGGATGAAACCAAACCTGCTGGAGACCACAGGTCTGGCTCCTTACCCAACAGAAAAAATGGTTTTGCTGCTCTTGATCTCCTGAACACACAGCTTGTCCAAGAAGGCTCTGAGAATGAGAAGACTGAGGTCTGCTATAAGGGAAAAGAGTTCATCAGATCTGATGAATTCTGTCTTTTTCAACACCCCTTACCTCATCCAGCTGGAGGCACTTGTATGGAGCCATGAGAGACAGATGGAGAAATGAAAGCTGAGATACTGAGATACCTACCCAGGTATTTCTTTATTGAATCCCATAGCCTTCCTGAGCTCTTTCCAAACAGAAATTGGATGAAGGTGATATATAGCTCTCATTTGAACCTCCTTGGGACATTTGTGCACACTGGTTCTGTCAGCATACTATGTTAACTCATATATCACTTGTTTAATGATTTAGGAATGTGACCACTTTAGCTTGGGAGCAGATAGTGAATTGAAGGCAGGAAGGTTTGATTCTCTGTCTGTGTTTCTGTACACTCAGTCATCCTCAAAACTGGTTGATATCTGCACAAGCCTAAAGGCAATCTTGGCTCTTCCAATTAAAGAAAGGAAAACAAAAATAAAAAAAAAAAAAAAAAAAAAGGAAAGAAGAGACATTTAGTAGTCCTCAGAGAGACAGAGATGTTTTGATGCTGGCAGAGAACATCTAGTACTGCTTAGAATCACAAGAAGGAAAACGGTCTTGCTCCCCTTTCCAAGCAGGGAAACATCTCCACACCTCCACTGCGGTGCCCATCACCATCCCTGTGCAGGAAGCAATGCCTTAAGAGATGAGGCAGGAATACAGGCTGTCAAGATCCTCACCTATATTCTTTGCTCTGCTTTCTGCACGGTAGATATGGAGGTATAAGCAGCTTTTACAGGTCCAAGACCAGTGCCTGGTCTAGGTGATGGATTAAATCTCAGTTTAGTCTTTCTAGGGAATGAGGGTGCAGGAATTCTTACTGACTTTTCTCAGGAGAAATGCAGTCTAAGTTAGATTCAGACTAATAGCTTAACACTTGTTCCTCTCGAATAGCAGAAAATGCCCAAGGCATTTGTGCTTGTGCAAAGACACTGATCACAAACCACACTCTGGGTATACACTACCACACTCTGGGTCCCTTCTGCAGAGAAAAACCATTAAGCAAAATCATATGCAAACACCCAGCAAAAAAGGCAGAAGACGAAAAAAAATTGTGTGCAGAGGGAACAGTCACAGCTGTTTCAATTTATGAGACAAGAAATTGTATTTCAAAGAGAATACAGAAGTTTTCCCCTTTGAGAAAGTTATTAACCAGAATTTGCAATAAACTCCACTCCATTTATATGCCTCTAAACTGAAGGGCTCTGATAGAGATTATATTGCATTCTGCAGAGCTCTGCTCTGCCAAGAAGAGCTCAGCCTCAGACCTTGCCACTCCAGAGGTCTGAATCATCTCTCCTACCTTCTTACCCATCACAGCCTTGCTTCAAATTTCTCACCCTTTTTTTCTCCTCTTCATTTCACATACGTCTTTTGTCTTTTCAGTTTTTTTCTCTTATTGTGTCTCCCTCCTCCCCTTCCCCTATTATTCTCCTTTTTATCTTTGAACCCTGTTTTCCTTCCACCTGTATATATGTCCACAAGACTGAAACCTGACTGTAACTCAGTTGAGCTTCTGCTGTGACAAAGAACATTCATGCAGGAATAGTTTATTGGTGAAACATCTAGGAGAAGAGTTCTCATACACAGCTTTGTTTTGCTTTTATAGTTATCACACAGCAATTGCTTTAAGGGGGATGATGCCATATTGCAGCACATGGCTGGAAAAGACTCCATCCTTTTACTTCAAAGCTGTAAAAAACTGAACCAGGGGGTGGAGAGCAGAGAAGGTAAAAAAAAAATATTCTATAGCTAAAGAAATATGCTACAGCTAAAGAGAAATCACGTGGAGGTGTTGGCAGCAAAGAACTTCACTTACAGAAGCTGGGCTGCTGGAGATTTCCTTGAAGATGACCCACTGAAGATGTGTTTGATTTGAACTGGTAAAGGCCTGTGCCTGTTTGTACTTGAGGACCCTAGTGGGATGCTCAAGGCTAATTAAAATTTTTTTGCATGTAGTACATTTGATGCTTAGCACACAAACAAGAAAGCAAGAAAACAACAGAATATACCATAGTGGTATAAAAGAGAGACTCAAACACAGAGAGAGAGAAGGTCAATCCAGCAATCCCATGAATAACAGCTCCCAAAAATTGAAAATTTAGTGTGGAGCATATATCTATGCTTCACTCTCACTTGTTAACAATTAAGTAAGTAACTTAGGGAGGTGATAGATTACCCATGAAGGAAAAACAATGAATCAATCATTTATATAGACAAAGGGCCTTTAAAATTCTCTCATTGCTGGAGGACAGACAGTGGCCTGGCTGGACCACTGCCCTTTCTTCTGGCAAGGCTGCTCTTAGACAAACCCTCTGTGTCCTGTTTCTTTCCACTTCTATCTCACAGTGTCTCAACACAAACTTTTCTATACATTTATTTGCGTGTGGTCAACTTTATATTGATATATATATATAGAATTTGTATGCAGCAGCCTGGAATGAAAATATAACAAGCACTGCAAAATTTATATTCTCCCCATTAAAGAAGAAAAAATCCTCCCTTACCAAATTTGAGTGGTAACTAGATCTTCCTTTTGGACAATATATACTGTGCCTTACATACAACTGAAGCAATAAATAAGGCAGCATGTAAAACAAGAAACATCTTTCTAATAGGGCAGTGAGTATTTGGATAACGCCTCCTGAGGAGCGTCCAAGGCACTCGGGTAGGAGGTATTTGACCCTGCTGCCCAAAACCTCTCTGTTCAGAAAACAAAAGACTCCAGTTTCCAGCACTGGGAGTCTTGCAGTTTCACTAGCACATGAGTCATGGTATGTATTAAGTGAGAGCTCAACCTTCTACAGCAAACAGTGGTCAGTACCCACACCAGTAATATGTGGGTCTGGTCCAGGATGGGAGCAACAGCAAAAAACAGCTGCTATTTGGTACTATAAAAGCAGCCTTTCCTTGTCTCCATTGCATGCTCCTGCCTCTGCTGGCCAGTGAAGCCTCCTTTGTGTCTGGAGATACCCACTCATGTTTCTAAGGCTCTCTGTAGCCCAATCTGGAACACAGTGTCAAACAGGCTTATGCAGAACCACTAAGGGTTCTGAAGTCAAACAAAAGCAAATTGGAAAAAAACCAGCATATTGGAGACAGCCTTTACGGTGAGCATTCTATGAGCCTGGCAGGAAAGTGACTGAGCATCCTACTGATTTGTGCAATACTGCTTCTCTTTCAATTCACCTGCTTTTAAACAACACACTGAACTGTCTCAGGAGACTCCCTGGTTAGGGGTTCATCTCCACACAGCTCTTCCTGTCCATCTCCTTTTAGCAACCAGCCTTTCTTTTCCAGTTCTCTCAGTATGAATACCTCTGCAGGGAAAAGCTGTTTTTCTGTGCAATCCCAAATTTAATACTCTGACATGGCATCAACATTTTGCTGCTGTTTCTTCCTGTTAGTAAAGTTCTATCCCTGTCTTTTATGCCCCTTTGCCTTAAGTCATTCAATTTTCCTCTTCTCTCTGCCCTGCTTCACCCTTCGTGGTGGGGTTTGTTTTTTCCCTTTCCTCCTCTCCTGGAAACATGCCAGCAATACAGCAGAAGGGAGCACATTGAGAAAGGTTAGGCAAACACAACATTAAGATCAGAATCAGCAACATATTGCTCATTAAACATTTAAAATCAACAGTTGCTGGCTTGATCTGCCAATATTGTGAGAAATGCCAGTTTTAGCTCAAGGTGCCTCCTGTTTCCAAAATGGCTTTATTTATGATGTGAGAGCTGGTGGCTGTGAGAACAAAACCCTACCTCCAGCAGCCAACAACACCCAAGCTACAGGCAGCTCCATGGAAAGTTCCCCAGTGAACACCAATCGCTTCCGCCTCCCCAACACCCCCGCTGCTTTCCAGAAACAAATGGATGTGTAAGAGCACAGAAATGTGTTTGCAGGAGATAAATTATTTATCTGAAATTTACTGTTGTGAAGTCAGCGTAATTCTCAAATCCGCAGACATATTTTATGAGCTGATAGGACATTTCAAACAGGGGCATTTGGACTCATTTCTTCCCTCCTCCTGCAAGTATTAACACAATAATGCCTCACCTGGAAAAGAAAAGAGCTGGTGCTGGAGCTGGAAAAGCAGTAGGATAATAGGCTTGTAGTTTCGTATTGTGTCCCAGGAAAGTTCTGTTTCTTGATAAGCAAAGCAGCATAACATTCCTTTTCCTCCTCCCTCCAACCTCTGTGATATTTGCATTTTTATATTTTCTGCCTAGTCTACAAAGTTGGTAGTTGTAAAATCAAGCTTTTAACCGCAGAAGGTACAAACTTGACTACTGTGGGTGAATCCCATAGCCCTCCAGCTCTGTCAGTGTCCTCCCTCCTGCCCTGCAGCAGTCCCTGCTCTCCCAAACTAGGTCCAAGACAGGTCATTCCTACACCCATGCACATGTCCACTGCATATGTACCACTACATGGACATTGTCCTCTCTTAAACTGCCTTCTGAGACATTCCTGCATCAATCAAGGCCTATAAAATTTTCCATTATTTCAGGAGTCCCTTGGTTAATGCAGTGTATCGAAAACCATGCCACTGATCCAAACCTAGATTCTTTCTTCACAGAAAATAATTTTTGGGATTTTTTGCCATTTATTCTGAAGGGAACAGAGCTGGATGCTAGGTATCAATGTGAAGATATATTCACACTCAATTGCACTTGTTTGAAGCATGAAAAACAAAGAGTGTCCTCTGCTAACGCAGGAGTAAAAAGGACAATTATAAAGCACACAGTTCACACAACAAGAAAACCAGCCCAATATTTCTGACAAGCTCTTGTCCACTGAGCACTAACAAGTCCTGCAGATGCTCACAGGCACCCTTCACTTCCAGTCAGTCAAAACAGAAATAAATATGGCCTGGCCATGTCTCTCCCTTTGTTCTGCATGGGTGTATTTAAACAAGCTCATGATCAAAGAGAGACCAAATCCAATAGGCAGCAGTAAAGACTGCAGTTTTTCAGATTTTGAGAAATCTGATGGAATGCTTCCAACAAACCAGAGTTCTTGCAGAGAACTCCCAAAAGCTCCTCACTATAACAATAATCCTGTAAGTAGATGCACTCTCTTGCCTGCCACTTAAGAAACCTAATCACATACCAGATCCTCCATTAGAGCTGGCCACTCCACAACACAGGAAAAGTGGGAAGTAATTTTCACTGAAACATGGTCTAAGCAACTTGAAATCCTGCCACTAGAGTTTTCAGAAGAAAAAGAAATAATAAGACTCCTTTTGATATAAAACCAGTTACTCTCCTTCTTGTACCTGGCATCCTTTTTGTTTGTCAATCCAAACAGACATCTGACATTTGGTCAGACAAAACATGCTGGATTTTCACTGACTGGAGCAAGTCTTCACTGTGGCTTCAACTGGCTATTTTTGTATGTTGTTTGATATTCAGCAGGAAAGATGGAGCCCTTCTTCCCACCCTTTCCTAGCTAATTACCAGTCGCTGCTGTTGACAGGACTGCAGGGCCCTGCTCAGGTCAACCCCAAAGACTGTGCTCGTACACTTACACTCTGTGGCAGCAACTGAGGATGAAAAATTGCTGCTGCACCAACCCAGACACTAGGCACTGAGATCTCACCCTACTGCCCCGTTATGGCATCATGGATTTGGACAGACCTGGGCCGCACCTGGCAAGTGGCTCTCAAAGGCTGTGGCACACCTACTCACCTCAAAGAGAAATGAAACTGTCAGTGTTAACTGAGGTGAAGAAGTGGCTTTGGGTCACTCTCCAGTTTTCTAAGCCAGAACTGAATCAGAACAGGCCTCTTACTCCATCAGAGGCATCCAAAGAGACAAAGCAGCAGCAGGTTTTGGTAAACAGCCAGTGATTTGACTGGCCAAGGACTGTAAAGGAATATACATGTCATCTTCTGGATCTGAAAAATTTATGACTTGCAAAAAACCACCAAAACATGAAAGAAACCCTGCTGTAATGAAGCACAGATATTCTAAGCTCTAGGTATACCAGATAATTTAAACAGAAACAAAGCAAGTCCAAATTTCTTCACATGGTACCATGACCTGAGGACTGAAGAGAGAACAGCCCCACAAAGCAGCATTATGATTTTTCTAGAAACCCAGCAGTGTCCAAATGGTTTGCTCAACTTGCAGTAGAGTTACACATTCTGGCAGTCCAATTATTTAATCATGTAATTATCTGGAATATTGTCCTAAAATGAGCACTCAATTGGTCCTCCCCTTTATTAGGCCAAGAAGCTCCCTGCATCCCCAGAGGTACCTCAGCCTGCAGACCCTCATGGTTCAAAGAGATGCTGCACTGCAGAATGGTATCAGTGTCAGAAACATCTCACAACCTCCTCCCAAGAGGGTTTGCTGAGGACTTGATCCTTCAGGCCACAAGTCTCTGTAATTGCCTTCTTTATCTGAACATGGTGAAATAGCTGTGAAGGGATAACTTTTTATCGATTCAGTTAAAGTGATGTTACCTGTCCTCTAGTCAGCATTCTCCTGTCATATCCAGTATGTTGTGTTTCTTCCAGAACAGGCTGATGCAAAGTAAAGTAAAAATCATAATAAGCCAGTCATGTGAACCTCTATAACAGGGTCAATTTTAAAATTATACCTTTGGTTAAATGAGTGCTACTTGCTCTTGTAGCCAAGCTCTGAGCTCCATTTTTAAGAATAGGTAGCACACCAAAAGCTATTTTCTTATGAGAAACCCTAGAAATAAGTTTCAAGCCTCAGAGAGAAGGATTAATTTGCTAGTAATGAAAGTGACACACAGGGAAAATGTAAAATCAATCTTGTGTTTAAAGGCAGAACAACACTGGCTCCACTTCCTTTTTTTTTCTTTCTCCCTCATTTTCCTCCCCTCTCCCCATAGTGGCTTGTTACCACTGAGCATACATTATGCACATTACCCACAAACCTCTGCTCTGTTTAAATTAAAAAAAGAAACAGCGTTTTTAATCAATCTATTTGCACTCTTCTGCCACAACTCACAAAAGCAGTTTGATTTCTTTTCATTGCTCTCAAGAGAGCTGAACACAGATGACTAAAAAAACCACTGCAAACTAGTAATAATAATAGCAATAGTAGCAATAATAATAGTGACACCCCTCCCCCCACCAAAAAAAGAAAAATAAATAGAAAGAAGAGACAAAGTTAGCCTTGATAACAAACAGAACAAAACACAGACTATACAAGCAAATATCAGATCAAACTTGAGCAAAACTCAGTGATCTGGCTTGTTCTGACCTTGGGCATCCCTCCCTTACACCACCAACATGCAAGATCAACTGCAGAACAATGGAGGCACTCTTCAGTCCTGTAAAAATCAGATTGTCTGTCTGCACTTTTTTCTCCAGTTCTTGGCAATTCTATCACATGTGCATTTGCAAATTAAGTTATTCCTAGGAATTCAGACCTTGTCTTGTGTTTCGCATACACCACAATTCAAAGGCAGAATTAAAAATAGCAGAGAAATGATTAGCTGGTTTTGCTTGTAGTGAATCACAGCCATAATTCTACTGTTCAGATCTGGGGATTGCTAATTCTTTCCTTCTTTTACCATTAGGACAACAGGAGGAAAAACAGACTATTGCTTAAAAAGGCTATATCATGCTGAGTACTCCTGCTCAGTTTTCTATCCGTAAACAATTTTACACAGTGAAAACCTTTGTTCTCCTCTTTCTTCAGCTAATGAGAAAAGAAAAACAACCTTCCCAAGAAGCAACCTTGAAAAAGAACCAGGCTCTCTTCATTGCTGGACCCCTAATGGGGGGAGACCTTGTAGCCACAGGAACTGGCATCCTCACTGCAGATGCTCTTCTGCCTCCTCTGCCACCCTAAGGCAGCACTCATTCGACATCTGAAACACTTCACATAATCTATACAACAGCATGGGGTAGCTACGGCTAGATGTATGAACATACTTTATTTTTTCAGACCTAAATACACTCCAAGTCTCACATGTTTTAGGTTCCTGGACTTAATGTTTCAGCAGTAAAGATCCTGCCAACATGGTGATATGCCTTTCTGCTCCAACCCCGATACATACCTTGTCCCTTTTGGCCATATGAAAGACATCCACGGTACATTAATGCTAAATTATATTCACAGTTTAAACTGTGAAAAAGATTTACTGTTCAAAGAAGTAAAGCCAGGGACCATATCCAAGATACAAATCTAGATGCTAGTTCATAATGAAAGCATTTTGGGTTGTCAACACCTTAGGGTTTGGTTTATACTTATCTCCAACCAAAATATTGCCATTTCCCCCTGCAACTTAAAACGTGGAAGAGAAGGAAGGGTACTGATTGTCTTCCTGACCGCTTCTTCGTAGCAACCACCTACATAGGAAATAATGTGGTATTTGTCATGGGTTTTAAGAGTATTACTAGATGCTCTGTATGCACAGAAAGTCACTGGCTATGGATGACTAACTCTGTAGAGCCCTAGAATAGTTGGATTGGAAGAGAGATTAAAGATCACCTAGTTCCAACCCTCTTCCATGGACAGTGATACCTTCCACTAGACCAGATTGCTTTACGCCCCATCTGGGTTGGCCTTGAATATTTCCAGAGATGGGCCATCCACAGCTTTTCTTAGCAACCTGTTCCAGTGCCTGAAACATTCACACAGTAAAGAATTTCTTCCTTATATCGGATCTAAATGTACCTTCTTTCAGTTTAAAGCCCCCTTGTCCTAAATGCCCTTGTAAAAATTCCCTCTCCAACTCTCTTCACAGCTCTTTTTAGGTACTGGAAGAGGCTCTAAGGTCTCCCCAGAGACTTCTCTTCTACTGACTGAGCAAGCCAAACACTCTAGCCCATCCTCATAGGTCCTTTTAGGACCTTTATAATTACTTACATCCATGCTGGAGAGTTCATGGCAACTGCCAATACTTCACTGTGCCAAGTGCAAAAAGAAACCTTGCCACCTCTTCCTATGTACACTGAAATCAGATTGCTTTCCAAGATTCTGGCTTTTTTCTGATTATTCTTTGATCTCCATGTCAAAAAATGTATTAGAGCAGAGATTCCCATCATCCTCTGCCTCAGGAACTTAATACCTTTGCCTTTGAAAATCCTGATTATAGGTATAACACTGGTTGTAAAAATGGGACAACAGAAGAAATTCCCATTGATTCACTAATTTTTCAAGGCAAAGGATGCTCTTCTCAAATGACAGAAACACAGGAGTTTCATCAGAGAAGACTCCATCTGCCTCATCCACCATCCCCAGCAGAAGCAATCATGCCACTGGAAATAGGTTTTTTTGCTGCTAATGCACAAGGTGAAAGAAAACGTCATTCACTTTTTGTTCCACTGGGTCTATGAGGCTGAGAGAAACAGGCAGTCATTTACATCTGCATGGTAAGAAGATGGGACTCAAATACAGGGGATATGATGCTTCATGAGTGTGTGCTCACATAGTAAAACAGGGATTAATGGATAAAAATCAGACTGGCTACTATTAGAATTTCCAATAAAACAGAAATCCTTTAGGATCTACTGAGGAGAGTCAGAACTCCCACTTCCCACGCAATGTCAGTTTATCACTGACTCATTGCACTGCAGGACAACCACATGCTAGCAGACCCCGTTTCAGCAGCCTTAATCCGCCCCAGCATGCACAACAGGGTGCAGAGGTTGTCAGCAGTTTGCCTGCTCTCCTAGGATCAGGAAGCAGCCTGGATGCTCCTCTTATCTAGCTCCTAGAAGCTTTGGAAGAAAGGCTTCAGCAGCACAGAGCTTCAGCTGTCTCCTCAAGATTTTCGAACAGCAGGTAGTTCAAACAGACTGCTCAAGTCCGAAAGCATCTGTGGTGTCGGAGTTGAACAAGAGAACGAGAAGAAATGCTCTTTAGTGCTTGGACATATGAAGACTTTTGAAATCCACACAGTCTTTTCTCCCCTGCTGAGTTTCATTTCCTTGTGAAGAGCAATCAATATAAAAAATACCACCTCACATTTTCACCATCATTCACGATTTTAAATCTCCATGCCTACTGCACAAATGGTTTCTGGGGAGGTATTTCCCTCTTGAAGTTTTGCTATCTGATCACCTTAATAAACAGACTGAAGAATGTTCTGTTGATACACAATGCTCAGAATGGGCAAACCCTGCCCAGATGTCACCATTAACCTATGCTACAGCCCCACTGATGAAGTGCAACTGATGGAGCCTTGCTGACATGCTCTGGAAAGGCAGATGAGAAGTAGGGTTAGGGACAGGAGCCAAACTCTGAGGAGGTTCAGTGTGGAGCTTTCTGATGCTTGTGAATCTCTTTTGAATACTGCAAAAGCTCTGTGTGCATGTATTTACCTTCACATGTCTGTGTGCTTTTGCCTGTGATGGAGGACACAGCTCTACATGGGAAGGTGAGGAATATGACCTCTTTTCCTTCCTTCTCCACTCAGAACGTTTTTATTTTCTTTTGCATTTCTTCTAAGTTTCCTTGGTTTGTGAAGATGTGCTGGTTTATGCACATTTGACACGGGGCAAGATCCAGAGCTACTGAGAACAGCAAAACCCACAGCACGGAGCAGAATGTCTTGGATGGCTGATACATCAGACACAATAAAGCTCAGTCTTCAACTGCATCAGCCTCCTTATCTCAATCTTCAGCTTCATACTTGTTTGGCAGTTCTTCTCTTTCTATTTACATCTTTGTTCTTCAAGCTGTATCAAAGCACCTGGGGCTTCACCCTGTTCCCTGGGCACCTTGCCCCCAGCTCTGCCAAGAGCCCTAGCAAGCACAAAGAAGACAGAGAATGGAGAAAACCTTGATTTTTTTTTTTTTTCCTCCTCCTGCTTTGCTTTTCAGGATGCTCTCTGAGATGAGTGGCTAACTGCCTAGAGCAGCTTTAATTCCTCTATGGCAACACACTGCACTGCCAGGCATTATTCACAGAGGACAGAAACAGGATGGGGCAAATATGGAGGGAAGGCAAGTGGAGAAAACTGAAGAAGAGCGAGCAAATGATTGCAAGCCAGTGGGTGTCAGCAGACAGAAGGGGAGGGAAGGAACAGGGGAGCTGTGACTGAGGTGTTTATCCCTTAGTGCAGTCACAGTTACCACGCAACTGGGATCAGCAAAGCGATGAGGGGAGTGCTCTCCCCCGCCGTGAGCAGCACTCAGCCAAGCAGCTTCTGAGACAACACACTGCCACCAACACCTCCAGGGCAGCCCAGCCCACCCCTCCACTTGCCCAGGCACTGGGATGCACTGATCTCTCCTGAGCTGCTGGGGCACATTTTTGCTAAGGCCCCATAGAGCTGGTCAGTGCTTGGGCAGGGAAGCAAACCTGTTTTTGCAGTTGTAAGAGGTGCTGTTAGTAGCACCCCAGAGACAGAAAGAAACCAGCAGCTGGGATGGAGGCAGGGGACTGGTTTGGTGTGCTCTCAGAAAATAATGTCCTGCAGCACTCGGAGAGAGCAGGTTCTTTATTAAGGGCTGTCTGTCCTGTGCTGGAGGATGATGAGAGCATCTCAGCCAGGTGAGCTGATGCTATGCAGGGCTGCTGTCTGGGGCTGTGAGCTGCATGATGCTGGGTTCCTCTAGCCTGGCATCTGGGTCCAGCAGCCCAGGGTGAAGGGAAATTCCTACAGTACAATGGGGTCAGCTAAGCAATACCATTTGCAGAGATGAGGCTGAAGAAATGGCTCCCTCTAGCCTGACGCAGGCCATCCTCATAGGCCAAAAACACAGGAACAAGATGACTGGAGAGGCTAAACCTGCAGAGCTGCTGTAAAAGCCCTTTCCCAGTGTTACTCAGTGAGGCAGGTTAACATCACCTCCAGTTCACAGGTGTCCTGTGGGGTGGGATGGCTTGCCCCACATCCCTCCAGCTGGACAGTCTGTCAGGTTTGCCCCAGAGTCTCTCTGACACTGGGTGCTGCACTCAAAGCCCCTTTCCCTTTGTGGGATGGGCTTCCAGCTACCAGTCTGCCCGGGAGATGAGGCAGGAGAGGGGCATTCCAGCGGTAAGATGTCCAGGCTCCTGACAGATGTGCAAGACTGCCCTGAGCCCCTGGGCTCATGGGCTCTGTGGGGCACAAGGGCTGGCTCGTGCCCCAGTGGTGCTCTGGGCTCCCCCACCCTGGGGCAGGCAGTGCCAAGCCCAAGAGGTGCTCCAGCTGAAAATACCTAGGGCACAGTGGGGGGCTAACAGGCAGGAGGAAGAAGAAACAGATGTGGAGCCGATGTGGTGTGAGGACTGTATTTGACCTGCAAACACCAAAATCAATCTACCCACTGTAGCTGGTCATCCACCCCTTGGCTACCACCCCCCCTCGAACACATACAACAACATATTATTCCTTCCACCCTCTGCCAAATTCATCTGTCTTTTTGCTCTATCAGCTTTCACATCTTGTTCATTCCTCACTCAAATCTCTCCCTTCCCTTCATTTTTTCCAGTGTCTTTTTTTCTGCACTGTGCTTTCTATTTTCCCCATTTTATTTCTTGCACCCCCACACACCCCCTTATCTTTCAGCTGCCTCTGCTGTCCATCCTTTCCTTCATCATACTGGTCTAGCATTTTAAGCCAGCTAAATATCTACCCATCCTCCCAGTATTTCACTGTCACATGTATCTGTGTGGCATATCTATTTATTAATTTCCTATATAGAAAATACCAGAAGGGTTTTTTTGGGTTTTCTTTGGTGGTTTTTTTTTTTTTTTTTTTTTCCTTTCTTTCTTGTTTTTCTCTCTTTCTCCTCATCATTATGAGAAAATAATGAGCTGTTTGGTCTGTTTTACTGGTCGGGGGAGGAAGGGAGAGAAAGGAAGGGCATGTGGGAGTAGCAAGCCAGGTGCCCTGGATTGTTTGCCTGGAAAGTTCTTTCCTCTTTTTTCCTTGCCCACTGTGGCCTCATTTATCTAAGGATGTAGCAGCTTTTACTGTACATTATGAAAAAGCCTAAGAAAGCAATCATTCTGCAGAAGAGGAGGCAAGAGAAGCCATTAGGAACACAGGGGCTCTCTGCTAATCATTACCTGAGACTTGCCCAGGGCTGGCAGCTTGCAAGCAGGTTTATGATTGTCTCCCATGGCCCATGCATGGTGTCTTACATGAGGATTTTTCAAATGTTTCCCTGAATCTGGATGTTCATACCGAAATAGGCATTAAACTATGAGTTGAAGTAGGACATAAAAGTAAGAAGACCACTACAACCTCTTTCAGCCTTGTGGTCCCACTGCATCAGTCACTGTTTATTACTGCTGCCATCTGCTTGCCATCCTTGCTTGTAGGCTCAGACCCTCTCCTGCAGGTCTCCTGCAGTCACAGACATTGTCCCTGATCCCATATCCTTTTTCATTTAGACTTTTATGGCTCTGCTGCTTTCCTAAGCACATTCCCAAAGTGATGTCTATCACATAGACACCAAGAGTCCACTTGAAGCTCGCCCGTGCCATCTGTGCCATGACAGTCTCCTTGAACCCTCTGCTAGTGCTGGTGAGCACCTGCCAAGGAGAAAAGTGAAGAACACACCTTAACACTCAGTGGTAGCTCAGCAGTTAACTTGAAGTTGACCAGGCAAAAACTTAAGATGTTAAGCAAAGTATTTTTTATTCCCTCCTCTTACAATTGGCCTGAAATATCATGACAAGCATTATTTATCTTATTAAGTACACTACATTAACCTTGCAAATATGCTAATGCGAGAAAGGCGCTGCCTTAGCAGCTTTTTAGAATAGGAAATTAAACATGTTCATCAGAAAGCTTTTAATTATTATTATTTCTTAAATGCTAGTGTCATGCAACAGTTCTCCTTCTGCCAGGGGCATCAGAGGAGAAGGATGAGATTTATATGCCTCCAGCCTCAGAGCTGCCCCCAAAATTTTGTGTGGGTATTCCCACCTGACCAACACATTAAGGACCTGCTTTGTCCTGCAGCTGCGTTTCTGGCCCAGGGAAGGGAAGAGCTGAATGACCAGGCAGGCAGGCAGAGAAGGGAAGACTAAAATGAGCATCTTTGCTGAGGTATTGCTTAGCACTGAAAAGGATGCAGGTACATGTGCTGTATGCTGGAGGAGGACTGCAGACAGAGGGAAAGGGTCCTTTGCTCAGGATGAAGTTCTGCTAGCTTCCCAAACATGTGATCTAGGAGAGCACAGAGAGCCTGATAGCTGTCTCACTTGGCACTGGCTTTTGAAAATAACATGGTTGGTCTGAGCAAGGTGTCTTTTCTCCTTGTCTCCCTGTGCAGGCAGTGGAGAGGGAGAAGTGCCCAGGGAGCCCCTTATCCCAGTGTCAAGCCAGTACAGTGGCTCCCATCTCCCAGTGCCTCAGGCAGAGATTCCAGCTTAGACACAGACAGGGGCAAGGCCTGCGTGGTCAGAACAGCCCATGGTGATCAGGGGGACAGCACGAGGCATCCCTGCACCCTCTTAGCTGCTGGCAGAGGTTTGAGCTGGTGCCATCAAAACTTCTCATCCCAAGAGTACAGCCCTACCACATGCCAGGTCTGGCATAGCCCAAGCACATCTCTGGGATGCCTAACAGCCCTGAGCTGTGGGATGGGACAGCTCTCGGGCAGTGGGAAAAGCAATGGAGAGCCCCAGCACCGAAGGTCCCTGTGTGTCAGTGAGTATACACTGCTGACTGACAGCTCTTCCCCAGGGCTCACCCTCAGCATAGTCCTCCTGGTTCCCTTTCCCATGGGGACAGGCACACTCTGCTCCCTTGGCTACCTACATCTCTTTCCTGGTGAGAAGCAAAGAGAGAAGCATTTGCAAGTGTGGCATGACAAAACCTACTCCCACCATGTAGAAAGCTGTGATTTTCTCAGCTTGTTCTGCTCAGGGTCTGAGCCAGAGTGACTCTCCACCACTCCTGGCTGTGCTGCTTCTCCACCCAGACAGCCCTTCCCAATGAGTTTCCACTGCTTCCCGTACCATGAACTGGCAGTCATTGCTCCTGTGGCTCCTTGCAGGGCATGGTTAGCTCAGCTGGCACGGGCGCTACAGTCACAAGCGCAATTTCTGATTACTTTTGGGTTTTTTTAGTGGTGGTGTTACTGATGCAGGCCAAGGGCAGCTGTTTTCACAGCTGCTGCAGCTTGCTAGTGCACTGCAGCCAGTATCACCCAGGAGATAAGGCCAAGGAGCACAGCTCTGCACTGCCTACTATCTATCTAAGCTTTTTTCAAGCTTTTATGTTGGCTTTTTTTACCCTAAGTAAAATCTTAAGAGGACATATTTAGCCTAGTATCCAATGTCTTTCTGGAGTGTGCTCTGATAAATGAAAAAAATCATCCCTCAAGCAGCGTAGAGGTGAGGAAGCTTATCCCATGCCTCTGCATGGGAACTGTCACAGCAGGATAAACCAAGGGAAATCAAAAGCTCAGAGATTTACCCAGACACAGAGAAAGGGATGATATTATCCAACATGACATTACATGTTCTTTCTGTAACACAAATCAGCTTCTATCGGTCAAATGCTGCTCTCCTCTGACATGATGGTCTTCCAGAACAGACTGCAGTGCTGCAGGAGCTCTGAGCAGATGTTTCAGTTTGTTTGTTTTCCTGTTAAAATTATTTTCTCTGTAGTCATCACTCCAAGGCTGTCTTTCTGGGAGAGGCTGAGGCAGCACTACTGGGTGCAGACCCACAGATGGCTCCCTGTAAGTGCCTTGCACTGGCATATGGCAAATAAGGAGCTCTGTGCCCTACTCTCAGACAGCAACAATGAGCTGCTCCCTACCCTGCTTTCTGATGGGCAGTGCTTGGACAGCACAGCTCTGCTGGCCTTCTCAAAGCTGCTGTGTCTGTGCTGCCTCCTCTTGAGCTGGATCTGCATTAGAGCAAGTATCTCATTGGCATGGGCTGCCTTGAAACACAGCTCCAGTATCTCCTGAGTGTGACGGAAAGTTTTAGAGCACAACTATTGCAATAGCCCGGGACATGCTGTTTGATGTCTGCCCAGTCCTGGGATCTCAAAGGCAGAAATCAACCCAGCAATTGGGAACAACTCCAACTGAGATAAAGGAAGTCTGAATCCAACCCACGCTGATTTTTTACTCACTGTCCTTAGCCCACCTGGCCTTTCCCATGGCCCATGGCCCCCTCTGTTAGCAAACTTGCTGCTCCACAGCCATGGTTAGCAGGAGGTGAAGGAGAGACAGCTTTTGAGCTCTTCCATGTTTCTGATGGGGAGCTCCAAAGTGGCCCCCTGCACCCAGACAGGTGTGTGCACACACTCCTGGAATTATGTGAATTACATCTTCAAGGCAATCATTTCCTCAGTCCCTAGTCACACCTATGCCCCAGGACACTGGTTATTTGGACCCAAATTGCATTTGGTTCCACTGTGCAGATCACAGCATTGGAGAGGAGTAGTTGCACTGTCAGAGCTGAAACATGGACAAGTGAGAGGTCTAGGGAGGGAAGGAGAGATTTGCATGGTGGAGAATGAGACAGAAACTAGAGACACGCACATAAGATGAAAACTTCCTTGTTTGCAAAGAAGGCACAAAAGATGGTGGCAAGGCCCTCTTGCCCATGACAGCATATTGTTACCCTCTTGGAAACCTTGCAAGAATTTCCATGATGAGAGAGAGACTGAGGGATGCTGGAGGTAGAGCTACTGTCATGTCCCCTTTCTGGACATGGCAGAGGTCACTCTAGGGAGTTGATCTGATTCTCTGGCATTTCAAGGACTGAGTCACAAATCACAGCTGTATGTTTTTCAATATGCTCAGCTGATGCTACAAAATGGAACATCTGGCAAACCTGGAAGAGGTTTAATGAGGGATGGAGGGAGAAGAGAGGAAGGCATCTGTGTGTGTGGGAAAGAGGGGGCTGTGGCTGCAGAATAAAGTAATGCGCTGAGAAGAATGTAGCAATTTATTTTGAGCTACTACAACTGACCAGTGCATTCCCTTTTATCTCTGACTTATCTCTTACTTTCTAGTAAAAACCTTGGGCAGCCCAAGACCTGCCTCCCTCCTTCTCTGTGGATAGTGCTGACTCGAGGGGCTAAAACAGGCCATTGTTATCAGCAGAGCTGCCTTCATCTCAGCTCCTTTTTCCCCTGATGAGTCCAGCAGCATCCCAACTTGCCAATGGAGAGAGCACAATGAATTTATAGCCAAACTTTCAGTCGGAGCTGTTAGGTAAGGACATCTCCCTTTTCCTCTTCGGGCTCTATAGCAAAAGCTTCCATCTGTTCCAGTCTGTGAACAGTAAATAGGTGGTTTTCATTCCACTTTACTAACCTCAGATTTTTTTTGTTCTTTTTTCCTTTTTTTTTTTTTTTTTTTGGCTAAAATTTCTAGTACTCCTGGTTGGTACTGCAAGGCAATACTTGCTAGTAACTGTGCAGTGCCATGATCCCCCATGGTTATGTATCCCCTGCATCCTGTTCAGAAGACTGCTCTAGAGGTGAACATCAGCAGCACTAAAGGAAGTGAAAGTAGGAACTGAATGACTGAACAGAATTGGCTCAGTTCCCTGGTCCCTTGCTTAACAGTTTCCCTGCTTGCTCTAGAGAAGATCTGCTCTGATTGCAGACCAGAAAGCAGAAAGACTGCAGAGAGGTTATGGGACCCCCCGCCCCCGCCCTTCCCCCAAGTTTTGATTTTTCTACTACACAGTTAAAAGAAACGTCAGAAATTTTTTTAAAGTTGACCTGGTCAGGGTAGACTTGCAAAGACCATGACAGGAACTGGATAGCAATACTGGAAAAGCAAAACCACCAAAAAGAAAAGAATATAATTTTGATAAATAAAAGATTATACAATTCATTTTTTATGCAGGAGCATAGAGTGCAGTGGCCTACTCTTTCCTGATGGTATAGCTTCTCAGCTGGCATGGCTCCCAGGGGGATGCCTTCTGTGTGTGCAGTACACAACTTTTCTGCAAGCAAGAGCCATTCGGCAACACCGAGGTATACACTGGCAGTCCTGCTCTCACACACCTTCTTCATCTCATTGACATGACCCTAGGCCACAAAGGTACTAGTCACAACACAGGCAAGAATTACCCTCCTCAGAATACCACAGTGATGGCCAGGTGGAGCACAGGCAGACTGCACCTTGCTATACAGTGCATTGCAGCTGCACAGTGACAATCAGCAAACTTTGCTCTGAGCTGTGGTACTGTTTCAATTGCCTCTGTTTCTCAATCCCACCACCTGGTTAGGGGGCAGGAGCACAGAGGAGGTTTTGAACAGTGCTGCTCATGCAGGAGGGCACTTTACCAAGAGTAGCCCACGCTCTGTGCTGTGCTCAGGCCAAAAGGTCAAAAAGGGCAGCACACACCGGGCAAGAAAAATTATTCCTTCCTCTGGCACCTGAAAGTCTCTGGAAGTCCTGGGCCCCAGTACCTGAGCTTGTTTTAGAAAAATGAGTTCAGACTGACTAGGTTCTACTGGTTTTCAATCCAAGTCCCAATAAAGAGTTTATATGGCACCACTGATTTGCTGTACTGATGAAATAGTCCAAAGAAAGTCTCCAAAAGCTAAATTTTCATATAGTGTATTTATTTATTTTTAAATTGCATGTCAGTGTCTGTGCCAAATACCAGCAGTCAATACAGTACTGAGATGATAATAAATATAATGTTAATTACATGCTTATTGTTACTCATTTTTTAATAGCTCTTTACATGCAATCAAGTAATAAAGCAAAACTGAGGCTCTTTGCAAAGTATAGTGTTCCCAAGGAAGCCAGAAGAGTCTCCAGAGAGAGGGCTCTGACCTCAGGTGAGGTTCCTAACACTGATCTCCAGGTCTTCTGACAACACAGCCACAGTAGCCAACCTGATAGCCTGGTAAAGGATACTGGCAAAGAACAGAGCTATATATAAAGACACCCAGAATCTCTCCATCCATGATACCCCAGCCCCATGTTCACAAACATTCACAAACCAGAAGGGAGAGGCAAAGCATCTGTCTAGAGAAATATCTATTTCCCTTCCCACCAAAACCCCCTTGCTCATGGCAGAATTTCCAGTTCTCTGCATGTTAAATTGTTACACTGCAGTATTTCACTCCTTGATAGAAAGAGAAGTTTTACTTACTAGGAAAAAAGAATTCCTGTTCCTAAGTTTGTACTAGCTTTGGAAGAATCTAAGTTAAAGTATGTTAAAAAAACCTCTTTGATGATTTTATATGCAGGAGAATGATGCTATTTTTGAGGATTTCTTCAGCCCTGTAAAGCTGGACTTCAGATTAACAAGGCACCTGGATTTGTTGCTGAAGGCATTCAGACAATGCAACTGGTACAGTGAGCTAAAATGTCCTAAACCATTTCCAAAACATTTCATAGTGCCAGACACAATAATATCTTTAATAGTAACACACAACAGCATAAAGGATTTACCAACACAAATTGCAATACGTTCCCTTACTCCCGCATGACAGGGTTACTATAATGGAGCTTGTTCCCCTCAACAGAGCTGACAAAGCCAGATGCCATCCCTGCCAGCACACATCGTATATCTGGGGCAACTTAAGGACCCTCTGATTGAAGGAAATCCTCCTCCCAACAAACACAGACTGGCAGCAAAAATGCTTCATGGCCGTTTTTTCAGTCCTAATGACTGTAACAGCTTCTGCAATTTTGGTAAGGGAAGCAGCCAAAAAGGGGCAGAAGATTGATTGTCACTCAGCTCTTGCCATATTACAAAAGGAACCAAGGAACCGTGCAGTGAGGGATGCACAGGAAGTCTCAGGGAAGGGAGATAAGGGAGCAGAGGGGAAGAGCACAGGCTTAAGAGATACACTCCCCACCCAAGCCTGCCTATGGAAATCTGATGAATGTGGATCTTTCTTAATATGCCTGAGTGTTAGAAAAGTTTGGCTTTCTGTTTGAGTCTTGCAACATGAATCCAGTCCTAGCCAGCAGGCAGTAATCATAGCCAAGTCCCCTTTTTTGGACTGAAACTGGCTGCCTGTCCAGTTTAAAGACCTGACCCAAGGGGTTTCATGTATGTAATACTTCTGGAGAAGCAATAATGCAGTTTGTAGAGTTGCCTGTTAGGAGCAGAATGCTGCTTGAGGATGGAGACACAACATCTGTCCTACATTTCACTTATATAGGACTTCTCTCCTCCCTCTTCCACCTGCCATATTTAAAAGCATCTATTTGGTATTTACCTCCAAGCCAGAGCCTTCATGCTCTGCAAACACAGGCGCACAAAATTACTGAAACAGTTTTGGAACAAGACATCCAGAATATAATGAGCAGGGGTGAGGAAAAAATTAAAGGAAAGAAAAAATCAGCCAGCCCAGCAAACAGCATTTAAATCTCTCTCTTTTTCTCTTATTCTCTTATTCAGTCATTTCTGTCTTGCTTTGAGTGTGCTGTTTTTATCTTCTTCTCTCTCATATAAAAGCTCAGCTCCCGTAGTGAGCGTGCAGATGATGATTTGGCATTGTCCAGGACTATTATGCTGTCAGCTTTCAAAGAAAAAAGGGCTTGTAAAAATCCTGTAGTCAGACAAAGGCAGAGCATGTGGCTCAGGACAGTTTGTACTGCTGTCTGCTAATAACCTTTCTGAACAATAGCTTACATAGAAAGATCTTTCACTGAACATGAAATTCCTCTTTCAGCTTCACCTTCACTTACTCCTAATTACTGCTCCACTCTCAGTTATATGCATGCTACATATGCAAATCCTCTTTCAAACTCTTTTGTGCAAAATCAGAGGTGCATCTGTGTCCCCCTGGTCGTGTTCTAGTGCAATCTTACACTATCCTTGCACAATCCACCACACACTCACTACTACTCCCTGTTCAGCTCTAGCTACATGCAAATTCATTCACATATGTGATCTTCACCATTTCCAGCAATCTGGCTCCTGCTCTGCTCTCACGTATACGGAGCTCAGCTTCACATGGGCAATTTTTCTTTCTTCATTTCTTCAAAAATTTGATAGAAAATGAAGAAGAGGCTCAAGGCAGACATTTCTGTTAAAGACCTAAGGTAGAATCAACAGCTTTTTCTAAAACACAGAAAATCAGCAGGTGTTCTCAAGGCAACTTGAAGAGGTTAAGAATTGACAAGTGCAACAGTGGTGTGATCAGATAATTGACCCAGCTTCTCTTTAAGCCCCAGCGGTGCCAGGTTCATTGTAGCCCAGGCTACGCAGGCTGGTTCTTCTGCTTGGCTTGTAGAGACTTGGGCCCTCGCAGAAGAACTGAGGTGACCTATCTCAGACAATTTATGACATTGTGCTCTCCTGCATTGGCCCTGCTGCAGATTACAAGCTTCCTGACAATGCCAGGAATATGCACATTATGTGCCTGTGCATCAACTGCCCCTGTTCACTGGACCGCTGCTGATTGTGGGTTTGGGCTAAGGTTCTGCACTATGGCAGTGAGCTAGAGTGGGATCTTTCTGGCAACTCAGCTCTAGGGAGAGTCCCTCACTCCCACAGTCAGCTACCAGCATCTCTGCTTTTCTTCCAGAGGAGCCTGTAACCACACACAGACAGTTCTGGGAGGACCTAGTTTACAGGAAAGACTGAAATGGTTAAATCTGACGAGAACAAGCTGTTTTCACTTTGAGATAATCCTCAAGCTAGTGCAAGGATCTGGCAATATGAAAAGAATCTGTGAAGCTGGTACATGCACAAAACGGCACAGCAGAACCTGGAAAGGACCTGGAAGTGAACTTGGGAGTGCCCCTTGCTGTGTATGCACCTAAGCCCAGGCCAATGCACTCTAACCCCAAACACAAAGCACAGGCAGGCTCTGATCTCTGCTACGCCTGCCCAATGCCAGGTGTACACTGCTGTCATGGATGGTGTTAACTCCACACTTACACCATCTCAGACAGGTCAGCATGCAGCCCAGTGGGTTTACAGGCAGCAAGAGCAAGCTGTGGGCTTGCAGGATTTTGGTGGTGTATTTGTGAGCCAGGCCTAGTTCCTGTTCTCTGTCACACACCCAAAGCTGGGGACAGGAAAGCTGTGTGGAATCCAAGGGTTTGCAAGTACACTGAACAAGAGCAACATGCACTAGGGATATGCTAGGGGTGAGATACACCCGGAGAACTAGTGCTGCAGGAGAAGGAGACTTCTTTAAGCTCTCAGCGCTTTTCTGAGCAGGGCCATGTCCTGCTGTTACCAGGATGCCCATTCCAAATAATGCTGCATTTATTTCAGCTGACAAAAATTTGCCAGAGCTGGTGACATAAAGGCTTGTACCTACTGAGACAAGAACCTAATTCAGGCGACCACATAAGCTGTAGATAATGGACACATCAAGCTCAAATAGCTGGAAAAGAACCAAATGAGCTGAAAACCTGAGTGTGTAGGAAGAGTTTGGTGTTCTCTGAGTGCACTGGAGTTGGTCACACCAATCTTTTTTGGATGCTCTAGAGTGTGTCAGCATCAAGAACTAGAGGCCACAAGCAGGAGACATAGCACACGGCAGAGAGGGGCAGGGAATCAAGAAGCTCTGGGAGCTCAATAGCTGATGTTATTTTACTTCTTCCACTACTTCCTGTGACCCATTCCTCCCAGCTTCAAAGTTAAGATTCACTCATCCTGCACACCCACTGCGTCCTGTTCCACTGAAACAACACCCCATCACTTCCTGAGCACTCACACACAAGACCAACACTGTGTAAGTAGCTTCTGGCTTATATTTTCTCCTTACTCATGTTTTTCTTTTTCTCTCTGTTTTTTATATCCTCTTGTGCTAAGGGATCATAACCAGAATGAAATCCTGACATGCTTTCAAACCCAAGATAGCTAGTGGTTTTATGCTCCCCAGATAAATCATCCCACACTTCTTTGGAAAACATGAATGCGTTTCCCTGCGGTTTGTGACATCTGAAGTATCCTGTCATTATTATTAAGTGAAGAAGTGCCTTCGAAGGCTCTGGTGTTGTCCCTAGGTGCTTCAGTGCATAGTGTTAGGGGCAGGGGCTAGGTCAGGACAATGTTTCACTCACTGTTAATGCCAGACATTCAGGCCTCTAATTTCCAGCACAGCAGAACCTATTTGAAGAAGTTCATCATCTTACCCAGGAGTGTAAGAAATGGGCTCTTTATGGAGTATGAAATCCATTTTCTCTAGCCCTCTATTCAGATTGTGCTTTATGACATGAGAAGATGTAGTAAGTGAATAAAGCACTACATTGTTGCTGACTGATGGACAGATGATCTCAGCAGTCTGTATCTGTATCTCCACCTTTCCACTGCAGTACATTTGCTGGGCTGTCAGTCTTAAAGCCAAAACGACTTGGGAACCTGAACTTCCTGAGATTCTTCCCTACTCATTCCAGAGAAAAAACTGAAGTTAACACAGGACTAGGGGCAAGTAGAGGGGGAGATACCAGCTTTGGCACCTACAAAGCTTAGATAAGAAGAGAAGAGATGAATGAGGAGCTTGGACTCAGCTGAACTGCAAATGCAGCACTGCAGCCAATGCAGAGTGGCTGCAAGAGAGCCTGTATTAACTTCACAGCAATACTACACAGCAGGAGTGGGAAAGTGCTTACTAAGTTCCTTCTCTTGACATCCAGGAAGACAGAGAAATGGGAAGTGAGGCAAGTGGTCACTAAGGTCACTTACCAGGACGAGGGAGAAAAAGAATAAGACCATACTAAAGCTGTTACCTTAGTCTCCTGCCCCTAAGCAGAACATCAGATTTTCTTCCTTCAGGAGGGAAACAATCATGTAAGAGACAGAAATAGAAGTTAAAAACAAAGACTTTTTTTTTTTTTTTTTTTTAAATCAAGGGGGATAATCTGCTGCTAGGGAGACAAACATCATCCATTCAGAGCACCAGAGCACCACTGTTTTAGAGAAAGTCTAAGGAGGTCAATGAAATCCCATCTGATTTGGAGATAACCTTCCACTCATGGTCACTTTCACAGCTGTCATCACCTTGAGAGGTTTGAAGGCAGCCAGAGCAATTCACACTGGTTGGGAATGTCCCCTACTGTGTTAATGGCTTTCCCTGGAGATGCTGTTTGGTATGTGGTACCCTAGCCCAGCTGCTTTGCCCTGCCCAACATGGGATCCCAACAGCATAGAGATTCCCTCCATGCTGGTAAATGAGCTGACTCCTGCTCTGCCCAAGCATCCTGGCTAATTTTGCAGATTGATTTGGATCCATATGCTCTCTATATACCTCTCAGCCATCAGCTGAAATGGGCTGCTTGCACTTTCTAGCCTCTCATCTGTCTGGTCTACCTCCCTGTGCTCCTGCTTCCCAGCCACCTCTCTCTCCTGCATCCAGCATCTCTGGCTGCCCAGACAGTGCAGCAGCACAGACAGGCTCACACCCTTTGCCTCTAGCCCCAGCTTCTCTCAGTTGCTTTCACCCTTCAGCTTTCCTGTACTCAACTGTGAAATTCCACTGATGGGAAGACATAAGGCTGCCAGACCCTCTTACTAGGCAGGCAATGAAAGCTTTTTCCGCTCTCTCCCCAATACCCAAAAATGGCCAATTTTCCAACAGCATCATATAGGGGTTCAAACAAGACTTCCCCAAAAGAAACGCAAGAAAGAAGGATGAAACATAAGAGGAAAGAAATCAGGGCTACAAAAGGCTTCTTTTAAAAGCAAAGTCCCCAGTCTAGTATCTCAAAGGCCACTAATGTCAGCCTAAAGTGTGTAGCAGCAGGGAAAATGGAATAAAAAATCCACTCTCTTTCTAGAAATAATAGACAATATTAGGCTAAAGTTCAGTGAAGGAAGTTTGGGGGTAGATTGAAAGAGAGTGGGAGAACAAGAGAGTGTCCACGTGAACAAACACCAGGTAGTTTGTCAGACCTTAAGTCTGTTTTGCCTGCTCAACCTTCACTGTGCAGACACACTGGCTGGGATGCAAAGATTCAACGTGAGCACTGTGTGAAGTTCAGGGAGCAAGACTTGATCCTCCCCTGGTGTGACTGTGCCAAAGTGCACAGGAATTGATGGGATACCTTGACTTCAGTGCAGCTATGTGAGGAGGAGCTTAGGGTCTCGGGGCACATGTGAAGTTTATTACAACTAGTTCAGTTTTCATATGGGGGAGAGCATCTGGAAGTAAGATTTTAATTCCCCCCTCTTCTTGTTTCACCAAGAATATCCCTGAAATAGATGGAAGGTTTTTTCAAATTAAAGGAGTAGGACTGGGCTTGCCATAAATCTTTACAATGCTCTTCTAATAATCCCTTTGCCCTGGGTAGCTCAGCTTGGGGAACACCTCTAAGTAGCAGCAATAACATAAACTATTGGTGAAACAGCATTTGGAGCACCATCCAGGTAAAACTAGGGCGCCACACAAAATAATTATTCCAGTTTCAAATAAAACTCAGCTCAGCTGAGTGGCTCAGCTATTGAATAGCAGCCAGGAATTACTTCCATAGTTGCTGAAGATGATTTGGGCAGATGGGAATTGCACTGGCAATATCACAAATCCATCTGTGCCCTGGCCAAAAGACAGCTGGTTTCATACGTGTGTTTCTCCTGCAGCTGAGAACAGCTGGCTGCCAGGCCAGTTCCAGGTTCAAGTCCCATGATGGGAAATCAGCAGACAATCAGCTGGCATCTGTAGATTGGATGGAATCATGAATGCTTTCCCATATTTGCATTACTTACCATCAGGCTGAGTTGCGGTCAACAGATTGGCAATGTATTTATTTAATAAACTGGAAATCCACTGGAAAGGTCAGAGCAGGACAAGTATGGAGGACTGAGGACAAGAAGGATGTGAACAAACTAGGGGGTCCAGAAAAGAGCAGGAGGATGATCTGATATTTACGATATATGAGCTACAAGAAATGAAAAACCAGTGGGACCTCACATCTTAAAAAAGACTGAAGTAGGACACAATAAAAGTGATGAAATCATGGACAAGATTCCTACAAAATAAAGAAAGCAACACGTGATTGCATCTAATTCACAACAGACAAGACAAGAAGCTATGGTCTCAAACTGCAGTGGGGAAGTTTCAGTTAAACCTTGGAACAACATAAAGTATAACGAAGCACAAGCATAAATTGTATGTTGTATTGAGAGTGTGAAGTGATTCCAAACAAACTAGAGAAACAGTTATCAGGAATGACTTGGGAAGAGCTGACCCTACCATTAGGCAGGGATATGGACTAGGTAAATTGTGAGGTCCTTTGCAGGTCTTTCTTCCATTCATCCACTGTAGGATGAGCACTGTGCAGCCATGAAATACTGACAGCAGCAGAGTCCAGCCAGTAGCTGCCAGTAGCCAGCATTTCTCTGATAGTGAGGGCAAAATAGAGAGGAGGAAAGGAAGGGAACAGCATACAGGAATTCTCACCATTAAAATTGTTAGAATACGTCTCTGCACTTGATCAATTTAACTCCCATGTGAAAGATTTCCTTGCATTCAAACAAAGCCACCGTGAACCTGAACCAGCATTTCCCCCCCATCAGGGCTTCCCAGCCCCAGCCTAGCCAGGTGGGTGTCATGATGGAGTGCTATGGGATTGCCTGCAGCAGCAGCTGCCCTGAGTCACAGGATATCAGCTGGCCAGACACTTTGCAAATATGTAGAAGCCCTCCTTCCCAGATGGCATTTTACAGGCAGGGAAGAGGAGGAATGACACCATTTGTAGCAAGTGGGGTTCTGCATGACACCTCCAGCTAAAAGGGGAACAGAATCTTACCCAAACGAGCCAGGATGCACTCTCCCTGTTTTGTCCAGGAACTTACTGTCAGTTTGCCAGGTGCCAGAGTCTTCTCCTGGGTCCCAGCTAAGCAGACGTACACATTTTCACCCATGTTATGACATGAAGTTGATAACTTTTTTTAAGAGACAGCTCAAGGCTTCCTACTCTTCAACATGGCATTAAACAGCTATTTTCTCTGAGGTGAAAAACTGCATTTCCTGATCACCTACAAATAAAAGTCACCGCAGTCCAAGTCCTTTCTTGTAAAAGCAAAGGGATTTTAACTGCAAAGTGATGGCTAAGTTCCCAGGTAGGGGTGTAGTTACTTTCTGACTCTCTTAAATTTACCTCGGCAGTTTAAGATGGGACCCAGCACACATCACTGAAGACAAATGGCTGCTGTGTCAAGCTGAGGAAATGGGCAAAGCAAACCCTTACACAGGGAGCTTCTTTAGTGCCCTGCCACAGACTCTGCCAGATGCCAGGGCCTAGATTGGAAATTATGAGTCAGATCCCCAAATGGAGCAAAATTACTGTGCTCCAAGTCAGCACTGATTTATACCAACCAAAATCTGGCCTGCTGATCTCAAACTGGATCAAATTGCTGGAGTTTCTGGCCTCTCTAACACACCCCTGATCTGTATATGGGAATGAGAAATGGCATGGTCACAAATATGTCAGTTCATGGATACACACAGATTGCAGGGACATCTGGCTGACAGAAACTTTAGGAGATGTAGAACTTATGGCATTGGGAAGAAATCCATTATTTGATTAAAAGATTAGATAATGTAGGTGGAAAAGTACTTGCAATGAGCCTGTTGAACAGAAGCCTCCACAGGGTGGGCAAAACAGCATTTTCACCATTAGCCTGTTTCTGTTAATCTGTTTTGATATAATCCTGCCTGACTGTGTCTAATTCTTGCTACAGTAGCTTGAGCCATGCATAACGTGAACAGGTGCCATGAAAGATTCTCTAAAGCCTCTACTAATATTGGACTCTCCTGTCTGGCAGCCCCCTGGCTCCCTACACCAGCTCTGCCCCTCAGTTACTCCATCACTACCTAACCACCCATGGCTTTAAGGAGCTAGATGCTTTACTTGCAGCTATCACACCTATACCAAACCAAGGACTCATTTTTGGAGATGCAGAGAGGTTGTATCCAACTCCAGTGGCCTAAACTTTCCCAAGGGATTTTTCCCTTTACATAGTTACCAACTTTTAGGCTGACCTGACTGTCAGCTGGTGTGTATAAGCGAGCAGCTGATGAAAAAGAAGGAGTTAAGAATAATTTACACCATTAGGTTTCCATCAGATCTCATTCTGCTGCTAGAGAGCACTAGAAGCATCTGTTAATGAAGGGCAGGGGGAATATACCCCCACTCCCTCATGTGAAGATAGCTTTTTCTATCCAGCTGCACCCAGAATGAAAGAGCTATCAAAGAAAGCTCCCCCATTAGCCATCAATTCAGAGCAACTTCAATCAGTCAGTTCTGCTGGAGCCTGTGGGAATATCTCCCCAGCAGCCTCCTACATGCTGCACTTGAGTGCTCAGAAAGAGCCATATTAAACCTGCCTGCCATCAATCCAGGGGCCTCCTTCTTTGTACCTTAATGAGATGAGCCAGTTGGCATCAGTGACAGGGAGCTGAGGAGTAAAAATGGAAGTGTGAGTACAAGCCACCCTGCCTGGGAAGGTGTGCACACACAGGGGAAGCCATCTGCCCTTCTTTAAGGGGCTCTCTGCAGGACTGAGAGCTCTTTCTGAGCTACAGCAGACCCAAGGGAGGCTCAGAGGGATGGCAGCAGCTACCCTCACCATGTAAGCCATCCCAGTTGACATGGCCTAGCATCCCTACCTGTGTCTGGGCAGTCAGGGTGCGGAGAGGTGATGTTCTCTCTCATCCACATGGCGTGACCTCCTCTCCAGCAAGGCGGTTTCACCATGGACAAGTGGCATGCCTGGTGATCAGGCCTGGCATGCAGAGGCCATCTCTGTTATCTGCTGCTCTAACACAGGGGCAGGTGGCTGTCTCTTCACATGCTATTTCTCCAGCTGGCACAAATCCCTCCTGTGTGTTGCAGCTTGGAGGGTGGCTGAGCCATACAAAACCAAACAAGGAAACTGTGTCTTTCCCAGCCATTTTTAAAGACCAGAAAAATGCATGACTTGAGATGGAAGGCTTCTTTCAGGCCTTGTCTTGAACCAGATTGAGAGGGACAAAACTAAGGAAACTTTCAAACACCCCCATTACCCAACTATCATTTGCCTTAAGTTCATTTTATGGATTTGACCTGGCCATCATCCATCCTGGTGACTCCTAAGGCACTTTGATCAGGTGCTCCTGCCAATAGCTGGCTTCTCAAGAGTAACTTTGCTACTGAGATGTTTTTTTTTTCCTTATTTTCCTTGCCATTTGCTAAGACAACTGTATTTCTTCCTACTGAAGAGGAGTTGCTCAAGGGAGCTTTCCCAAGACAAAAGTACCTCCCCTTTTGAATCATCCCCTTTTGAATCCTACTTGAAAATTGCTCTTCCCACGTACCAGAGACTGCACTACCAAGTGTGAGGAGTGTTCTGCTATGAAGATGGTAGTTACCGATTAAATATTGACCAACAAGTTGCTGAGACCTGCTTTATGGAGCAGATCTATTGCTTCAAAAACCCAGAAAAAAACCCATAAATTATTAGCAAACCACAAAACAAAATTTAATGCAGTATATCTTCATTGGTTGAATGTAAGATTTCACTTTCAAGATAAATTGGTCAAGGTAGGAAGCTGTGTATGGCTAGCTCTACAAGCATAGCAGCATATTTCCTTAGTGCTTTTGTGATCTGAGTGCTCAAGAGGAGTCAGCAGTTCAGCATGACCAGCAGGAGAGTGTCTGCTTTGAGGGCTGGTGGTCAGATGCCTCAAACTGATGGTGAGATACGTTGTATAGTGGGGTATGCCCACTTCTTCAAATACTTCTTCATCTCTGTGCCTGGTTGGAAACAGAAGTAATTTTTCAATCTCCTTCTTTCCTCCAGGCAGAAAAACATCTTGGTGAGACTGCCAGAGACTGCCTCAGTGGGGAAGGCTGTGCAGAAGAGAACCATGTCAATGTGTTATTGGCAAAGCAGCACATTGTGTCTCTTGGCTCTCTGGGCTTGTCTGTGCACAGAATGGTGCAAAGGGGAGGGAAGAATACTGACTCTGCTCTCTGTCCAACAAACACGACTGGAGCCACCCTCTCTTGCTGAGTCCTTGATGGTGCTCAAAGAATTCTTTGATCAATACATTCAAGGATACCAACATATCAAGGAGCACCAGCATTGGAACCTTGACCTTCATCCATGTCTAGAAACAGGTCACCATCAAGATGATGCCTTAGCAATGCCAGTGTCCTAAGGCTGATGATGTGGGGGTTCAGACCATGGAAGAGGATAAGCACTGCTGTACTGAGCTCACTGCTCACCCCCCTCTAGGCACTCATTCTGACAGGTCACAGTGGCAATATGGAGATATTTAATAAAGCAGCAGGTTGAAAGCTAATGAAATCCAAGGTCTTCCACTCCAGGCACCGACAAGATGCTCTACTCTTTCATCTCACACCTTGTTTAGGTGAGGCAGGAGCAAAGTTTAGCTCTACCCTCCCTAACCAAGAGAGGAAAAATGCAACAGGACTGCATTGGCTGGAGGATGCAGCTGAATATGGGTCCTTTCCCCACCCAGAAAGGAAGAAAGGACACTCCACAATGTGCATGCAGGCCCTCTCAAGAAGGTACTATTTGTAGCTGGACTCCCAAGCAGGCCAGTATGGCTAGCACATAGGCAATTTGGTGTCCCAGAGGTGACTTACTATGGATACAGCAATGTGAGAGTGCTTAGGGTACTTGTGCAGAACCTGCTTTGTTCTTCTGCTGGTTCCTGCCTTAGGAAAGTACTCTCAAACTCTTGTTTCAGACCTCCCCTCTACAGACTTCACGTTCCACATCCCTTCTCACACTGCCTATTCAGGGACTGCAAGGGGTCTATCAACCATATTCACACTGCTGTGCTTGCTGTGCTCCCACTATATCCCTGCAGGGGATTGAAAGGCGACAAAAAAATTAAACCAGGAACAATTTGCAGGGAGGCTCAGTGCAGAAGTGCAAACATGTTTGTTTGTAAATGGTACATTCTACAAAAGACATTTCCTCTCACCTTAATGTTTGCTCATAGGATTTTATCACTGAAAATGCATCAGATGAATAAGAAGAAATGGTTAAAAAATAATTTCTCTACTCCCAAAGTCCACAGAGCAAAAATAAAATATAACAGCCTTCCCCTTTCTCTAAGCATCTTTCAATGTCTATGGGATCTTTAAGGTCTTACACTTATGAAAATTATTATACCACTGCTACTACCAACAATGCCTGGCTGGTACAATTCCCTTGGCATGCATGTGGATGCTTGTCAGGGGAATATCTTCATGCTCACACATTCATTTACATTCAACAGTCTGTTTTGATCACAGTTCAAGTGCCCATTTGTGCACAGGCCATTCGGTGTGCACAGCTTTCTATTCAGGATGCAGGATACATCCCCTCAAATGTGCAATAACAGACAGCTTATGCTACTGTCAGGCTGGATAGAAATAGTCATTGATTTCTGTACCAATTGTATCATTTAGCTTGCATTGAAATGAATCTATTAGGGGTATTAGGCCTGGTCTACAACTAATTTGGTATCTGTTTAGTAAGAGTCTGATTAAGATAGGGAGGCTGTGGTCAGCACTCACTGCAGGCCTAACATCTGAAGATATCATCCCTTCCCCACGTTTCATGTTACCTCTTGGTTAGAGATTATTGCTCCTGCTGAACATGCCAGCACCTCTTGCTCCACCTCAGGCAAAAAGCCAACAGAAACCTCAGCAATCTCAGCTGACATTACACTAAAGCAGATGGGAGAAGCAGGATGCTGTCCTTTCCTCTGCCTATACAGAACTGCAATCTTTAGCAAGGAGAAGGTTAAGAAAGAACACAGGTGAAAAAGGGGGCACTATTCTTGCATGTGATGGTCATAAAGTTAATGTCTGGAACATACACGTGTATATTCTGGGATAGCCCTCCTGGTCCTTTTTGGCTGTGCTGCTTTAGTACAATGTGCATTAGGTGGTGATGCACTGCTTGAACTACAGCTATGCAGTTACACTTGATGTGTTCATAAGGCCTCAGCTAATGAGGGCATTAATGACAGCTGTAAACTGGGTCCATACTGCTTTCTCTCCATAGCAACTTTAATTCCAGGATCTCAAAGCACAAGTGAAATGCCACAAATAAACCTTCCCAACATGCACTGAAGCACGTGAGGTATTAGAGCTGGTTTAATTTTCACAGCAAAGATCTTACATGAATAATGAATCCTTTTATTATGCTCATGAATTATCTGTGAGCAGGCTGTGAGCTTTATGAACATGTCTGCTGCTCCAAAGTTTTTAATGAACAGCCAAAATTAACAAATGTCACTGTACTGGATTAGAATGAAACTCTTTACCCTTGCAGTCTGAGGTCTGTGACTGGTGCCCTGAGTCACAGGACAGCATTTAGCCTCCCTGGTGGAAAATGGGAACCTCATTAGTGAGGATGACTATGAATGGATCATATTTGTGTCACACTTATGCCCTGGCTTCCAATTTCATTTGGACAGGTGAACAAAGTGCAATCACATACCAGCCTTAAGGTGAGAAAAGACTTATATGCTATAAGTACTGAGAAGAGGGAATGAAAAAGGTCATGAAGAGAAGCAGTTAGATGTTTGAGACACTCTCAACTGTCTTCGGACACCTGTCCAACCCTAATCTTTAATAAAAGTTTTTATCTGTGTTTTACAGATGGAGGAAGAGGCACACAGGGCACAGGAGTAACCTTCCAGGGTCACCTGTTCAGACAAATGATTTAACTCCGTATGTCCTCTGTATCATGTCTCCCCACAAAAGGTGAAGGGCCTCAGCTAGCAGAATGGATGTAGAAATCTCAGCTGAATGAGTGCTCTAAGGGGATTTCTTGCTTGAGATGGTGAAGAAATAGCTTAAGGTTGTCTGTTTCCTTCTAGTCAGGCACTTCCTTCCCCTGTTGAATCTGAAATCAAGAAGCATCTAGGCAAGTAAAAGGGAGTGATCATTTTAAAAGAAGCTAGCCCTCAAGCTTCCAAATCTAGAAGATTTGTGCTTGAAATCACCATATGTGTCCAAGTTCTGAGTCAGTCAGTACGTCTACTCACTGTGTCAAAGGTAGGGATTAAATACATTGTCCTACTGAAACCCAGGAAGAGGAAAAACAACCCTATGATTCTCAATTAAAACGTAATACTGAGTTCAGGAATAACAAGACAGCTCTCCTGAAAGCTGGATTTTACCTTGGACAAACAATAGCTGTATGGCTGCAGATGTGAAATGAAGGAAGAGGGCCAGCAGAACAGAGCTAATTGGAACCATTTGGTAGAATGGGCTGGATTTTGTTCAAATCTAGGTCCTTGTCTTTCTCTACTTCCTTATGCAATGCCTTTTTTCGGTACATCTATTGTTAAACCAATCCGCCTCCTCCTGCTCCGTTGCAATTAGAGACGAGCATTTCCTTTGAATTAGCACATCAACAGACCCCTGTTCCATCTAAAAACAGTTTTGCCTCAGGGCACTGAAGAATCTTCAGTGGCAGCAGTAGGCTCTGCCGTAGGCATTACCTTGCTGTTTCATCCTCATCACACAGCTCCATTTAGTTTTCCCAAGGCAGCAGGTAGGCGACAGAAACCAGAGCTGGTCGTTACCAGGGAAGCCCACTTTTCCAAATCCTCGCGGGCAGGCTCCCTATGCAAAGTCAGCCTTATACGGTGACTGTAAATGAGAGACTTTGCCACTTACTTTTGTTTTTTGGTCCCCAGTGTCCAGTTTTCAGTTTTGCTCACGCTGAAAACACAAATCATGCCAAAGGCTCATTCGGTAAACAATCCACACTACACTTTTCTCAAAACTCCACCTTCTCAGGGTCTCCATACTGAGCTGCAGGGCTGTGCTGAACCTTGGCAATCCTCCACCATAGCAGATTGCTGGTGGGAACCCATAAAGATGTAAAACCCACAGGACAAAATTTCCACCGTAAGAGATCCTGCTGCTGGCATGCACCAATGCAGCTTCAGACTGGTTGCAGAAACCTCGTCTGCAGTTTCTTAGTTTATACTCAGAATGGATCAAGACATGTTGAGTTTTTTTAAAAAGTAACTAATCCACAAAATCAAATGGAAGTGAAAACAGTCATTCAAACAACTTGCCAGCCCCAAGGACAGAAGCAAGTCCCAAAAATCTGATTATGTGAAGTACAATTTAGACAACTTTATACAACTTCTAGTTACATGCTACAGTTCTGGGCATTTCTAAGATCGGCCAGGTGCTTTTGCCTGTAAATAATCTAACAGTGTGTTTTAATATAGACCAGACTTAGGGAGATGGAAAGATAGCTCTGCCTAATACATAACATGGGAATACCTCCCTAGTTTAAAGGAAATGTCCTTTAGTGTATTTCATCCAAATGCATACCCTCAGTCTGGCTACCTCATCTGTCCTTGGATAACATTGAAATTGCTATTTCCCAAATCAAGTTCTGATTGAACTTCCAGGTCTCCAAGCTTTCATCATCACTAAACAATCACATTTTTAAATGGAACAACAGCATGAGTAATTTCCCTTGAACACTGAGACTAAGCATATGGAAAATGAATCTCCTCTGTTCCTTAGTAAATTAATCACAGGATCTTTTATTTTCCAGTCTCATCATTTACTCTGAGAGGGTTAATGCAAACCCATTGCATTCAGCAGCTAGGCAAGTCTATTAGGAACCCAGTTTGACTCAGCACATCGTTATGCCAATGTCAGGATATTGTTATTCCGGCATCAGGACTCCTGGTGAGTCCTGTAACTAATTCAAAAATGAAAGGATACCTGCTCCTCTGCTTCCTACGCCCTGCTGTCTCTAAGCAATTACTTACGTGCCAACATCATTGTAAAGCTGTGCTTTAGTAACATGCGAAAAGCAATTGAAGTTATGCAGCAACTTAAACATAGAAACACTTATTAATACCTACACTTACAGCAAAGAGGCTCAGGTTTGCTTTGTTCAAGTGATGAGATCATTTGCAAAGCCTTCTTGTCAATGTAAACCTGACTGACAGGTCACTTAGGCTTTCAATTCATCCCAGCAGACTACTGATGGGTATAAACTGTTCCTCTGACAAGCAAAAAGGCAATAACTAACACTTTACTGCTGTCCCTGTAAGGCTGGATGATATGGAGATAGGGCCTTCTCCCTAAGCTCCTGCCAGCTGTTGAGACTTTCACATAAGTTATGCTGGACTTTGGGAAAGATCGGTGAGAAATATTTTATGTGGTTCTAGTTACCCGTCCTTAACAAACTGCAAAGCAAGCTCACCCTTTGAAACAACTCAGGGGTAAACTCTTCCTTGAGCACATGAGTAAGTATTTTCAGTGTCTTATTGACCTATCTCACATGCTTGAGTAGTTCTTTTCCTGTTGTGTGGGAACATACTCAGTATCAAACTTTGTTTAACAATAATGAGGCCCTTGAATAAAGTTTTGCATAAAAGGAATGGAGGCAAAAAAAAAAAGATTAAAAACTATATTCGGTCCAACTACCAGGACAGTTGATGAGGACTTGAGGGTGTGACGAGCAAATCCATGCTCAGAAAAGCAGTGAGCAAACCAGAAATCCTCTCCTCCAGGGCTGTCATGCCCAGCTCTCTCTACAGTCAATGGAAATACTCATGCTGCCTTAGCACATGGAAGGCCAGATTGTGTTCAAATACAGTGATTTAACAACACTCCGCCAGAGGAACGGAGCAAGGGAGCTCATTTTTTAGAAGACCTGCATTTCCTAACAGGTAAAAGTCTCCTCATGATGTGAAACACCATTCGACCTTTCCAAGTTAGTACAATACTTTCCAGTGTGCTTTATTTTTATATTGACAGTGTCTTGCTTCAAAAAAACCTTATATATACTGGGTAAGAGTGACTTAGAAGCTGTAGGAACACAGTGGTGCCCAGTGTATTTGTCCCTTTCCCTAAGTAGTAAGTGGTCAGTTAACACCCCATCACAATAAGCACAGTTGGGGTTATCTGGTGATGGATATGCTATGGGGAGGGCTCTTGGAGCAATTGGTTAAAGATTCAGAAGGATCTCTCAGAAGTGTAAACTTGTAATGGCTGCAGTACAGCGCAGTGATGTAAAATCAATGCAGATACAAGCTTTAATACAAAGGTAATGGGGAGGCAAAGACATAAATAAGGAAACTACAGGTGAAGAAAGGGCTGGTAATAGAGGAAAGCGCAAAGCGAACACGAGTTGCTGTCATTTATGATAAATAATTCTCAGGTAGCTCTTACACAGGGCTTTTCAGACATGCAGCCCAAAGTGCTCTAAAGATGAACAAGTACCTTTTTATGGTTGAGGAAACTGAGGCACAAAGAAGGGGTGCTGTTTATATGGGGTAATGTATTCCATGCTAAATGCACAAGCAGATGTCAGAATTCTCACCTTCCTATTTCAAGCCCCACCATGCTATGCTAAAATGATTTGTTCTGCCACTTCTGCAGTCTTTCTGCCAATATACTTTGTTGGCTAACAATAAGTCTGGCTTGCTGCTGAGGTATGGGTTTCCCTAGTCAGGAAGGCCATGTCTGTATTGCTGTACTCTTTTTCCACACTTCACTTTCCCTTGATTTTCAACATTTGCACAGGTGCAATAACATTTGCCACCTAGTTCAATACCAGGTACCTTTGCATAGAGCACTTGTCATAGCTGAATGCACACTGGAAGGGCTTAGATATCTATTCCAAAGCAGGAACGTGCAGAAGTAAAGCAAAATGTCTATTTCTGTCCTTTAACATCTTTAAAGCCATTTTGTTCCCAGAATTACTGCAGCCTCTCAGGCCACACACAGTGCTTCATTACCCTTTTTGTCCTCTACAGCCAGACAAAATTCTCCAGCCGAAGGGTACTCCTGAGAAACTTAATTTTCCACAGCTGATGCACTATTGCTGGCATGATCTTTTTTCCACAAGGAAAACTATTTTGTCAGAAAATTTTGTTACAAGTTCAAAAGTATTTTTAAAAATACTCATTTAAAAAGATTGAAACATATTATTCTTGTATTTCTCTCTTGCCCTTTGCCCATCTTCCCATTCTATTTGATGTTGAATCCATAGATATCTATTTTTTCACCTTTGCTTTTTCCTCCAACTCAAATTTTTTGGTTTTAGCTTTCTAACCTTCTTAACTTCTGAAGTTATTGTATAATGAAGAGGTTTTAGGTCATTCAGAAATGGAGACTTCCCAAAAATTAAAAAGGGGAAAGTGTAAATATATACAAATATAGAACATACACACATTACTGTTTTATCACATTAAATGATGAGGGAAATAAAAAGACATATAGGAAAATATATTCTTCAAAGTTCCTTTTTAAAGTATTATAAAATCAAAGAATCTACTCCATTTTTAATTTTGCAAACAAAAAATAACTTTCAAGACTAGAAATTAATCCTCTTAAAAGAAAACAAAAACAAACCATAAAAGCCCCCAACACAACAAAATATCTCTCCTGTGTCTCTTAGCCTAAAAAAAATATAAGCACCACTTATTTGTCATCAAGCATTGCTTCTGTTTTCAGCTTAGTGACAACCTGCTACATGTCCCTTTTGAGTCCCTTCTGGGATTTTACCTCTCCCTCAAAACTAGGTAAGTGTTACTCTCCTGCTTCTCATGGTACCTAATCCATTATTTCTGGACTGAAGACTTTACACCTTTCTCTCAATACCTGTCAAAGGTGTTTTCTTCTACAAAGCCACCATCGTCTCTTTTCCAATTAATCACTTTCATTCATTACCTAATAATTCAACAAATAAATGCTGATTGCTTTCCTGGGGAGGCAGTGGTAGAAGTCCAGCAGTTAGAAAAAAGTAATCTATTGTATGTAAAGTTCCGCACCAAATACTAAAACCCTTATGTGCCCAGACTCACTAAGGTTCAGAGGCTGAGCCTGAATAAAAAATAAGTTTTCCAGGGATGGTTCTGAGAATTCTCAGAGTTTATCTCTACCCACAGCTTTAGAAAGTTATTGTTGGTACCTGAAGGGAAGGTGACTGTTTGCAAGAAATGCTCTGCTTCAAAGACCCAAAGGGTCCTTCTAATGCTGTCCTATCTTTCCAACAGTTTCTGGTTAGCTTTTGATTGATCACTGACTTATCTAATTCTCACATGGTAACTCTGCTAACTCTCTAACTCTGAGAATCCCTTAAAATCAGTTTCTCTCATGGTTCTTGGGACAGACACCTACACTATTCTCTTGGGCAGTTTGAATGCTTGTGGGAAAGGACTTGTAGGTCTGTTCAAAATGCTCTTGCTGGAATACCTGTGGTCACACATCAGGAGAAAAGTCCTCATGTGGGAATAGTAGTGGGCTTGCTCTATCCAAGTTGTTAAGCATTCTCCATCACTACTCAGTTACAGAAAACTATTTGCAAGACAGAGATTGTAAATCTCAGTTCCACAAATATTACTCTAAATCAGGGAATATGTCTCACCTATTTCTGCCCTTTTTATGTGAAAGGTATAGTAAGATTATCTGTGGTCCACAAATAATATATCATATTTCTTACCATTCAGACATCTCCCTCAAAGTCAGAAGAAGATCTGGGAGACAGAGAATATACACATTCAATGCCGGCTCTCTGGGTTGTTGGTATGGCAACATGCATCTCTCCTTGAACATCCTTTTCTACTTCTGACTTTCAAGATAATTTGTCTAACTTGTGACAAGCCTATCCTAAATTCCAAATTTCAATAAGGTTGGAATCTTCAAAATACACTAATTCCCAAATTCGTTAATCACCCTAAAAATTCAAAATTAGCTAACAGCTTTGTATTAAGTCTATCCACTAAATTGCATTATCACACAGTGAGAAAAATTACAATATAAAACCTGAGATTTGAACCTGCTTAAGGCAACATGGCTTATGTAATAAATGTGCCCACGTACAACTGGGCCTATCCTGATACATTTGCCCCAGTGTCTTCACTGTTTTTCCCATCAGGCTTATACTGCCCACATAAACTCCAGCCCTGCTCCCTCCCATGAGATCCACAGCACTTCCAGAATCCAGGGAATGACTGTAAGCACTAGTGTGACTCCATGGTGTCTATGGGGAGATCATTCACATGCTTCAAGTAGAGCTGCCCGTTGGAGCATCTCAAGTTCCAAAGGATAGCCACAAGCTTCACCTCATTTCCTTGCAGTTGCTCATAATCCTACAAAGGCGGCTGGATGTAGCTATGAAAAATACACAGAATAGGTGGGATTTCTAAAAGACCAGTTTTAAAAGTTTCCGGCTTCTCCTTGCTCCTTACCAGCTGGGCTAGGAAGTAGGAGCATGCCCTGTCCAAGGGGCTTGGTCAGCTCTAGATGGATGCAAGGGAACAGTCCCTGCTTCCAGAGGCACTAACAGGGGAAGAAACTTATTGGACAGACACTCCAAATTTGGATAGAGTTGGATTTAGAATCAGAAATAATTGGCTCCCTGTCTCATGGATTAACAGCCAGACAGCACATTATTGTAAACCACTCCGAGATCCCTGCATGATAAATAAATAGGTAGGCACCAAATAGTAGCAGTGAACTGTGACAATAGCAATTTCCACACAGTGACATTGCAGAAATCCAGTCAAGTGATTTGCTCTGCCTTCTAGTGGTGTCCAACCCAAGAATTCAGAAGGAAAACTGCAAACATTTTCAGAAGTCAGGATCACACTTTCAAAGAAGTGTTCCCTTTTACAGCTTACTGTGAGATGGGGAGATCGATGAGAGCTTTGTGTACCTGAGAGGACACACCTTGGTCTCCACTGTCCCACAAAAAACCCCAAACAACCCTGGCTCATAGAGGGCAAACAGCTGGGCAGCTCTGATAGATAAAGCTAAGAATGACAACCTAGAGCCATCTTTGACTTTCCAGTACCAAATATTTTCCAGTACCAAATACTTTCCAGTTGTTCCAATTTTTTAGCAAGGTGGAGCAGGTATCATCTGTGTCTTGTTACACACAAATGAACATTTCTTCCAATGATCTGACATATCAAATTTCTCTCCAACTTATGCAAAGCCTTCTGGCCTCTCCCCTTCTTGATGGAGCTCTTGATTTTTTCTGTTTGATCCATTTTCATGTGCATCCCTGTCTCATCCCTGGCTCTTCAGGGCACAGCACACACCCAGTAGCACTTTCTTCTCCAATTTCTATTTTATGATTCATAGCAGATCCCACTGCTCTAAGTTAAGATACATGAAGATACAAAGTCAGACTCTCATAAAAGGCATACATATAAATGCAGTGAAATAGCCCAAAACACAAACAGATGCTCCTTTCAGAATGTTCTGTTTCCAACTCCATTTAGAGTTCACTTAAAACACCCTCTGTAGCTTGTAAACATTATACAAAATTTTTGGTTGGCTGCATGGGACCCTCCTCAGGGCTAGGAGTCCCTGTCCTCACCTATTTGCAGGACTTTGTCCTCTCTCTCCAGAGTTACACCTGACATGGTAAAAATGAACAGCTTCCATGCTGGAGTGTATGCAGTGGGACAGAAACCTGTGCATTCCCAGGAATCACCTGCTTGCATTCCCAGGAATCACCTGCTCATTTTCCCCCTCTTTGTCCACACTCTAAAACTCAAAAGTGTTTCCCTGAACAGGCAAAGTGCAAGAGGGTGCTCGGCTCCCCTTCAAGACCATAGAGAGGAAGCTGTCTACACTTAAGCAGTCTCTGAATGTAAATGCTTTCCTCGGGTGAAGTGGCTCCTCCCCAGTCCTTCAATTTGACAATGATGCCCTAAGTGCATTGAAGTTGTTATGCTTCTCTCACCTAAGGCAGTCAAATCATGAGCATTTCAGTGGGGGAAAGGTGAGCCAGCTCGAGCCAGTTTGGAAGACAAATGACAACCATCCCCAGAACGTGCTCTGAGCAGCTTGTGAGTGTGAAGGAGTGCTATGATTATATTTTACTTCATTAGCTTTCCTCTCTGCTCCCTGCTCCTCCATACACCCCGCAGGCTGTGTGAAGTTCTCCGTGGAAAAAAACCTGGTTAGGAAGGGCAGAAGGACATGCCTTTGGGATGCAGGATTGGTGGAGTCTCTTGAGAGGAGACAGGGCTCAGGCACTCTGTTGGAGTATGCACAGGCCACTGAGAAGCACTACAGTGGCACCACCTAAGCCCTTGTGGGCTGTTCTTCCAATGTATAGTATGGACTAGATACAGAAGTTGCCATGCCAGATCCTCCTGGACTGTGCTATATGTGAAACCAAATTAAATGATCCTTTCTGGCCTCAAAATTTAGCTACAGCAAAATCTTATCACATTTCCTTTTTTTTTTTTCCCTCAATAGAAGGTGCATTTCTTCACAAAGCCTAGCCACATCTTTTTCTCAGTTCAAGAGACCCTTTTTTTTTTCCCTTGAGAAAATTCAGAGGTCATTTCTCTGCTCTGAGGTTTACTTCTTTTTGTTAGTTGCTCTTTGAGCTGTGAGAAAAGAAAGTGTCTGTCTAAAAGCTGCTCTTACTGACTGCAGCACAAGCTATTCTGGGTGCCTTGTGATAATGGCTCCCAGCTTTTTTTGGGCATTTGTGTCCACTTACAAACCAGAAACTTTCTGTTTGTGTCTGTTGTTGCCTCCCCCTTTTTGAACCTGGTGGTTTGACTTGAGCTGCCTGAACAATGGTACTGGTGAGATCACACAGATGATCTTTGAGACAGGAATTGGCATCATAGGTTATTCCTCACACTGGTGTTCAGCAAAAGCAGTGCAAATGCCTGGGAACCTATTTTAATAGGTTGATGTTAATGATTTATAGCATTGCCACAGCTGTAGTCTCTCTGGAGCAAACAGTTGAGTGTGTTTTGCTAAAACTTTAATCAGCACAACTTCAGCCAGTTGTAATAACAGTCTTCATTCTCATCCCTCTCTATGTGAGGGAGTCAGGTCATCCAGTCAAAGGTCAAGTAAAGGCTGACTGCTGAGAAAAAGTACATTATTCTGTGAGGCAAAGGTGATTTGACTTGAACCTTTGGCAGGCTGGTAAGGATGTAAATGCCCAGCACAAAACCTTCCCCAGGCATACTAGTGAGAGGAGCCAGGACTGACAGACAGACTGGCAGTTTTGCCTTCACCCCTGGGAGTCCAGACACAGAGACTGCCAACAGGAGAGTATCTTGAGATCTCAGTGAGGGAGACCACCATCTCAAAGGGCTAAGAAAAATAGTGGGAATGGGCCCCCAATTCCTCTATGCCCAAAGTGGTGAAGAGGCCAAAACTTTGCTCTCATTTCATATGTGCAAACACAATCCAGATCAAGTATGAACAATGGTGTCTACACAGTCAGTAGTTTCACTGGGAGCCAGCTGGTCAGCTAAGGAGAGGTGGGAACCATGTTACACAATATCTACTTATTTGACATACTTATTCATTCATTTTATACTGAGGACACTGTAATCTTGAAAAAATTCATCTTCCCAGAAGCTGCAAAATACATTTTCCAGTCCTGTTGACCCTTTGGCTTTGTGGAATCACAGTCTGATGTATCAGCTGATAATCATATTACGTACCTGAACGCTGCCTTTCATCCATTCCCTAGTGCGGGTTGGTGCGAGTCACACGGAATGAATACCGATAGGGTGGCATTTATACGCCAGGCAGCCTCACTGGCCACACAGCAAGAGCATGAAGGTCACCTGCTGAATTGGTTTGTGCTTCAGTCAATATTGTCCCATGTGCTCCAGCAGTCCTGTTTTCAGAGAGCATTATCTAATTGAAAACCAAATCTCTGCATCTGAATGCCAGCCAGGAGGCTCACCCAGATTCCTCCTTTTCTCTGTGCCACAACCACTTGCATTTGATACTAACGAGTCTCATGTTTTCCAGAGAAGAAAAAAATAATGGGAGCTTATTTGAGCACACTGCATGAGAGAGGTGGAAGCTGAAATGGCAAAGGTGGGAGGGGTAAGAGTGGTTTCTAAGGAATTAGGAAAAAAAGCTCTGAAAAAGGGTAGCAAGGAAAATAGTTCCATGAATATTGATGCAGATCTTTAAAAAATACTTTTTTTCTGTTTGTGCTGTTTTTCTTATTGCTTTTCAAACTTGTTCTTGTGCCTCAATTTGACAAATGGAAGATCTGAAGTAAGCAAATTTTGTATTTTTACATGCATTTGCACCTGTAACCCCAAACTAAACCATTACTTTCAGTTGTGGGCCCCTCCCTTTAAAAAGAACATTGAGGGGCTGGAGCATGCTCAGTGAAGGACAAGAATACTTTGTAAAAGGTTTAGTAGACATCTTATAAAGACCATCTGAGGGAGCTGGGTTTGTTTAGTCTTGAGAAGAGGAGGCTCAGGAGGCACCCTGTCCCTCTCTACAACTGCTTGAAAGGAGGCTGTAGCTGGGGGGGACTGGTCTCTTCTACCATGCCTGCAGTAAGAGGACCAGAGGAAACAGCCTTAAACTGAGACAGAGACGTTCAGATGAGATATTAGGGAAAAAAAAATAAAATCACTGTTAGGGTGGTCAGACCTTGGAAAAGGTTGCCTAGGGAGGTGGTGGAGTCAATATCCCTGGAGGTGCATGCATCTGGCACTGGGTGATATGGCTTACTGGTTTAGGGATTACAGTGGTAGTCCTGGCTGGATGGCTGGACTTTAATGATCCTGAAAGGTCTCTTCCAACCTTGATGATTCTATGATTCTATTTTTGTGCTCACTATAAATGCATATCTGTTCCATCCCATCAAAAAAACGGTAAGTGTCTTAAAAATACATTAAATCTGAAATTCTCATGACTGATGGAGGTATTTCTTTTGGGGAAAAGGAGAGGGTGCACATAAAGATCTTTTGCTTATGCAGTGTTACACAGAAGGGCAGGGACAGCCATGAGCACAGAACCCAGGACACGAGTGCCAGTGTTTCAGCGAAGGACCATGGAGGATTGCTTGCAAAACAGCCTTCAGTTACTGAGCATGTGAGCAGCTAAGAAGAGTGGTGAACCCTGCCAAAGATCTGCCCACACACTTCTGCCTGAGCAGCCACAGCTCACCCCTGTGCTTTGGCTAACCTCCCTGCGGCACAGCAAAGGCAGTGCTGTTCCAACAACTGCCACTCAGCTTCGTCCCAGCCACAGCTGAGGGACAGAAATTATGGAGAGGAAATTTAACCATCCTCTCTGATTTCCTCTGTGTGGGGGTAAAAAACTGTGAGCCAGGAAACACAGATGAACACATAATTGGTTATTGATAAGTGCCAAGGGCAGCAGCAACTGTTTGCACATCAGAGCAACATCTCTGACAGTGCATGATGTCAGCACTGATCTGCTTTACCAACAGAAGGAAACATTCTTCCACCACATTATCAGGCACTAGGGACAATTACCCAGCAAACACAAAGCAGGGAAGTGGCTGATCTGCCCAACTAAGAGATGCCTGGGGTTATTGTATTGCTATGGTAATACTCACCAAAAGTCTGCCTGCTATCTGCCATGGGCAGAGGGGCTACAGTGCAGGGCCAAAAGCTTTTCCATCAAAATGAAACTGCTTACTCAAAAATGAAATACACTTCCCTGGAATTTACACCAAGATCTCAAGCATCTGATGGAGACTGATGAAGCCTTGCAAAATCAGGTCCCATCAGGTTTCCAAATCCTGTTATTTGTGGCTCTGGTGAACTGTATTGGCACAGACCTGAGGCTGTTCAACTTGCTCTTTAACTCTCTTCCTTCTCCCTTCCTTCCACTTTCTAAGCCTAAATACCTTGTTTTCTCTCCTTTCTCTACCCTGCTTCAATACCCTTCTTCTTTTCTTCCTCTGCCAAACATGGGTCTCTTCCCTCTCTTCGCCTCTATGCTCCCGCACCTCCTGTTCTGTGCCCATTTTTTGTCAGATCCATATAGCCATCCCCTCCCCTTTTCTGTTTCACTCCCTATATCCACAGCTTCCTTCCTCCATGTTCTTTCTCTGTCTTTCATGCTCTTTCTCTGCCACCTGCCAATTCCAAGCCTGTCTGTGCTTTCCAGTTCTTTTCTTCCCTGATGCCATTTCAATTATTGGCTGATTCTCTGCACGCTTTCCTCTCTCTCTCTCTTTTTTTCCCGTCTTCTCTCCCTTAGGGACTCAAGCTTGTCTCTCCTCATTTGTTTCAGGGATGCCATCGCTGTGGATTTTTAGACATTTGCAGGTTTGTTTGTTTGTTTTTATCATCATGCCCCTCTCTTGCTGTTTAGCTGCTTGTCACTTCACTTTCCTCTTTCTGCCTACCCCAGCCAGAGCATCATTATGTCCTCTCTCTGTCTCAGCCCATCATTTCCCACAGAGGCCATTATTATTAACCATGCCGGGAGATGTATGAGCAGCGGTCAGCGGGGTCAGCAGGGCTCTGTTTCAAATTGATGGGAATCAGAAATGGAAGTGGCACAGCAGGGAAGGGGACGCGCCATGTGGAAAGGAAGCAGTGGCACCTCGCAGGCTGAGCTGCAGAGGGAGAGCTGGCAGCTGAGCCGAGGGGGCTCCAGCACCCACACCCTGACAGACGCACCTTAATTAACGCCCCCCCGCCCTCGAACAGCAGATGAAGCCAGCGAATCTGAAGGACTCTCAGTGATCCAGATGCTGCCTGTTGCACTGTAGATCAAGCCTAATTTTATAGAAACACGTCTCCGTCAGCCTCCTGACATCTTCAGGCCAGACAGAAATTCCTTTCAATTAAAGAGCTCACAGGAGGATCCCATTACTGCAGCAGGTATCTCAAGTGCAGGAAGGGGGTGAGAGAAGAGCTGCCAGCACGGAGCGGGGGAAGGGATGGAAGAGACTATGAATATTGGTTTCTGATGTTGATATGAGGAGAAGCGACAAGTGCCAGAGCAGTGCTTATTTAATGACCTAAGGAAGCAGAAGCAGAGGGAGCCTCATTCTTGGCACCCTTGAGGATGCTGATTGTGAATCACTGTGTGGGGTTCCTCCTTGAGACAGGCATCCTGTAGCAAAACCTTCTTTCCCCCACGGGCATCTGCTCCAAGCTCTTTGACAATTATTGCTCCTTCACTCTCATAGCCCCAAAACTTCCAGCTCCTGGCAAGAGAAGAGTTTTCAGCTAGATTCCTGTCCCCAGCACCACATTTATAGGACAAATGTCTGGAGACTGCCAGACCCATTTAGGAAACAGCATCTTGAGGCAGCAAATGTTCTTATCTTCCTGTGCAACACCTCAGTACAAGCTGCACTCTCTTTCAGATACTTAAGGGGGCTGCATGGTTTTAATAATCCTGCTTCTACATACTCTTGCAAGTCCAGGAATGTAAAGTTACCTTTTAAAATGGTTTTCAGAGCACTGAAAAATGCATATGGGAAAGGATTGCTTAAAACTGCTCAACCAGACCTGTCTCTGTTGCCTTTCCCCAAAGGCATCATTTATTATTGCCTGCATATAAATGAGGCAGGCTTTGATGGAAGAGCTATTGACAAGGCACCTCTCTCCATTTTCTTTTCCTGACATGGGGAATTCTAGAGAGGAGAGAGCCTACATTACAAATAGTCAGAAATGGAACAGCCAAGTAACAGAAGGATAATTTTGGTATTTCTCTGCTAGGTTGATGTCTACATCAAACAAGAGCTAGTAGCGGTGTCTTTGAGTTTGCAGGCTAGCTAGCTAAATGAATAGCCTTTGTTACTAGTATTTTGATAGTACTTTTATACTTAAAGTCACTTTCAAAAAGACTCTTCTGGACAGCTCTCCAGAACAAAACTGTCTCCTTATGAAGATATTTCCAGCATCATAAAGACAATACACACCATTTGCCACAGCAATGTGAAGACAAATCCAAGTGGATTCTATTTACAACCTTAAAATTGAATTTCCAACTAGGGTTTGACAGGTGAAAACAGGAATTTGCAACATTCCTGCCTAGATTTATTGACATTGTATAACCACTAGATTAAAACAGGAATAGCAAAATGGAGTGATGGTATGAAGATCAGCAAAAAAACAGCAAATATCAGTAAGACCACAGTCACAGGGCAATGTTTGCCAATAGTATATTCATTTTGCAGCTTCCCTGATTAGATACAAATCCCTGTACAATTCCTGGACTCTGAAATCCTGGCCATGAAGGCTATAAACTTTGAGGAGGTCTTGAGGCCTTTCCAAGTTATATGAAAATCTCTTTGGTTAAAAACCTGACCTTCTCCCACACACACTTTTTGTCATCCAAGCCATCCTTGTCAAGAGCAACTGATTAACATGCAATTGGGGCTCACAGGCCAAATTATAAGATGAAATATGCTGGGAAAAGGTTCCACATGTGAAATCCAGATGTTTTTGACTCATTCTCTCCTGCAAGCTATCTAGTACATGACTTTGTGAAAAACCATACCCTGAACACAAATTAAGGTCTTCAAAGCATCTGGGCTTTTTTTTTTTTTTTTTTTTTTTTTTTCCTGCTAAGAGGTGTTTCCAGTGAGACAGCTTAATTCTCAAGTGAGGCAGGTCTTGATACAAACATCCATAGCATCAAATTCATGGACAATGACAACCACAACTCTACTATTATTTAGCATAAGCTAGGCCAATAATATGGCAAGTTCGGATAAGTTTATTCATGATTTCAGAGGATTTTAAATGTAGACATTTTAAAAGGGCCTACAAATTACTGTGTGGGCAAAGAACTTCATAGTGGTCACTGTGTTTACTAAAAGAGAGCTGCAAAAATGAAATACTTTTGCATTCCCATAAACAGAATTCATGGAAACATTCACCCTACAGAGAATAATCTTTTCCTGTACAACTGTGGATTTAAGCCAGCAACTATGTGTAAGTTGCAAGAAGCTGTGAAAAAAAAATTAGAAAAAAAATTAAAAACATCTAAGGATTGAAATAAAATAATTTGCACAACCTGCCCTCTAATCAGCACCTCAAGAGTGGTCTAAACTTTTCAGGATGCATCTCACTCTGTTTAAATTTACACAAGTAGTTTTTCAGGCAGGTCAAATTTGGCTGAGTAGCACTAGGCTTGGAGGCACAGGTAGGTGCCAAGAGGTGTGTTACAATTCTTTCTCTGTGAATAATACAGCCCTGTCAAAAGGCAGAGATAGCTGGCTTTCCATTTAGGACATGGTACATTTTATTTTGACTATGGCAGCCACAGGAGTACTGAGGAAAACACAACTTTATATGGCAAATCAGCAGACTAGTGGCTCGCACAAGCTCACATTGATACGCAGATGACATTACTTGTCTTCTGGGATATGAATAATGCCACAAATGACACACAGAGAGTATTTTCTTAAAAGTAACTACTGCTTTAAATGACACACTCTGATGCCAAGCAATGTCTGATCATTTTTTAAAGGCATTTGATCTACAAACAAATCAAGTTCCTGAAAGATACTCAACATCAGCTGTCACATGAGGAAGGATGGTGAGCAGAGACAGACAGAGGAGGGAGATGAATGGTCAGCAGAGTTTTGGGTAGGATCTCCTAGTACATTACACATCTCATACAGGAATAATGGAATGTAAATACTAGCACATCCCCAGTGACCACTTAGTTTCAACAAGGGAAACAAGAACTTGGCTCGATGGCTCAGCAACTGCACACCTAGTGAGAAGCAGCAGCCCAAGGAGAACAGAGGGCCCTAGGGGCTGTAGATAACTCAGCACCACTATTACTCTTTCAAAGGAGGCTATAAAACTCTTCTATGACTGGGGTGGCACTAAAGAGGGAGAGAACTAAAAAGACAGTAAAATGAATAAATAATCTATTCTTGCTGAAGGTCTGTGCAAACCAGGAACATCAGAACTTTAGCAAGTCTGGGCAGACTGAGCTGTGCCAGAGAACCCCTGTGCTTATATTCTGCTCTGTGCCTGGTGCTATTCCAGCCTTTTAATTGGAGAACAACCTCTGAGGGATGCTCTGAAGCAACACCACTACAACACCCTATGTTCAACAATGCAGAGCTGTTACACAGCTCTGCAACTCGTTGTTCAACTCCCTTGCCCGCCTGTAGAGAGTTCCATGAATACTCAGTGCCCCCTGCCCTCTTATGCACAGTGACCAAAGCCTCACACTTGATTTTTGCAATAGACCTTTGTTAAACTGCCTCCTAGAAAGCCTCTTCTCTCCGTGGCATGGAGAAGAGTACTCTGGACCAGTTGAGGATTTCCTAGGAGAAGAAAACATACCTGTGCCCATGCCAGCAGCACTGCCTGAGCTTGTCACTTTGAGAATTTAAATCACTCCACCTCTCCATCCCAGAAAAGGCAAGAGTGGGATGTGCCAGGGTGAGCAAGGGAAGTTGTGCACTGGACCTTGCCTTAGCAAAGAGAGGGAAGAGACGGGACAATGAAACACAATGTTATTTAGGGAGATTTGGGACATTCAGTCTCCAGCTTTTATATCAGCCTAGAGACTAGGAAAAACACCTTCACTTCCAAACGCATTCATAATTTCCAGACTGTCAGGAGAAAACCAGACAAGGGGCAACCCTTGGATGCTTTAAAAATATTTCTACATGGATTCCTTCTTGAGATACAAAGCAGCAAGTGAGCTGAAATCTCCATGTACTCAAACCTTATTTTTCATAATTATGCATCTTTAGTGTTTCATAATGACCAATTTAATCATTTTTGCCGTTTAGAGGGCTACAACAGCCAATCGTGGTAATGGGCTTGGTATTTGGTAGGAACCATTTAATGCCCAAGAGCCCTTGTTCTGGGCCACTTGATGCCACTTAAGTTTGACAGACAGACTCTCATTAGCACAAGTTGCAAAACCTCTCAGATAAAGCTCATTTCTTTTAAACAAACTCTGCTCAGTGACCCCCAAAGTCTCCAAGCGCGGAAATTTTTAGCTCACTTCAGATCTGTGCAGGTCCATGGAAATTAATCAGTATATTTCACCATACTATGGACTTTCTATGAAATTCCCTATCTTTCCTCCTCACAGTTGCTCTGTCATACTTTGCACAAAAGATCTGTTCCTCCCACAGCCACCCGGCCCATCTCCTGAAGATGTGACCTTTCCTTTTCACATGTAACACTCTTGATGAGCTTCTGCTCCACCTTGACTAGCCTGCACCTGCCTCTAAGGGACAGTTCTCACAACGCAATTGTGTCTTGCTGAGGATAGACAAAATACATTTGGAAACCTTTAAAAATACCTATAGATCTCTAGCTGCTGCTAAAACTGCTGCCCTTGCCTTTGCCATTCCTGTTACCCAATCTATTCTTCAGATAGTGATCCAAAATGCAAAAAATAAAGCTCAGAGCATTTGAACTGCTTTAGATGCTCTCAAACTCACATGCAAGTCTGCACCCCAGCTCACATGATGCCCAACAGATTTGAGAAAACTCATAGTCCAACTGTGCTGAATATTTGCTCCAAACGCAGCCAAAGCAGGCCTCCCTTCACAGCTGCAAGGATGAGCAGTGGGATAGCAGTGGGATAACAGGAGTGCTGCAGATCATGCTTGCTGAATGCACGGACAGTGGTTCTGAGAAATCTCAGGCTACTGTAGTAAGGGTATTCAGGGAAAGACAGAGGTTTTTACTCAAGGACTTAGACAGCAGAAGGGATGGCTTCTCCTCAAAGAACTTTGTGTTCAGTGGGCAGGCTAACAACTCAGCACTCCTGTTAAGGAAGGATGTTAGATCTACAATGTCTGGTTTAAAACACCTGAATCCATTCACTTTTGCAATGCTCCCCAAGAACAGCTTGGCCGTTTACATTTTATCTTTTCCCCATTATATCACAACCTTAATACATGCAATGAGACTCAGAGTTGTAAATATAGGAATGTTAAATGGAAAACACGCTGATATATGAACAGCAACTTCTTCAGTGACAGATGAAAGGCATTACTTTGTAGCATAGTGTGATGGGACAGAGTAGCATCTCACCCTGTAAACAGTCTGAATACTTCAGAAAGGCAAAAAACCATGATATATTGAGCTAAAGGAGCAGAAATCAGTCCTTAGAAAGCAAAGCTCCATTTTCAACACAACTTGCCTCTAATGTCAACATCTTCTGTGACTACTGCTTTCTGACATGTGAAATGTTGACCTGAGAGAATGAGTTGTGAATTGCCCTGTATCTGAACAGTCTAAATGGACCTCATGCTTTAAACCGCCATGCTTTGTGCCAGAGCAACTTATGAAATATGCTCAGTGCCACAATTAAAATGGACTCTGTTTCATCAGGCGCACACAGACAAACCCACAATATTACAAGACACTGTGTGCACAGTCCAAAGCCAAATAGAGCTTTAACCGATGTTATGATATATTACTTGAGCAATAGCCCAATGCCCCTTAATTAGAGGCTGCCTGCTAAAGTACACTCAGCAGGAGAAGAGTTAAGGCTGCATCTGTAACCTTAAATCTCACCTTACCTGGCTTGTGAGTGCTTAACTGTGCAACTTTAATGTGTTCTTATCAGAGCATTTTTATTGAGCCATTATTAACATTGGTTAGATACAATCTGGTGTTTTCAGATCCCCCTCATCCCCAGCCATTACCTGAGCCACAAAGAACATGAGATGCAAAGGAAGCATTTAAGTCAACCTCTGCTATCGTTCTCCAGACACCCAGTGCTGCTAATTCCTTAGCAGCTCCCTTAAATGGGACTTGAGTTTTAGTTGCTATCTTGCATGCCCTCGGCCAGGCTGCACACTGAAGGAAATCCTCTACTGATAATTAATAAGTTCCCCTGACACTGGCTGCTCATTAATCTATTATTTTAGTCCTCTAATTACTTTTGTCTGTTCAAGTTAACAGTCTCCTTCCCTCATCTTCCCTGGGTCTCATGCAGGAAATGCTGTATAGGAGATGTGACTTTTCTTTGTTCCCAAGTCCCTTACAGGCTCTGCTCTGTGCATGGACTCCAAGACCCATCCCAGCCTCTTGCAAAGAGTGACTTGTCTCTCCATGGTCTGTATTTCACTCAAGTTATGGTACATGCAGCTCCAGGCATCCGAGTTGAAGCTTGCTGAAGAAATATTGAGGGAACATGGGTTTCCCTGTGTTGTCCCCTGGAAAGCTCCCAAGAGCCACAAGGAATCCTCCTCATAGGCAAATGGTTGCAGATCTCTCCAGAGGAAATGGGGTCACTTAGAATTTCACAGCGCAAGGACCATCTACCTATTTGTGCCCTGAGTTCCTTCTGTCACAGCAGCCTCTCCCCTGTCGTGGGTTTGGCTGAGGTGGAGTTTACTTTCCCCACAGCAGACCTTAGAGCAGCATACTTTGCACGGGGAGCTAGAAAGGTGTTGACAACACATTGGTGTTTTGTACTGCTGAGGGGCGCTGGGACAGCATAAGGCTCAACAATGTTTCCCCCCTCACCAGTTGGCTGAGGATGAGTGAGATCTCATAAAGGGACAAAGCCAGGACATCTGACCCAAACTGACCAAAGGAATATTCCACACCATTAGGCATTTGCCCAGCAATAAAAGCCAAGAGAAAGGGGTGGGGGCATTCATTACTATGATGTTTGTCTTTTGAAGAAACCACTATGTGTACTAAAGCCCAGCTTCCTGAGAATCAGCTGAAGATTGCCTGCTGGTGACAATGAGAGGGGAAAAATAAATATTTGTTTTCTTTTGCTTCTGTAAGTGGCCTTTGCTTTCTCAAATTGCCTTTATCTTGACTCATGAGTTTTTTCCATCTTATTTTCTCCCCTTGCCCCTGCTGAGGAGGTAGAGCAATAGAGCAGCTTGGTGGACATCTGGCATCCAGCCAAGGTCAACCCACCACATAACCAAAGCCCAACAGTCAGCACAAATTAACTTTAATTCCCTTGGGCAGAAGGGGAAACAGAAGCAGGATCCAATTATTTATTTGCTTGGAAGATGCCCAAGTACAGCAGAGATAAATGTAGTAGATAAAAGCGAGCATGTCAGAGAGAGGCTGGCGTTGAAGAGTTTGGAGTCTGACCTGAACTTCTGCAGTTCAGGGAACTTCTGAAATTTTGTCTCCTATCATGATTGACTCTAGAAATGCTAAATCTTTGTCCCTGTCATGCAGCTGTAGTTTAGCATGTACAGCCAGGGTTTGGACAGCTGTGCAGAATCATGGCAGGTACTCAGCTCTTACTTTTCATGCTTACTGCTATGTTTCACAATTCTAGCTTCGAGGAAATGCAAGCCTTTGAGGTTGGTGGATAAAGGAAGGTAAAATATCAAAAAGCTTACCTGTGCAGCAAACTGCATGGACAGACATCGGCATGGTGAACACACAAATAAACACATAGTGAAGTGCTCACAAATAATGCATGCAGCAGTGTGCACCTGCATAGTCATGCAGCTTTTACAAATCTGCAGGCTGCACAGCAGGTAAGGAGGGTGTCAGTGACATATGGTGACCATTACAGTGCTCGTAATTAGGATGATCCTGCCAGCAGTTCTCAGCCAGGCACATGCAATAGAGCAGTGACCCACGGCACCCTTATGAGAAGCCTAAGGAGCCCTTGGGAGACTGCATTGCCCTTCCCTTTGCCTTCCTCAGACTGCAGCAATCTCATCTCCCACTGGTGCCTTTCCTGGGAACAAGGGGTGGGCTCTTTGACTGTGCTCTACAATGCCCTAAATACAGTCCTGTCCTCATCCCATGACCCTTCCAATATGCCACTGCCCTCAGTCAATACAACTGAAATCTCCCATGATCAGTGCCTTTTCCAGACCATCAATACCTGCATTACACTTTTCTACCTTGCAGATTGTACTGATCCTTTTGCAGGATATGCTTATCTTTCCAATGGTTCAAGACACTCTAAACAGGGCATGAAATTCAAAGGCTGCATCAGAATAGAGCTTTTGCTTCCCTGGATGGGCCTGCACTTCCCATCCCCTCCCAACCCCTCTGGGCTGCTCCTCTGCCGCAGTAACACTGCGGTGGGCACTCGCTAGAAGTTTATGAGAAAGGATGATTTGTTCAGCCAGTGCATGAAAAAATACAGAGTACATCAGAAGAGTCATATTTTTCAGGTGCTGTTCCAAAAGAAAAGAGTATTAAAGAAGAAGTAAGAACAATGCTTTTGTACATGCACCTCCTAAGAAAAAAAATAACCCCCTGAATCATGTTTCCAGTCTCTTATAGTTTCCTTCAGACAGGAAAGGGAGGGATCTTGTGAAGACATATTTCTAAAAGGCTCAGAAAGGAGGCTGACAAAGCAAACAGAGCACAAGTGTTCACAAAACCAGGCCCTGTCGCAGCCTAGCGTTACCAAAATAGCTCAGTGCCTTCAGTTGGGAGACTCCCACTTCCACTACAACTGTATTCAGGCCTGGGAGAAAAGCTCCACACTGCAGGAGGCTGACATCTGATCTTGCTGAAGCAGTTTCAGGATGTCTTGCTCCGAAAGCTGGCTTTCTCTTTGCCCTAGGTTATCTACACATACAGGAGACTCTTGCAAATAATCTTCTTCTCCCTATACCCCTCTTTTCTCTTTCTCATTATTTTCCATCTGTATCTAGAGCTGGAATATATAAGCTGCTTTATGATTGGCATTGGTGCAGAGGTGGAGGCAAGAGACAGCAGGATAATTGTGTAAGAGATGCTTGAAGGGGTGAAGGCTTTGGGGCTGTACAGGAAACTCTCTCCAGACATCCTGTCCTGGCAGGACCTGTGTGCTGCAGTAGATGCTGTCATCCATGCTCATTGGGGTCCTGAGATGAGACAGTAGGTCTGGCTCCAGTACAGAATGTATCTGGCACTTAAGTCAATGCAGCCACTGAGATCCGTTGTAGTCACATAACAGCATAATAACAAAATGGTGGTCTCTCCCTTTAAATGAAAAAAAAGAAAAAAATTGCATGGACCAAGCATAAACTACTATCTTAACTTTCCTTTTTTATTAGTGTGTGTCTCTCCTACTGTGAGGAGAGAGTGAGAAATTTGCTTGCCTTAAGTGAAACTACTTACAGATTACAGCTACAAGGAAAAAAAAAAGCAGCCTCCCCATTTTCTTCTTAAGGCTAGCTTTCTTAAGGATGTTTGAATTGAAACTATTCAATTTAACATGCTACGAATTTTTCTCTCTTTAATTCACAATCAACCTCTCTGTATCTTTACAAGCACATTTAAATTTTCAAAATTTTCAGATGAGAACTACACTGCAAACATGGAGCTGCCAATGGGGAATATGACCTCCAGATGGCAGGGGAAATGGCACCTAGTCCTAAAATATCCACCCTTTACTCTGATGAATCTGGGGAAGCTCTGTCATCAAACCAGCAGCTCCAAGCACAAAGGACCCAAAGCGGACTTGTGAGTTCAGATCACTAGAGGGAGACACAGCAGCACACACATCCGCACCTCATCAGTGTCCTGCACTCAGTAACCTTCTCTTCAGACACTGTTTTACCGTAGTTGACTACCCGAGTGCTGAATGGTGTGTTTGAAGAACAAGGAAGGCTGGCAGGGAAGACAAGCTAGATGGACTGCATCTACCATTCTCAGCAGGGCAGGCCTAGCATACCCCTCCTCTTTTTGTCCTAGTCAGGACAAAAAAGTCCATTGATTTCAATATATCTGTGGAATGGGTAGGAATGATGGAGAATTGGAAAGTTCATTAACCTGCTATTGCAATCCTGCTTGTGAAAGCACATGGCAATTCCTTTTCCTGTCATCATTAATTATGGGAGATTTTGAATAACCATCTTCTGGAGTGCTCAGTTTTCACTCCCACATCTAGCCCTCTGGGATCCTTCAAGACTGGCTCATGGAGGTCGGGGAGGGAAAGCAGCTAGCTGTTCCTGGATGCCCCAGAACAGGAGTGTCCCCACTGAGCATCACTAAGCTTGAGGGTAGAGACACAGCACTGCGAAGACAGTAATATTAGAGCATGCAGTGAGCTAGAAAAATACTGCTTTTCTATTGGTGGAGGAAAGTTTTCATATGGACACAATCCAGCTCAGTCTTTAAAATGCCATGGAAAAAAACTTTAACAGGATGACCAACTAGAATTAGTACTCATCTGGGTGAAGATAACAAGGAGGCAACTCTACCAGACTCCAGCTTGCTGCAAGGAGCAACATTTTGATGTAGCAGAAAGGCAACTAACTTGGTACAGAACTGGCACATATTGCCAGTAGCAGCACAGACAATCCTGCCAGAGTTGGAGCAGACAAGCACTGACCAGAAGACTCCACATGTTCCCCTCCAACCACTGCTGAAGGCAGCAGGGTAAATTTCCTCCTCACAGCAGCTTTATTTGTTTCCCCAGAAATACCAGATGGTTCAAGAGAGACTCATGAGGTCTTGCTCTCCCTCTCTGCCCTGGGACAGTAGAGAGAAATCAAGGCTGTTAAAAATAGGAACACTTCATGCATAAACAGTATTTGTACTGAAACAGCATCACAGCCCACAGTAACTGAATGGGACATTATTGCAAGATGACTACAAGAGGAAGGATCCCTGTGCCCTGCATGTGTTGCTGGGCATAGAAGGAAGAAAGTGAAGTATGCTGGGGAGAAAGAACCATCATGACTAAGGTTTGTTACAGGTGAGGAAGGAGGCAGTGGGGATCTAGCCTGCGGGCCTTAGGAAAAACAGACCTCTAAAAATATAAGACATGTGGAGACAGTGTAAGTGGGAAGCAAGTAGAGATTGAAACAACTTTGAATGCCTTCTGGAGAAGACCTAAAAAATTAAAACTTTGGCTTGTTTCCCAGGCTCTTTATGAGCCAGCATCCTCTTCTTTTTTTTTTCCTTCCTACATATTGGATAAGATGAAGACTAGATCAAGAGAAAAAGACAGCTCAGAAAGTGTGCTAAAACAAACTGGGAGTGTGTATAAGAGGCAAAGTGAAAGGTCTCTATGGAAGATGAGGCCCCATTTTTTATCAGAAAGTATTTTCAAGATGAAAGAAGAAAAAAAAATCAGAAAAGGAGACCTGGTTAAAAAAATCATCAGCTGCTTCAGTTATTTTGTTAAACAAATACCTAGTAAACCTCAAGCTACCTGAGACAGTTTCATGAGGAAAAGGTTGTGGAATAAGAAGAGCTGGCTATGTAATGCCACAAAATCCCCACCAAATCCAAACAAAAACCCCCAACCCATGCCTCCCAAAATAAGACTGCTTTTCTCTACTACTGTATTATTAAGGTTTTAGGAGAGTAGCAGAAAGATGGGCTAAATCCAAATGCTCTAGATAGCCAGAAAATCTGCTTCCCATTGCTACCTACTGACCACAGGGCTGACTTGACTCTGGCTTAGGGTTTTGTGCTTGATACTTTCTTTGGGCATAAGCTCATTTCCCTGTGCCACACAAAGTGACGCAACAAAGCCTTGGTCTTAGGCAGCAATGAGAAGCAAGCAAACACAGGACATAATGATCAAAGTTGCCCATTGTGACCAATATGGCCTTCTTAACTCATGCCTTCAGAAAGCTCTCTGTCTCTGCTTGCTTCAATGCTCAGCTCTACAAGGGGACTGGCATGCACTGAAGGAAAACACACAAGTGAGCGGGGGTGTGAGATAATCTGTCTCTTTCACTTTAGGTCTTATCTGGAACTCTGAGCCCCAAAGCATGAAGTTTAACATCCTTTTCAACATTTTTATTGTGAATAACAAGAATATCCAGATTTGTTCACATTATCCTCAGGAATAAACAAACTGGCTGAGTCTTGCCAAGTTCTTGTCTTTAAATAACTTTCCATGGCAATGAGTTCTACAGCTGTTTATAAACATATTATATATATACCATCTCAATTACACAGGGCAGCATGCAGGAGCATTTCTGTATTCTCTATCCCTCCTAAACTTCCCAGGCTATGGTAAATTCCCTAGGACTCAGTGTGAATTTCTAGCACCCTCTAGGGAGAATCAGACTGGCATATTTGACAAGCCTTCTCATCTCCTTTCATTTTATGGTGTGACATGAAACTTGGGTGTTGCAATCAATACTTATCTGCTTTTCACTAGACTGGTTCTTCTTATGCTGTGATTGCCACTGTAATAACTAAACTCTTTTTCTGAGCCAAAGTGGGTTTCTTTAGGCTGTCAGGTGGAATTTGGAAGAATTCAGACTGTTTTCTTCTCTATCAAGTGGCCTGGATGGGCTGAGGACAAGGAAGCTGGATCCAGAATGGGATACCTTGTGGCTTTATACAGGTTTCATACACTGTAGCTTCTCTGGGAAAATGGAATTGCTTGTTTCTCAGCTGGCTATGCATAATCAGTAAAAGACTCAATCCCTGAACTTTGGTTATTATGGCTTTGTGTGCCTGTCAGGCTGCCATCAGCATGGGTACTAAAGGCACTTGTCAGAGCACCCATGAGCAAGGCCCTTGGGAAGGTTTCAGTCACTGATGCTTTGTGGCAAAGAAGTAGAAATATGAATGGTGCTGCTCCTGTGAGCTCAAGTACAAGCTTCTCAGTACAGGAGATGGCTTTTTCTTCTGCATTTGCCTGCCCATGCACAGCAAAAGCGTTGGCAATGAGATCTCCGGTAATCCAAAGACCTTGCAACAATTGTCCATATTCATATTGCTGCAAACCTGATTCACAAAAGGCCACTATTTAGGGCTTGCCTTGAGAGTTTAATTGGTAAGAGTATGCATGTACATTAACTTTTCTTTTCCCCAGAAAACTCTTTCTCGGTCAACCAGGCACCTAGCTTGGCTCTGAATAAGACATAGAGATGAGAAATGATACATTATACTCTGGACTGTGATCTCAGCAGGTAGGAAGAAGACACATTAGCCGGAATAAACATAACCCAGTAGAGATGTGAAGTAAAACTAAGATGGGTTTGAAAGCAGACATTGGCTACCATCTCTGAACTATTTTACAGGAGTCTCTTCTTGGGTGTCTTAGTTGTTATCCTGCTGCAAGGTACAGGGAAAATAGAGCTCCTTTTAACATAACCACAGATACCTGTGGTATCCCTCACAGACCATACCAGTGTGATAAGTGACAAATGGTCCTGTGTGAGGACCTCGTCCCGAATGTGGTGCAGCTACAGCATACTTGAGGTTATTGTATTCAGTGACAAAAATAATCTATACCTTTGTGGGGCATGGATTAGGCAGGTTATGAGCTAATATTAAGGAGAATAAAACAATAGGGTACCAGCCACTCTTGGTACAAAGAATCTGGGTTTTGTCCATTTCAAAATATGAGGCCACAGAGTGTTCCCTAGTGAAGTATTCCAAATGCTGACAACTGCTAATTCATGCAGTCTGCATAGGACATCATCAGTACTCACCCCCACTCTAACTGAACACATCACAATTTCCTGACAAATCCAGTTCATATCTTCAGTTTTACTGTCTTTGCTATTGGCTTACCATCACAAACCAGGGTGGCAAAAGTCATTGGTATGACAGGCTTAACAAGCCTGCAACTGTGTCCTGAATCACAGGAAAGGGATCAGACTATGTGCAGGGAGGGATGTGCTGGCCTGCTGCGGGAAGCTGCAGGTTAGTGATCCCAGAAAAGAGCTCTCCTGGCTGGAGGAGAAGAGCTAATGAAGCTGTTTGTGCTCCTAGACAATGCCTGTTAAATTATCCACAACTACTCAGACCAGGTTGCCAATGTCCTGCAGAACAATGGCCTGTCAGATGAAAAAGAAAAGTGTCTGGGTGACACTCTCAACCTGCTCTGCCAAACTACAATCTGGCAATTATCTGAAGAATGTAAGAGGAGAACAAGGACTTGCATCTTTCCAAGGAATGTCATTCCTGCTTTCATCAAATTAAAGCTGATCTATATTGTCATTAGCCATTGAATTATTAAAGTACTTTTCCCCTTACCTGCCTTCCTCCTAGGTGTCAACGCTACAGACATCAACCTCAGTCACACTTGAGCTTTCTCACAGGGTTAGGTGAGGTTTTTATTTTCTGTGGGCTGCTTGAGGGCATCAGGATTTATAGTTGAAGTGAGAAAAATATCTGGTTCAACTGTTCACTGAAGAACCAGAACAGGAAGCAACATAGCCGTTTATAAATCAATTTTTTTAACTTCCCAGATAGGCAGATAAGTGAGCTATGATTGCAGCATTTAAATGAACTATCACATGCTTCTCTACCCTCTCTGCCTAAGTACCAACACTGCCCTTCCCTTTGCGTGTGTATCTTCCACTTCTTAGCCAGCAACAATTAAATCATTTCTGTGGTCCTAACTTGGGTAATTAGCCAACAAACACTATTGATGAAGTAAGTGAATGAATGAAACAGCAGACAAAGTTGCTAATGAACTCCTTGAGGAGAGTGAACAAAGAAAAAGTATTTTGGCCCTCTCGCCCCCTGATACGCGTTTAATTTCACTACCTGTCCATTCAAAACCTCCCACACAAGCTCAATAACACTCTCTTCCAGTTCTGCAGCCACAAGTTTAACCATGAAAAAAATGGAAGGAGAGAGATATATTTTAGAAACCTTAACAATTATCTAAAATAGCTCTTTGATGCATAGCAGATGTCTTCAAAACTCATATAAATGGAGCCAAAATGCCTTGCAGTTCTGAAAAAGGGAGATTCCAAGATAAGACACGTTTCCAACTGCAGCAGCTCTGGAAGAGATTTGGAATTTATATTAATATTCAACCTCAAGGAAAACATTTAAAATAAGCCCTTCTGTCTCCCATTTTGAGACAAGTGTCTTACTGGGCTTAATGCTGCTCAAAGACCTGATGTCTGCCTGAAAGCAGTTCCTCTATCTATAAAAGACAGCAGATGGGTTCAGATGGGGAAAAAGAAAGAACCACAATCAGTGACACATGGAGGTGACAGACTGAGGACTGCCTGCCCTTCATCATAACCTCTAGTTTGTTACAAAGGAGGTGCTTGGCAAGCTTTGCTGTAGGGAGGAGGACTGAGGAGGGATGGTGGATGCTAACAAGGCAACACCTCTGAGACACACAGCATGGGAGAAAAAATGTGAAGGGACATGCTGGAAGACTGAGCAACAGAGCCAAGAATACTGTCCCCACAGTTGGGATGGGATTCTTCAGTTCTGTTGCACACCAGAGGGGATAGCCAGAGTGAGGCAAAAAAACCCCAAACTGTGTCTGATACAGTGAAGTAGGTGGTACAAATGAAAAAAAACTCCCATAAAGCAGCAACAGCCAAAGTGATGATCAGGACAAGAATCTTCTCACTGCTGTGAAGAATGCATCTCATATGTAGCAGGCCTTAGATTTCATGAAGATTTAAAGCTCTTAACTCAGTGCTAGGCTGTGCTCACAGAGTATCCGGGGAGTATCTTTTAGACAAGTATAGTATACAAGAGTTAGAGAACTGAAAGACTGATGGATCAGTAATATGGAAGATTTGATATGAGGTAAACCTTAAGAATAGAAATACTAGAGCTAGAAGATTCCATATACATAATTAATGATTAAAAAAATAAGTTATATTCTCCTATGAATGCAAATGGCACAGTCATACTTAATAAAAAAAAAAAAAAAAAAAAAAAAAAAAAACCAAACCCCAACAACAAAACAGAAGATAAAAGTCAGGTAGTGATGATAATACCACAGAGGGGTAGTGTTCCCCTAATCAGCCCTGCTCTCTCCTCTCCTTGCAGGCTTTCCACCTCTTTTTTCTCTTGCCATTGCAAGAAGTGGGCCAGAAATACAAACTGCATCTGTGGCTTTCTTATACATGAAGCTCATGAGAACTTTGATTTGGCTGAAGAGACAAGACAGGAAATCTAAGTAACCCCAATCTCAACCACAGGCTGCAAATACAGAGGGTTCTGGATGTAGCCCTTAGATTAAGCTCTGTTCCAATATGTCATTCTATCTTTGTCTCTCCAACTTTCTTTCTGCAACACTCCCCTTTTCTGGCTGCTGAACTGCAGTAGAAAGCTGGACTATCTGCAGCACATGCAGAATGTTTGTTCTCTGCCTACCTCAAATCCTCTTCAACCTTTTACATATATGGGAGTATTGCAGAAGATCATTCATATGTGACTAATCAATGTTTTCCCTGTGCATTTTGGATTAAAGAGTATCTGATAGGAAAAAAATCAGCTAAAGAGTTTTTCTCTCCTCCAAGAACATGATAGAGAGGGATAGAAACCTACCTCTTGTTCTCATCCTACTGTTAAATCTTTAGGGGTTGAAGGTTTCCTTGCAATCCAAGCTCCTAACCCCAGAGTCTGGCCACTGAAAGGACATTCTCCTCCCAACCTTGCCACATCCTTGAGCACAGAGGGCACAGTCAGATAGCAGTACAAAGATGATATGTTCTCCTTTATTCAGTTACCATCCTGATCTTCACTCACTTTGAAGACCAAATGCCTTCTTTACTCACCTCAGAAGACACAAGACTTCTGTCTGTCTGCCAAAGTGGAAAGCAATATGAAATTGAATATGAAAAATGGGGTGCTGTTTGCCTCTCCCTTTTAGGGCAAATCAGTAGGAAGCAAATCCCATGCTTTTCAGAGAGAACCTCTTTTATGTAGTGTTTCAACAGAGATCTTTTCCCTCAGTCTAGCACCAGCAGCATTTCATCTCCACCACTGTGCTGTGCATTACCAGAAGTAGAGACTGGGACAAGTAGATGAAGACCTAAGCTAAATAGAATTACAGGTCCAATTCTGCAGAGGATTTACTGAAGTAATTTCATTTGTTCACTTGGAAAACCTCGTTACTGTGCCTGGGAATTCACACCACAAAGCAAACTTGAAGTACATTTAAGATTCATGCCCCTTTTCTATTGCGGCCTATATCACTACTGAAATTTTCTTTGATGCTGGAAGAAAAGGAAATTACTGTACAGTTCACAAATTGGATCCATCTGGATTTCTTACCTGTAGGAGTGAGGTGCCTCCAGGTGATGACAGGCTCAGGACGCCCATTTGCCATGCAAACCAGGGTCACATTGCTGCCCTCATTCACAGTGATGTCTGAGGAGATATTGGAGATCTTTGGTGGAACTGTGAAGACAAGAGAAAGTTTGACCTTGTTAGAAGTAGAGTTAGGGAGGGCAGCTTGCCTGGTTTATTAATCTACCTACCTATTAACCACAGCCAGCCACAAACTCATCTCACAGGCTGCATTCCTCTCACTGCTACCTGGGTTTCTGAAATTACAGCAGAGCAGTATGTACTGGGGCGTAGTTTGTATTTCAAGGGTCTACTGGTAGAAATGGCTGTGCTTCAACTGCAATGCTTGGTGTTTGGACAGATTTGGGGGTCTTCATAAAATTGCCTTTCAGAACTTGCCTGCCGACCTCAAAGCTGCATGGAAGGGGTCAGCAGGCTCCAAGTATCATCCCAGCTAATTTTTACACTCCGTGGAGGTCCTGATGGAGTTCTACATTCTCCTGCAGGATGCCAGACTTCAATGCACTGACTCAGAGAGTGTATTATTAATTGGTTTCTGTGACATCCTTCAGCCAAGAGGGATCCCCCATGGGCTACCTGCAGTAGGCAGCTTCTGGATGACTGCACCACACATGGCAGAGCACCAAAGGCACAGTAGAGTCTTTAAGATTCAAAGATCAGCCACGACTTGGGCATTCAGGATCCTTAAAAACCTTCCAAGCTGAGTTTGTGGCATGGGACCAGAGAGACCTTGAGTTGGGACCTGAACAGGCACTTCCAGGTGTGGAGTGTGCCAGCTGTTGCAGTCTTTCCTCTCGCACATCTTGCTTCCACACTTCATACACCATGTCAGGTGGTGAGAAATTTTCACTAAAAAGGAATCCTCTAATTTTTTTTTTAAATGTATTTTCAGCTTCCAAATTTGTGTGTAGCGAGGAATGAAACAACATCATTTTCTGCTTTGCTTACCACAGAGTAAACAGACTGCAGCTTCCCCTTCCCCCTCCCTGGCAGGAGTGGCTGATGGTCCTTTTGAGGCAAAACTGCCTATAAGCTAGGTGGGGAAAAGGAAATGAAGCCTGAAGAGAGCAACTTCCAGCTGTGTTGCTGGATTCACAGGAATGTTATTTACAACCCACAGCTCATTAGCCCCTCTCTGTAGGCCCCAAAATCATGGACAATGCTTGAGTATCTATGACCATGGGACCCCCTTGAAGGAAGAGGACCTGTCGAACAAAGTGAGACAGACATCTATTTTCCAACAGGCTCACTCAGCAGGCAAGGAGGGATTTAAGACAGGTGTGCTGGGGAAGGATTGCTGTGATCTGTGGAGAAGTGACCATGCAGAGGGCAGTGAGGGAGCAGCTGGGGGGCAACACAATAGGAAAGGGTTTTGCACACCTCGAGAAAGCAGGACAGCTGGGGGCCCACCTCAAATGCCTGTGCACCAGTGCAAGTATCATGGTGGAAAAACAGGAGGAACCAGATGGTCACACAGATTCACAGTGAGTGGGATGTGTGTGAAAAACTATTGGGATAACAGAGCTGGGATGAGACAGCTCTTAGAACTGGCCTGTAACACAGATACAGGTTTTCTAAGAAAGATGGGCTGGAAAGAAGAGGAAAAGAAATGCAAAGCAGTGGCTGGCATGTACCCAGCTCTGGATGGTGAACTAGCTCAGATGTAAGGAGGAGAGGATATTGCAGCATCACCCCTGCTCCTTGATGCTCACTACCAACCACTTGATTAAGAAGAGGCAATACTGCTTTAGACAGGTAGAATAAGCCTCACAATAACAGTCCCTCATTAGGGACAAACCACCTTTGGTATTTGATATTTTCTGGAAGGGAGAAAGTGCTAGGCTCAAGCAGTCCAGGACACATGGGGGTCCCTCAGGTTCAGCATGAGTTAGCAGGATTCCCTTGCAGCAAAGACCAAGCGTCCTCAGTTGTATTAGAAAGTGTGTAACCTCCTAAGTGGAGGGAGGTGTTTAAACCCTTCACATGGTGCTTATTAGACAGCATCTCAGGTACTATATCAGTTTTGGGCTTCCCAGTACAAAAAGACCATTGACACACTGGAGCAAGTCTGCTGGAAGGCTCCCAAGATGGTCAGAGGGCTATAGCACATGGCTTCCCAGGAGAAGCTAAGAGAAATGGGTCTGTTCAGTCTGAAGAAGAGAAGACTGAGAGAGATCTTATTGCTCTCTACAAAAAGTAAGTGGGAACGTGCAGGAAAGACAGAGGCAGGCTTTTCTCAGAGGTGAACAGTGAACACTGAAAAGCAGCTAACAATGTAGGGGCTGCAACGTAGGGAAAATTCTGACTCAAAAGGAGGGAAGAGCTTTTACTGTCAGAAAGTCAAGACAGGAATAGGCTCCTCAAAGAGGGGATGGAAACTCACTCTTGGAGACACAGAAAACTCACCTCTTTCCCAGTGGATGAGGGGAACACCTTGTCTCATGGTTCAGGGCAGACCTGGACACTGTTACAGCCAACAGATCTGCAGTCTGGCAGAGCCCTGAAAGTTCTGGTGCTGAAATTTAAACTGCTACTCATACTTGGAGGGCCACCTCAGACCTGATAGAAGACCAACATGCACAGGAGAGGATAGAGGGGCTTAGTCTGGGAAAGAACATCAGAGGCTGCTATTTCTGCAAGAGTTGTGGCCCAGGAATTCTGTCAGGGGACGCAAGGACAGTGACTATGGAGCATCCTCAGCACACCTTCTCCATGGTGCATTGGCAAACCTGGGTAAGCAGAGCCCAGAGTAAAACCAATAGCTAGACCACATTTTGGGAATATTGCTGTAACCTCAAGGGATTAACATTTGCATGAGGAAATAAAGCAGCAAACCAAGAAGGACGAAACTGAAGCAGAACTAGCAGGTGAAACTGTTGGCAAGTGTGAAGTCCTAGTAGAATGGTGCAATACCAAAATGGCTGAGGAGAGAGCAGCAAAAGCCACTACAGGGCAGCAGCAGAACTCCAGCTGGGACATGTATAAACTGCCACTCTCCAAAGCTGTCAAGACGTTTTACTTCACAGAGGATCAAGTAAATTCAGCCAGTACAAGCAGTTCTGACCATGCATACCAAATGCCCAAGAGGAAAAGCATGTGTCCAGATGGTCATATCTGGCTTGCCACTTTTTCAGATGAGGGCAAAAAGGACATCCAAGGCTGAAATCTTGTTAGGAGTATAATGGCTGGGTCCTTTCAGCTGCCACCTTGGTCAGAAGGGAAGGAAAGGCTAAGACAAGGGGGAATAGGGCAGGAAATAATTTCCCTCTAAATTTAAAACCTGGCTTGGCTTCATCTGTTTAGAATCCAAAGCCAGTGGACAATAATTTCACTCAGATAAAAAGTCAGAGACTTTTAATTTTCAGGGCATCAAGCCAGCATGTTAAAGTGCCAAAACTGTCAGCACCAGCAACAGTTAGCATTGCCTCCTTGGCACTTGTCATTACTTTGCACACATCTTTTTAGGACAATCTTAAAATGAGAAGCTTTGACCTTATTATTTTTCCCCATGTGTGGGTTTCATTATGCTTCCACAGGTCCCAGACTGCTGGAAGAAGGACTGCTGAGAATAAAACCTCCTGGGACCAGAATCTTCTGGGTGTCACAGCCTCCATTTGCCCAGCCGAATCCTGTTGACCTTCAAGTGGAAAATTCTTTTGTGACTGGCCTTTCTGAACCATTAGCAGAGGCAAACCACAGGCTGCAGTCCCACAGAAGGGCAAGTACTAGAGCTCAACAGCACTTACAGGCATTTTCATATTTTGACTAACAGCTTTTTACTTCAGGGGAAACCAGGCTGCTGCTGGACCCTTCTGGCTCCAAGGACCATGGGAAAGCACTGCCAAGGTCTCTGGTACTGCTGAAAAAGGTGAGATGGCCAGATTTTTTCCACTCTTCCAGCGTAAATCATATGGAGTATCCATTATAGTGTGCTTAGGATCCCCCGGGTTAAGGTGGGGATGGGAAGCAGAGCCAGACATGAAAGGAAGTACACTGTAGAACCCCACTGTTCTATCCCCAGAGAGGGAGGATGCCCCACCCACAGCAGGGACTGATTATGGAGAGATGGGAGTAAACACTGAGAAGAATGACTTGACACTCACATATTTCTGCTCCATCCCCAGAGAGGGAGGCTGCCCCACCCACAGCTGGGACTGATTATGGAGAGATGCGAGTAAACACTGAGAAGAGTGGATTGAAACTCACATATTTGTTTCTTCTACATTTCACACCTATAGGATAAGGCTGATGCCAGCCCAGCATCTCATCTTCCATGTCACTGACAGTAAATAAAAATCCCAAAGTAACCAGTGGCCATTCTCCGTAACAGAAACTCACACTGGAAGAGAAGAGAGCTGCAAGGCAGGAGTGAGACAAGGGCAGAGATACTGTAGGGTGTCCTGGACTGGGAGGGCTGCAGGGCAGGAGGGGTACAAGGTCAGAGCTGGTGTGGGAGATTTTAAGTCCCAAGAAAGATACAGTCATAGAGCTAGGTAGAACAAGCTAGTGCAGAAACAGCTTGCATCAAGCCTGTTCTAGTTAATTGCCATCAATCCTTCACTTCATGACAACTGCAACTCACATTAATTTAAATAATAAGAAAGACTGAGACATGAAAAATAGATCATGCTCCCCCAGCACAATCAATGTTGCTCTCCAGATGAAAGCAGGTGATTTGTTTCCACAAAAACACCCGCTATAGCAGTTATTACAGACCAGGGGCTGCATACGGGAGGCAGCAAGGAAACAACAAACAAGCAAACACGCAAACATCTGCTGCTGTTATCCTTGCCTTTTATAACCAAAGCCCTTCAGAGCTCAAAACTCCTCCTGAGACATTACCTGTAATAGTGTGGGTGGGCTGGATCAGTGTTCTGATTCAAGGCTATGGAAGGAGCAAAGGAGCAGTGCTACACCCCTAACGTCAGTAAATGAGTGAGCCCAAAGGTTAATAGACACAAGTTCACATATAGAAGGCCATCTCCCCCTAGTACCTTTCTAGGAGTGCAATGGGGGATGGAAAAAGAAAGCACCAAGACCACCCTTGATAAAGCACAGCTTCTAGAGATCTTTTCGTAATGTAGTTCATGCAGAACCTGACCCATGCCATGGCTCCCAAACAGTTCAGACCCCAGCCTTCTGATCAGAGCACCTAGACACAGCACAGGCACAAAGCAGCAAGAGTGAGAACCGGTGCTTAGCAGAAGTGGTACAAACAGTACTTACAGGCTGGGGGCAGCAGTTCCTGGCTGCTGCACTGATAGCACTCCACTTTCATGATGCTTCACATGACTCCTCAAAGCAGCAGGAGGATGGGTTTGTGAGAAAAGGGCAGGAAGCACAGGACTAGGAACTCAGCTCAGGTATGGCAGAATAAAAAATGCAAACTGAGGGATGGTGGACACCTTATTGGAAAACTCTGAGAAGTGTAAATGCACTCACATGAAATTCGGTCTTCCCTCTGGATAAAACAGTGCCCTGCATCTAAGACCCTTGGATGGAGCTTTCCATTGTGAGGCAGCTACTCCCCAATCTCCAACTCCAAGACTGCTCAACAGTACAGTATGCTTTCAATAAGTCAGAAAATACATTAAAAAAAATACAGCTCTTATTCCCAATCTACAGACCTATAATACAGCAAAAGCTGTTTAATACCTCCAAGACACAGATGCAAACAGTATTGAAACTGCCTAAGAAAGCCCATAAGCTCATTTAAGTGGTCTAACTGCTTGTCCAAAAAAGGGCACCTCTGATACAAATGGAAAGTCTCAATCCCTTCCACATATCCTCGTTAGTTGCTTTCTCCAGCTTATTTCCTTCCTCTCTATTGGCATGTAGGACCCCCATCTGTTGGATAAAATTAAGAGTCCCACCCACTAATTCACAGGAGTCACCAACTCTCATGGCAAAGAAAAGAAAACATCAGGACTTCTCTCCAAAGTCAAAGGAACTTTGCAGCCACTAAAACCCTCCCCAGGTGCCTATCAATTAGCCTTGAGAGTTCTTATTTCCTTATCCCCAGATCCCAATTAACAGCACTTTATAAAAAACGCTAATAAGCCCCAAGGCAGAGGTAGGGGGGATGCTGACCATCATATGGTCCTTCAGTGCTTTAAAACAGCCACCTTGCTCACCACAATTAGGGGTCCTTTCCTGGGGCAATTAATTGACAGCAAATTGGCCTCATTAGTCATTGTTTAGTTAAAGTGTTTAGCCGTGAAAAGGGAACCTGAAGAAGGGGCTGAGCTGCTAAACACAACTAAATGGTTTAATTTCCCTCTTATGTGTGTAGCAGGCTAATCACAGCTCTTTACAGCCATAACAAGAAACGGCTTGTTGATGCTAAAGTCCGAAAATGGAGCAAGCTGAGGGCTGGAAAGTAAAATCCAGACACCCTTTGGGATGCAGCATGGTAATGTTTCTGAAGCATTCTACAGAAGAAATGTGACATCAGACCCAAGATGTGTTTTTTACGGTCCGATTCACGCTGCAGCCTCAGCCAGAGGGAGACGAAGCTGTCAGCAGAGCGAGAGGGCAGGGAGGGAAGTTGTTGAACTTCATTAAAGACAGTGGACTCTGAAAGAGCCTTCTGACCTTCCACTCTGCTAGGCTTGTTTCACTCTTGCTCAGCATTAAAGCTTCTGTGAAGTAGAGGCAAATGCTGAAGGCTTGGTTTTATTTTTTAATCCCCCGGGAACTAAAAACCTCTCAAAAGACACTACAGAGTTTTCACAAGGTGTAAAAATTCTCTCTTTATGCTATCTGAAAGTGAGTGTCTCATCACGTGGCCTTTAGGGAAGAGTCTATGACAGCCAGAGGACGGACACCCCTTTAAAAGATCTGCGGTTCCCAAGCCATGGTGTGCTCCCGCACCGCCCCGCACCGCTGGGCGCTCCTCTCCATCACGCATCGCTGCTGATGCCGCGAGAGGCCAGGCAGAAGGAGGCACAGGGGCCGCCAGCCTGGGCCGTGCATCTTGGAGAGCTCCCCATCATGCAGCTGAGCCTCACCCGCTGAGACGCCAGGCAGGAAATTATTTGAAATCCAGATGGGGACTGTGCATATCGCACTGCCTGGGAGCAGACAGGATCCTGCAAATCAAAGCCACGTGCAAAGCTACCCATGAGCTGAGTAGCATGTCAGAGCGCACTGCACTGGAGAGTAAGAGTTTACAAGCCAAAACATTTTGTGTAAAGGAATGCTCTGCCTCATCCAATATATAGTTAAGTGTCTGGACTATTTTTCTGTGTAACATTCCACAGAAAGCCCTTCCAGTACATTCTTTCTTTCTTAGCAGAGAGCAGCAGAGTGTGAACACGTTGCACTGTCCCATTCCGGAGCTGTTGGAAAAGTCAGCACAGAACTGGGCTCAATTCCTTATGCTCATTCTCACTGATTTTACTTGTTACAAACTTGTCTCCATTAAATTTTCAGGAGAGAAATTATTTAGCTTCCACACTGGGAGAAACACAGAACATCTTAAATCTCAAGCCAGCCTTGTTTTTCAATGCCCTACCGTGACAGTGTAGGTCAGGGTTAAAAGCAGTCCTGTTCATAGCCCAGCACCTCCACTTCAAAACTGGATGTCAGCCTTGCACTCTAAAGCAGCTCCAGCTCCGAGCCTGAGCTCCAGCTTTTACCCAGTGCTGATTGTATTTCACCCGCACCTGGCTTTTTGGTGTGCCCTCACCAAGCACAGGTTTACAGCACCCACATTTTTGGATCCTGATGCTGTCCAGGAGAGTAGGTTCTCAGTTATGTGCTCAGCATGTAAATGAAAGCATAAAACACAAGCCAGGCATATGCCCAATATCAGCTTATCACCAGATTTGCACCTTTGCATATGAAGTTCTTTGCTACAAACCTTCCTTTTCTTTTCTATTAACATACTGAATTTATGCCACTCATGTGTGGTTTCTGTCTTTAAAGCACTGCTCTGTGCATTTGCTGTTTGTGTTGCTACAGTTTTTTCTGCTTGTAAAACTGACTTCAAGAGCTTTATGGCTAACCCTCCTAGAGGAGCCTGCTGTGACAACACAGCCTTCCTCACAGGACATGTAAACAACAACAGAAGTGCTTGCCATGCTAATCCATAGGGATTAACTCTTGGAATGTCACCTAATCCCAAACATTTTAAGGACTGCAGATGTACACAGCTTTTGGTCTTTGTTTCAAGTGTGTTTACATATTCCCTTAGACTGTTCTTTTTAAATCTGGTAAGTATTTACTTATGGGACTGAAACAATACAAAATCTTTCTTTCTGCACACATAATTAGCATCCTGGAAGAAAAATCCTTTGAGAAAAGTTGTCCTTAGTGTCCAGGTCCTCCAAAGACATTTCTGAAAATTTTCTTAAGAAGAACTTTTTCACAGAAACATTAAGCATGTTGGATGTATGCAGCTGAGTCCTAATATGCAGCCTTTCTAGGGCTTGATTCAGAGCCAAGAGATCTTCTCCTTTGATATTAATGACCTTTGGACAAATCCTTATATAACAAGAATAGGTGACGGCTTCATGAAATGCTGCAGCCAGAACAGGGTTGCTTTATTAGCCAGTTGAGGGAAAAAAAAAGCAAGATTATGGGTTTTTAACTGTGTCCCAGCAGCCCTTGCCTCCTGCCTGTTAACTCCTTCTTTACAGCCGTAGCCTAGGGAGCACTGGCCAGGTATGAGGGGAAAAAATAAGAGAAAAGCCTATGTCATTCCAGGGCTAGAGGTACAGGTCCAGAGAAGGCCTTGATTGGGCAGGTGGGGGAGTAAATTAATTTCATCTAATACCTCACTCTGGCTGGAGACACAGAGACAAATTTTTTGCTTGTTGTTTTCAGATCTTATGCTGTTGCTTATATTCAGCTCGTTAGGGACAGAGACCAACAGAACAGAACAGAACAGCCATCATGAACCACTGACAAACATCCACATAAAGGCTGAGTGAAAAAGCCATCTCTCTCCAAAGCCTGTTCTCAGATTCCCTTGACTGCCCATGGTTTATCCCACATCCTCTTCGACAAGCCACAGCGTGATATATATGACTCTCAAAGTGTCTCGTGCATACCACATACCTAAGGATCTGGCTCTGTTTCAACTGAGGCAGTTTCTCAGTGACAAGCCTTTCACTCAAATAAAATGCATGTGATACATGTAGAATATTTTTTATTAGCAGGCTTTCCTTTCTTACACATTGTAGTGAGCAAAATGGAGCAGGGCAGCTTGCTGTAACCACCTTTCAAGATTGCTTTCAGGCTTCTAGAGGAGCAGAAAGCTACAGCAGCACTTTGGAAATGCTGGGTTTTCTTTCAGTCAAAAGTATAAAGAACAAAGATAATAATCCCATACTGGGACCTTTCTTTACACAGAATCACAGAATTCTTTACACAGAATCACAGAATGTCGTGGGTTGGAAGGGATATTAAATCTAAAATAATTTAGTTCCAATTCTCCTGCTGAGGGCAGGGACATCTTTTACTAGATCAGGTTGCTCAGAGCTTCATCTAATCTGGCCTTGAACACTTCCAGAGATGGGCAACCTGTTCCAGTGCCTCATTACTCCTATAGTAAAGAATTTCTTTCACACACCTAATCCAAACCTGCCTTCTTTCAGTTTGAAGCCATTTCCCCAACCTGTCACTACATGCTCTTGTCAATATTCTCCATCATCCTTCTGAAAAGATTCCTTCAGGTACTGGAAGGCACTGGAAATTAGGTCACCTCAAAGCCTTCTGTTCTCCAGGCTGAACAATCACAATTCTGTTAGCCTTTCCTTGTAGAAGAGATGCTCCACCCCTCTAATCACCTTGGTATTCCTCCTCTGGACTCACTTCAACAGGTCCATGCCCTTCCTGTGCTGGGGGCTCCAGAGCTGGATGCAACACTCCAGGTAAGGATCTCACAGGCCAAAGTAGAGGGGCAGAATCCCCTCTCACCCTGCTGGCCGCGCTGCTTTGGATGCAGCCCATGATACAACTGGCTTTTTGGGCTACAAGAACACATTGCTGGATTGCATTGTCACTGTTTCTGGATCTACAGATGTTGGCCTTTCCCACCACACAAAGTTATAAAATGCCAGCTGTGAGACCTTCACTTGATAGCCATTGTTGAGCTTGGGGATAACTGCAGCAGCCTCATTTCTAAAGGCCAGGGTGTTATCATCAGCCATCTGAGAAGGGAAAGCTGAAGAGTTCAAGGCAAAGAATCCCTCCTGCCACAAATGCTAATCTACACAAGTCTGGTACAGCAGAAAAGAGGAAAAAACAAAAGTAGTACTCCTGAAGTAAAGGCATCTTTGAACAAAGCAGACGGCTGGCTAGAGCTGAGATGTGATTGTTGTGATCTCCTTCCCACAAAGCAGCCAAGAGCCAAGGTTCCTGAGAAGGACAGTTTCTGCTGTTGGAGCTTCCTTGCCAAAACAGAGTGCTCTGTTTTGGTTCAGCCACGTGCAAGAGCACCTTGACGTCTTGGAATATTGCTGCTGTTTTCCTTTCCAAATTTTGCTGTGTGGTAAAGATATGCTGCATACATGCAGACAGCCTCAAAGGGAGGGAAGGCATGAATCCCAAGAGCTTTGCTCTGTAAACATATGACATTGAATTGGTGCCATTTCAATTAAAGGTGAATCTCTCCCAGACTGCCAGGAATGAGGCTTATTCCTTGTAGTCTGCAGCTTTACTAGGACACGTAAAAAACCTTTCTCCTTCCCCCAGAGTGGTTCAAGGCTCCCCTCTTCAAAGTTAATGGTTTGCTACTCTCAGTGTTACAAACCAAGAAAATCATAGAATGGATAAGGTTGGTAGGGGTGACAATGGGTCATCTGGTCCAAACTTCCTGATCAAGTATTGTCCTAGACTACACTGTCCATTCAGGAGAATGAGGTTACATCCAGAAGGGTTGCCAGCACCTTTGTGTTTAGTGGGACAACATCTTTACAGACAACAACTTTCATCTAAGATTCTGCAAGCAAATACTCGCCACCCCAGAAATCCAGTGCTACTGGCTGCAGAGTAGGAATGAGGTATCTCCTCTGATTTACAACAAAGAACACAAACTAAAAAAACTGCAAACACTTCCACTGCAGTAGGGAATCAAAAACTAAGTCCAATGAGGAATACAAGATGTGTGTCTCTACTGTGACAGCACATCCACATCTGAGCCTCTATAGAAGCACAGTTATCATGGTAAGCAACACTACTAAAAAAACTGAAGGAATCACTCAGGTGGTCTGGTACTCCACATTCAGTGATTGTTCTACATCCTTGTGCTGCAACTTTCTAAGGCTCAGTTCTCATTCTCACTCTTAGGGAACTAGTGCATGCAAGATATATGGCATCCCCAGAGACTGGTACCCCACTGGTGTCACAAGAGGTACGATGCCTTATCCATCAACAGCTCCAACAGGTGAGTAGGAGGGTTAGAGAAGAATATCTGCAAAGCCTCAGACTGTTCTTTATGAGGAATTAACAAGCTGCAAAGTTCCTTGGCAGAACAAAAAGGGTAAATGCAAGGCAGATGAAACAGGCTGATGCTTCACTGCTGGTATAAATTAAAGAAACATGAAGTACTCTTTTACATGAAAGGAAATGCAAAGAAGGAGAGAATCAGCCCTGTGGTTCATAAACCCAAGGTAAAAAGCTGGCCCCTCAAAATACTATGCAATCTGAACAGGAATAGTAGAAATGTAATCAATATAGTTAGGGATACTGATGAATGATAAGGATACAATCATACACTTTCCTTTGTGATGGTCATGATATACTGGAGTCTGCAAAAGTTATTTCTCCAAAGTATAAAGAATGATAAAAAATAAAAAGAAACTTTGCATCAGAACATAATTCTGAAAACTCTTCCAAAGCCTGAAGAAAAGCAGAGATACAGCTGAGATGGCATCACACGATGGATCAACCTGCCACTGGATTGGGCACAGACACTCATGACAAATAGGCACAAGGGATGCAGCACAAATACAGTGTGACACTATATCCTGGGCATATGCTTGATGTATGGAGGATTAAATGCCACACACACACTGTCCTGGGTAGATTGTATCTAGTGCTGACAGATACCTGAGGGATCTGTCTCTTCCTTTATACACTTTGGCAATTGCCATGCCAACAAAGGATTATGGGTACTTGGGGGGGGGGGTGGTGGTGACAAGGAGAGATCATTTGCTACTCTGTTTAAAAGAGACTTTATCCTCTGGGGGGATTTTGTCAAGATGCTGGATTTCTTCTGAAATTATATTTCTACCTGCCTATACACATTTGAGGTTGATGGGCTTTTCTCCTTTCTTCTGTCCCTCTAGCACAACACCTCATTCTTCTGGAGTCCCAAACAATCTTAAAGCAAATGTGGCTTCTGTAAGTCAGTTTGAATAGTGCAGCCCTCAGCCCTGGTCTCCATGCAAGCTGCAAAGGCAGGAAGACAGCCAACATGCTATAAAGACCAATTCCTCTCCCTCTGTGGTGAGCCCTGTAATTGACGTCTCTGTTCCTCCAGAGAGACAGACTGTCTTGAGTATGAGATAGCTAACTATCACCTGGGGAGGTGATTAAGAGGGGGAAGGAGAGAGAGAGGGGGACACAGCCAGACAGACAGAAAGGCAAAGAAAGACAGACAGAAAGGAGAACTGAGGAGGGGGAAAGAGGAAAGGACTGACAGTGTAGTGCAGATGAGAGAAAGACAGTAGCACTTGATGAATTAAGTTGTCAACTTTGGCATCACCTGTGTACCATGTCATGCCAATAAATTCATTGAAGCTGAACCTGCACCGTGAGTCAAGAGTGAGAGAGTGCTGATGGAAGGAAGAAATTTAAAGACTCAGAGCAATTTATGAGTTACCTCAGGAGGGAAGTAGTGACAATGGGGAAGGAGAGGTGCTTCCCCTTCATGCTGGGCAGGGAAGCTTGTTTTGGATTCAAGATGTCAACCCAGTCACTCTGCAGACAGTAAAGAGGTAGAGACAGAGACTTGCTTCAATAAAGAGAAAGGCAGTGGAGAGGCTTGCTGGGGTCCAAGGGGAGCATAGCAGGCGCATGCCTTGGCATATATGCCTCAGGAAATCCCTTGAGGTGCTGAGAGAAGATGTTGAGAACAAGAAGCCAGGTACCCCATTGTGAAAGGAGACAAAGGGCGTAGAGCACAGTCAGCACTGAAGAAACATGAAGGAAAACAGAGCACAGCTCTGGCACAGAGGGGTGGCTGTGCTGGAAATCCAGGAGGGACACAAAGTCCTCTTCTGACTCTGAAATTGGAAGCGTGGCACTGAGATGTGAACAGCTTTGACAGGCTGTACCAGGGAAGTACTGTGCCAAGGTGCTTTCCTGCACAGCTAAGGAGATTCTCACTAACTTTTTAGAGGATTTTGTGTATGTCTTAAAGGAGGAGCTCACAGGCTCCTTCCATCCCCCAGAACAGCAAAGTCTGCTGGATATGACTGGGGAATAGGAAAACCAATGCTACAATGCCCTCACCCAATACATTTTTTTCTCCTCCTGCAACTACAGCTTCCCAAACTGAACAGTATCTGACCCACTTGTTTGAGAAATGCATCTGCCTCTTTACTCCTTTCCTTTCTTTCATCTAACTCACCACTTCCCACACAGAAGCTTTTGCAACCCTTGTGCTCACAGACAATGGTTAGCTCCTAACAAAAACTCTCTTATCAACCACAGGGACTAAGCGTGGTAGAGGCTGATTTCCAAAGCAACCTGAGACCCCCTGTGACCCCATTTGCAGCCATCCAGAGATGTTTACATTCATGTGACAAGACGTGTTCACTGACCCTTGCAATGAGCCGATCTCAACGAAGCGCCAGGCCCAGCACCAGGAAAGAGAGAATACCACCTGCTCTGAGATTCATCCTTTCATAGTCTCTGCTGCTGTGCACTCCACTGATGCCACAAGTGTGCACGGACGGGAGGGAAGGAAGGAGAAAGGAAAAAACCTAGATTTGTCCCTCAGGAAGAAGTATTGGTGGTATTTCCTTCAATCAGGGAGAAATTCTGACTCAGCCACACAAGTAGAAAAGCTAGTCTTTTCAGCCTGAGTGAAACACTGGAGATTTACAACTGTTCAGGGTATTTGGAAAGTTTGGATAGAAATGTGTGTGCACATGCATAACATTTCACAAATCCATGCAGAGGAAATAACGCATATGGCATAAAACTAACTTATGTGGATATCTGTGTGCACACATACAAAAACATAAACATAATTAGAATGCGTATATGTTTATAATTAGATACATACTGATATATGTATATATACAAATACTGCCATTTGCTCCTGAAACCCCCAGCCTCTTTGAGAGCTCTTGTTTGGCTGCTGTTTTGCAAGCAGCCAGGCAGCCACGACACAGCTGTCCGGACTGGGGTCCCCTGAGCTCTGTGGTGGAGCTCTGCTGGCTGCGTTCAATTTGACATCAAATGAGAGCAGGGATCGCTGAGCCAAGCTCTGTTCTGATCTGACTGGTGCCCAAATCAGCTCAGCTGTAGTGCCCTCGGGCTGTGGCCCTGTATTAAAGTTGAGGGCAGCTTTAATCTGCTTCATCGTTTGCACAGTGGAAGCTGTGCTTGGCCTACTGGGAAATTATGAGCTTGTCCCTCATTCAAGTAAAGTGGACATTACCGGGAGTTGTGATCTTTGTGTTCATGGAACTTAGTTTAGATGATCTAAGCTTGTGGCTTCCAGTCATTCTCATTCTGAGGGCTCCTTGTAATTTCCTAGGGAAGGTACCTGTACCGTACAGGGAATGTAACTCTCCTAACAATAGGTTTGGTTTTCATGAAGTTCATAGACTTCCTGAGAGTTACAGACTACGATGGTCTGATGGATTTTCACTTACTATAGGGAAGAAGGAAAAAAGCCTCACAGTTCATAGTCTTCTTCTGTCAGGGGTATTGAGTTGATTATTACCCCCCTTAGCAACAGGAATAAAAACACAGAGCTGCAGGCATGGGGACCTTTTGCCATGTGGTACACTTAAGCATCCCTGTCTCCTTGAAAGGTTACAGGGACATCCTGCCCCACAAGAAATCCCTTCTAACCACACACATGTCCTCATGGACATTGTTGCTCGTGAAGGCACCCCACTGACTCTCTGAATTGCCTAGACATCCCACCCACAACAGGACAATGGGACACACATGTAAATCCCTGAATGCCAGGATGTCAGAGCACAAAACCTTCACCATCAATAGTGTCCTGGCGCCTGGATGCTGGCCTTGGTGGCAGTGATGACAGCTGTAGGAGGGCTGTATTGCTTTTTACAAAATGTAGTTTGTATACATGACACCACGCAGAAGAAACAGTATTAGTCAAGATTATTCTCTTCCTCAAAAAGCCATTTAAAACCAACCATGACCAACTTGTATTCTTGGAACTGCTGAGGATCCCAGGACACCTCAAAGGTGGTTTGTCTTCATCTGTATCTAACCAAGCAACAGATAAATGTATAGTAAGGAAGTGTTTAGATCATGCTAGAGGCTACGGAAAGGAAGAATGACTTTTATTTGGAAAGACTGTTCAACAGAGGAGATCCCAATTAATAAAGAAATAAAAATAGGTGACATTCATTATGACATTTAAAAGACTAGATGCCAAGTATTTGTTAAAGTACCACGTGGTCTGGGAGAAGGCAATCAAAGAAAAACGGCTTAGAAAAGCAGTGAGTAATGGTGACCCAATCCATTTAACTATTGACAAAACACAGGTGAGGAAATGTGCAGAAGAAAAAAATCTCTACAAATCATCAACTAATGGATTAAATGCATCTGAGTGTGAGATGGAAATTAACTGATCAATTCACTCAACAGCTGCTAATTATATGTGACAAGGCAGGCAGACTCCAGAAGTCTACGGAGCTCAAAAGAAAACAGTGCTGGTAGAAAAATTTGAAGGCTGCCTCTTGCCACTATGGGGTGTGACATTTGCCCCAGTGAGAGAATGTCACTGTCACTGAATAACACTTAACTCTGCTATTGTTTGAAGTCTGTATTTCAAAAGCACGGAACTGGGATTCTCTCTCACTGCTTTATAACAATTTGCAACATTAGGTAGAAATATATGGTATCAAAATTAACATGCCAATCTAAACAAAATTAAAAGTAATGCTACAAAAATGAAACCTTTTTGCCTCATTGCAGTTAAACATTTTGACATTAGTGAAACGAAACTAGAAAGTTAAAATGATTTGTTGTGACACTCATCTGTCCAAAAATTTTTTTGCATCCCATGCTCCTGCAAAATGCTTTTATGCCAAAAGAACTGATCTTCTGATAGGAAGCAATCTCACATTTTCTGATCACTACTTTCACAATTTTATTTTGAATTTTCATTAACACTAATATTTTCCACTTCCATTTTGGCTTACACCATTTAGGAAATGATCACAGAGATATTGACTACTTTTTCTCTCCCCTTAGGCTTACACTTTGCATATATTGATCCCTTGGGACTCCTTTAAAGTCATGTCTTTGGAGAGTCAGCAGATTGTAGGATATATAGAAAATAAATAAATACTAATGATGAATTAATTGATCACCAGGGAAAGATTAGTACCAAAGTGTGATTTTTCCTTGAATGAGATCAGAATGGGAACCTCACTGGTGCAATTCTCACCCTGCACTGTAGCACTGAGTTTTGAATCCACTTTTGAAGTAAGGATAAGTGCTAAGCACATATACTAGCAATTAAACTATTAATTCATAGGGCAAAACCAGTGGCTTATAAAAGAACAGGCATATAAGCCTGGTTTTAATACCCAAATTAGGTATCTCAGGCCTGACATTATGACACAAGCAATGAAATTTCTAGAGATGATGAGACCTGAGCCAAGGCAGTCTTCCAGATTCATCGCACTAACAGTATTTATTATCTTTTGTCAAACCCCAACTCTGTAACTTGTGGGGGTCCAGCATGTTCTATGCATTGCCTATGATACTATTTTTAGACTGTTTTTAAAATTCATGGTTAAAGGGAACTCAGAGGATGCAATGTTTAATACAGTGCTTCATGAACTCTTGCTAGCAAATTTAATTCAATCTGTCTTGGGTTAGGAGCACTGTCACGGATTGGCAATTGCCTGAAGAGCCATAAACAAGGGATAATGACAAGGGGCAGGTAGGAGCAAAGGTGTAAGCAGGTGTAAGCAAGGTGCTGAAGGAACCATGAGAGGTCTGTTTTCGTTTAACATCTTTATTAATGAGCCTGAAGAGTAGCTTGCTAATGAGTGGTAGATGATGCTCAACTGGGAGGTGCTGCAAACATCCATAAGGACAGATAAACATAAAGGGGTACACAGGGATTAGCCATAGGAGCAGAAAGAAAATCATTGAACAAATTCATTATCTCTGCGGAAGAAAACAAAAAACCCAAACAGCTCATATTAAGGAAAGATCACGGGGGTTGAAGAGACCTGCACACCATTTCAGACAGAATGAGTGTGCAACTTCGGATGAAATTTCTCAAAGCATTGAAGAATGTAAAACTGTGGGTTGCCTAAACTCAAGACAAGAATAAATGGTAAAGCATCCAGGCACTTTATTAACTACATGAAAATGTCATCTAAGGCCCAATCTAGAATACATCTGTACTGGGGATGGCACATCAGCCCATATCTATCTTCACAGATGGGTTAAAATGTACCAAAAAAGTAATGCTTCAAGTATTGATTGAATGCTTGAAGGGGAAGAAATGCTTCCCCCATTTGAGGGAAAATAAGCCACACTAAGGAAGAGGGAAGGAGAACACTGAAACTCCTGTATTTCAGTACACTTAACAGTAATGCTGAAGATGTAAAAGGTGACAGAAAACTCCCTAGGACCGAGACAAATGACATAGTAGAAAAATAAAGTTTCAGACAAAAAGATACCATGTGGTGCAAGAATGGTCCTCTTTAGCATTGCTAAGAATACATATTCAACAGCACCATTTTTTCTGCTGTAGCACCCAAAAGATGTGGAAAAAAGCAGGTGGGGCATTCCTTAGCTTGCTAAATCTGAGTGGACAATACAGAAGTTCCTGCACAACATCTCACTGCAACACAAAAACCTGACTTGATCAAGGTTCATTCCACACTATTCCACAATTTGGCTAAACTTTCATCTGAGGCTGATCTATACCACTTGCTCTTAGTCAGAGAAGAGTTTGGTATTTAACTCCCCAAGTAACCTGGAGCTGGAGTGTTCCCCCTGCACTCCTGAAAGCCTGGCCAGAATTTGCTGTCTTTGCTGTAAACGCAGAAGGTCCCAGGACTGCTTTTGAAAATATTAACTATTCCATGGCTGTGAATCCTTGCAATTTTGCATCCCATTACAAGACCATGATACTTAAAAGACTACATTATCCCTTATGGCAGCTGTGCTTTCTGACATTTAGTACTTATATTTCAAAAAAAAAAAAAAAAAAAAAAAAAAAAGTAAGGGAAGACAAACCAGAATGAGCAATCCAAAGAGAATAACTTATCAGGAACAAAAAAAATATGTAATTTCATCTGTCCTTTCTTCCCAGCACCTGTGGTCCATCTGTGCCTACTTCAGCTCCTTAATTTAAGGTCTTTAAAACTTAACTGGGCAAAAAAGAAGCAGAAAATGTATGTATGTTAAAAAATGTATGCTTATGTATGCTAAAAAATTCTGAATGAATGGGGGTGTCAAGGGACAAAGAAGACAAGGAAGTTATCAAAAATAGAATATTCTACTGATTACAGCAGTTCAGAAGCAGGCCCTGCCACTCACTTGCTCTTATTCTGGGCAAGCTTCCACGTGCCTCAGCTCACTGGGAGTTTTTGCAATCTTTTTTTGTACCACTCCCTTTTTATCAGGTCCATTTTAACTGTAGACTCTATAAAACAGACACTTTCTCTCAGGCTTTGTTTGCAACCGTACACAGACTTACTAGAAGTGGTCAGTGCACTAATTTAAATTGGAATAAGCAACATGAAATTATGTTCCTTAGTCTGCACCACAAAAATGCCAAATGCAAAATTAAAAAAGAATTGTTTTTTTTCAAGTAGGAGCTAAGTAAAGAATCTGAAGTATTAGCTCACTTGAAAAAGTATGGCTTTAACTCTGCATGGTGTTCACTGCAAAATGGCAAAATTATATAATAAAACCCCACTAAAAAAAAATGCAACTGGACTTCAATAAAACATCACAACTCAGTCTGAAATATATTTTTCCCTCAGAAAATTATATTCAGGATGCATAAAATAACATCATTTAGGACAGATTAGGATAGTTAATTTTTTTAAAGTTGATGAGATGAAGAAATAAGCAAGGGAGCCCAGAGAATTTAAGAGACTTGCTGAAAACCACAAAAGACATAAGTGCTTTTGTCAGGAGGCCTCATACTTTAAATTTTGGGCTTAGATCCCAGGGTCACAGAGTCTGAGAAGGAATACTTTTTGCACATTGAAAGTGTGATGCTATGAACGGAGTGCTTTAACACTCACAGAGAATATCCAGTAACAAATTCAGGGTGTAACCCAAGGGGCCAGATTTCAGGCATATAAGCACTCCACAGGGCACCTGGCTGCAGCAAGTGGACCACTAGTTTTGATACATAAGTTTTTCTTTTTCTCAAGCTACATTTCCAGTTGAGCAGAATAGCTCTCCTTGTCCTGACAGGCAAATGTGTACTGTCCCCTTTTCTGTCGACAGCAGAGGATAGGAGGAGGCAAGAAAGGTTCAGATGACTTCCTGGACAAAGGAGGTTTGTAGCTGCAGCCTGATGAACATTGGAGATAAGAGCAGCAACAGCAAATTGGCCCCAGTGGGAATGGCAGCAGCAATCTCTTCACCTAAAGGCAAGCCAGCAATTACGCTTGCAGTGCCCAGTGTCTGTCTGTTCCCACCACTGCCCTTCCATCGCTGCCCCCATGCCCCCCACTCACAGACCAGGCATACTCAAGGCTACTGCTCTGTTATGCACAGCTTGAAAAAAAATTCCAGTCCTTTCTTTCTCCTGCTCTGTCTGAAGCCAGAGCTCTGAGCCTTACTGCCTGGGATAACAAAACAGAGAAAAGGGTTTGGGCAGAGAGAATAAGGAGTACAGCACATCAGCCATAGAGAACTGGGATAAAGCAAGCTCAGATTCCCTATCCACAACTGACTTGAAGACAAGCAATGGACATTCCTGACATGCCAAGGAGCAGTTCAACCACCCAAGATTTCTGACAGTATAAATCCAGCAGCAGTATTGGGGGAGCACTGTCCTCTCAAGGCAGCAGGGCTGCAGAGTTTGTTGACAGAGGGCTCTGTCCCAGCATCCAGCATAGCTCCAAGGTTGGCTGAATGCCTGCAGTGTCTCCCAGCATACAACAAGTTAATAACAAGATTTTCAGAATTCTCTGCATGCTGTGAACCTCCTCCCTGAGCTCCTTCTTTTGTCCCAGCTCCCTTCCTTATTTTCCTGAGTCAGCATGGCTCATAGCAGTCAGCTACAGGAAAACGGCTTAATAGGATAGCTGGACAAAATTAAAGGGGCGTTATTAATTTGACAGGTGCTGCTGCCTGGTGTCATGTCCCAAGTTTGTCCTATAGCTGTGCTGATTATTTTCTCTCCTTGGATCAGGGACATTTCATTTATTAGCACTGAACTTCCCCCTCACTGCCTGCAGCCACTGCTGCTCTGATCTCCCCAATTCACTTTGCAATTAAATTCTGTCCTCTTGTGAAACAACTGTGCAAGAAAGGTCTTGTGTTTTGTTTTCTTTTTTTTTCCCCCTTGACCAGGTTCTTCTTGGTCAAAACAGCCTCTGGAAATCCTAGCTGAATCCCAAACAGAGTAAAGCTAGCTGGGAACAGTATAATATGAAAAGGAGTCTAAAAGCTGTAGTTTTATATACCTAAAATACTCATCTCAAAAGGGAAGAGGAAATGGGGGTACTGGAGGCCACTAAGTCTTAGTTGTAGAGCTATAAATCTGATAGAACCATGCAGTTGCTGGAGATTTACATGAAGGTGGCTTGAAAGGAGACCCAAGAGCTTTCATGTTGGAAAATCTTGAGATGAGGAGCATCAAAATCATCACATTGTTCCCTTTACAAATACTGTCAGTCAAACCAACTGATGAGCAGGAAGACTGAGGAACATGATTGCTCCCCTTTAAGTGATTTACTTTATTGTCACTGCAGGTAACACTCTGTGTTTTGTTAGTTTTGTTCTTTTGTGATTTTTGTTTGTTTGTTTGTTTGTTTGTTTGTTTGTTTTTGTTTGGTTTTTCCCAGGAATCACATTAACAGCTATAAAACTGCAAATTTAAATGAACTCTGCTTGGGATCTGTTTGTGTTCCTTAAAGATCTGCATGGCTTTTTGTTTGTTTCCTCTCATCCTACTTCTCCTCTACATATAATTCCCCAGAAACCTTCACGTCATAAATTACTCCTTTGCTGTTTCCCCTTTTGAAGCCAAATCTTCATGCCTCCCTTCTTTTTGCCTTCTTCTCTCTATTTGTATAGAAACAAATACCACCTTTCTCTGGACGACTCATGTCAACCCTTTCATTCATTCATTCCTAGGACTACCTGTTAGCACGTATCAGTAAGACATTTCAGGTTTTGTGGAACTGCACAACCTTTCATAAGCCCTTGCTGTCTCACGAACTTTAATTAAATGCAAACACTTTTTTCTAGGCTTCCTTGACATTCCCTCAGTTCTCATTCCCTTTCCTATCACTGAATATGTCAAAGGCTGAAGATAGCAGAAGTGATATTACTCTTTCTTAGGAATGAATGTTTTTTCCAGGACTGAGCTGGCCTGCACTGATGCCAATTACACCAGCTTTTTAATGACTTCATTACTACTAGAACCACTATAAAGCATTGGATTGAAAGGCTGGACCAGCCTTTTTAATTGCACAGAGGTACCGATCATCGTGCCTTTATGTACTTGAGATGTTCTTTCTGATCCTCCACTTCCCTGAGCCAAGGATAGCTCCCCAGGCTAGGCAGAACAGAATGAGGAAAATGTGAGTAAAGCAGCTGGTGTAAGTTGCCTCTCTCTGGAGATATCCATGTGAGAAGCACAGAGCACTTTGGGCTGTTTTAAGCATGACAGCTGGCCAAGTAGCAAAGGTCAAGACAGCAAGGGAAAAAAAGGAGGAGAGAGCTCAGCATGAAGGATTTGTGGAACATCACAGGATTTTTTTCCAGCACAGTGATTTGGCCATTCCCAAAAGGCAGGGGGTCAAACTCTGCTCTTAAACATAGCAGAATGAACAGTGTTAAGCTCTCTGACTGCTGCATATCGCAATACTAAATAAGTGCTCGGGTGCTGCATTTAGAGACAAACCAAAAGAACAGAAGGGAAATGCTTTATGAACCAGTTGACCATTGTTGATCTCTTAACAAGGGTAGGTAAGAGAAAAAATCCAGGGTGCCTGACACCAGCTGGCTGGGAGAAGATGAGGGCACCAAAGGGCTGAGAAGTTTCTCAAAATGGGGGCTATCCCTAAGACTCAAGAATTTGTGTCTTCCTGAGGTGGGAGGGTGCATGGGAAGCAGCTGTCTCCTAGAAGCCATGGGAAATGATGCTGCTTCTTCAAGTCACTGGGCCTGCTGTAGATGAGTTTGGCCAACCACAAGAGAGGCCTGTGACATGAGCTATTGGCACATAAAGCAGTGCTGGGTGAACTCTCACTGGCATGGGCAATTCTCAGTATTGCCATGAAGTGCAGCTCTCTTTCCCCTTCCCTCTCTTCCCTATATCCCTCCACTCCAGCTTGTCAGTGGGGAACAGCAAAGGGTTGCAAAAGCTCTAAATAAAGAGACTGTCAAAGGAGTGAATGGCATGGGGGCATCTCTTTGCTCCTGCACCTTGTCTAAATAACCTTCCAGCTTCCCTTCTCATCCCCATCTTGAATTCACCTCCAATTTTTGCCCTTCAGCCTTTAAAGCAAGATGACCACCAGGTTTTCCCCAGCTTTGAAGCAGAGCCCATAGGATAGGAAGAAGCCTTGGCATCAGAGGGGCACTCTACCAGCCCTGACACCAGGGCTGGAGGAAAAAACTGGGGTGCCTGACACAGGTGTGTCCTAGCTGCTAGTGTTCTGTGTCCCCTCTGCCAACGATTTCACTTGCCTTATTAACTATTCCCAACAGCTCCACTTTCTGTGTACGTGCTTGTTTGGGTAATTCTTGTTTCCTCCCATTAAGTGCACAGGAAAAAAAAGCATTAGCAACAGTCTTGGTTTTAAATGAACCCTATTAATACTCAACTCTGCAAGGAACTGTGGGATAATTTTGATAAATGTGACTGGGAAGCCTGGCTGACAGAACCAAGTGCAATGCTAGAGTTTGTTCACAGCCCATCACTGCACACACAGAAGGGGGCAAGAGGTGGGCGCAGCATGAGGCTGGGGGTGAGCCAGGCAGGAGGGAGAGCAGAGGCAGGGGGTTTGTTCAACAGGACAGCTACAGTGCTGTAGGACAGGCTTCTCAAAAGATCTAGAGAAAAACAGGCTTAGTGAGATGTGAATGGTGAAAGAAAAAGAAAAACAAGATGCAGTTTGAAAAAAAAACAGACTGGAAAAACTAGAGAAAAATCATTTGAATCACAGACACTTAACTGTGGAGAAAAAAGCAAGGAAACTGTGATAGCAAAATGGAGTTAAATGTGACACAAGGCAGGAAATCGGACACAAGCTTGCAGAGAAATGAAAAAGGCTTGAGCGAGACCAAATGTACCTAGGCCACAGTTCAGCAGAGCACACAAATGATTTGAAGCATTTCCTTTGGTCGATGTACTTACTCACTTAAAGTAAATACTTCTGTGGATCACTGATTGGCAACCTCATGCAGCAACATCTTACAAGAAATGTATTGAAAAATGAGAGGTAGGAGCAAGGAGAAATGCACTCATGAGGTATCAGCAGCTGAGATGAAGAATTATCTGTCAAAACTTTTGCTGTAGTTCTCTGAAGAACTATTTGGTTTCAAAAAGGAAGGTGCAGCAAAAGGAAAGTGGTTGAAACTAGAAAGGAGTTCAGAAGGACTCTGTGAATATGTGAAGTACATGATTATTTATTCTTGATGGTATGTGCTTTTGGACATACCATCTCCAAAAAGGGATAGTTTCTACTGTTTATTTCTATAGGCAAGTGCATGTATTTCCACTTCATGCACAAGGTAAGCTCAGCCTGGAAAGAGGCTGCTGGGCATCCTCAAAAAGGTAGCTTAGCCTTCAGAAGCATACAACAACACCTGGAATATCCCACAGTCTTTGGAAGTATGCAAGAATATACACACTGCTATTGAGATGCCTTCAAATTAATAGGAAAAAGGGGGTTTTTTTACTGGTTCAGGGTTTTGTTTGTTTGTTTGTTTGTTTTTAACTCTGTGAAATTACAAGTTAATATCCAGAAGATTTAAGTTGTTGGAAATTAGAATTCTCTGGCCAGGCATATGCATTACAGCTCGGTCTGGTCTTCAAAACTATGGCCAGCACCCAGAGTGGACTGATTCATCAATAGATACTAAGAAGATAATCCAGATAGGACAGAGAATGCTTGGGAAGACCAATATATATCCCTACAGACCCCTAAATTAATCTCTATAGCATCATCAGTATTTGACCGGCAAACAACATTGCTTATTTTGGGCGTGTGACTCTGAATTTCTTTGAAAAGCACCATGAGAAACGTGTTTAATTAAAACCAAAGGCAAAACTTCTGTGGAACATCTGTAAACTACCTGTCATGAGCTTTACTGAGAGGTCATTGAAAAGACAGACTTCTGTCATAGCACACACCAGTGCCACAAAGAAACATGCATCAGCAGCACATCTTCTGTTGCCCAAGAAGTGTGGGAACTACATTTAAGGATTCACATCCTCTGCTTCCCAGCCTCTCCAAGAAGCTTTCCCAGAGAGGGTGAATCCCAGCCGTTTCAAGCACTTCTGAGCCAACATGCCTATGTGTGCCATACCCTGTTTTGAGCTGCAAAATGCTGCTCCACAAGTGGTTGATCCTGTAAAACTAATTTGCTTTTCCTGCAAAGCAGGCAAACACATGAAAAATGCCAGAATCGTTTAGCTGCCTCTGACGTGCCGGCTGTAGCCATGCTGCGAGGTTCTGGAGAAGCATGTACCTCTCCTTTCGGAGAGCAGCTGCTCCTTGCCTGCAGCTGGTGGAGCCAGCTCCATCTGGAGACCAGATCAGAACCCATTAAGCACAGAGGTAGGAGACTGCTTGGAAGTGGAGTTTGCAAGGCAGGGAGGCAAGGGCTTGGCTGCAGAATTTCACCTCTCATAAAGAAAGGAAAAGAAAGGGGGGGAAAAAGCAACCCACACAGCCTATTGAGCAATTGTTCCTGCACAGCCTCTCCAGTCTAATTGATTTGGACACCACAGCTAATTTTTGCTCAGACATCTGTTAGCACACATTAGTGCATGCCATTAGACAGGGAAGCACAGATCAGATGGAGGGGCAGAGCTCAAAGGCCCTGGTTTGGGATGCTAGAAAAAGCGAGAGAAAGGACGAGAGGGAGAAGATGTTTGTACAGGGCTCGAATAGTTGGAAGGAGCTAGGAGTAAAGGGGAAGGACTTGGCTTGCTCAGAACATTCCCACCAAAGGGCCGCATATGTTCCACTCGCCTACCCGTGCTACAAGCACGCCTGTTTCATTTACAGGCAAGCCTCAAAAGGCCTGCTCCTCACCAGCACACAGGCAATAAAGCTAGAGCTCCCACGAGGAGCCCTAACATGTATTCCCCCACTTTTTTTTTGCTGTTTGCAGGTCCTTTGGTTATGACTGCAGGTCTCAGAGACGAAAGAGACAAGAGAAAATTACCTTTCTCACCTCACTCCTGCATGGTGTCAGGTTACCCTGGACATGTTCTATATTTAAAGCTTTACAGATATGATGAGTCCTTCCACTGGAGAAGCAGAACTATATATGAAAGGTACTGGCTATAAGCATGGGACAGAAGGGAGATAGTGGGACATCAGAAAACCCAATAATGTTCACAACCTTCCTCAGGGCTGTTTTGCAATAGTTCAGTGGCTGCAGTTCATTTTAACCACCTGCAACACCAACATGTCAGGGAGATGATAATTTCAGCCCAGCTACAACTGGGTGCACACCAAACCCACAACTTGATACAGCCTAACTTGTCCACCTGTGAGAAAACATCCTCCTAGACAACCTTTTTTTTTCTTTCAATAACAATGTAAACCCTTTGCCTACTGTCACTAAAGCAATATGGAGGCCTGTGCTCCAATCCAAGTCCAGCCTACAAAAGCAGTTCCCATCTGAATTCCCACAGTGCAATGTTCCCATCAGGAGTGGTTGCTGCTGCAGTCATCCCAGGCTCTGCAGTGTACGAGGTGCCGTGACGCTGCTGGCAGTGTGCCCTGGCAACACCAGGGATCTGCATAACTGGGAAAGGATTATTTGGAGTTATATTTGTCCATGTACATGGAAGCAAAGGTAAAGATGAAGAGCATAATGAAGTTTCTCTGGGCATGTTTCTGGTTTCCCACAGCTTTCCTGTGAAAGGTGGAGTTTTTATTATTGATTTGCTGATGCCTGAAAAAGAGTTGAGCTCATTCTTTCATGTTTTTGCTCCATGAAGGTAATAAAAGAGGCTTTGTTTCCTTTTGGTCATACTTTGCACAAAATGCATGGGAGCCCTAGTAGCCTTGAGGCTTTAACTCCTCCACCAATCGTGGTGGAAATTGGCCAACAGGCTTTTGGGTTCAGAGGACTGACTGTCACCACGACCATGCAATATTAATTCTATTTGAAACAACAAGCCAAAAGTTGATGAAATGGCCTTGTTTTTCTTGAACACTCCGTCTGGGAAGGAGGGAGAGGCAGGATTTGTCAACTGAAACTCCACTGATGGAGTGAAGAGGTCAACATCCATTATAGGGATGACACAGATGAAGGTAAGCCTGTCAGTCAGAATGAAAAATGAAGCCCTCATCTCCCAGCTAGTGTATTGTATCCCAGCTCCTCTGCTTGCTCTCAGGGTGTCTCATCCTCCGCTCCCTTGCACTGTTTTTGCTTTGGCATAACTCAGCTGACATTAGCAGAGTTGCTCCCACACCTTCCCAGGCATCGTGCTCTGCCTGACTTTGACAGGCATGTCACTTCCACTTTGGAGAAGGACTGACACATTAACATCTGCACAGCCCTCTGCAAAACCTCCCTTCTCATGCAAGCATCTGCCAGCTGAGAAACCCCATGCCACTAGGTAAAGCACTGATCAGGGTGGAAAAAGGAGAAAATAAAAGCTGATATTCCCACCCAAAAACAGTGACTGCCTGAAAAATACAAAGCAAACAGCTCCTAGTCCAGCAAACTGCTGCAAAAGCACTCTGGTTTTGATTCTCTGATAAGACAGAAAGCACATGGGAAGAGCTGCAAGAGGAGCCATAAAAGTGAGCAATTAGCCAGTGACCCACTCAGATTTGCTTTGTTTGCTCAGCAGCTGCACAGTGCACACAGATATCTGTCTGCACCATTGGAGTAAGCAGTGCTGGGCTGGCATCTTGTCCTTCTTTTTGCCATATACTCTTTTTTGGCCCTAACAGTCAGGTTTTGGTTTTGGGGGAGGATACCAAGTGCCCTGGATGAAACAGGTCACCCCACAGCCATCCTGCTTTGTGCCATCAGCTCTACGACAGCCAGCACTGATCCACTGCACCCCAATTCCATGGCCAGTCAGGGTAGTCCCAGCCCTATTGCCCCAGCAGGGAGAGAGGTGGGTAGCACCACTGGGGCCGGGGTTCCTGAGGGGACATATAGGGAAGTGTGACAAGAGAAACGAGAGGAAACAAGGGAAAACAAAGGAAACAAGGAGACAGAGGAGGGGACAGTGAAGCAGATACAGAAGGATGCATGTGAAAGGAGATGTTGCTGTGCAAAGGGCTGGGAACAGCTCTTAGAAGTAGGCATGCTGTGCTAGGGGTAATTTGGAGATACTCTGCTTATGAGGGACCCAGACTGGAGCAGGAAAAGGGTAAGAAGGAAGGAGCAGGGGAAAACAAGGGAGGAAACCAGGAGCAGCAACAAGAAACCATCACTCAGTCTCCTGCACTGGGTGTTGTGTCACTGAGGGGACTTGCAGGGACTGAACATAATGTGGTCAAAGAGGTCAAGAGTGATCTTGAGGTAGAGGGAGAGGTGTTGGCGTGAGGCTGAATCTGGAGAAGCAGTTGAAAAGGAGTTTTCATTGGTGTTTGTAGCATTGTTTCTCTTCTTTTGTTTCTCAACAGCCAAACATTAAATTAAAAGCTTGTGTTAACAGACATTAAATTAAATTAAGTTTATTTGCACACACTAATCCTCAGACTGGCTTCTGAGAGCCAGTCAGTACTGACAAGAGGAAGCTTTATGTGGCTGCTCAAAGAACAGTAAGGTGAGGAAAAGTCTGGGGTTTGTTCCTCCCCCTTACATTACCTACTTGGACACCATGGCTACCAAAGTCTGTGAAGTCCATCATGAAAGGGAACTGAAAATGGGGTTTGTTTTAGTCTGTGCCAGGGGCAGCCTTTATTCTGCTGCGTCTTCCCACAGCCTGACTGCATGGGCTTCATTATCAGTGTTTATCAAGGACCTCAAAGCATGCTGTTCAGACCCTGTAATTCCTGCACTGGTGAAACACCTAATTATTATCCTAAATATATCCATGGAGAAATGGAGGCCTTAATGAGATAGGGTGGGAAAAGTGACTTACTGTGGGTAATATGAATGACCGACACACAAGGAAGGGTACCCAAACCCCCCATGCTTCTACTTCAGCAGAAGGTGAAAAAATAAAAATGGACAACAGGAAGCAGGAGAAGGAAAAGGAAGAAATAAATGCAAGATGAGAAGGAGAGAACACACAGAGTGAGGAAAGCTGTAAATGGGAAAAAAGTTTGCCTCAGTGCATGCCAAGCAAAAAATGGAAGTGACAGCCTGAGCTGCAGAGCAATAATGTCCCACACTAAATGGGAAATAGCCAGAGTGGCCTACCATGACTTCCACAGTAGAAAACACTTTGTATTTGGGATGTCTGTAGAGGAGGTAGGAGTTCCTCTGACATTTGCATGCCTGAGGGCTTCCCTGAAGGGCATGTTTCCATTGTCAAGGAGAACATTTGGGCCAGTTGGATAACATGCTGTGAACAAGGCTTGCAACATTTAACCTGCATTAGGAAATAACAAGTTACTCACTTGCTACCAGTTACCAGGCACCAGGGCTCAATTACATGGGAGCCTTTAAAGGAAGGAGTGTCCATACATTATCACAGCAAACAAGTCAGTGTGACTTCGTTCAAGGGTATCATCTGCCCTGGAACCTATTTCACATCTCGTTGGCCAGCTGAGTGAGAACTGATTGCACATGCTCCCTTGTTTCTCTGTCTGTGTGTATGGTGGAGGAAGACCACAATTCATTAAAGGGAGCAGAGCGAGGTAAAGAGCCAAGCCTCTCCCTGTTAACCTCCTCTGCAAAAATAGATCCCTACACAGCCAAGAGTTTGTATCAGTGAGACAGGGAAAAGCACTTTGTTTTTCCCCAGTCTTTCTAGCATTACAGCATGACAGTGACATCAAAGGATCTTTGGTTTAACTACCCTGCTGTTTAATTAAGATGTAAAATGCAGAAATTTTCTCCACTGCCCTACTGCACTCAATGTGATTTTTTTTGCTTTTTAACCCTGCACCCTCCCCATGACAGGAGCTCTAGCTGGGTTTTCTAGGTGCACAAAGAAAACTAGCTCCTCACCCATTCCTTAGCTACATAACAGAATCATAGAAATGCTTAGGTTGGAAAAGGCCTCCAAGATCTTCAAGTCCATTAACCCAGTACTGTCAAGCCCACCACTAAACCATGTCCCTCAGCACCATATCAACAAGTTTTTTAAATACCTCCAGGGTTGGTGACCCAACCATTTCCCTGTGCAGCCCATTCCAGGTCTTGACAACTCTCAGTCATGAAATAATATCCTGATATCTAACCCAAACCTGCCCTGGTGCAACTTGAGGCCATTTCCTCTCGGCATACCACTTATTACCTGGGAGAAGAGATTGACCCCAACCTCACTACAGCCTCCTTACAGGTAGCTGCAAATAAGGTCCCACCTGAGCAGCTTTTTTTCTAGACTAAACAACTCCAGCTCCCTCAGCTGCTTCTCATCAGACTTGTACTCCAAACCCTTTACCACCTCCACTGCCCTTCTCTGGACATGATCCAGCACCTCAATGTCTTTATGGTGGTGGGGGGGTCCAAAACTGAACATAGAGTTCAAGATGGAGCCTCAACAGTGCCAAATACAGGGAAACAATCACATCATCATACAGCCTCTGCTTCCCTGTGCCCACCATCCAAATAACAGCTGTGGCACCACTAGCACTTCTTCCCTGGGATATTCCTCCAATTTGAATGCTTCTAGAGATAAAGGATAGGATGATCACGAACAAGAGGGCAGTATTTAAGCTGAAATTGGGAGGAGGTTTGCCATCAAAACCCTTTGTTTCTGCTGCAGCTTTCCAGTTAAGGCAGAAAACACCACAGTGTTTTCACAGTGTTTTGTTTGTGCAATGGACATTAGTATGTTCATTACCTGTGATAATACAGGATCCCTTCTGGGAATCTGACAGGTGCATGCCCCAACTCTGCAAGGTCTGCAAGCCTTCTGCATGCAGCCTTACAAGTAAAGAGTTGAGCATCAGAGAATTTACCACCAAAGCTCTTTGGAAGCCTGATGAACAGAATAGGATTGGATCTAGATATCCCCAGTAGGTACCAAATACAGCAGTGACCTTCCTCTCTCCTCTAAAGGAGAGCAAAGTCTTCTTTCCCTCCTGCCTCCTTTGATCCACTCAGGCTGGCCTCAGCTTTCCCACTGCCTTGTACCAGTAGCAGGTCTGCACTGAGCATTTAGCAGGAGGAGTGATGCCTGTTTGCCCATCACAAACATTTTGTTTTTTCTGCTCCTGTACTCCCCTAGATTTGAGACAAAACTCACCCACAGATGGTGTGGTGGGATGAGCCAGGGGCAGCCTGGCTGACAGAGGAGCGCTGCCTCAACTTCATGAGGTGAAGAGAATGCAGTGCCAGGTAACAGGATGACAACAGCAGCTGGAAGCCAGCTGTGTGTGCTGCTCCTGGCTAGCCTGGGTACCTCTTCTTCAAATCCCACTGCTCACAGCAGGAGATGTGCAGCCACTATGAGACATGTTATATTGTGATGCCTTCAGGCAGAGAAACTCTGCCAACAATCAGCTCCTTGCTCTGGAGGAATGGGGAGAATGCAACTTTTTTCTTTCTTTTTTTTGACACACTTCCTGTGAATGAGGTGCAACCTATTTTTTTAACCTATTTAAAGACTTTGATTCTGCTGTCTGTCACAGTATTTTACTATCTTCCACAAGAGTCAACAGTAACATGGAAGTCCCAAACAGTTTTCTTGAGGCCCTAGACAGGTCAAGGCAAGCCTAACATAAGGAGATATTTACTTTCTTCTCTTCTTTGAATTGTTGATCTTGAGCAGTTTTGGGAGCAAACATAGCAGTTTTGAGTGTGTGCTGTTTTGCAACCCTAACAAGGAAAAAGTCAAATCTCTCAGGCAGTCCAGCTCCAAAGGACAGCAAAAGAGGGCTGAGAGCCTTGCATTGCCAAACACCAAATGATGGGGCATTAGCAATCCCAAATCTCCTAGGGCAGCGGAAATGCGCTACCAGAGTTGCTCAGAGAGCTATCTCCCTGTCATTCCTGAGCCTTACTGCCAACACTATAGTACTGTACATAGAGAGCTCCAGTTAAGGGGCTGGACATGTTTTTCTTCTTTTAGCCAGGAGCTGCCTAGAGCTCTATTGGCTCAAGAAAGGGGTAACTAAAGAGTCAAAACCCTTTTAAATTCAAGAGACGGAATTTACAATCCAAATTTTCACCCTGACCTTCAGCAGTGTAATGGTCAAACACTGACATAAATACTGAATAAAAAATCCCAACAGCATGCTAGAGTCCCTTCCCTGTGGTGAATATTCTGTGGCAAAACCCTTGAGAACTGACAGCAAGACAGAGAAAAATGCTTCTAATAATTTCTTATAATACATGAAGCAAGCTGCATCGATATGCAAAGTTCCCTCTGATGCTTAAACCTGAACTGGAGGTTTTAGTCAAAGAAACCAAAGAAAGACTGGGAGGCCCACAAGCACCTTATTAGTGACAGACAATAATGTGAAAGAAGCTATTTTGTCTCAGGTTACTCAAAACCTTTAATGCTGATCCAGCTCTCCTCTTGCTTACACAAACATAACCCTATTTGCTCTTCCAGAGATAATCAGAATCAGGCTGTCGGTAGAGGCATAAACACAATTTTCTTAAGAAAACAAACTACAATAGAATTTACACAACAATTTTAAGCTGGTAAGGGTGGTGCTTCAGTTAATTTACTCTCCCAAAATAGAACATTTAATGTAAGCATTCCTGGAAGTGTTTGAGGCCAGGCTGGATGGGATTTTGAGCAACCTGGTCTAGTGGAAAGCGTCCCTGCCTATGGCATGGGGGTTGGAACTAGATGATCTTTAAGGTCCCTTCCAACCCAAAACATTTGGATTCTAAGATTCTTTTATTTTTAACCTAACCCCACAGTCAATACACAGAGTGTGATTTTGAGAGGCTGATTAATTCCAAGTGTTTCAAGATTTCCTCAGGTTAGACACCTATTAGCAGGATACAGCTCAGTGAGGTAAGTTCCATGCGAAATTTGCACACTCACATAGATTGCACTGGCAGTATGCCAGGGATGACCCTGGCCGTATCCTCACCCGTTCAGCATAATCCCCTAGGACCTGAAGAGTGGGAGCAAAGCTGGATGCTGGTGTCATGATTCATCAACAGCCCCAGATATGGTGAACCACATCCAGGGTCCATGCAGGAAAACCAGGCCCGGGATAAAGTTAGAGATATGTATCCAAGTCCTAGGTCCATCCAAGAGGTGGCACCAGAGACTCAGATGAAGACAGGGACACCTAATAAACCAATCCAGACCTGAGCTTATGTGGAGACCTTGGACACAGGGTAGGTGGATACCCCTGCAGAGACTGGTCAAGGTCCAGTTAGTGCACTCAGGGTCCTGGCAGACAATGCATTTCCTGAAGAAGTAAAAATGGCTCTCCATAGGAAGGAAGATGTTGTACCTGTCCAAAAAACCAAACAAGGCACATAACATCTCCATCACTAGCCAAACATCAACTTTTGTGGAAATAAAAATATCCAGTGGGGATGTATTTAGTTACACTAATGTCTTTCATCTCTAAAAGTATAGTCACTGCAAGCACTTTATATGCAAAATGACTAATTGGAATGAGCTGTGCAATTTTCAGCTTAAACCAACTCCTTTATGCTCAACATCCGCCCAACATCTAATGACACAGTTTATATTTTCATTGAGGATTCAGCATCCGGGCAAAATAGAGAAAGCTTTACAAGTCTTCACTCTAAGTCAATTAGAATTTAAATGTAGGTTGAATGCTAGGGAGAAGAATGGGACCTGCAGCAATTCAGATCTCAAATGTGCATGTACTCTAGAGACAGAGGAATCATTTGCACACTTATTCTATCTTCCAGGGCTGGGGGCATTTGGAAAGGCAGGTTTGTTCTCTGCTGCATATCTAATAGTGTTTTGGCCAACTAGTCTTTAAACTTTCTGGGAAATGACTCTTCTACCTTTGCCCTTGGGAGGCTATTTCACAGCTGAATACATCCCATTCCTGATTTGCTCTTGCTAGTCCTAGCTACGACCTCCACAGAGGAGTACACACCTTCTTTAAATACTCGGCAAGTCTGATAGATGTTTGAGGGTGTTTTTGCACCTAGATCCAATCCAAAATACCGCAGCACTGGTCTGGAAAACATCAGGAGCAACTTCTGTGAAGTCAGTGAAATTGCACTGGTATAAACCAGATCTCAACTACTACATGGACATATACATGCACACATGTATGTCTGCCACCCACTACCAGAAGTATAATTTCTAATCTTAACTGCTTTCTTCTTTTTCCCTTCTCCACTCCCTCTGCTGCTCATTAAAACTTCTCTCCCACCTACAATGGTGAAGAGTCAGCAGGCTGCCCAGGTAGCATTAGCTAATGGGAACTGACAGCCTGCCATACTTTTCTGAAGGCTTATGTTTTGATACCCGTCTGTCTTCCAGCCTGACTAATTCTATGGAAGACTTTTATCACAGGGAGATTGACCTCAGGCAGGAGCCATTTTATGTCACTCTGAACAACTGAAATGAAGACACGATGGGGATGGCAAGAACTCCCCAGCAGCAAAAGGCAAGGAGAAGAAAACTGATGTATGACAAGAATACCTGCCTTGCCATTGGAAATGATTGGTCCTCTAATGAATGAATTCACTGAAGAACCTGTGCTGAGGCATATATTGAAACCCTATAAGAGGCAACATTAACTGATGATAAACTAAAATACCAGTAAAGTTATGAGAAGTATTTTCCCACTGATTTACAACTAGGATCCAATTAGAAAGTTCTTCTGCCAACTAGTGCCTTGTGAGGTTCATATGCTGCCTCACAATGGCTTATGGGGACACAGTCTGGAATACTTCTGGTACTTGGGTTTTGGCACAGTAATTTTTACTACCTTTTACTGCAGAGATGTGAAAGAAAAAAAAAATGTTCACAGTATGAATACCTGTTCATACCTAAAAAAAGTAAACAATTCTGTTATTGTACATCCCTGCTGAGGTGCCATGTCCCTCATGAGCCTCACTCTGGAGGACTCACTATTCTCTTTATTTCCCAAGCTCAACATTTCTGGTTGAACTATCTTCTTAAAGATTCACTTCAGTCTCCACTCCAGCTGAAAGGCACATCCTTCTCAAGAATCACAATTTCTTCCCATTTGAGGTTTCTGCAGCTGCCATGAAAGGAAAAGGTATTCATCAAAAAAAAAAAAAAAAAAAAAAAAAAAAAAAAAAAGAAAAAAAAAAAAAAAAAAAAACAGGAAGAAGAAAAAAAAAAAAAAAAAAAAAAACCACACAAAAAAAGCCATTCCTTCCCTCCCTGCATGGTGTCAAGTGTGCCCCAGATATGCCTTTCAGAAAAATCAGGTCACTCTGCTGTTAGCTCTATTCTACTGGGTTGGAAAGCTCCTGAGAAGGCACAACTATACATCTCCTAAGAGCTCAGTTCACTTCTTTCTATCAGTGGTCTGAACTTCCCCTTCCAGAACAGGCCAATGGCTGAATATCCCAGATCAAGGAAGAAGAGAAACTGCAAAAAACTGGGAGGTATAGCGTCCAAGACAGTTTTTATTTCATGTGTTTCCTTCATGTCAGACACTGTCCATGCATTTTGCCTGCTTGTCCTCTAGATCCTTAAGAAGTCTTCCTGCACATAAAACTTACATGTAGCCAAGCAACTGCCCCTTGTGTGGAGCTCCAGATCAAACATTTCAATGAGAACAGATATAAAGCTTTTATCTCCACACACTTCTCCCTAGACTGATGAATGCTATTGACACTTCCCTCCAAATTGAATGTGCCTGCATTGTACTTAACCCTTCTATTCAGAGATCCTTCTCTACATCAGTTATTCTGCTTTTGCTTATCTGCTGAATTTACTACATTCCCTAGGAGACATGATGCTCTTAAGACAGTTTTCTGGCAGATACATGCAAGAAATTTACCCTTACAGATTCTCTTCCTCAAATTGTGTGGCACAATAGCAGTACTCTCAGTTTGTCCTCAGTAGCCTCAAATGGGTTTGCAGCTTCTGACCAAGAATATGTGCTCACTGTTTCATTAGCGGGACAGCAGACACTTAGAAACATAAATGGTGCATCGAGCATTGGGATTTGCTTCTTTAAAGATGGGTATCACTCAGAATGGGCTGTATCAATCTCTGAAGAGGCCAAGTACCCTGTAGCAGCAATGAATAAGGAATAACCACGTAGTTGGACAGAGCTACAAAACCGCAATTCAAATTCATACGATGCTGAGGGAAGCCTATCTCTGGGATGGTGGTTTAAGCTCATCTTGAGATATGGGAATTAGGGCTAGCATAGAAGAGAAATTGCAATTTTTATGTATTACCCAACACTGTTCACTCATCCCTACAATCATCCAACATGCCCTAATTGCTTCAGTATGTTCCTGCAAAGCAGAAACCAAGAGTGACTTGGTCAGAGACAGACACAGATCTAAGATGTACACAGAAGCCATCGTCGATAATGATGACCAGCTGTCACAGGCAGCAGAAACCTCCTGGCACTTGGCACCGGCAAATTTTCAAATACCCGCTGGTCACTGCTACCCCATTAATTGTGGGCACTTTGCCCAGTCTACATTCCTGAACAGCTTTTTTTCTTCTCTTCCCCTTCTCTCTTCCTCGCAGACTTCTAACACAGTTAATAAAAAATTTATCGGGGCAATGAAATAAACACCGATTTGATTTGATCTGAGAGCCAAAGAGAGGAGTTTTGCTGTTCAGGTGCAGACTCGAGAGTTTCTGTGATTGCTGTCAGAAACATGCCCACAAACCAAACATGATTAGATAAATGGAGATGGAGAGGTGTGTTTTTTAGTGGGGGGGAGGGGGGTGTGGGTTTTTTTTTGAACGGTGGAAAGTTTGGTTGTTGAGTTTTTTTAAGGGAGTGGAAAGGGTTGGGAGAACAGACCACAGTGTGTCCTTGAACACGAGGAAGAAGATTACCCTGTGAAATCCATAGAAAGTAATGGACTTTGAAGCACCAGAGATGGACACCTGGCAGCACCCAGAACTTACAGGCAACAGGTACTGCAGTTCCTGAGAACTGCATGTGCAAGTCATTAAATACCTGGAATTTCTTTTTAAAATCTTATACAGTTTTACGTTCAGGGAGAAAAAAGAAGATGGTAAGAATGCCTGGGTCTAACACTAGAGACATCTCAAAGTAGTTCAATGACTAGAGAGATGGGGCAGCAGGAAATCTGGGAGAAAAATTAAGTACCCTGGAACACTTTGGGCTAGAATAGCAATACTCATCTTGTGAAAAATTTAGCCTGTGCCTCAGGCTGTGCTGGGCTGGTGGCAGAAAGTGCAGAAACCTTTTCAGGGGAGTCCCTTACCCTCTGTCTCAGTGGGAGAGAGCAGGCAGGAGTATCCAATCAAGGAGATTGCAACCTTTCACTGGGAGAACTTGTATGAATTTATGTCAGGCATATAGCAAGAGATTTGGAGAGGAATGCAGCTGCCCTTTGCAAGGACAGGTAAATATGTCAGGGATTATAACTGAAAGCATTGTCCAGTAAAGAACAGATTATAGACTAAAACAAAAGGTATTGTTATACTATTTAATGTCACACAGTGCAGGTTATGGCAAGAAGACCTGTCAATGCAGCTGAGAACACAGACTTTGGGAAGTGACAGTCTCCAGAACTAGTCTTTTACATGGTTTCATCTTTCCTGAACAGACATACAAGGTGGATTCATGCCACCAAATTTTAGACATTGAAAAGTTTGCTGTGTAAATCTAAATTAGTCATTTACATTCCTCTCGTAGTCCAAAGAAAAGGGACTTCTGGGGGATGATCTATCACATTATCTCAAGGCAGACAGCAGTAAGAGTAAGATGCCACCTTCTCACAGCAGACAACGGATGAGGGCCAGGTGACTAGCTTAGATTTGTGTTACTAGCACTCTGATGTCTAAGATTAAGTGTGATGAATCTCAGCTGCAGTGCATCACTTCTGTTTGCAAGACTAAATGTCCATACAGACAAGAGATGCAACACCTTCAGAGAGTCACACTTAAAATACTAAGTGACAGATGTTTATCTCTGGACTTGGGTTTTAGTCCTGATAGGACTCTGATAGAGTTTCTGTGCAATTTATTCTGCAAAACCCTGGGTTTGTTAAAAAGAGATAAACCTTTTATGACCTTGAATGGCAAAGTCTGCCAATGTAGTTTGTTCATTTTTGCTCCAGAGAGGAAGCTACAGTCTCTTGTTTTTGCACCAGTCCTTTGGACAACTATGGATACAACCATGAGATCACTCTCAAGCTCTTTCCCAGAATGAACAAGTGCATCCCCTCTCAGAGCAGGAGCAGGTACAGCTGATATGGACAGCAGACTCCAGACATGCAGATGATGCCAAGTTCAGCTTCCTCAATCAGTGAAAGTCCTCCAACACCAACCCCACAGACCCCGGGCTTTCAAATTCCGCCGTATGTTCTTGTGCCATGGAATATACACTCTGGCATCATGTTATAAAGGCACCAGCCTGACAGACTGTGTCCCAGCCCTTGCTTGATTTTAGGCACTTCTAACCAGAAAATATAACAAACTAAGCAACCAAAAAGACACATGTCTGAGGACCACAGAGTCACCAGAGGGAACACAGAGGAGACCAGCCCTCCCCACTGGTCCCCAGTGTAGTGGGGACATGTTCTATCCATTCCAAAAGGTGCCACCAATTAGAATAAACATGAGCCAGTCTATGCTATCTAGCTTGGAGTCCAGGGCTTTCCCTGATACTATCCACACAGGATGTACAGGCAAAACCAAGATGTCTACCTGAATTATGAAGGTGGTTCACAGGTTTACATAGCTATAAATATTCTCCTGGAAACTAAACATGCCATTAATTATATTAAATATACTCACAATAGTTAAAAATGCAATAGGAGAAGCAGTCACTGCCACCCTACTAACACTCCCTTCAAACAGCATCATGAGGGGTGATATCCCATGAATTTTGGTTCTTAACCTCGTTTTGTAGGTCAACAAGTGGATTAATCTTTCAGGTAAAATTGTGAACTGAGAGCTCTATGCAGTCATAATCCCTAAACTCAGAGCTGGATTTGTATAGTCAAGGTCATAAGGCTTCTACCTTGCACAGTCTGTTCTGTAGCTATTTGGGGAGATTTATTGTACTTGTTCCCAAAGACTTTTTTTGTATCTTTTTTTGCATGCAAAACAGGAACATACCAAAAAGTCACATTCCCATCAGTCTAACAAGGGGACAATCATTTCGAAGAGACTCTCCAGAATACAGCTGCTGCTGCAGCACCTCGTGAGGGCCATGTGGAATTGAGGCTTAGGATCTTCTTGGCTCCTCTCCCTGCAAAAGGCTCCTTAGTCTTTTACTTTGTCTGTCTACACTTAACACATTAATGACATACTTGCTGTACACCAAAGCTGAGAGCTGATCCTCCCAGTTAACAGAACTTGAGGAGATGTCCCAGTCACCCAATGACTCAGAGTACAGTTTACAGTACTCTAGCCCTAACATAGAATATCTTCTGGTGACATAGCTCTGATCTCCTTCCTGGGAATTTTCCCAAAGCACCAGGCAGTGCTACCAACCTCTCTTATGACCAAGGCAACCATGGCCAGATGCCCCAGGTCACCACATCACCTGCACCCTGTGCACAGCTGAGTATCCACATGCCCAGACAGTGTGAAAACAAACTCACAGGTCCTGCAGCCTGAGTGTCTCACAGCTTGAGGTGCTATTATATTCAAACCCTTGCACCATGACAGTCCTTTCTCCACACATTCAAAGGGAATGTCTCCTTACTTTATTAAAGACAAAAGGCTTTTCTTATATTGCTGATAGAGAAGACACAGAAAGGAATAAAGATAATAAATAGGCTGCCAGAGGCCCAATTTACACACCCCAAAATTAATGAATCGTTCCAATTAAATTATTTGCCCTAAATTAAAACTTATCACCAAAATCCAATTCTCATTTCATTAAAGAGAACCTCCCTAGCTATCTTTTTTCTCCACAGATTTTTTTTTAAAGGTAACCTTCACGGAATGGGCGAAAAAATGCAGTTGTAGTCTAATTTCTGTTTGAGGAGCACCAAAAGTTTTATTTTTGAACAACTGCTCCTCATTCTCATATGTGTCCACATAATAAAGACATTCCTAGTAGATTTTATGAAAGACTGTTGATGCACAAGATGATCAAATCAAATAGTCAATGTAAGGGAAATCTGATACATGAATATGAAGGGAAATTCAAAAGCAGCATCGCTGAAGCTTCCATAGCCTCTGACTTCTGATATCAGAATTGAGAAAGCTCAGAACCCTCATTTGGGGATTTCCCAAGGCCCTTTCAGGAAAAGGAGGACAGACAAATGATGGCCCTCCTTGTGCATTCTTGAGAAATGATCTTTCACACACCACTACGACATCTCAAGCAGGGCTTGGTTCCTGGTACCAGAGCTCTGCTCACTGACAGCCTGAGCTGTGACAGGTGAAGACCCAGAACTGCCAGCAAGAGTGGCCATGTGCTTGTACACCCTCAGACTGCTAGCATCAACCTTTTTTTCCCTTCCCAGGAACCTTTTTCCTATTTTCTGCTGGAGATTAACACCTTTTAAACCTAATATTTGTGTTTTTTTTTTTTTTAAATACGTTTTCAAAAGCTGTGGTTGGGTTTTGAGAAAGTGCTCTCTTTCTGAATAATCTGTAAATGGAAGCCATATGTCTAAGTATCTGTTTCCTTTTTGTCTATTTTGTTGTATGCACATTTGGAGAGTTATTTTTCCCCTCTAACTATCACATCTTGGGCTTTGTTAAATGAAACTGCTATTTCGTTATTTTGTTGGTGTTTTTCTTATTCCCAAGCAGCCAACTACTGACATTTTAGCAGCTATACAGGAAATGTGATATTAGGTAATTATTTTCTCAGAGTATTTCTTCACTTTCTGGTGAGTAAGAAGCTGGTTCTGGGGTAGCAATTTCAATGTTTCTTAAGATAAAAACAAGAGCTGGAGCTCTTAAAAAACCATCAAAATCCAAACCCTGAAAACCTATTACCTAATACGATTTATCATTCATTGTTTTTGTGGAAAGCAGGGAGAGGCATATCCTACAAGGCAGAGCCTGCATACACACCAAAGGACAGACTACAGATCCATGCAGGAGTGATGAGGGCCAGCACTGAATAGAGATAAATGGGAGAACACAGTTCACATGGGTCAGCTGGGCTCAAGCTGCACCATGCAGACACAAGGATGTGCTAAAAGGCATAGCACAGAGACTGTGCCCACTTGCTTTTGCCCACTTTAGAAACATCATCTCCTTATTCCCTTCCCCAAACTGATGATTTCTTTATTTCCATAATTAATTCATATTAAAGAATAAAATTGAAAGCTTTTAAGGTATGAAAGAAATGTGCTTCTTTCTATAAGTCTTGATGTTGTTTTTGAACTGCTGGCTCAATTTAGGTTTATTTTACAATCTGTTTCTAGCCAATTCCAATTTCAAATGAAATCTTGGCTCCAATGGAGCAAAATTCCCTTTAATTTCAGTGGAATCAAGATTTTGATCCAGGTTCACATCCACTAACAAACAGCTATGATGACTGTAGATGGTAACACAGCAGCCAAAACCAAAGAACATGAGCTGGTGGACCCCAGGAATCTGGAATTTCATCCCATGTGGAGTTTTGAGCATGGCAGATTTGCAGCATTGACTCAACTGGAACCAATGAAATAAGAAAAACAGGCAAAAGGAACACACTGTTCCATAAATGCTGGAATTGCAAGTCCTGGGTTACCACCGCTGTGTGTCCTAGGTCCTGTTGCCTTCTACCTTCAGGCCTCTTGACTGGCTTTAGTCAAGAGGGCATCCGTGGACAGTAAAGCTACAGAAAAGGTTTATCTGAGTCAGAGAAATGTGGAATATTAACCTTAGCTATCACCAATGTTGCAACTTTAGAGACACACTGACCCTAAAGTTTCTGATGGAGACTAGCTATATATATATTTTCTCATAATTTTGTGTTAGAAATCCAAAGCTTCAGATCAGATATTTTTGACATTAAAAAAAAAAAAAAAAAAAAGCCAAAACAGATTTTTGCTAATTTTCAAGCTACTAAGCAGTTACAGGCCTGCCATGTAAAATGAATAGCATATTTATTCCTGATTATATCAACAGTTTTTTTCTGCAAAGAAATCTCAAGGCGATGTGTAAAAATTTTTTTCACTCACTACTGAGAAGACACTGGCCATCATGAAGGGTACAGGCAATGGGAATCTATGACTGAGGACATCCAAGGGGACATATCTTGTTGTGGGGGCCAATTGGGTCAAATTTCAAGGCTCACAACAAAACAATGCAAATGCTGTGCTACCACAGCCTGTTTTTTAAGCAGTGGGAGCAGGAACACCCTTGGCTTTAAAATGGATTGATATCTGCAATCTCGCAGCTAATGGTTATTTGTGCTCTCTCAAGCAGACTTGGTGGTGGGACTAAGTTCTTACCGTGTTAGGAGCTGAGAGAAACATATTGTCCCTACTTCCCTGTCTTACAGCCCAAGCTAAAATTTGAGATTGCAGACTGAGACCATCAGACTGAGAAATAACAAGGCAAAACTTTTTCAAGCACTGGTGGGAATCTAAAATCAGCTAATCAGACAAAATCACACAATATCAGCTGATACCACTGTGAAGAGTCTACTTAAGCTAAGCTGATTTATATCACTAAGGACTTGGATTATCACATCAAGATCCTTCCTCCCAGCCACAGGAAAGTATTCCATGTGTTTTGTGCTATACTTCTTTCTCCAAAATGAGTAAGCATTTTTTTAAGTATTCTGTTTTTGTTTCCTGCCTGCACCTGCAAAGCAAGCATCAAAATATTTCCAGAAAAACCTCCTGATTTATGCACTAAGAAGTGCTAAGCTCCAACCAATATAACAGAGCCAAAGCATAAGCTGCATCATAGCATTCCAACCATGCCTGGAGAGAGAAAAACAGAAGTTACGAGGCAAGTGAAAGGAGATCCTTGGTAACTTATTAAACACCAGGTGCCTTTTCCTGAATTTTATGATTTTGCCAAAACAAAGCATCACAGAAAACGTAGAAAAAGCACCACCAATACTATTGTGTAGCTAACTTTCTGGAATTATTTTTCTGGTAGAAATGTATGGTCCATGGTAATAGCAAAAGAAGTGCAGCAAGATCTAACATGCTCCATTTGCCCAGGACTAGTTCTTCCTCTCTTAGCTTATTTTCCCCACCAAACTGCTGTCACTCCCTTCAAAGTGTACTGGACTTCTCTCTTCCAGTCCCCTTAACAACCTGAATTTATCTCCTCCCTTCAATATTTTTATTTCCTCCCCCACCATTCCCAGTAAAATGATTTCCTCCCTTCCTTCCTTCCTTCCTTCCTTCCTTCCTTCCTTCCTTCCTTCCTTCCTTCCTTCCTTCCTTCCTTCCTTCCTTCCTTCCTTCCTTCCTTCCTTCCTTCCTTCCTTCCTTCCTTCCTTCCTTCCTTCCTTCCTTCCTTCCTTCCTTCCTTCCTTCCTTCCTTCCTTCCTTCCTTCCTTCCTTCCTTCCTTCCTTCCTTCCTTCCTTCCTTCCTTCCTTCCTTCCTTCCTTCCTTCCTTCCTTCCTTCCTTCCTTCCTTCCCTTCCTTCCTTCCTTCCTTCCTTCCTCCCAGAAAATTCATATTCCCATTTATCTCATTTTTCTTTTCAACAACATGCCAAATACACTGTCATTTTCCCATTGGTGCTATGTCCCAAAAAAGACAAAGTGGTCTGTGCTTGCTCTTACCTAATGCACGTTCCCTGGAATGAAAAACGCTACAGTGTTAGTGCTCAGAAAGATCCCTCTGATTTCTGGGCTCTGCGCCCACAAAGCAGGGAAGCCAACATTTCTCAGAGAACAGCATCTGACCTCCAACATCCTTGCTGTCTAGCTAGCAAAGGAAAAAAAGCTTCAGCTTTCTTCAAACTGCTCTGCTTCCAGCACTAGCCAAAGAGGTGGGAATGCCACAAGAAGGTGGCACCACAGATCTGCTGAGCTCAAGACCAGCCTGGCTCCAGTCTCTCAGCAACCCACCACAAGCAATGACAGCCACCAATGCAGCATTCTGGCAGGAATAAACACCAGTGAGGATTGATAGAAAGAGGTGTGGAAAGGCTAAAAGGATGCATGGCTCCAAAAGGACTGCTCAGACTGGGCTCTTCCCTACAGCCAGGGGACAGACACTGACATTTCCATTGGTTAATCTGTCTGATGAATTTTGGATGGGTACTTAAGGATGAACTGGACTGTGCCTGAGAAAAGTCTTGTCTCCTCACTTATGACAAAGGGAGTCCAAGACAACCCACAGCAATAGTAACATCTGTATTTGGGCAGAAGAACCTCATTCTGTATCAGGTGCTAGGCTGGTGACCACCAGAAATTACTTCCACTTGATATCTAACTTCAGATACTAGAAAATATACTCTTGTGCCTTGCATCAGTTCTGCTTAGAAATCTTTCTCACAATCCCAAAGTCCAAAGCATCAGCTGTCCTCAGAAATGAGGGCAAGGGCTGGGAAGATCACAGAAGCACAGAGTTGCTCAGGTTTGAAAGCCCTCTAAGATCATCGAGTTATACCAGCACTGCCAAGTCCACCATTAAACCATATCCCCAAGTGCCACATCTACACATCTTTCAAATTTCTCCAGGGATAGCAGATGGTACCTTCCCACATGAGCCCTAGACCCAGCTCTAACCAAGGGCCTTGCTGGGAGAGCAGTTTATGTTGGGGAAGCCAGACTGGCCTCAGCTGCCTGTCTGCGTAAAGGATCTCTCTTGCTGTACCAGTCACCAGCACAAAGTCGAATTTCAGGAGAGTGGACTGAGAGGGTGCACAGCTAATCTACTCATAGAGTTAATAATAAACTCTCTATGTTTAAATACCAGGAACAACAAATACATCTTTATATCATGTTGAAACAATGACCAGTGAGTATGAATCTTTGCAAGCAAGGACCACTACAAAGGCAATTCATAATGGAGAAAGGCTACACTCTGTACTTCTTTTCACACACTGATGCCTATCAGCTAGAAAGTAAACTGTAGGATTTGGCCTTAGCTGCTATGCACTTTGTGGACATTGCTGCAGGCCTAGACCTTTTCTCACAGGGTCTGAGTTCCTTTCTCAGGCTGTGAAACTTTCTCAGGCCTAGCTGAAACTTTTCCCATGCTAGGGCCTCTGTCTGTACTGTAAACATAAGAGAAAGAATCATAACAAAGATAACACACCTGCTGGATCTATGGGAGAACCAGAGACAAGAGCTGTCTCTCTCTCTCTCCAATGAACTGTCTGTATTATGTTTTGCACTAACTGTATTATAAAAAGCCACGTCTCTCTTCAATAAACTGCACTCTTTCTTGCATCAAGTAAGAGAGTTGCCATGTTGCTGTGTCCCTTCACCGCTCTGTAACCCTCTCAGGCAGCAACATTTGGAGGTTCCACCGAGATAGCAACATTTGGAGGTTCCACCGAGATAGCAACATTTGGAGGTGTCAGCCGAGATCGTTACTCCAGCGGATCGGGATTGCTTTAAGCGATCTCTGACCGACGAACAGCACCGAAAAAACTCGGAGCTGACAGCCTGCAGACCAGGCTGAATCCTGGAAAACCAGGACTGCGAACCTGGGGCCAAGACCGGAGCCAGGAGACGGCCGGAGTCAGAGAGCCATCTGGGACATTGCGGAAAATCCGCGAAAAGTCGTCGGTTTTTCTGCTCTCCCACCGAGAGAGCACAAAGCCGTGCAGAGCGGCGCGGAGTTCCAGCAGCCCGCGGAGCCCCAGCGTCCCGCGGTGCGGAGCCGCGTGGAGCGGAGCAGCCCGGAGCGGAGCCGTGCCATCTCTCATTGGCACACCGCAACCCCTGACAGTGGGAACTGCGAGCAGCTCTGCAAGCCTTCTTCCCCGTTGAGAGAGGTACTCTGTGTTCCCCCCCCCAGCATAGCAGCTAGGTGGGAAATTCCGAATAATGGGGATCCATTTATCTAAATGAGAGGAAACTGATTTGATTGCTTTGTTAACTTGGGCAAAAGAGCATGGTTTTTCGGAGGAGGCAGGAGAAGTTTTTTCTATAGACATTTGGAAAGAGTTAGGGGACCTATTGTGGATAGCTGCGAGGAAGGGAGATGCCTCAGCCTGCCCTCTGCTCTTCACCTGGACAACAATTAATCGAAGTTTTTTGGAAGAGGAGATGGGTTTTGAGGGGAGCGAAACAGGCTCAGAACAGAGCGAGGAAGAATCTGTTTGCTATCCTGGCCACACCACCTTAACGGCGCTGGGCAATGGCTCGCAGCAGCCGCCGGCTGGGAGCCGCCCCCCCATGCAGCCCGCGCTGCCTGAGGGGGGCGGGCCCCCCGCTCTGGGGACGCTGCTTGCTCCTGACAAAGAGGTGCCATCAGCCTGCCCCCCCACTGTGCCGGGGCCATCGCTTGATCTGCCTGCTGCTGGGCCAGTGCCACCCCCTGAAAAGGTGGGGGTCGTGCTGGCCCCTCCATCCGAGATGCTGGCTGACCCCAACCCGCCTGCAGAGAGGGAGCTGTCGGCACCGGCCACCCCAGAGAAGGAGGGGGTGCCGGCTCCTCCCTCCTCTCCGATGTCGGAGCTCGGCCTGCCTGCCCAGGCAGGGTCTCGGTCACCCTTCTCTGCTTTGGCAGGGGCAGGGCCGCCCTCTCTTCTTTTTCCCTCAGCCTCCTTGTCCGTTCTCCCGGGAGCGGTGCCGACCCCAGGGCTGTTCTCGTCAGCCGGAGGAGCTCTACCCGCCTGTCTGGTCATGAACGGACCCCTCCCACCGGCATTTCCAGCTGCCTCGCCGCTCCTGCCCTGTGCTGACAGCAACGACAGCTTTGTCTTTACTTTAGAGGGGGGAGCAGCAGAGGCTGGTTTCATTCCTGCGGTGGGCAAGGGAGGAGGGAGTGCTGGGGCGGATATCTCTGATACTCAAATGAGAGAGACTCAGAGTTTTCCTGTGCCTGATGCTGTCTCTATGATAGAACAGCGAGATTGGAAAAAGAGAAAAAAAGTATCTAAACGATCGAGTTACTGTGAATCACCTTTGCCTCATTTCAGGCTTCAGATGAGACACGCCTAGGTCCTTCCTGCTGACCTGCAAGGTGTCCACCCTGACCAGTTCACCAAACACCGACCAGATGAAAACACTGGACAGATCATCCCTCTAGAAGCAGGGAATGGACATTCATCTGTTCATGTTGGAACTGTTAATATAGTTTTCATTGTTGTATAAGAGTAATCACTTAGTGGTTGAATTTTCACTGTTTGATAAGTCGGGTGAATGGTGATGGGTTTTGTTATTGTATTAAAATTAAGTTTTGCAGAGAAAAAGCACCAAGCTTGAAGATTTTCCTAGGCACTCCAGGTGTCCACATGTCTCCTGAGTGGTGTTTGTTCTCCTTTGCAAATGGATCCTGTAAAGGATTACAAACACTTCTCTTTTTGTTTTAAAACTAAAAGGGGGACATGTGGACACTACTGCAGGCCTAGACCTTTTCTCACAGGGTCTGAGTTCCTTTCTCAGGCTGTGAAACTTTCTCAGGCCTAGCTGAACCCTTTCTCATGCTGGGGCCTCTGTCTGTACTGTAAACATAAGAGAAAGAATCATAACAAAGATAACACACCTGCTGGATCTATGGGAGAACCAGAGACAAGAGCTGTCTCTCTCTCTCTCCAATGAACTGTCTGTATTATGTTTTGCACTAACTGTATTATAAAAAGCCACGTCTCTCTTCAATAAACTGCACTCTTTCTTGCATCAAGTAAGAGAGTTGCCATGTTGCTGTGTCCCTTCACCGCTCCGTAACCCTCTCAGGCAGCAACACACTTGACTTTGGGTTTGTGATTAAGGATGGCCAGTAAACAAGCACTCCTCTTTGTGAGCATTTGCTGCTGACATTTCCAAACTTTTGTTTGGCCAAAATGATGAAGCCCTTAATATTTAATTTTTTTTTCACGAAATAAATAGTAAACCAAAGGAGAGCCCACAATCTTTACAGTCAATAACTGGGAATCACAAGAAATATTATTGAGTCTGCAGGAATCCCAAGCTGTGAGTGAAAATGTTAACATGAAGCTCTTCATTTGCCAGTTGAGTATGGCTAGGTTTTAGATGGGCTCTGGTAATGCTAATGTGGTAATGCTTTTTGCCCTCATAATTTTGACCAGAAAAAGTACCTCAGATCTCTAAAGCCCTCTGGATTAAATTTTAATCAAATTAAAAAATGATAGAATTTTTTTGTTTCACTGAAAAGTTACAACTACCTTCATTCAAAATGATGCCGATATGTAAAGGCCCTTGCCAGCAACAATTTGCTTCCTCCTGGTAGAGTTACTCCTCCAGATTGATTTGGATAGGCCTAGGTCTTTATTGCAGAAATTTTTAAAATCCATGCATGCCAAGATCTCTGTGCCTTTGTGCCTGTCATCCTGATGAGACAAATAAGGACCACAGGAATTTTTCCACTGTTATCTAATGCCTCAGAAGGGCTTGAGGATATAGTGCTAAAAGAACAAGAACCCAAGGTAATGCTGGGAAAGGGGCAGCCACTGTGTCCCTGTTACAACTCACTTCTCCTGGAACAAGTCATTCAACATACTGGAACAAATGATTAAACATCCCATTTATAAGCACTGAGAGGATAATAGTGGAGTAAAGGGAAAAAAAAGCATTTACTTTTGGTAAACACATATCATGCCACCCCAGCCTCATTTCCCTTTTTTTTTGTAGGATAGCTGGCATAACAGATAATGCAGAAGCAGTATGTGTGATTATATGATGTATCTTGACTTCAGAAGACCTGACAGTCTTCAACAAGCTAAGAAAATACAGTGGATATTAAACCTCCATCAGGATGCTTCAAAGAGCTGCAATCAACAGATCGTTCTCCACCAGGGATGGAGGATTTAGTGGGCTGCTGCCACAGTTTGCTTTTGTGTCCTGATTTTTTCAATACTTTAATTAACACCTTCATGATGGAACAGAAACAAGGCACCTGACTTTTGTCACTAAGATGACACTAAGATGGGGGCAGTTGCAAGTGCTTTGGAGCCCAGGATCATAAGTAAACTGAAATGGTCTCCATGGAGAGAGTAACTAGATGGCATCCAACAGCAGCGAGCACAAAGCAGTATTCTCAGGAAGGGGGAAAAAACAATTAATGTTCAAATACAAAAGTGAAGAATGAGCTGCAGACCAGTAAGAGAGAATTAGAAAGACAGAAAGACTAAATAAGTGAAAGCAGTGAGGCACTCATATGAAAAAGGTAAATCTCATTTCATTCTGGGGTTAGGTAAGTGAAGTGTGATATGCAAAACATGGCTGGTACTTGTATCTGCATGACTGAATCCTAAACTGGAACGCTTGTTTTGGTTTTGGACAGCACGTTTAAGGAAAACATGTAGACAAATCAAACAGTAGTGAAATATATATGCCACAGGGGTTGAAAAAAGACGACCTCTGGAAAGCAGTGAGCCTGTTAAGCTGCACTAGAGATCTCTGAGACACAGGAACTAAGGGGTTTCAGGCAGATATAAGGTAGTTTTGAGGAAGAGGAGAAATAACCACTATGTGTTTTGGAAGAACCAGAAATAATTGGCAGCAAAATCAATTTGGATCATATGTTAATAAAACCTTCCCAAATGCAAGGAGAATGAAATAATGGACATGCACCAGCTATGCAGGCACAGGGCATCTTAAAAAAATATATGTATGGGGCAGCCACTGTAGAGCTGATCTTGTCTCACTGCATGGGGAAGGACCAGACCATCTCCTCAGGGCCTTTTAAATGTTTACTCTTCTGATCAGACAGCAGAAATAACTGGGGGAGTAAACAGAAAGCTTTGCAACTAGCCATTGTACCCAAGCTGAAGCAGCACAAAATGCTCTGAGAGAGGTGGTGGCTCAGAGCAGTCTCTTGATGCATTCACCCCAGTGGAGAGAGCACCTGGTAAAAACTGAGCTGGGCAGTGACTGCCACCTCCAGTCCAGCGAACTGAAGGCAGTGCTGCCCACCTGGATCAGAAAGATGGAAGAGATGCCCACAGTTGTACTAATGAACCTTCTGGCAGCAAATGCCTACTTCTACTAGCAGAGGTGGATTTATGTTTCAAATGCTGGAAAGACTTATGAGGACAAATTTTTCTGCTTTAAGCTGTTCCTGAAGTTCTGATTTTTTTTCTAACATGTCATTTCATTACGCCCCTTTTAGACCTCTGCAATGTGCCCAGTTGAAAGGGATCTTCTCCACAGATATACATACTTAAAGAAGAAAGGAGCAGACTGAGTAGGCTGTTTTTGCAGATTGGTGCTGGCTGACAAAGTAAAACTGCTTCTTCCCATGAAAATACTGAAGGACTTGGGCACATACATTAGAGAGGTGATGTCCCTTTCTCTGTGATATACTTCTGCAGCTCTGACCAGCAGAGCTCACCAAGCAAAGCTTACCCCAGGGAATGACGGTTTTCTCAAGGCTGAAAAGGACCTGGTCCTAGAATGCAACTCCATTAGACTGCAGTGATCTAAACACAGCAAACACTCAGGATACAGTGAACCCTGCCTACTTCAGCTGACATTGTGGACATGGAGTGGTCTCCAGTTTTAAGGGCTCCAACAGCACTCTAGGGTCTGACTACCCACTTATTAGTCTCTAATATAGCTATTCTATTTGTGTCTAAGGGTAATAGAAGTTGTGTTCTCACAGGGGCTAGACAGATGAGGGAGTTGAACTGGGAGAGATTAAGGATTTGTCTTTGGTAGTGGGATGCAGAAATATCTGTGACAACACTGATTGAGCAGAATAGAAAGCCTGGACATGGCCCTAAAGCAGCCCATTGTCTCCAGGGCAGGAGCAGCTGTCATTGCAGTATCTCTCACTGGCAAATCCAGGCATCAACTATGTGCACAAAACTAGCAGTGAGTCTCTGATCCTGGTTTGTTTTTGTTTCCCTGAGCTTGTTCAAAGGAAATCACTGACCATCATTCCAGAAATTCTCCTCCCAGATTACCAGGCAAACTGGTTGACTACTCTGTTATTTAATATGTCAAGACCTGTATTTTCTTTTATTTATTTATTTTTACATTTGGGATGCCCAGAGTTTCAAATAGCCTATGTTTTGAAATGTATGAACACAAAAACAAGAGAAGTAAATAAATGATGTGAAATAAATAAAACTAAATAGTTTAGTGTGACTCAACATCCAAACTCCTTTAATTTGTACTAGTAGCACACTATTTTTCAGGCAGACAACCTGCAAGTCTTAGAAAAACAGCAATCAATATAAGAAAATAATGCTCTGAGGCTACAAGGATTATTTTCTAACACACATTATTTTGTACTGAATTAGTTTTATTAGTTAAGATTATTTTAAAAACATATTTAAAATGAGACTAACTCTTCCAAATTGTAAAGGATTTAGTATTTATATTTTCCTTCACTTTTTTTTTCCAGATTAAATTTAGTTTTAGAAAAATTAAAGCTATGAGTTTCACCTAATTATAGGTTTATACAGTAAGCACAATATCACAATGGGTCTTTTATGAAATCTGTGGCAGGTATTAGAACAAAGATTACCCACAGATACCTTATTTACAGGCATCTAGAGTTTAGGAGTGTCAAAACCTACATTTTCTCATTCTCAGAAAGGTTGCAGTAATTCAGAGCCAGATACCCACGTATTTAAGTGAAAGCTAAGCTAGAGAACTCAATTTTGCTGCTTAGGCCCATACCTAATAGGCACAAATAAAATTAATAATACATATGCATTCATTTGTCCCTATATTTTTCTTGACAGGTGAATGGAAATTGTGTGCTGTTAGATTTCACCAGCAATAAACCACCTACAGAGGGCTGGCTGTGCTCTGCTGTAGCGAGCAGCGAGGCAGGGTACACCTCCAGGGCTGGGGAATGCATTTCACACAGCAAGCACTCAGCCAAGCTGGGAGAGCTGCTCTGTGTGCAGGTGTGGGCTGCTCTTCATGCTTCTGGGGGAGGATCCTGGGCAAGAAAACCAACCAGGAGCCTTCTGGCTCACGACACCTGTGTGTAAAGCATCACCTCTGATGGCACGTCCAGACTTCTTCACCTTGCAGATAATCACTTGGGATGCTACTTAGCCCCTCAGTTTGCCAAGTAGCACCAGCAAAGAGGAAAAGTCCTTTCCTGCACGCATTTATAATCAGAGTGATTCAAAAACTTGCTTGGGGGAAATCAAATCTGCAGCCTTGTGGGTTACTAGACAAATCAGGAGAAATAACAAATTCCTGCTTGAAGGAAGTTGAACATATCTGCAATATGTATCAAACACATTCATACATATCTATCACCTAAGCTGCTCTGTAAATATTTTAGATAAATAGGCAGATAGACAAAATGGCATGAAAATTAAAAGCAAAACTAAACAAAACTGGGTAAACTCACTTGTTTGGTGTTCTGGTCTGGACAGGATGGAACAAAAAGTTAACTCACTAATGACCTTACCAATAATTGGTGAACTCTTTAATTTGTTTACTTTCTGTTATGCCATAAATGCAGGCAGACAGGTATGCTGGTTTGCCAAGCTTCCTGATCCTTATAAAACACACAGGAGAAGGGCAGCTAAAAGAGGAGAGGGCAACATAAGATATATGGCAGGTACCAGGTTCACACATACCTAGTGATGGAGCACCCTGCAAACCAATGACCCAGCATGGAAAAACTCACAGGAAAATTAATTCCTTAACCTGGCAAAGAGTTGACTATGGAAGGCCAAAAAGCATAGCACGATATCTTGTTGACACAAGAAAAAAAAAAAAAAAAAAAAAGAAACCTGAGGAAGGAGAAGGCGAAGAAACCAGAGGGCTCTCTGGGAAGAGCTGAGGCACAATGTTCTCAAAAGTGTCATTATAAACAAATGCTTTTCCATCACTGCCAACCAACCAGAGCTAGAAGCCAGGTTTGCTTTATATTAGAATATGGCTTGGCATCACTAGTGTCCCCTGCTCTGTCATCACTTTTAAAATGACAAACTGACAGCAGAGTAAAACCATGTTATGCCACAGTGGAAGGGAAGAATCCAGCTGCCTCCTGTGTAAACATAAGGGACACACAGGCTACTGACTCTGGAGTTTCTCCTATAAAAATATAGCTCCCTCCACTCACTGTATCTCCATGTCTTTGCTCTCCCATCAGGCATGTTGCTTACCTTGCACGATCAAGTAAACCTGGGAAGTCTTGGGATGATGCTGTGTCTGCACTGAACACGTATAGGACCCCTCATCGTAGACATCCACTTTTTGGATCCGCAGGCTGTATTCCAGGGGGTTTCTCTTCTCCAGCTCTACTCGAGGGTCCAGGGACCACTTGTCCTCTCCAGCAAAAATGATGCCAGAACGGTTTAACCAGGCGACCTTGGAGCTTCTGTCTTCTACATAACACCTGCAGAGGATGAAACAGGTAAGGGGGAGATTAGCAGCCCTCTCCATCCTCCTCTCCCTTTTGTTCCTTCTCTTTACTGCTTTGCATAGAAACTTCACAGCACATTCCTGCCTTGCCAGTGAGCCATAAAATCTTCTCATCATTGCTGTCCTATGGACAATTATTTAGCAATTTAACTCTTTCAAGAGTTTCAGGAACCTTTGTTTCACAAAGTCATGGGATTTAGGGCAGACATGTTTCTTGTTCTCCCTTCCTTTTGCCTGTGGCCTACAGATGCACCAAAAATTAATTTGGAAGACCACAAGAGATCTTGATCACCAAATCCCTTCTAACCCTGCCAGTGAGAAAGGCTGGAAGTAGCTCTTTCCTTGCTTCTCCCTCACCTTCAAAAAAGTTGAGTATACAACAGTTAGAATCCCAGACCCCTTCCAGCCTGGAGGGCAAAGGTTCAGGGCTCCAGCTTTGTCAGCTCAGAGCACAGCTCCTCCCTCCCTCAGTATCAGCAGCACAACGAGAGGAAACTATAGGGTATCGCCCATCTACAGCCTTCTGACAAAAAAATAATTTTGTGGAATTATTTCACTGTTCAAACATCACCCTCCTAACACATTCATGCGCTTGCTGATGCACATCTGCTTGTTTGTGCAGGCAAGTGCAGATTTCAGGCTGAAGATGAGAAGATGTGGGAGTGTCACTGTCATCCCTGTGACACACGCAGCATGTCCTGTGAACATCTCAGGTGGACAGGAGAGGAAAAATGACAGCTAGGGGCAGCAAGCAGAGGAGCAGCAGCAGGAGAACCAGCCACTGCCACAGCCCTGAGTGCCAACCTTCAAAAGTCAGCAGACAAACTAACCCCGTTGCAACTGCAACTTGACAACTATTTCGTTTTTTGAGGGAGAGAAGAACAGCTGCTGTGAAGACAAATGCATTTTTGGCAAAGGCACCTGGTCTGTACCACTCCCCACCACCAGAAGGAGATCTGCACAGAAAAGACAAGGAGCTGCCACTGAGGAGCCACATCTTGCTCACTCTCAGCTGTGTCTCATTCAAGAGGACCAGGGCTGAGAAAGGCAGACATAACACCTCTTTCACCCTGGCAGCTGCACCCCTCAGGGCTGGGCTCGGACAGGCTGAGAGCACATTTGCCCTGCTGCAGGTCACATCACATTTGCTCTGCAGATAAACAGGAAGCTCAGTCTCCAGAGCTGTTGCTCCTTCACCTCTCACAGCTCACAGTGTCCCAGCCTCCAAATAACCCAGCACCTCTTGCCACTGCTATTACAGAATCACAGAATAGGTAAGGCTGGAAGGGACCACACTGACGCTGTATGGTCAAACCTCTCTGCTTGAGCAGGGTCTTCCTAGATCATGTTGCACAGGATTGTGTCCTATTCACTATTCATGCATATGTTGTATTTGAAAGAAGAAAGAGAGAGGATAAAGATTATTGCTTCAAGATAAGACAAATATTTGACAGTAGGCTTTCATACATCCTTTTAGCATGGGTCAGACATTTTCCAAGTTCCTCTATTTGAATGCATTTCATTCATGCTGTGCTGCAGCTGCCTTCCCTTGTGATGTGACCCCACCATTATGGCCGCCACCTCACACCCACTCTCTTTTGGCATGCCCATGGTTGCTGTCCAAGTTGTTCTGGGGTTACTTGTGGGCAGGAGGAAAGCCAAGCTGCGTGGGCATCCATGGGAGCCATGCCATGCTGCTGGCCAAGCTGTAAGCAGCTCTGTCTGATCTGACAAACATTTGCTTTAGAGAGCAGCCCAACAGATCCTGCTCTTTACTGATGCTGTCCAGCCAAGGAAGGGGAGTGAGAATTTGGCCTTGAGGCCAGAGCCCACCCTCCTGGCCAGGCAGGCACTTGTCCCTGAGGAGAACTCTCAGGTGTGATCTGAGTTGTTTTCAAAAAGCTACTCTTTGTCAAAAAGAAAGATGCAGGGGAACCCATGAGCAGTCACTTACTCATAGAGACCAGCACCACTGTGATGAGGCATTGCTCCAGTCCCACTGGCCATCTCAGGCTGTAATCACAAGTGATGGAAGGAGAAAACTAGGACCCAGAGAGCGCAGTGTGCTCCAGGGCTGGGCACAAAGGCCCTGTAGGAACACCCACAGAGCTGGTTGCCTTAGGGTCAAAAGCCCTATTGCAAATACAAGAGCTGTAACAGCACCAAGAATCAGGGATCAGGTACTTTGGTAGTGAAAAGCTAAGCAGATCAACAGTGGAAGCTGAAGTCAGTGGCAGCTGAAGTTTCTCAGACACTTCTGAAAATCCCGCTGAACAGTTATCAGTGCTGCTGGACTCCAGCAGATCCATGGCACTGCACCATCCCCACCAGGCTGCTTTCCCATCCCCACCACAGTACAGTGAGCACTCAGCAGCTCTACCCTGCTCCTGATCATTATAACTCTCTGTTTGGGGTAGTAAATATGCCCCTGTATGGTGACTTGTTCAGTGGTGTGGCCTGAATAAAGCCTTGCCCTTTTTCCTGTAGGTAGGCTGAACCAGGGACCCTCCCTCCTCTCCCTGGAAGAACAAATGTGTCATAACCTGTCTTACATGCATCCAGGTCAGCCCTAGGACAGTGGTCAATAGCTACAGTCAGGCAACCTTGCAACTGCCCCAAAATAAGTTAGCAGGTGCTACCAAAATAAAGAAAGGAAAGAGGACAAAGAAAAGAGGAAAATGGGAAGAGTAAGTGAAATAGATTTGAGCCCTTTGTTCACCATACCTGTTCCTCTCAAACTGTCAGGGAAAATCAATGTACAAAAGTGGAAATTCCAAGTCCTGGCATGCTCTGAACATGCATCCACGTGGATGATGCATCTCAGTATGTATGTCTGCACACAAACACACACCCTCTTAGTCTGCCAGAGATGCCACCCAGCTGAATGGATCATGCTTTAATAAGGATTTATGGTGATGATTTTCACAGTGTAATAAGTGCTAATTCAATACTAATAGAATATTAAATGACATGTTAACTGACATTTTAACTGCAAAGCAACAGGAGCATGGCATCAGCCAGATATCAATGGACTCTTATCGTTCACTAATAATCAATAATCAAGTTCACAGAGACAGTCAAACACTTTTCATTAGACTTATTGGAAGCATTACCATCAGCCTCAGTGAAAGGTAATAAACAGTTTGTGATCCATGCATTATTCTTTTCCTTATGGTTGCAGGTGTAATGTCTTGACATCTCTGATGTGGCTAATGAGAGGACCAGTGAATGGTGGTGGGCATGCCTTGCATGATCACTGTAAGAACTTGGGAACTGCTGATCTTGCACCATTTCAAACCACAGACATAGAAGGACAAAAGATCTTGCTGCCATGCCCCATACCCCTCCTTGCCTCCTTGTAAAAGACGCTTAGGCATACACATCTCCTATCCTGGTGATGCAAGTCTGGAGATTTCACCGCCTGTTCTGCCTCACTCAGGCCTCAGTGCTTTGACTCCCAGCACCTGCGACTCCTGCTCCTCCTCCCGTCGAGGCAGCGGCGCTCAGTGCATTGATTTCCCAGCATGTTGCTGTAACACTCATCGCAGTTTATGTTGTGCCTGTCACTCCAGCAGCTCTCGGCCCTAAGCTTTCCGCCCTCTCTCTCCCCCGGCGAACAGACGGGCGCTGCTGCTGAGAGGCGGCGTGTGCCGGGAAAGCCCCAGCGCGGCTTCCCCAGGCTGCCTGCAACCCCTGCCAGCGTGGGGGCTGCATGGGCGCGGGAGGAGCATGCATCAGAGCTGCCCAGGATCTCAACAATGGGCTTCACATTCTGCCTCAGAGACAGCAGCACAGCAGCTACGGCCCAGGCTGTGGAGATGCAGTGGGGGTATTTCATCCCTTTGGAAAGGAATGGATGATATTTAGAGCCTAGAATGATGAAAAGGCAAGAAGAAAGCCCTTTAGGGCCTAGTGAAGCTCCTGTTTAAATGATTACTTTAGCATGGAGATTTTACAGAATTATCAATGATGTATTGGGTCACATTGAAGTTGGGATAATTATTTGGGTTTTTTTAATTGTTGTTTTAATTCCAAATAAATTTCTTTTACAGCAGACCCAAATCCACAATTCTCTGCCAGAACCCCACTAGTGAGGAGAAGCAAGTTGCTAGGATTAATGAAATATGCTGTGCTGCTTTGCCACAGCTCTTACCTCATTTTGGGATAAAATAAATAAATAGTGAGTTTATGGACTGCATTTTCTGCCCTCTTTCTCCAAAGCATGTTGTGGTGACAGTTCTGTGCCACAATTCCCACACTCCTTTTTAATCATCTTTTCTCCGTTAACCCTTTGATCATCTCTTCTGTAAGACAATCTCTGTGCATCAGGCCAAAACTCAGCAGTCAGCTGCACACACAATTAAGCACCGAAACCCCACCCCAGTGCAGTCACTGAGGGACGTGCCTCCCTTTTGCCAGAGGATGCCACAACCCGCCCTGCATCAGATCTCCTGCCTTCGCCTCAGCTCTGTGACAAGCCTTCTCTAATCTTTTCACTTCACACACACTCTTACAAGATCCAGCTAACAACTTCCCCCACTGCCCTCCACCCCCAGCAGCAAAATGGCAAGAGGGAAAAGAGAGAGGGATCAAACACGGCTCATTCAGCACAAATCAACGTCAGCTCCTGGCTGCCAGCTCCAAACATGCAAGACAAATTCTCTGTTGTGTTGCAAAGTATGATCCTGGAAAGCTAATGCAGTGGTTAAACACAGGCTTTCTCCCAGCCTGGGGAGGAATGTTCAAGAGCAAATCATGCTCATGCTGTTCCATCTTGTCTCCTCAAGCTCTTCAGTCCTTCCCTGCCTGGCAAGCAAGGACTCGGACACAGCCATGGTCACCCAGGGCAGCAGCAAGAGCCCAGCCTCTCTGCTATGCCCTGGCAGGGATATGGGCAGCAAGGGCTAAGGACAGATGACAGACATGCCAGCCCTGACCTCCCAGGCAGACTCCACAATGCCACTGCAGTGCTGGATCCTGCCAACATTTCAAGAACAACACAGTGCTGCCACTGCAGTCCTCACCAGAGGAGTACAGTGGCAGAGCACACAGGAGCACAGAGTCTGGAGGAGCAATACAGGAGCTGTTGGCCCTGGGCGGTTCCCACTGCTCTGGATCAGGCTCCCCTCAGCAGGAGATGCTACAGAAGACTCTCACAGCTGAACCCATCTCCACTTCTGTGAAAGCAAGGGCCCCTTAAGTGGATGGCACTATGATGGGAGATCATATCAACTGAGCATCTGAAACCTCCTTTCAGCCACACACCAAAAGCCTCATTTTGCTGAATTTGAATGCACATGGGCATCAATTGTTGCTCAAAATTCTTCCCACTGCCACTGCTCCTCTCTTTCCTCAGCCTGGTACAGCTGCTGCTCCTCTCCTTACATGCCACAATACACAGCAGGGTCACTGTTCGAGAGTGAAAGCTGTGCCACAGCAGGATGGATTTCCAAAATGTGGCATAAATAGCTCCTGAGTAACCACTGCCAGCATGATAACACAGGTGCTTGGAGGGATTTAGAAAGCTACTGCTTAAACCCAGTCCTGTGCTGGAAAACTGGCAGGAGGGGGAAACTGCTGCATCTGTTCAGCCCATGCTTTCTCTCAGCTGTATTATGCTGTGACCTTGTCACACCTGTCTGCAGTTCCCTGGGTATTTCAGCACTCAGGTGACAATTTTTGGCCATCCACCTATTGGGAGGGCGCATGGTTGATAGGATGCCTGCACTTCTGTTCATCCTCTTGAGTAAATTGCCACTTTAGGAGTGTGAGGCTAGGATGGGCTTACTAGGTCGTGAAGCCCCAACCTCTGCCAGCACAGCCAGCTGTACTTTATCACCTTTTTCAGAGATGTACCTCATTTCTACTTTAGCCTACTGTGTTTGATGGGAGATACCCTCCCCTTGCTTCACAGTTCAGACTGCTCAATGTCTTCCTGTTCTGCTGATTAAAACCTTTTTTTTTCTAACTCTAAATCTAGATTTATTCATACCTGGCTTATATCCATTTCCTCTTATGCCAACACCATCTTTTAGCTTAAAGAGCTCTTCTGTCTCCCGGGTGTTTATCTTTCAGTGTGTTCAGAGAGAGCAATCATATTCCCTCCCAACTTTCATTTTGCTAGATCCAACAAGCCAAACTCTCTTGGTTTCTTCTTGTAAGATAGAAGAAACCCTCCATTGCCCTAAACATCCCAGTAGCCCCTCTCAGCACTGGCTCCATCCCGAATTCCTCTTTCGTGACCAGCATTTGTACCCAGTTTTCTAGAAGAGGAGTCTCCAGTGCCTTGTACAGAAACATTTCTGTCTCACTGTTTCTCCCATCAACTCCTTCTAATGAAAGAAAAAAGAATTGCAGCCAGAAAATATGAGCATCAGTGCAGAACTGCTCATGTGCTGTAAACATCCTTGTCTCTCAGTCCATGTGGTATGCATGGAAAATGAAACCCAAGGGAATTTACAAAAAATACACTGGCCTAAAAAGACAGCTAGCTGCACTGGCTCTCACTAGCAGACACACAGCTGGTCTCACATGGGCTTTCTTTCTGTTAAAATGACTGTTTAAGAGTAGAGGTTCCTGTTTGTGTATGGAAAAAAAACCCAAACTCACAACAGAAATCAAACCCAAAATTACAGTGATTTTTATGCCAGTACTCTCAAAGGGTGGATGTAACTATATCAGAATAAGAGAACTTATACTGGCATGATTTATTGCTCTTCCCATCTGTCAGGGATTGGAATACCTGCATAAACAACTTCAGTCCACATCCACTCCAGCAGAGGAACCTTCTTAAAAATATCAGTATGAGCTGCTATGAGGTACTGTGAGCTTAACTCCATCTCAGCCATATCCCAGCACAGTTTAAAATTTCAAAATGCAGAAAAACCTCAGAGCGAGACCTGCCACCACAGTACCATCTTTTCTTACGACCCACCATGCCCAGGAAATGCCCTCCATTTATTTACAGCATAGTTAGGAAATCCTTGTGCAGGTCTGTCAACACAGGTCTTTTCCCATTCCAAGGCATGTTTCTAGAATGACTGACTCCAGTCCCTCCTGCCAGAGGAGACTTGCTCCCCACGTGTGTGCAGGGGGCGAACTGCTCTCTGGCTGATGCTCGCAGAAATGCCAAATGCTCTGACAGCTTGCACTAAAATCAGTCAGGAGGTTCAGGCTGCTGAGGAAACAGACCCTAAGCTCCCTCTTTGCCTTTTGAGTTAGCTGAGGACTTGTTCCTTTTCAGTCCAGCCAGAAACCTGGTTCTGCTCTTGATCCAGAGTCATTAGGCAGTGCTCATCAGCAATCGATCACTCGGCCTTAGTGAAATATCCAGTAGGCATTTATGCCTTGCTCTGCTGTCCAAAGCTTCCTGTAGCATCCCAGGGCTCTTGCACTATCTAAAGGGGGAGCCAGGGAATAGCAGAGCTGATGCAGAATGACAACAGGGAACGTTGCCCTATGATTTGCGTTTTTGTTGCTCTGCACTTACACTAAGGATCCTGTGCTTTTGTGATCACTAAGACACAGGCTGGTTTTTTAAAACTATCTGGGGTCACTCAGGAACAGAAGTTCATCAGAAAGACAATGATAATTAGTCACTTATGTGAACTGGGTGTTGGCTGTTATGCCAAATTTGTAAAAGAACTGGAAACTAAATTTCTGGTAGGCCTCTGCACCATTATGACTTTTTTCTGTTTTGGGGATACACCAAAAATGATAATAGGAGCACTAATAAGGCACCCATACAGACTATAAGTCCCTTTATTTTCCTTCACAAACTTCAGCTGTGGAAATCACCTATTTCTTCTACCCAAACCCCCAGTGCCTTGTAGTATCTCCTATGTGGTCCCCACTAGGTAACTCCAGAAAAGCTAATCCAATTTTTTCCCTTGAATTTCTTCTAGTAAAAAATAATAATAACAAAAATGCCGCAAAAAACGGGGAAAATGAGTTTCAGAGATGTGATCTCCTTCTCTGACAAGAAGGGAGGGAGGGTTTTGCTGGGAAGTCCACGTGACTCTGTATCTGGTAATTATCCAGCCACAGAGGGAAACTGAAATGTTCTGTGCTGTCGCAGAGAATGACAGCACCTGGAGCTCCAGCACCCAGATAAAAAGAAGAGAGACAATCAGGCAGATGGAGAAAGGCAATGCTACATCATGGGCTGGCAAGCAGAGGGAAGAGAAAAAATGGGGAGAGGCAAAAGCTGGCAAGAAAAATTAAGGCAGCCGGCACAGCTACTGGAGAATGAGATAATGCCACAAATTAGCAATGCACAGGCACAGAGAAAGAAAGAGCATAAGGGCAGGTCAGGAGAGAATGGGTGCAGAAAAGGGACAGTGCAAACAGAAAAGGGAACAGTAGAATGATGTTAGAGGGAGCTTCAAATCATTTTGTGTGGTCCAGGGTTGCTTCCCCCACCCCAGTCACAGACTAAAAATGCAGGAGGTATCACATACAGGCTGTCACAAAACAAGGGGGAGATTTGAAAATCAGCATCTCACAGCTGAAGAGGGATTTGGTACTGCAAATAACACCTCCCAGCTTGTGGATTCCAGTGGTTTGCTCAGGGGAGGGGACTACAAAGCTTAGGATCCAGATGATTAAGCCTGGAGCATCACCTCATGTATTTTGTATGGCAGAGAAGCAAGAGGGACATTCCCTCCCCTACTCTCCTTTCCAGAGTTGCACACACCAAGACACATGTAAGCCTGAAAAACAGACCACATGGTTGCTGCCATGGCCTAGTCCCAAAAGCAAGGCACCATAGGTGCCCTCCCACACAACATGACAGCACCAGCTCTTGGGGCTCTCAGAAACAAGGGCTGTGCCCACAGGATGGGCAGCAGACTCCAGTGGGTCAGCAAGTGCTGACTGCCAGGGGGCAAGAAACCGTACACCACCTCTAAGAACACTTCTGATGTGAGAAAATACAGTCAAACAGACAATCAGGTCCAGGCCACCAGTCTCAACCCTGGGGATAAGTGACCAAAGCACATCTGTAATGGCTGCGTGTCTTCAAGAAGGAATGAAGAGCTAAGGGCTCAGATGTCCCCACCTGAACATTTGGGGAGGGAAATGGAAACAGTATCAAGGTCTGAGCATTGGGCCACACAGATCAGTGACCAACCCTCCCATGCATAGTGACAGACATTTCAAAGAAAGGTAGAACACCTCCTAAAGTGATGGTGTAAATCACCTTCTATATGATTTCACAATCTTTTCTAGCCATAAAAACCTATAAATCCAGCACCAGGCAAATCACAGAATGGCTTGGGCTGGAAAGGATGTTAAAGATCATCTAGTTGCACACTCCTGCCATGGGCAGGGGCAGCTGCTACCAGATAAGATTGTTCAAAGCCACATCCAGCCTGGTTTTGAGCACTGCCAGTCAGGGAGGGGGTATACAATTCTTCTCTAGATAGCCTGTTCCAGTGTCTTGCTACCCTCAAAGTAAAGAATTTCTTCCTAATATCTAATCTAAATCTAGCCTTTGTGTAAATTAGCTTCCACTCTGAGTGACAGCTTGAAATCCACCTTGTAAGTTTGTACACTGGCTTTTTTATCCCCAGGCATTTCTCAACCTCCTGTCCCTTTTTTCTTTTTTTAAACTCATTAAGATCTTCATCTTGGTGATACTTTCTGGCTGAGAATTTAACCAGTTTACCATTAATTGGTACAAGTCTGTGAAAGAATATCATATTTAAATGTGTGAAACTGGCAGATGTCTCCTTTGTTTTGTACTATATGAAAGAGCTTCTTCCAATACCTGAGGAGCAAGCTACATAAGACATAGTAATGTACTTTCTGTTAGCTGGATGCTAATGTTCATCTCATCTCATCTCATCTCATCTCATCTCATCTCATCTCATCTCATCTCATCTCATCTCATCCTGCCTCTTGTTCATCAAGGGAAAGTGAATATTGCATCTGAAGCATTAGCACTTGTCCTAGGCAAGTGGGACAGGAGGATCTGCACCAAGGAGAAATTAGTCTTGAAATTCTTTGGAGGCAGATCAGAGAGGGAACAGGAGTGAAAGCAGGGAAAGTAAGTCTTAATATTTTTGTTCTTTTCTGAGGTCATGAGAGTATCAGAGGTGTCCCAACCAAGTTATCATCACCACTTCCAGGTGCTGCCCTCAGGTAGCCAGCAGCAGACTGTGAAGAGTGGTATTTCAAGATGAAAGAGAAACTGAGTGCATCCTGCCTGCTCACTTCCAGCTGCTGCATTTCAATGAAGGACACTTTCTTGATGTGCAAACGCTCTAGTTATTATTTACAGCTGACCTTTTCTTTCTCCAGCTCCTGCTGCTGTGGCACCGGCAGTGGAGTCAGGGCTTGTCGAGATTGTGGAGACGATGTGTAGTGGAACATGTTAGATTCCCTGCCTGTGCCAGAGCTGTCATTAGTGCTACTGTGGATTGAGCTACACCCATGCAAGCAACACTGGAAAATGTGAAGAAAAAAGTCTTATGTAGACAAAGCCTTTGAGGAGCTTAACCCCTCTTCTCCTTTTCCATCTCTCTCCCACTTGAAAGCAGAGAACAGCTTCTGAGCAAGACACACACTCTCATTTCCATATCTAAAGCCAGTCCTGAAATACCATCGTGAAATAATGCTCTCAGAGAGAAGACCACGAAGCAGATTTCCTTTGAGAGATTCTGCTGCTTCCTTTTTTAATTCCATCCAAAAACAACAGGCACCAAATACCGAATGCACCTGGACTGGAGCAGTCAATATTAGGCACCTTGTTTTGAGATTGATATAGGGGAATTGGAGAGAATTCAGAGGCAAGCAACAACAAAATTCATCAAGGGCTGGAAAGGGATCAGCGTCTAAGGGAAGCTTAAAAACATTAAATATGTATAACATGACTAAGAGAGGACTTAAAAGCGACATGTTGACAAGCTATACCTCTTTGAAAGCTGAAAGTACTGAGGGAAGAGAGGAATTATTTAGCAAGATGCATAGGGGTCTATGAAGGAGTAACAGGTCAGAAAAAAAAAATAAATAGGTCTGTTCAATCTTGAGGAAAAACTTCTTGTCATCAACAAGTGCTAGTCTTGTAAAAAGTCTCCCAAGAAAAGCAAAGAAGTGCCTGTTCTTTCAAATGTTTGAAATAAAGATGGGCTGAAGACCAGAGGATCAGCCTCACAAGGGCTGCAGGGAGAACAAACTACAGTGACCTGGTCTTACTAGTTTTACCACCTACCTCAGACTTCAGCAATATGCCAGGAGAATATAACTCCACTTAGAAATTTATTTCAGACGAAGCAATGTTTTTAGGTCTTTTCATTTCACATACAGCTAAATATTTCTTGTCGAGACCTTAGACCTCTATGCATCACACTAGAGTTACCTGGTACAGGTTTGGATTTGTTTCCAAAACTGGATCTTCTAGAAATCATGCATGGAGAGGTTAAAAACTACTGATACAAACACTAACAGTCTCGTTATTTGCAAAAGACATTGGCATATGGTTGTATTCCCAAATATGCTGTGGGTAAAGTTGTCCAGCACTTAAAAGTCACAGGTGAGATTTGACTTTTCTAAGTGTTTAGCATTGAAATTTAAACCAGATTTGTCAAAGTACTTTTGGGCCTACTAGCTGCCAAACTAACACACAAAGACCAAATTTTAAAAACAGCATTTGGCACAGTCAGTTTCTTCACCAATATACCCAGTTTTCTTGCTGCCTAAAGTGCCATACTTTTGAAAATCCATCCCATGGCTGTGTTACAATCATAGAATAAAAGGCTGCAAACTTCAACCAGTTTCTTTCCTTTGTTTAGAGCTTTGCTAAATTTTGCCTTTCTCTAATGCCTCACTTCTGTCCACCATCATGTCTTGTGAAAAAAGGCATTTGAAAGACTTACAAGGAAGGTAGAGAAGATGCTGTGAGGGAGAACTCCCAAGAGCTTTGATCTCAGCTTACCTTCATCCCCACAAGCACAATATGCTTTGCAGAGGAGGACATGTTTATGAATAAATAAATAGAGGAAAGGGGGAAGAGTGAAAAAAAGAAATGTCAAGATATATCTGATGGAGTTTCTGCTGTTGACATGAAAGCCATAAGCTCATTTAAAACCTCATGGTCAGAAACAGAATGGGAGGAAAGTAGGACTCCTTGAGAAAGGGGAAGGAATATTTCCCACAGCTGGATCTTCCTGCCATTCTACTAATCATACTAATATCTGGCACTCTTTTTCCTCGGAGACCCTTGCAGGGCTTTGTTTTACAAGGCAATTCAGCATGTGCTGAACAGCACACAGCATTTTTATCAAAGGAAGTAAGCACTGTGGAAATAAAATTCTTACCTTTGTAGAGGAGAAGTGTTGAGATGTGTGTTTTATATATACAGGGAGCCAGTGGAGAAGGAAAGAAATAGGTTGTGCAAAGTCATACAATGAAACTATTTTATTGTCAAAACCAAAACATAACAGACCTACACCAACCTCACACAAAACTTGGTTTGGTGTGTACTGGTTGCATGAGAATAGCAAGAGGGGGTAGTGATGACTGCAAAATAGCCTTCACAAACCCAGATGTCACCTCCAGTCACATCTATCTTAGCACTAATGCAAGAGACTAATGCTTTTCTCTCTAATTGAGATCTGCCCAGGGATATGCAACCACAGCAGAGAGGTCTGGCTGAAGTACAAGCTCCTCCCCATGGTTTGAAGGCAACTGGTTTGGGTCATTTGGATCTGTGCTCTGGAGCCTGAACTCCAGCCTGGCTACTGGCTGAAGGACAGGCATAACTACAGAAACTGCTCTGGCAGCTTCTGCACCTCCTCACCTGCAGTCTTCTGGCACTGGCAAAACAAGCTGCACAAACTGGCTAGAACACAGAGCATAAACCCTTTTAATTTCTTAGTGAAGACAATGTTGCTTAATCCTACTGGAATCATTTACCCAGGGATATCTTATCTGGATCCACTGACATCCCTGCCTCTTCTCCCACGAGCCTGGTGTGAAAGGAAACCTCTGCCTCATGCACAGCTTATCCGCAGTACAGATAAACCATTTCCCCATGGAGCTCCCTTCAGTACAGCTGTCTTGCTGAGAGTTTCTTACACAGCAGGGTATAAGGCTGTGCTCTCGGGCTTTGGCTGGTCTGAGGCTGGGTCCCTGTTTCTGTTCTTCTGACAGGTCACTTGCTCTAAATAAGTTCTCTTTCTTTGTCCAGAGCCAGGGTGCACAATGTTTTTCCTCAAAGAAATAGTTTTGTCCACTGAACAGTAATGATACAATGATATTCCAATACCCTGGAAAATAAGAGAGCACTAACAAAAATGGGCCTGACACCAACCCCTCTCTGACTTCACACTTGCTGTTTCTTCCTTAGGTTGAGAAAATAGGGTTGGTCCTCGACAGCCAAAGAGAAGCAGGAAGAGCACCCGAAATTCCTTATTTATGCTAGACTATTACCAGTGTTCTCTCTACCTTGTGTGTGTGTGTGTGTGACCAGACAGTACTCGGAAAGACAAGTGAGGTTAACCGAGCTACATGCATTGCTCCCACTAGAGCAGTATAAAACAGTGATAAACCACAACTGGAACCACTCTGCAGTAAGTATCTGGCCAGAGGTAAAGCATGAGGTTACAGCAGCAGCTCTGCTCCCCCTGTCCCCCTGCCTGATGGATCCTTGATAATAAACCACCCTTCAGGCTTTCCTGTCTTAAACCAAAGCTGCTGGGATTCAGGGGAGATAAAGATTTCAACTACCTTTCAGAAGAGCCTTCACAAGAAAGTCCCTGTTGGCATAAAAGTAGACATGTAATGGGCTTTCTCTGTCCCTGAAAGTAGTTTAGCACTGCAGGAAAGTGCAGCCCTTTTAGCTCTCTTCTTTATTTAACTAGAGTCGTTAAAATAAACTGATTTCCCAGCCAATTAATTATCAAATATCTGTAACATCTTTCAAACTCTGCCATTACTCAGTCTCAGTGGCCCCCACAGGCAGTGCTAAGCTACACTCTCCTTACCTGAGTAATGACTGCTCTTCCAAGTCTGCTCCCTCTCCTTGAGATGATAGCAGAAAACCAGCACAGGGGATGGCAAAACCCTGGAGGAGAGCTGTAAACATCCCCTTCTCCACTTTAACAGCAACTCCAGCCACACACGTGCTGGGAGACAGGGAGCTTTACCACATGCCTTGACCACAACTCAGTTCCCAGCTCTCAGCCACCCGTACACAGACCCCAGCCCCACTGCAGGAGCAGATTGGCCCTGTCAAGACCCCTGATGCTGCCAGTGAGATCAGCAGGCACCTGACAGCAGATGCTGCTGGCTGAGCTGAGCCGTAGATGCTGAGTACCACGAGCTCAGCCCAGTATGGGGTGTAAGCTTCAGTTTGAAGCATGTGCCAGGAACCAGCTTCTCACCCAGATGTGGACAGGGACAGCTCCTGCCATAGCCACGTTACTTTCTGAAAAAATAGTCTGTATCTCTCCGGTTACTGGAAGGTTGTACTTACCAAAGCTACATTAGCAACAACCTTACCATCTATTTTATAAGCATTAAACTACATTCATATGTGGTTTCAATTAGGAGATATCAAATGAGATCGAAGATAATGCATCCCACAATTACTCACCCTTCTCCGTTCTAGAAACTCAAGCAGAATCATTTCCAGGCCAAAATGTGGTCTCTCTTGATTGATGACGCTAATAAAAAGGCTTTATTGTGATATAAATAGCCTTAAAAACGTCCTGGAGAGTCAATATCAGTGTTTGATGGCCTTATTCAAGCAAGGTCCTTATCTTACAGTGTGCTAAAGCTTAACAAGTTATGCTTCTGAGAAGTCTAACATTGGATTTGGGCGCTTGTTTGGGGAACTACAGAAGGGTAGCTCCCGAATTAGACATGCAAAGTAGGAACTGTTTAAACACCTTTCCTCTTCCTTGCGCTCCCTATTAATAATCTCTTCGCTTCCTAGCTTTCCTGGTGCCAGTTCAAACACAAATACCGGCTGAACGCAGCAGGAGCCATGGGAACACTGTGCTCCAGCGCCTCTTTGCTGGAAGGTTACCAGCCACTGCTACAGTAATTGGAAAACCTGGAATTTCTTCCAAATTGTGCACGATCTGAAATTCTCACAGCCCCTGCAGAGGAGTGTGGCCATTTCCCAAACAAAGAGCCTACACTGACTTGCTCTGAAGCACATCCATGGTTCCCACCATCGCAGATGATGTGTTTTTGTTACTCCCTTGTCAGGAGAGGCCAACCCTGCTATGCAGCTGAAACTGAAGTGCTCAGTGCCTCAGGCTGCACTGGAAGCTTGGGGCTTCCAGAAAATTGAAGTAATTTTTGAAATTAGTGCCCTCCATGCAGTAGCCCACTCCAGGAGGCCAAATGCAGAGCCTGCCTCAGAGGATGAGGGAGAAGATCTCTGGGAATTCACAGGAGCAATGCCCAGAGTGTTTCTCCTTTTTCTGAATAGCAGTAAATCTCACTCTTCATAAAGAGAAAGCACTTTTTTTAAGGCCTTCTTTGAAAGTGGAATCCCCCAAAAACACGTCATTTCCTATCAGCATTGTATCTTCTGCATGCAGCAATATGAGATACCGCTGACCGTGCTTTCCAGTGGTGCTGCCCTGGCTCAGATCTGGCAGAGGCTGGGTGCTAAAGAGCTTCTCTGGGAGTGACAGAAGCATATACACCTGTCAGAAAATGCTGATATCATAGCAACTGTGACAGTGATGTGATCAGGACCTGACAGACAGTCAAAAAGAGAGGGAAGGATGCACAAGAAAGGGCGACTGAGAAACTTTCAGGGAGAGCAGTCAGAGTCTGTGCGCGAGAGGAGGCAAGTGAGTGATGCTTGGTGCTTCTGTGCATGGCAGATGGGATGAGGACTCTGGGGACATGTTCTCCCCTCCACCTGAGCAGTGCTTCTCTCTGAGTCTCTGAAGAGTGAAGGGACTGCACAATTTCCCAGCCTTGCTCCCTCTCTTCCCATCTCTGCCATAGTTACATCCAGTCTCATATATTTGAGAGCAATTTTCCCTGCAATAATAAAGACTTTGCAAGTGTGTGGGTGGCCGTGCGTGTGTGTTTCTGTTGCCTGTGGGAGTGCGCATGTGCCAGGGTCTGATGAGATGAGAAGGTGGTTTTGTGTATGCGACAGAGCAAGAGTGAGGATGAGACTATCAAACGTGAGTGCGAACATATGAGAAAAAACATGCTTCACAGAGAAACAGACATTGAGTGAAAATGAGAAGGTGCTCATATTAGACAATGTGTGTGTTAGAAAGGAAGAAAAAGGTCTTAATTCACAGCCTTCCTGCATGTGTTTGATGAGTATCACAAGTTTTAACCAAGAAAAATATGTATGTATTCAAATCAAACACTAAACAGCCCTTTTGCCTGGAGCACTCCTGCCTTGCTTGTTTGCTCTGTTGCAAGCTGCTTGTTAGAGGAACACAGGCAACAAGAAGATAGGAAAAAAACCCAGGTTGACATATTTAACCACAGCCAGCGACTGAGGCAGTAACAAACAGCAAGGAGAAAAACAGGTGAGATCGCTGGAGAGCTGTTTGCGATGACACTGAAATGAGAGATGCCTGTGAGAGTTTCTGAACACCATCCCTCGAGTGGATTATGATCAATTTTACTGTACACATCCTGTGTTGATTCTGCAGCTAGCTACAAGAAAGCGCACTCAAAAGCCTATTGCTTACAGCCATTTTGGAATAAAGAGTGAAAAGACAATGCAAAGAATGCTGGTGTTCTATCTCAATACCCTGAAAAGATTTCTACACTGAGTCTGGACACCTCTTGTCAAAATTGGAATGGAGGAACTTGAACTGAATTTATGAACAGGAGGAAAAACAGCAACAACAGATTCAGTCCCAAACCTACTGGGGTTAAAGGCCTTTCTTGAACTGCAGGTCAGACAAACATGAATAGAAAACATGAATACAGGGATGGATTTGAAATTATTTTTCCCTGTTCTGTTACACTTTGTTTCTGCTGGTAAATTTAAACACCTTCACAAGTTTAAGGCTCTTCAATGTTATCATAATCCACAGGCCTATGCTGCCCACAGGCAAAATTCACCAATACCCACGTCCAGTCAGACTTGCTAAGTAGCTTACAGTGCCACAGGCAATGCATGGGAGGACAGGAGCATGCCAAAAACTGACTGTAGAAGTGGCAAAGCCACCAGACCGAAGACATTGGGTTGAAGAGATCAACGAAAAGGGTCAGAGGTGCAGATGAGGCTCTATCCTGAGGCAATTCACCCAAGCTTCACCCAGATCATGGGAAGATTCTTCCAGGATGAAGGCAGCTGTAAGCTTTCTGTCCCTCGCTCATCCATTTAAAATCAGAGTGAACAACACTGATTTATAACTGAAAAACAGAACTCTCATTACACCAAGGGAAGGGAACCAAGTACCTTCTCTTTGGGACTACAGAACTGGTGCAGGAAAACGAAAAGTGTCACACTTGGGTGCAGCTCTTTTACCATCACGCCCCCAGCATCTGACCAAACAAACCTTTATTTGGCTATGGAGACCAAAGCAACCCAAGTCAGGCTGGCTCCTGCTTTGGGCAGGCCTTGTGCTATGCAGAGTGAGTCCTTCCTGATTGGGGTCCCTGGGGTGCTACTGCATCCTCAGTAATAACAATTATTGTTCCAAAAATTACCCAGGAACTTGACAAGTCCTTCTGCAGTGTTTGACTCTCTGACCTCAGGAGGCAGTGTGGATTTCACAGACTGACTACCTGCTGTGTGAAAAAGTGTCTCCTTTCATGTGATCTAAATTAAGCTACCATTAGCATCTCTGAATGACCTCTTGTTCTAGTATTACAGGAGGACAGAAAAAGGAGGGACTGATCAGTTTTCACCACACTCTTCATTAGTGTAAATAACTCAATTATAAGCCTTTAGTGTGTCTCTTCAGGGAGGCTGCAGATGGCCGGTGCTTGCCATCTCCCATTGGAGCAGGCCAGGATTGAGTGAAGCCAGCCTGAGCTCAGGGACAGTAGAGGGCATGATGGCAAGAAGGAAGATGGGAGAGCTACTGGGAGGGAGAAACGGCATTTTTGCAAGCTTGCTAAACTAAAAAAGAAAACCCTGTTGAGTCCAACTGACTGCCTCCTTGTAGGCAAATCTCACAAGATTACTAACCATGCTTCATGGCCCTCTGGTAATTCTACACACTTTCATAAACGAGGGTGTAGCCAGTGTTCAAGATAATGTCATTTTTTATAACATATTCCCTATTGTTTCCCTGTCCCTTAAAGGCAACCAAGCATCTTCCACGTTTTTGGAATTGACGCAACTCACTGAAGAAGCTTTTATCGAGTTACTCACCGTGACTCCCAATCTCTTCCCTCCAAGGAGCCTGGGAGCTCAGTGCTCATCACTGTACAGCTGAAGTGGAGACTATTTTTGCAGTCTGCATTACCATACGCTCATCCATGTTATAGCTCATCCGTCATCCTGCTGCTCTGTCCCTGTGGCACCTTTAAATCCTGCTGACTCATGGAGATGGCAGCCCCTGCTTTCTTTTGGTTGGGAAGATAGTGAGGGGCACTGGGGGAGGGCCCAGCTCCTGGAAGGACACCCCAGAGCAGCCAGGCCAAGCCCTGGGAGTGGGTCCCATTGGATCTCCACAGCCCAGGCAGCAAGCCTGCAGACAATGCAATGGGGTGGGCCTGCTCTTAACATCTCCTATGGCTTTTGGCAACTCTGCTGCATTTCTCACCAGCCAAACAAGGAGCCGTCATCAAAGCACCAACATGCCAGCCATGGCACACAGGGCAGACTAAACATCTCCACAGTGTGTACGGACTCCCACTATTAACTTGTCTCCACACAAAAGAGAAACTATTCTTTGCTAATTAGCAATCCACTGGGTTTTAAACTGTGACAAGACCTTGCCCCTTAGCCCATGGCTATTTATTTCCCTTCATAATTTTGTGTGAAAGGCCTTATCAAAGGCTTTATGAAAATCAAAGTACATTATGTCTTCTGGGGATCACCTTTATCTTATTTTATTAAACTTTTAAAAACCCCAAAACAACAAAACGCACTTGCAGCTCAAAAAGGCACAATTTTCTTTTCCAGAAGCCATACTGGATTGACCCTGTCATGTTATACTTAGCCAAACACTGTACTCGTCTGTCTTTAATTAGCTTCACAATCATTTTGGCTGGAACTGAAAGAAAGCTCCTAGATCTGTAATTCCCTGGATGTCTTTCGATTATTAAAAAAATAATAATAGTACTTAGCATGCTTGGAGCACTCTCTCTCTAAGCATCTCAGAGCACTCCACGCCAGGATGAAGGCAGAGCAGGCTGAAGACAGCCCTTCAGCATCTTCACCTTGGAAGAGGGAAGGAGAAGGGAGAGCAACTTGCCCATGAAGTCCACCTCACAGCTGGATATGGAGCTGCCACCCTATTCCTGACCCTCTCGACTGTCATTAAAATCACTTGCTTGATTCTCAGAGGTAAGGAAGGGGTGACGTTTGCCCATCTGCATCATCTCACCTGAGCACAGAGAGATTTAAGCATTTTTCCCCCAAATCCAACCCTGCAATATTAGCAACTCTGAATTCGTTAGAGAGATGCTGTTTATAAGGATCTGCCAGACACTGCTGTCAGTATATTTCATGCATTATTTACTTTGGAGCCCTGAGACTAATGCTACCTCAGTCCCAGTGATTTACTGCATTTGAGTTTCTCAAGCTGATCCATAACTTTGGGTAATAATAACAATAGCAAAATACTTTGTATGCATGTATCACACACATCAGCAAAAACCCACAAGGAGATGAGCATGTGATGCCAGAAGAGCTGCTGCTCCAAGGTACTGAAGTGTCAGCCATTTGGAGGCACAGCTCCCTCCTCACAGGGACGAGACTTCCACACTCCAGTCTTAGAATATTTTGTTGTAAGTCCAGCACATGTGAACCATTCCAAGTCAAAGTCCATATTCAGGGGGTTTCCCCCTTTCCACAGAAAGTTCAGCAATCCCTGCACAACATCCCCTGGCAAGGACAGACCTACTCACGCAGAGGAATCTCATGAGCCTGTCCCAGCCCATATATAGGACCCCTATGCCTCGTTGAATTAAAAATCCCAGAGGAATGCTCAGCACCTGGGATGGGGATTGTGCAGAGATTCAGCTTCTTGGCTTTGGTTCAGCTCTTTAATTGCATTCCCCACCTGTGGCTCCCCTCATCCTGCTCCTGGCATTGCATAGCCACAGCGCCCTGGCCATTCTTCTCACTCCCCTCAGCTTCCTTCTCATTTACACCTTGCCTACTATTTCATTTGACTCCTGGCTGTTTGGCCATTCATTAAAAGGTGCTTGATGAACCCTAATAAAAACCCACTCTCTGCTGTGCAGCTGCAGATCCTTTCTGTCCCCTTTCCACACTGTCCTCCTTCACCCTCCTTGCACATCAAGGCAGTCATGACCTCCAAGCCAAGTCCAGTGCTTTTAAGGATTGTTTTTCTTGTTTGTTTGCTTTAATTTTTTTGCCTTTAAGCCTTGCATTTGCTGTCATCCTTCTCCTCAAGCTTTCCTGCTGTCCTGTTTGAGGCTCACCTATCCTGCACATGCCATGTGGGGGGCACACTTAATGAGGAGTCCACCCTCCTGCCCTTGCTGACGTGGTGCTGGCATGTCCTCAGCGCTCACACCTCTGACACATACTGCCCACACACCCCACCCACTCCCTGATGTTTCCCCTGACATGGCTGAAGCCTCAAGAAAGGGGGTGCTGTGTGCTGGCAGGCTTTTAATATGCTACAGGCCCAATAATAATAATAATAGTAATGAAACCCACTGAGAGATGTCCGCTCACCCAGACAAGGCTCTAGAGTGGAGGCCAATTCCTACCACTGTGCTGACACAAAATCACTGAGATCGATGAAAACATCAACTCAGTGCTGCGAAGGACAGTCTTCTCCCTTGCCTTTCACATTTCACCCCTGCAGAAACAGTTTCTTTCTAGGAGTGGAGATAAACCTTCCTGATGGTTTGACAGCTTTGGCCTGATCTGAGCTAGGTTCACATGCCCTCATGCTGCCAAGATAGGAGAGAGAGAGAGCTGCAGAGCTGCATGGCTGCCTTTGAGATGCACCAGCCTGAGCATGTGGCACTGAAGCAGAGGGGAGGCTTCTCCTGGTGCTGCCCAGGGTGGACACCACACGCCAGCAATGGCAGGGGCTGTAAGAGACCACACAGGGACTGGAAAGACAGGGGATGCCATGCAGAACTGCGTGTGTGCCCTGGCTCATACACACATGTGCTCACAGCAGCCCAGCCGCCTGTTCTCTGCCAGGAGGGACACCCCAGGAGTCCCACCTGGAGAGTAAGTACTGCTGAACACAGCCCTAAATCAGGAATTATATCTTCCCACACAGGCACCAAGACAAGCTGCTCGAAAAAGTCGTCATTTATGGTGTCAATAAATCACCTCTCCAAATCATGCCCAGATGTGCACTTTAGGGCCCAGTCACCTTGCTTTTTTATTCTCACCTGCAAAGTCTCTGCTCTCCTACAGTACTCTCTGCCTAATAAATCATGCCCAAATACATTAAAACAACCCATTATTGTTATTAATTACTATTATTGCATTAGCAGATTTTACTATTTCCCTAATCTCTTTAACACCTGAAACCCTGTGCTCACCAAGGAGGGAATTCAGTGGGTTGGGGTCCTGCCTCCTGGGCAGCTCTCAGCCTTGGGACATGTCATGCACTGACTCACACAGCCCCTTCAAAGAGCAGGGTTGACACTGCCTGACAAACCTCCATCCCAGACATTTCCCTGACACAAGCACTTTCTGGGTATAAAAAGCCATGTGGAGGGAGGGAGAGAAAAGCAAGCTCCCCAGCTTATCTGCAGACTAGATAATATCATAGCATGGTGAATTGGGCAGCCCATGACATGTTCACTGTGTTTTCCTAATACTCAGCAAACACAGTTCTACTCTCAGCACTGAAACTGTATGAAATACCAACTCAAGCAAGTCAAAGCATCTCCATGTCTCATTTTTTCCCCTGCCCTTTCTCAGCTGTGTCTATTTAATTTGCATCTTCTTCAAGACAGAAGGACTATCATACCTTTTGGTAATTCACAGGCTGGATAGGACATCTCACTTTCACACTGCAAATCACAGTAACAGAATCACCCTAAAGTTCTCTCTTTCTTCTGCACAATCAGAAAGAAGGGTACACTTGATCATCAGTAACTGCATGACAGTACAGAAGATATCAACAGCTTCAGGAAAGAAACCAAATTCAGGGGAGTGGCTGACTCGCTGGAGAGCAGAGATGCTATTCAAAGGCCCCTGAGGACATGGAGAAATGGGATGACAGAACTTCACAAAGTTCAACAAAGATAAGTGCGAAGTCTTCCACCAGTTGAAATTATTTCTGTGCAACACTGAAGGATGAGGACTTGCTGGCTGGGGAGTAGCTCAGAAGAAGACCAAAGGTTCCCAGTGAGCAAAAGTTGAAAATGAGTGTGGAAGCATGCCCTTGCAGCAAGGAGGGCTAAATGCATACCTGGCTGCAATGATGAGAGTGTAGATAGCAGGCCAAAGTAAATTATTATTCCCCTCTACTCAGCACTTCTGAGGCTGTATGTGGAGCAATTTTGGGCTTCCAGAATATTTGGTTGGACATAAAAGAAAAACATTTTCATAATGAGGGTGGATCAGCATTGGAACAGGTGCCAAGACAGGTTGAAGTATCATTGTCTTGGGAGATTTCCAAATTTTGACTGAGCAAGCTGATCTAATGTTGAAGTTTGCCCTGCTTCGAGCAGGGATTTGGATAAGAGACCTCCAAATCTCCTTTCCCCCTGAAACTTTTTTTTCTGATTTCAATGAGGATGCTGTAATTCTCTCTTCTGTGTGGAACAGCTGTGGCTTGAAAGCTAAATTTGGAAGGATCTGATGGGAGATTTGTCCCACATCAGTCCCTTAAAGCCTCTTGGCACAGCTCTGTGTGTGCAGGGCCAATATACAGCAAAAGAAGAGCTGGTCTGTTCACCCTGCTACTTACCATCCCCTCTGTGACACACTCTCGCCACTGTTGTGAATGGGCTGGAAACTCTCAGGGACACCTCTGCTAATGCAAACAGAGGATTTATGTGCACCTCTAAGGGTACAGGTTGTTCCCAAAATGTGAAAGGATGCCCCTCTAAAAGACAGGGAATTTTCCTGGGAAGGAACTGGGATAGGCATATAGAAACTGTGTACCAGTTTCTAATATAGAGAGGTTTATGTCACGGTTGTTTCACTTAGCACAGAGAAGGAGTCACTTCTGGGTTAGATCACAGCAGTCACATAACACATTACAGTTCAAAAAGTGAGAACCTAGAGCCACAATAATGGAATTGAAAAGTAGGTCAGCCTACAATTAGCCACTCTGAATGTAGTCCTGACTCCTGGGACAACAATCTGAGATTTTAAACAAACTCAGAGACATGTTTCATAGCTGAGAGAGGCGAGATTGTTGATTTTATGTCTCCTTCAAAACACAGCTGTCCATTATTTCTTCCTTCAAGTCATTATTGCCTTTTATTGCCTTTTTACTCCATTCACAAACCTGAACTCCTCCTCTCTCCTCAATTTCCTCTGTACTGTCCCTTCCTACAGCTGATTTCCACAGGTTGCTTTCTTATTGTTTAATCCCTTGCCAACCTTTTGGCTCTACCCCCACATCTCAGAAACACCTGCAAACGACCACAAAGCTGCCTGCAGATAGATTAGGGGGACTGCTTGACAGAGGCAGGGCCAGCAGTTTCCCCTGGCTGCAGCAGGGACATGTGGCTGGACTCTCTAATGTGATAACAACATATGAAGTGTGCAGTGATGGCCATATGTTGTACTAATTCCTATGTACACAATGCCCTCTGCAGAACAAACAGCCAGGATGGAGGGCACTGACAGAAGTGCAGGCCCATGGAGGGGCACCTACCCTTCAGAGACAGATGTAGAGAAGGAGGAAGGCTAAAATCAGCTCCTGGAAGTGAGCTACAATAATCTCGATTAGCTCAGACTGCAGCTTTATATGTCTAAATAATTAAAAACAAACAAACAAACAAACAAAAAAAACCACCAAAAAAAATACCCCAAAAAAACCCGAAACCAGCTTCCAGGGAACATCCATGGATAGGGGCAGATAGGGAAAACCAGGTGACCCCTCAATACACATGAGCAACCACATGACATAACATTTCAAGGGCTCTTGAAAGGTCCCAGGCCCATGCCCACATTTTGGCTCAAGGGCTGTGAGTGACGACTGCCTTTGCTGTTATTGGCTTTTGAATGACTGCCAGGGACCCAAATTTCTCCTGAATCACCTTCCCCAGCAATTCAACAAGGCAAGGACCAGAATAAGCACTTGATGTAGCTGGGATTTCTCTGGTGACAGCAGGCAAGGAGAGGAAAATAGAGATTCTAAGCAGATTTCCTAGGCTGGATCAGCTCCAGTTCTGCTTGAAAGTGAAGGGTATTAGGGTACATTTTCTGTGCTGTACAAAAGAGAAGCGTCAGCACTTCCATCCAGATGCTCAGACCCATGGGCTAGGCAGAAAGAAGACAGCTGCTCTGCTTCATACTTGGGCTTGCACAGAAGAAGGAGAAAGGTAGAAAAAGCCTTTGCTGAAGAACAGGTAAGGAAGGAGAGGAAGATGTATCATATGAAAAAGCAGATATTGACTAATGGCACCATAACTTAGTTATCTCATGTTAGAGTCCTAAATTGTCCACAGTGGGAGAAAAGTCACTTTAACATCTCAACATGGCACATAAAACCAGTGTTTAAAGAAAAAAAACCCAGAATATTGTTGAAGAAGTGATGGAAATAAGATTGTTTCACAGCTGGCTGTACCAAGTTAGGGGTGGGAACTAGATAATCTTTAAAGTCTCTTTAAACCCAACCCATACCATATTAGATGATTTTAAATTGGAGTCTTCTGGGCAGACGTAGGTGGGAGCCTCCATATCAGCTGACGTGCTGGGGTGGGGACTGATGACCCCCGAGCTGAAAAGCACACACCACTGCAGCTTGAATGCTTCATCAAGAATTGAAAACTCATCTTCTATGGGGAGAAGAAATAGGAGTGCAAGCCCTAATGTGAACCTTGGACATCTCCAGAAGAGGTACTGCAAGGCAGCAGAATGTATGGAGCCCACCTAGGTGGTTTTCTTTGATCAGATAGGTTTTGATGGCCCTAGGAAGCATAATGGCAAGGAAGGAGGGATAATGGACATAGCAGGTTCTAGCAGAATCAATAAAACAGGAATGGAAATGACTGTAGGCCACCATTAAACACACACCCCAACTCTGCAGCAGAATCAACTATACATATATGATTTCAGGGGACAGCTTTTCCTCATCTGTTCTTAAACATCACCACCAAAGGAAACTCCACACCCACGAAATGAAACTCCTCACCCACAGGTGTACCACACTCCCACTTTGTGACCTAGTGTGTGAAGAGCTGATGTGCACACTTCGTGACATCTGGGGTAGATGAGGCTGCTGTGGCAGTGAGCAATTTTAGCAAGATGTGACAAAGTCTACGACTTTTGGTACAAAGTCTAGGAGACCGTTCTGAAAATGAACAGGAGAGACTGCACAAATAAAGCTGTCCTCAATTTTTAAAATGTTTTGTGCCTTCTCATTTTATGTGCTTGAAAGGATTCTGTGGTGAGCTGGCAACTAGCAGATAAAGTTATTGACAACAAAGCCTTCGGCTCAAAATTAAAGTTAAAATTAAAGTAGCTGTAGAAAAACGAAAAAAATGTAAAATAAAAAGATGCCAGGTTAATTGTGATAACATAATTAAATTCATATCCAGTCCTCAAAGCACATCATAGTTATTTAGAGACAAGTGATCTAGGGAATCAGAAATGCAAGTGATTATGGCATTTCACCTCTTGGGGTCTATTTTTCAGTGAGATACAAATAAACTGAGTTTGGCAGTTAGAAATACTCTCTGACAAAATATTATCCTACATCCTCAAGCTGATTAAAGGAATGAGCTGGAAGAGAGAGGTCAGTGGGTAGGCACATAGATAAGCACGAGATAAGATGAGAGGATGCAGTGCTTGAGTCTATGCAGTCAATATCCCAGAGCTCATAAAAGTTTGTAACTGCACACAGCTTTCTCTGTCTGGCTTTTCACATCAGATCTCAGCAGCCAGTGCTTATCTGTGCCCACTTGTTAGATTAGGTCCCATTGCAGGTAGCATGCAGAATCTTGCATCTAATTCTCCATGCAGACCTAGTCAGATTCCCTACTGCTCCCAGAAGGCAGAGATTGGTAAGGAAAGGCTTTTCCACCCAGATCTTTCCACCTTTCTGGCACCTGTCAGAGAGCAGTGATAAAGCTTCTTGTGTTGATAAGTGACAAAATCCATGCACTGTCTTGACAATGCACAGGTTTTATCCCTGGTCAGCAACCAGATTAGACTTTCCAGGATACACCTGAACGAGAGTGGTCCCCAGAAAAGGATGGGAAGAGGCAAATGGTATATTTAATTACAGCCTTTGACCTTCTCATATCAAGGGGATATAAGCAGCACACCTAGACTAATATAACAAGTTGCTCCTGACAATAGATTTCAACAGTGACTGCATCTCTAGTCCAATTAACCAATAATGAGATCTGGCTGACAGCACAGGAGGGACTAAATTCTTCTCTAACATCATTAAACGTGGAATATATGATGAGTCACCAAGCATTGAGTTCACATTTGGCCCCATGCCTACTCTTGCCATTCAAACCATTCCCTGCAGCAGAGGAGGGGCACAGTGTGGGGTCCACTGGTGACAACCACTACATAGGTAGGACATTTCTGCTGTGTGAATGCACGACATGTCCCTTCCAGGCTTCCTACCACATGAGTGTTTCCAGCCTAGTTGAGATGATACGGAAAGGGAAGAGGGCACAGAGCCAAATGCTGTGCTTTAGCAATTTGGCAGTTGCTAGGGCTCACACTAGCTGTGCACTACAAAGGCACTCTGGTTTGGTGGTTTCCAGCCATTGGCTTGTCTCTTCAGCACTGCATACAGGGTAAGTACTGTCACCAAGCTAAATGGGCTAAACGGTGCCTAGAGTCCCTTCCTTCCCTTCTTCCCTTGCTCCCTGTTTGGGATTTCCCACAAGGAAATCGTGGTACGGCAGAGAAGCAGGAGGCTTAACAGGGGCAAAATGCCATGTCCATCATGGTGAAGGAAGCTTAGGCAGAGGTGGAGTGGAACACAAAGCACTCGAAAATGCCCCTTCTAGACCCCCTGAAATGGGCAGGGAAAGTTGAGTGCCAACAATGTGTGGGATAATGAAAGGGAGGTTCTGAAAGGGGTCCCTTCCACAGAATAAAGTGGCGCCAAAGGAAGATATTTAAGAAACAAGTAAACAGCCTAAATAATCCCCCCATGGACCTACCAAACAAACGCCACCTAATCTCCCTCTCTCTTTCCATTGCCCTGATTGTCCCCAGCCACTCTTTTCCAGAAAGCCACACCAGGACTGGCAGCAAACACCCCTGGCAGAACACAAGGAGAACAATGCAACACAGCCAATATGCTGGCTCTACTGCTGCGTCCCCTCTTGGTTTAAATCAATAGTTTATGACATCTACAAGGGGAAACTGTAAATTTAATTTTGTCCCCTGCAGTGCGAATCATATCTTGTTTGCTGGTAACATAATGAATGTGTTTGCCCTCTAGACCCCCTGCCCAGTAGACCAATTTAAGGATAAAGGAAGAGAAAATAGCAAAGTACAATTAGGGAGGTTGATTAATGCTGGATTAATCAGTAACTCAGCTAAAGATTGCTGTACAACACGTATACATAAGGAGCAAGGGGGAGAGAGAGATAGAAGACCACAGAAGGAATAGAGAATCGGACAATTTTTCTTAGGAATAAAAGCCTTACAGGTGACTTGAAAGCACACACTGCTTCCAAAACAACTGATATAACCTTGCATCACCTGCCAGCCTAAAGCTACAAAACTGCAAATGCTTTGCCCCATTGGTGCTCATCAGGTGTGATCTAGAATATAATCCAAACTGCCCCAAGGACACAAGTTAAACCTTTCTGGAACTCATAGACTTAATTACTCTGCAAAAGCTACTTGAGGTTGTCACCATAGTAGTTAAAATGCACATGAGCCTGGAATTGCTCGGAAACCTTGCAAAATGCAAATGGGTCACAGAACAGTGAGGGTAGAAAATGTGAAAGCACTCCAGAGCTAGCAGAGAGGGGAGCACTGAAGAGCAACGGAGATGACCCAGCAGATGGAATCCAGGAGAAGGTTTCTCACATCAGGATGCTCTCTGCAAACCAGTTAGATGGTGGATGAAGAAACAGCTCTGACTGTGTGTACCCTGCTGCACAACAGAAAGCAAGACTTGATACATTCTTGTGAACAAACAGACCTTGCCAGAGAAAACTGACTTCACTGCCAATTTCTTTTTCCAGCTGGCATAACCAACAAAACTCCAAATTAGTTTGGCTAGGTAGATAGGGCAAAAGAAATAACAATATTTTTGGCCAAAATCTAGAACCAAACTTTGCAGCTGGGTCTTAGCTTTACAGAGAGATGAAGCACAAAACACCTCACAAAATCCAAAGGAAACCAGAAAAAGGTCAAACCCATTAACCTGCAAACAGGAGATCAAAGGTCAAGGGATTTGGATCTGTGAAGGCATGGTCTAGAACTATCAGTTTATGTCTCTCTACTTTGTGGTTACAAAAGACTTGCTAATACCGCATGTCTAGCCATACTTCAGTGCTTCTGCTCTTTGAATTAAAATGAAGCAGTGCAAAAGTATATTGAAATTAAAAGAAAAATAAACTCTCAGCTCTCAGAGAAGGCTTAGGTGAGGGGCTAAGGACAACCTTGCTGTTTCTGAATTGATCTTCCCCTCTCTACTTTAAAACAGTGTATTTTCCTGCTTTAGCTACCTCTTTAAAACACTATCTTACATTCAGCTTCAGAGACAGCTCCCTATGGATAAGCATTTTTAGATGGATACAGTGTGATCTTTACCAGTTGCTGCAAATTGGCTCTGAGGGCACCTTTATGTGTCAGTTCTGCCTATTTTCTCTACAAACAGAGAGACAGGGATGGAAAGGATGAGGGGAAAGGGCTTTACCAATAAAACAAACAATAGGAGAGCAAAAAACAAAGTCACATCAGAGTCACACATTCTGACCTGAAACCAGGGTTCCTCATCCCAGCACCATAACAATCTCCCTGACATCAATTGCAGATGCTGATCAGACACACATGCGAGGAGCTACATTCGCACACAAATGTGCAGTTTGCACTGTTTGGGAGTGAGCAGTTTGGGACACTCCTCTCAGATCATAAGTGTCAGCCAACAAACTGTGGGGAGGCAGGACATAACTGAGCATGCAAGAAAGAAACATGGGCATCACTCGGATTTAGCTGTGTCTAAACCAGCCATGGGCAAAGCATCTCAGGTTCAGCCCTTGCCCCTTCAATCCATCCTGGTATCCTCAAATTCACCAGACTGTAAAGACTTTTGATAAAATGTGGAAGAACAATACAAAACCACATCAATATTTGGACCCCACAACACCATGATATCCTGGGCACAGATATCTTAATCTGCTCGACTCTAGTGTTTGAGAGAAAGACTGAAGAAAACAAGATTATGACCAGAGAGAATAGAGATGTAAAAACCTTATACGCATGTAGAATTTGTAATGGCAAAACATAGCTCATCACTACAGAGATACTGTTTGGTTTCAGTCCACTGAAAATACTGGGCATCCTACTAGACAGCAGATGCAATCACTGTCCCTGGGGCTGGAGCAAACATTACTGTCCAATATGCTGCTACAGTAAAGCTTGGATTAATGATACAGCTGCAGCCTGTGCAGGGGTACTGCTGGGTTCACAAAGCAGTCTAGGTTGGAAAAGATTTCCAAGATCATTGAGTCCAACCATTAACATAACACTGCCAAACCTTCACTAGGCCATGTTCCCAAGTGGCCCATCACATGTCTTTTAAATACCTCCAGGGATGGTGAATCCACCACTTCCCTGGGCAGCTGTTCCAATGCTTGAAAAACTTTTTGGTTAAAAAATGTTTCCTAATATCATTTCTAAACCTCCTCTGGCACAACTTCAGACCACTTCCTCTTGGCCTGTTACTTGGGAGAGGAGGCCAACCCCCACCTGGCTACACCTTCCTTTCAGGCAGTTGTAGAGACTGGTAAGGTCACCCCTGAGCGTCTTCTTCCCCAGGCTAAACGACTCCAACTCTCTCAGCCTGTCCCGGTAGGACTTGTGTTCCAGACCCTTCACCAGCTTTGTTGCCCTTCCCTGGGCACATTCCATCACCTCAATGTGCCTTGTAGAATGTGTAACAACAATAACAACAACCAAGTGAAGGCCCAGGATTCTGCGTTCCATTAAAACGCAGAGTCAGGGTGTCTCTCAGAGCTACAGTTGTCTGTATGATGATGTTTAACAGTGAGATGCCACTGCTGCTCTTGCACCTGGGCTGGTGCTTGCCTTTCCTTTCTACACAAGGGAATCTGTGACTGTGCATTTACAGCACCAGTGCCACATGGTCAGCATTACCTGAAGTGGCAGCTTCTGCTCTGTCTCCGAACACGGGTACAGTTTAAGGACAGTAGTGTGAAAAGGATTTAGGGAGAGTAAGACTTTTTCTCTCCTGCATTACTAGATGGAAAAAGCAAACAATTTTTTTCTTCTACTGGCCTCCATTTGTCTTTCCAGCTCTTGTCCCTCATGCACACAACTTCCTCTGTCCTTACACTGCAATTACATTTTGTAGAGTTTTGTCCCTTCAGGACAATGTTTCCTGCGCATTTTGAGAGCCTAACACACTGATTAAACACTTCTTGGTCTTCACAGTCTCATACTTTTTAGTACTGACAGTTTAATTTCCAGGCTCCAAGTTTTTCTGATTCAAAAAATGCCAGATTGTGCATTGTCATGGTTAAAATCAAATTGTTCCCATTTATTTTCCAGAGTTGGACAGCAGTCTGAAGACTTTTTTTTAAGACCCAAAAGAAGATTATCTCTTAGTATCTGAGACTGCACTTTGTAACTACAATTGACATCGTGTAGATTCCCCGCAATTAGCCATTCAAAAAAAAAAAAAAAAAAAAAAACAAGCTATTCTTTTTTTTTTTTTTTTTTAAGAAGCATTCAAAATTGCTTCCAAACATATCCACCCCATCCATGATAAACAGCATGCAATTTTCAACAAAATAACCAATGGTGATTCAGGTTAAAAACCAAAAGCACCAAAGAGAAGACACATAAAAGCAAGAGACCCATTACTCTGATATCGTCATCCTTTTTGTGAGGTTCCTGAGGTCTGGTAACAGCTGCAGTTGGCAAGGGCTTCTATTTTACTTCTGTATTGGTGGATAATACTGTATTTGCTAGTCTTAGGTGAACAGAAGAGTAAAAGGAATTGGTTAACATCTATAGAAACAAAAGAGCTGAGTTTGAATAGCTGTGGTTCATGTTCTCATGACACTTGTTAGTTGTGAGCATTTGTCAACTTGCTGGGTGCCACATGAAAATTTGTTAACTGCGAAGGCTGATTCTTACCAGACTGCAAGCTATTTATTATTCATAGGACTGGCCAAAATAATTAAAATAAATTAAACAGTGCACGATAATTTTTGAAGTTCTGTAATCTGTTGCCATGTTTTATTACAGCCTTTTAATATTTTTTTCTTCTTTTTCTGCAAGAAAGAGCCACTCCTGAGCAGATAACAGTCTTGTCATTAAGTTGTTTGGTACATGCAAGATACAGGTACAAGTCTCTGCCTGATTTCTATACAAATGCTTGGCTGGAGTTTTCTACATCTCACACAAGATCCCCACTCCTTAAGTTGCTGGCCATTTTGACCCTGTCAATGTCTCACCTTTTCACCAGAAATTTAAATACAGGACCTGAAAAACTGAAGATCACTGCGTATAAACCTCACAGGTTTCTGAGGAATGTTTCTATTTTGACATGTCAGTATTTCACATGGAAAAAAAAATTCCCAACAAATTAACTGGAAAAAAAAAATTGACCAGTATTTTAGTTAATTGTTGTTGAGAAAGACAACAATTAGCATGATATTCAGTTAACAAATAAAAAAGTGGAAATACTAAGCAAGTAATGATCCACTTAAGCAAACAGGTTGTAAAGAACAGCTGGAGGCCTAAAAATTACTCCTTTTCAGTGAGTACTTATCAAGCCCTAAAGCACTGGAAGAAAATCTGAAGCTGATTACAAACAAATTGCTTATGACACGATGGCAATGCTTTAACAGTTCTCTGTTTTTCTCATATCCTTATTCTTCCCACCACCGCCTCCGAGTGAGAACTTCCCCTGTTTTGGGTGCCACACGCTGTAACAGCAGCAGAACATGGCCCTGACAAGTCAGATTTGTAACTAATATTTCAGGCTTCTCTAACACTGGGCTAGAGGGTCAGCAGTAGCTTGTAGGGACACAGAGACACTACTGAATCAGTTCATGCGTTACCCTGACTCCAGCAATCAAATCTCACAGGTAGCGTCGCTCCTGTTGGGAGTCTGGCACAACAAATGCCCCTGGTCTTTGAGGAGAAAGAAACAAAGTGGTGCATGCTAAAGTGGAACTGCCAGCCAGGGTGTGGGCATGGGCAAAGAGATTTTGTCAGGCTGCTGAGAAAAGACTATTACCCCAGGACCTGCTTGCTAAGCTGGGAGATCTCACTTTCAGAGTATTTACTAAAAGATCACACCTCATACCATAACTCACTCATTCCGAGTCAGACACTACTCTGCCCATTAAATGCCGATTGTACAAAGCAAAATACAGCAGTGGATAATTAATGCTTGTGAAACACATTGGAAAGACATGAAATGCCCTCACTGTTCAAGGGTGCTGAAGCAAAGAGGCTGTCCTCAGTCCCCTACTGCCTGCAAGCACCAGGCTTCACTGTTTGCTGCTTCATCCCAGCTCAAGTGACAGAGGTCAAGCTAGCATAGCTTGATTCTTTACTGAGTCAGAGGAAAGGTGAGATTATCCCCAGAGCACCAGGAGAAGACCTGAGTGAAACACCTAATTCTCTGCGATGACTGTGTAGAAAAGTCAGGGTCTGGCATAAATCCTTCCTTGACTAAGCATGCCTCAGATATCTCAGCAGGTGGACATCTGAGCAAGACCCCAGCCCATGCAGGATGCTTGTAAGAGCATGGAAATTAATGCAGATGTCCTAGGCCTCAGGCTACCAGGATAATCACCACCTTTGAGTACATCTTCTCAAGAATGCTCCGTCTGTACTGCAAGGCAGAAAACAGGTTTGAGGACACATCACCTGCTTTCTAACTTCAGAAGCTGCTGTGGAAGCTCAGTCTTCTCCACACAGCTTGAGCTGGGCAATTGCCTTCTACCAAGAGGCTGATAGCCCCTAAGGCAGCAAGTATAGAAGTATTGATTCTCTGGATAAAAATTACAGTGATCTAAATCCTGGATGGCTGAGACTCCAGTGATTGTGGGATTCCTGCCTACTGACTCAGAGGAAATACCCTCTGAGGATGAGACAGTTCCTATATGGGTAACTGCCCATCCTAGAAACCCAGCAGTCTGCTAGACAGGTGGTTTCAGTGGGAAAATCAGTAGGAAGACAGGTTGTAGAGTCTTGACCCTGTTCTCAGGTCGAAGCAGAATAGTTTAGGTTCAGAGTAGCATAGGGACAATGCTTGCCAGCTGCTGAGGAAAATGAAATGAGCTCCCTCTTTGGCACTGCTGATCTGTTTCTGGTCAGAGTGAAACACATTTAAATGTGATACGGGGATTGCTGAGCAAGTCACTTGGAGTTATATGTGCCACTGCTGCCTCAGACTGCTGCTTCACCTCCTATTCATGCGGAGGGTTGAGTAACAAATGATACATGCTCAGGAGCCGACCTCCAACAGCAGGGGAAATGAGAAGGACCACAATTCTCAGTGGATTGTGCAGGAAGAAGCTGCAGGAAGGCAACAGTTCATTGTGCTTCCACAGCTAGAAGAATTCATGAGGAGAATCTCATTCTTATGTTTTCCTGTGGTTCCTCCTTGAGTTGGTGATTTACAGTGCTCTGTCAGCATATCCGTCTTACTTTTTATTCTTCTGCTGCTTTCCTGGTGTTTCACTGCTTCTTCTCCTGCATTGGAGGCTATTAAGCATCACCTTCTCTGGTCAACAAATGAGCAAGCAGCACCTCTCTAGTCACAGCTAGTGATTGAACTTCAAAGCTCTGATGGGCCATTTTTGTGAACAGAAAAACAGTGTGGGAGAGAGAGAAGACTGCACTTAAGTCCACAAGGAGAACAAAATGCCATTCAAGGTGATAATCCTGGGGTAGCAAGCCAATCAGATATGTTCCACTTGCTGTGGGTTCATTGCAATTGGTGTCAAACACAAGAACAACTGGTGTTCTTCTAGACCCTTCCTCCTTGTGTCCTGTTGTACCAGCCAGCTGGATGATCATCCTCACTGCCTGAACAAGTCAATATGGGAGCTGGCTGGGTTTAATCACTGAGGCTCCAAATCTAAGCCCTTGCCTAAGTGGACCAGCAAGTTCTCACACATTAACAAAAGCTCTGCCTGGGCAGCAGCTCCCTCCTGTTTCCCACAACATATTCTCTGCAAATGCCTCACGGCTCTGTGTGTCTCCTTAGGAGACTTTTCAGAAAGGTGACAAAAAGGGCATCAGAACCACCTCTCTCTGCAGCTGCTGCCATGCAGAACCTTGTAGGAATATCTCATATTAATAGTTGCAGGTTAATATTTGTCATATCCTCTTCAGTTTGCCTGTGATGACTGCAAAGTCAACTACAGAAGCAAATCTCCAGGCATGGCCATCTTGTGTGCACAGAAATAAATACCAGTGAAGGAGAGAGGACAGTGCTGGTGACTTTGTGTGGCAGAGCACTTGCAAGCCAGTGCAGATGGGGGCATGGGGGAATGGCAGCAATATGAGCACGCTGAGTGGGTGGCTCACAACTGGGAAGATGCACATGAACACATCCATAGGATCAGTAAATTCAGGTCAGGGTACTCCCATTCCCATGACTGGCAGTAGGAATGAGAGCAGGTGAGGGTGGTGGTTGTGTGGGACAAGTTGTACTGAGTGAGGCAGGGCAAGTGCTTGTGGTGGTGTGAGAGGGGAAACTATGAGCATGCAGAAGGATTTCTTTCTGAACCTTTCCCTATAAAATGATACAGAGAAGCACAGGTTAACCTGTTTGCTTGGAAGCTTAAGTACTGAAGACATTTTTTCCCTTGAATATTTCCAGCACATAAAAGCTGATTCTTTAGCCTATGTGAGGCAGAAGAGAAAAGAGGATGGAGAGTTACAGAGCTCCAAAATGTGTGAATTCTGGGAGTAGTACAGAACACCAGAACTAAACTCTTATTTGCAGACTGGTACCCAGAATGCTTTCTGCCACTTTGCTCTTAAATGCTACACTTCTAGAGGTCACCCTTACCTAATTAAGTCTCTGTATCCACTTAAAGCAACAGCTGCAGAGTACTCACTCATGAGTTCAGGGGCAGCGGAAAGCAAGAGACATGTTCTACATTTGCTTTTCTAGTTGGGCTGAGCTGCCCATGGGGAGACTCAGCTTGGACAATTTCTGGGAAAACAGATTAGTGTTTTGGTACAGCTGTGCAGCCAATATAGCTGGGAACACAATGTTTGCTGTTAACTCCCAGCCTGCCAAATGGAACTGTAAGCTTGCTGGCTGGGAAGAGCAACACATGGTAGAGAGTCACAGACAGCCTCACTGCATCATTCAGTTCTGGCCCTTCATGAGGTGATCTTGAATGCATTGTCTTTGAGTTCCACAGGCTTCTAAGTCAATACACTTGCTGAGATAAGAGGTCCTGATGACGAATTACATTGTCCTGGAAAGAGGAGGACTGAGAGCACACAATCAGAGTTGACTGTAAAGCATTGTGTGACGTGCTTAGCATTTGTAGGACGCACACAGAGCCTTTTGCACAGAGTACAACTGTCCCATCAGTGTATCCTGCATGTCTTATTTGTTCAAGTTAGTTTGGAGAAGATCTTGAATCCCTCTTGTGTCATCTGTTGCTGCCTTCTGCCCAGGACAAACACATAACTACCAGTACTATAACACAGGGGGGTTTAGGTTAGGAGGTAGCTTTAGAAATCCTTAGCAACATTGCAGAGTAATGCTGAGAAATCAATGACATGACCACAGCCAGAAAGAGACTCTGCATTAGAATATAGCAAAATTTTCCTGTCCGAAACATACAGATGATGCATTGAACCATCCTGGGGAAAGCAAAGGAAAGGAATGGGCAATTTCAAGTAATCAGCTTCCTTGCAGCAGTTTCCTTCTCCTTATTTATAGTCACTCTATGATTCAGTCAGGCTGGAACTGTGAGTGCAAACAGGTTTTCTTTGCTCCTGGCTCTCCTTGGACTTCATTTGCACAGCAAAGCATCACCCAGTGCCAAAGATTTATGATATGTTCAAAGTCCAAACCAGGCTGGATCTGAACAGCCACATATCCTCCAAATTTCATGGTGGAAACATGCCTCTAGCGGGCTCCCAAGTAGCTCATGTCCGATTCACTGATCCTCACTGCAGCTGTATATGGGGAGGAGCAACTCAGTCTGCTCCAAAGTAGCAGAGACTCAACGAACTTGAGCTCAGCTTCAAACCTATGAAAAGCTCCTGGATGAACCTACCCTTTTGTCACCAAAACTCCTGGGCCCGGAGACCTACAAACTGGCATAGACTCCGATCCAGTGTCAAAGTCTGTAAATCAGCTCTTCATGCTTCATGTTACAAGTTTCATGCTTGTAACAGTGGGTTGCACCAAAAAAAACCCACAGTGGCCACGTGTCTCCTCCTGAAAGCTTGTGAAATACTTGTCTGGGACTCAATGCTTTACAGCTGAGGTTGCTTTTCATCAGGATGGCCCTAGTCTTCATTGTTTCTGTGTGAGAGAACCCTCTAAGCTTCAGTGAGGACCATGAAGTTGTTGTCCTGAGGCTTGTATAAAATTCCAGGAAAAAGACCAGAACTAGACTTGGTGCTACCTGGCCCTAAGCTCACAGTCATTCACAGTTCCCTGTACTACAGACATAAGCCTCTCCTTCTTCAACCTCTCTCCACGTCTACCACAGCCCACAAATGATAAAAGAATTTATAAGATGAGGAGTCTGTTGTATGTCCATTGCTTTTTTTCAAAGCTAGAGAAAAAAAGTAGTGATCTTGTTCTGGAAGAAAATCAAAGGCTGCCAACAACAGCATGATATGTCAGCTCTTTTAATTTCATTTATTTATTTATTTTATCCAGTTGCTTTAATCCTTGGAGTTTAAAGGCAAAGAATGAGTGCAACGTGCTGTAAAATGAAGAGCATGTGACAGTATCAAAGAGTGAAACCAAAGGAAAGGGGGGGGGTGTGTGTTGGGGGAGCCTTGTTAGGAGACACATTAAGGCAATCCAGCTGATAGTTGAAGGCTTTTATAAATAAAAGTAAAGTCTCCATGTCACTCTTTATCTTTCTTTTTGTTTTAACCATTGTCTCTTTCTTTCCCCACCCCTTGCATTCCAATCCTGCCTCTCACTTCTGGTCTCCTGCCATAGGTCCTATTTTATATTTGAACTGTAGGGCTGCTGTGGCCACAGAATTATAAAGTCTCCCTGTGCTGAGGATGACAGAGTCTGTACTTCAACAGGCCATGGTGGTACCTGCCACTGTGAGACCCTTCAAAGAGACTAAAATGCACCTTATTCTGATCAGGCTGGGATCCTGGTTCCTCTCAGTCTTTTGGAGCTATAAAAAAAGCATGGCAATCAATCACAGCCAGCGGGAGCCTGGTCTCCAGTGGATTTTGGCACAGAAGTGGGATATATGCATCACAGAAAAGCTGCTGTGCTGTATGCAGAAGTTGCAGTAGGGAGGGAGGTAGGTAGGTAAGTAGGTAGGTAGGGGAAAAGCAACCCAGAAATGCCTTTTATCCTTGATAGAAGAGCAGAAAGACAAGGAAACAGAATCACCACATTCTTCTCTTTCAGTCATAGTTTTGACATCCCCAGAAAACAACTCCAGTAGAAAAGCTTAGGTTGGGTACCACTTATGACGATATTCAGCAGGAGTGACTCAGTTCACATTGTCTCTCTCTCACATAAACAGAGAGCCTGTTACCTGTGATCTTTCTACAGAGTGGGTGTAAATTCCAGGCCTGCCTCCTTTGAAGCCTCTTGGGACTGGTCAAGCAGGAGAGTTTAATACAGTCCTGTTTCCCCTAGCAGCCTTCATGCCTCCTCATGGCTCTCTCCCAGCAGAGGTTGCACAGCCTCACACATCAGCACAAAACCTCTGGCTCTGGTGGTATCCAAACCAGGTGTCATACTCCATCAGAGACCAAGCTATGACATCTCACTACTGGCAAGCAGATTGGAGGGTAATTATCTTCTCTCATCCTTGAAGAGACTGGCCCTTCAAAATTGCAAGACAGGGTCTAAATGTTACTCTCTCCCAGCGTGAGACATACTTGACCCCTATCCCCAGAAACATTTATCATGGTTTAACCCTAGCCATGAACCAAGCTCCAGGCAATCGTTTGTTCACTGCCCCACCAGTGGGCTCAGGGAAGAACTGGAAGGGTAAAAGCTATAAAACCCATGAGTTGAGATAAAGACAATTTGACAGGGCAAGCAAACGCTGAGCACACAAGCCAAGCAAAGCAAAGAGTTAAATCACCATTCCCATGGGCAGGCAGGTGTTCAGCCATTCCCAGGAGAGCAGGGCTCCATCACATGTAACAGTTACTTAGTAAGTCAAACACCAACAGTCCAAATATCCTTCCCTTCTTCCTTCAGCTTTATATACTGAACATGATGTCATTGGAATGGACTATCCTTCTAGTCAGTCTGGGTCACCTGTGTCTCCTCCCAGTTTCCCAGGCACACCCAGCTTCCTTGCCAGCATGGAAGTACAAGAAGCAGAAAAAGCCTTAGCTCTGTGTAAGCCCTGCTCAGAAAAAAAAAAAAAAAAAAAACCAAAAAAACCCCACCCAAAATTAACCTCTATATGAAAGAAATCTAGAGAAAGAAATAAATCTAGAGAAAGAAAAAAAAAATCTCTATATGATTAACTCTGTGCTCTGCACAAATCCAAAACAGCTTCTTATCAGGCACTGGGAATACAATGTAAGTGTATTGTATTGTATTGTATTGTATTGTATTGTATTGTATTGTATTCTATTCTATTCTATTCTATTCTATTCTATTCTATTCTATTCTATTCTATTCTATTCTATTCTATTCTATTCCATTGTAAGTAGTCAAAACCAGCAAAATGTCCCTGAGTGGCCCCAAGGCCACACACCTGTGGCCTGGAGAGTGGTGACTGTCAAGTGACTGAGTGGTGATGTGATGGATGTGTGGCTTGCGGTGGCTGGGGTGGACATGCTGCAACCAAGACCCATGGACAACCCCAGCTCTTCCCTATCCAGAGGAGCTCCTGTGGTGGGCACTGGCAAAGGCAAGAGTGGTTAGCACACAGAAGGCAGGCACTTTAATTTCTGTCAACAGTGGGCCTCTGGGTGAACCACTTTTAACCACACATCTGTCTCTCTGATGGCGTGGGATGTGTGACTCCGGGACCACAGGAGGGAATGACAGGTGGATTGGCAGATTCTGTGCTGAGGCTACTGCACTCTGATCAGTCTTTCTGGTTTTCTAGTACCTGGAGTGTGTTGCTTAGGATCTGTATGCAAGGTGTCCCAGCCCCAAGGTAGATTAAGTAGACTTCAAAGAGACTGCTAATTTCATACAATGATTATAAAACTGCTCAGTCTCACAGAAGGGAAGCAAGCTTTGTATTATTAATTCTTGCAAGATGCAGATGATCTGAGATCTTTGCAAGAAAGGCAGTTTAAGAAAATCCCAGAAAACTAATTTATCCAAGGTACAGTTTGCTTTCTTTCCCCAGTCCTAAAGGGACAAGAAAAAAGAAAGAAGAGACAAATGCCAAAGAGCAGGCAGAAGGCAGGTTGGACTTAAGATGACAATAAGGGCCACTGGAAGCAGAACAGAGGAGTCATTTGTTCCCCTAAGACTGGTGTGAAAGGCAGCATGCACCAGAGTTATGCAAATGTGTGCCAGCAGGACCTTTGCGTCAGTCCTGGAGCACAGGTCACTTCTAAGGTGCAGAGGGACCCACAGGACGGACATCATTTAAGTCAGATGCTTTTTATCTTTTCAGTACCAAAAAACAAGGAGACAATTTTTGAAATGCAGTGACTTTCAAGCAGGAGTCTGGAACAACTAAATGTGATACCTAATTAAACATCTATACTTCCATGGAATTGCCTCCTTTCTCCTTTTTAGTACAGGAAACCCACAGATAAAACCTTCAAGTTATGAGAACTATATCCTGCTGAGAAAAGTGATGGAGTGCTATGCTCCAGAGAACTTAACTAGGCCCCAGAAAATGTGGAGTTGACACCTAGAAGGTTTTCTTATTATTAGTGCTGTTGTTATTATTATCATTACTATTTTTCCTGACATTAAAACTCTTCCTGTCATGTTCCCAGAGGGAGACAAACAGTGTGTGTCTGCATGTTAATGGGAATAAATGGGGCCACTCTGCTTTCCTGATGCACGGGTTCAAATGCTGGAGGAACTGCTGGGAGCAGGCATACTTTAGGGAATGCTGGGAAAGGCTGTAGGGCTCATGGATTTTGCGCAGGAGAGAAACACAAATACAGGCTTTGGGGATGCATGATAAGAGCTCAGCTCTCCTACTGACTTAAGCAGCTTGGGCAGGTTACCTAGGGTCCTGTGCTCTGGCTGCTTCCTTGCAAAAGTTCAGGAGTAATAGGACTATGACCTGTGCTATTCCCAGGACATGGCAAGAATAAGGCCCTAAATGTTTCTGGCATGCTGATAAAATGGATCAGAGAGTGATATAAATACTTCATACAAAGTGAGAAATGGCCTAGAGGGGAGATTTCCTACATTGCCTGATTAAATGAAGCTGCAAAGATTAGGTGCAAAAATCAAAGGTCAGGAACCAAAATCTGAAGTCTTTCAGTTTGCATCATCATTAACTGTGTTCAAATGAAAAAGCCACCAAAAGAGGATGTAAGAATTTCTCATTTTAAAGATTTCCTCATCTATATTTTACTGCCTTAATGTGAATAAACGATTGTGCACAGAATGGGACACGGGAGTGAAGAGACATGTCAGGCATATAGCTGGTTGTAAGAGAGCCAGAGCTCAGGTTGTAAATTTGAAGTGTCAGTGGTTTCAAATGTGATTGGATATTACTTTAAACTTGGGGGGAAAAAAAGGCATTGAGGACTTCCCCATTGATGTGAATTGCAATCAAAGATTAATTTGCTTCCCAGAGGGCCATGAAGACAAACCCTGACATACCACAGAAGAGAAAAGCTGTTGTACAGGTTCTGTACAGGTCTGTATAGCTTTATGTCTTGCCTCTCACAGTGACCAAAAGCTCATGCCAAGGCTTGCCTAGAAGAAAAGAAGCATAGATGATACTTTCCTTCACCCCTGCATACACAGTGCTCCTCTCATATTTTTAGCACTATGCTCTTTACTGAAGATGTCTCTTGTAGCTTACCTGACTTCCCTTTTCTGATACACAGGACCGCAAAACACCTTAGACAAGAAATGCCTTTGTACATGCACTTTACCTTTAACCAGAACTCATGTGCCTGCCTGTGAATTCTCTGAAAGCACTGCCATCCAAAAAAGGCAGAGGATAAACTTGGTAGGCTTTGTTTCCCTCCTCCCCTCAGCTGCTTCATTTCCTATCACTTGGAAAGGTGCAGCAGCCATAAGCCACAGGTTCACTTGTGGGGCTTGAGGCATGGAGTGAAGGGGAAAACACAGTCTCTCCTTCTGGGCTACAGCACATCCTAGTCATTCTCTGCTCTTCAGAAGTCAGAGGGGCCACTGGACCTTGCCAGGACAATAGTGGTACTTGGGAGCATCTCGTGACAGTGCCTTCTCCTAAGGCTGTTTGCTTAAGTGCACAATGTGCCCAAATCCACCTCTGTGATTGCTCAGGTGCTGTGGCTGAGGAAGTTGCAGAAGAACTGGATTGAGCTTCCCTATGCTCTGAGATGGAAGAAGTCCCACCCATTCACTGTGGGCTCTCCTGTCACATCCCATCATACCTACTGACTTCAACTGTTGTGAAAAGAGACTCTCTCCCTCTTCTTGGAGACCTGCTCCGCTGCCAGGACTTGATCCAATCTTATCATCAGAGCACCTTAGCATATCTTCTTTTGCTAATTATACCTCACATCTTCAAATTACAAAGCCTGGAACCAGCCCCTCTGTCTCCCAAAAAAACCCCCCAAAACCCCTCGTGTCCTTCATGGTGTTTACCCTTTGAATGCTTCCAGCCCAGTGAAAAGCCCAGCATGCAGAGAAGGTCTGCCAGGCATAAAGAAAATGGAAGATGCTTTTCAGGAGAAATAAAAAACTCAACTTTTTTTTTTTTTTTTTTTTAATATATATATTAATAATGGAAGGGGAATACTCTAGCAGAAAAACAGCAGAAAAAACAAGACTTCCAGGATGACAAGTGTAGTCATGCTCTTTCCAGCATGCTTGTCTAAGCTCTGCTGATGTTAGTTCAAAACACAGAGAAGGCACAATCCTCAGTGGTGCTGAGCAGACCCCAAGGAACACAAAAGGTACTCAGCTCTTAGTAGAAATTGCTCATAAGGACTGAGCCTCTCAAGTACATAAGCTGCTCTGAGGGGGGGCAAAGCCATTTTCTTGCTGAGTTTGAAACTAAGAGCTCTGCTTGGCAGCTGCCATTCAAGTCACGATCAGATCTGGTCTTTCATGAAAATGCAAGCTCATTGAAACACCCGGAGAAAGGGAGGGGAATGTGGTGCAACCCTCAGCTAGAGGGACAGAAAGAGCAATTGCAGTCAAAACTGGGGCTTGGTAGTTATAGACAAACAAGGCAAATGGATGAAGGGGACCAAGGCTAGATAGTACCCACAAAATATTGCCTGTAACTGTCCTGAATGAAAGAGGAAATAGGCATTTACCTTTAACTGTTGTGGGATTTTTTTCTCTCTCTTTTTGTTTTTTTTGCCTGTCTCCACAAACACAGCTTGGCTGCTGAACTACACAGCAGACAAATGATGTAGAGACAGTGGGAACTTGTGGCCTTATTTAAACAAAGGCTAGATAGAGCTATCTGGATCAATTGAGCCAATGCTTCCTTGAGCACTAACTCAGACCAAACAACTGCTACTGAGAATAAGCTCAGCTGACCTCCATAGGAAGTGATCAGACAAGATGGAGATGTAAAGAGCAGCTTTTGACATGGGTGCCGACTGGGACAACTTTGCTTCCACATGAATGGTGCTTTACATAAGCAAAGAGTGGTCTCAGACTGTCTGAATTATCTCATTACACTCCTACCCAGCAACTTAGCTTAAGATGAGCCCTGCTGGCTTGGAACAAGGGCCTCTATAATCCTTTTTCCTGAAAGTGGGCAGTGAAGTATGCTTAAAGTAAAGGGGTTATCCATCCCCACAACATCCTCTCAGCTTCCAGCAATCTGCCCTGAGTGGGCCTGCCTTCATTTTACTTCATATAACTTGGGAAAAGGTTTCAAAGTGAACCAAATCCTCCCATGCACTACTATAGATCAGTGTATGTGACCACTCTGTTACACAATCACCCAATTATCTCTATCTGATGATGATTCCCTGTTTGCCTGTGTGAGCTGGGGAATACACCCCATTAAGCCACACACTTTTTGAATTCTCTTTCAGTCATTAGTGCCACTTGGGACCAGGCTTGCCACTTCTGCTGACTATTCAGAGCGCTGGAGCCTGAGTCACTGACTCTGATTCATCTTTTTATGCCCGTGTGACTCTGGATGTAATGGAGCAGTGGTGAATCAGGCCCTATGTATGTCGACTATGTTACAAATCAGTAACTCCCCATTCTCTGCCCCTTTCCCTCATGAGACCTGTAGGAAATGCAGAAAATGCTAAGCTTCTGCCAACAGCTAAGCAGGTTCAAAGCACGGGTGACCAACCACATCCCAAGCAAAGAAAGCACAGCTTGAGAAAAATCACAGAGTGAAGCTTATTTCAAATGATGCCGTTTTGCAGAATCTTACATTGGTACCCCCTGGGTCTGATCCTTAGCACAGTTACTGGTTCAAAGCAAATTTTACATCTTATCAGCAGCATTAAAAGGCATTACCTCATCTGCTGAACAGAGGGAAGGTGCAGAGGCACCAGCAGCATGACTCTCCATAGGTAAGACTAGCTTCCCAGCTCCTTGGCTTCCAAGACAACTGAGACCTGCAGCCTCAGTTTAGCCCATCTTTGACTGTAACATAAAAATCACTGGCAAAACAGCTCAATAGCATAACCCTCTCCTTTCTCTCAAACTCACTGCAAATCTAAACAAAGGAAGATTGGAAGGTCTTTTTTAGAACAAGAGGATCTCTGTTGGAAAGAATTCACACAAGATGCTGGCTAAGTTGCAAAATCAAAAAACTTCTCATAGAGAGCAGCTCTTAACTTTTGTCCCCCAGCAGCTGATAGCAATCTTCTCCCTCCTCATCCCCACACACCAACCTTGCAAATCCGCGAAAGCACAATCCATGAGCCAGTGACAAAAGCCTTTGCTCCCAAGTATGAAGCATGGTATTGAGCTAGACCTTTAAACATCTGTTTAAGATCCAATTTCATTACATGCTGGGGCAGACCCTTCTTTTGAAGGGTCTGACCCTTCTTTTGAGTCCTCTGTGCTGAGGGTGGCAAGTGAGCAGCCCCTCTGAGGACCCAAGACCTCAGTGGTGTTATGGGACAAGTAAGGAGGGATGCATAGGGAGGGAACGGTGGCTTGGTTACAAAGCTGGTGTTGTGTGTGTGTACCATTCTCCATTTTTTTTCTTCCTGTTGTTTTTAGGTAAATAAGCAACCAAAACTTGTCTGAAAAGTAGTCTGTGTTCCTTCTGCCTTGTCAAACTCTTCAAGGAAAACATTATTGCCTTAATTGCTTAATTCCAATTTGCATAGTATGTTGCTCTGAGAACTGCAAAAACAGAGATGCAAAAGGAAGATTAAGTGTGACGTATGTATGCTGTCAGCCTTTCACAATCGGGAAAGTGAAGTTGAGAACCAGAGATAGGATGAGCAGCCCTGCTTCCAGCTCCCAACTCACTCCCAGGACCCTTTCTCACCCCTGCAGCCCCCAGACCCCTGCACTCACAGGGTTTTCACTGCACTCTGATGGGATTCCCAACTGTACTGCTCTGCCCAGATTTTTTATCCATGGACAGTGTGGTCTAGAACCTTTCAGAGGGTCCTTGTGGCATGAGCTGCCCCTCAAAACCTGAGACAGCAAAATTCTGCATGCCTTGTGCATGGAGACTTGTCCTTTGCCTTGCATTGCAAACAAATGAGGGCAGAGCAGGTAAAATCTAAGCCTAGACAAACCAATTCCTCTTGGATCTCCTATTCTACTGACCAGTCCTGATTTTGAAAGATTTGACTAATTTTTTACTTCACATGTCAGTGCCTTTCTAAGTTCATGAATATTAGATGTTGGACTTCCTAGATTGTCTCAAGAAAGCCTGTTCTCCCAGTACTTCTTGCCCGACTGGCAGATGTAGATGTATATTAGAAGACCTCCAGAACCATAAGATTACTGTAATTACAAGCACAGGACATCTCTCATGAGCCGAACTCATTCCCACTTCTGAAATAACACAAGCGCTTCGCTTGCAGAAGACAATGGAACCATTTTCCTACTTTAATAAGCTAACAGCCCTAAACTTCCAAACGCAACTGTGGTGAACACACAGCAGACCAACAGGGAGATATGAGCTTTCAGCATAAATTCTGGCCATTTCCTATTTTATCAGCATCAGCTTCACACTTTATTCCAAAACAGAGCGCAATCTTACAGAAGTTCTATGCATATCATGAGCTGTGTTCTGTGTCTCTTGGTTCTATTACTCCCTCTTTCCCCATACATGAGGCATAAAGATTTATGCTGAAGATGAAGCTGAAGATTTATGTCAAAGTTAACACAGACCCCACTGATTTCATGGAAAGGAAATGTGGGATTGATGATGCCTCTGCACATACAAATGGGATAAAAATCCTAAATTGGACTTTGGCTGCATGTGAGCATGCCTGTACCAGAGAATTGCATCACACTCATATTTATACACTAACTTTGGCACTACTGAAGCAGCTTTGAATGGTATGGAACAACCCTCACATGTGGGCATACAGATACTCCTACAAAAGGATTTGTCACTTATCCTTCATCTATTTATATATAGTTGTAGTGGTACAAACTAATCAAGGCAGACAAGCTTACAAAACACAAACATCCCTGAATTTCTGATCTGAATTTGCAGCTTGTTCCTGTCTATATGTAACTGAGACACTAAACGAGATTGTAACAATACAGAATAAAACTATGAAAGGGAATGTGTTCCCAGAGGAAGGATTTTGCTGCTTCTTGACACAGTTTGTTGAAAAGCTCTGTAACAGCCAGAGGCTATTCCTGGTCTGGGGCACCTGGGAAAAATGAGCCTTGTATCCTGACTGATAAATTGGGCTCAAAGTTAGGGAAACATCTCCAGTAAGAGTCACCAGTGGTGTGACCTCTTGACTGAAATAAAACAAGCAGCACACAGGAAGAAGTAAGAAAAATTGGAAGCCTGCTGGCTTTCCTGTTTGCAATGAGAAGCTACACTGTTTTAGTTGGACTACAAAGGAATTTGCAGTAGCAAAGCAGAGGATGCTTGTGGAAGAGGTGCAAACAGTGCTCATTTAGCAGCTGGGTATGAAAAAATCAATGAATGAGATGTGAACCAAGCAGATAAGTCAAGATATACAGAGCAGGTAAGCAGAGGACAGAGGCTGTTTAATAACAGCAGTCTCAGAGGAAGGAAGAGGATCAGCAAACAGCTGAGAACGAGCAGAATGGGAGGGAGATAATGAAAAGACCAAGCAGATAAATGTGAATGTCAGATGGCAGCAATCACTCTGCATCACAGCAAGAGGACTTCTTTTCTCTCTTTCACTCTAAAAGGCATGGGAAATAGAAGAGCAAATTGGACCCTTAATGTCTGTGGGCAGAAGGCGAGAGCTACAGTTGGTGACTTATAAAAGCTGCAGCATCAATCCCTGCTACACCAGCGTAGGAAACAGCTGTTGTCTTTGCCATTAAACCCTTTCCAAGAGAGCTTCTTGAGGACTCAGGCAGTACATGGATGAGTCAGAATCAGGAACTATTTAATACGGCTATTTAATATGGAAGCTTTTCCAGACACTATTGATATTGCTTGTAAGGTAACTCTCCCAGTGCCCTCCTCCCCCATTCCAGCCAAGACTCAGAACAGCAGGAACAGCACCAAAATGGTGCCTCCCACAGCCAATGCAATGTGGATGCCAGCAAAGCAGGTAAAGCAATGCTTGGGGTTTGCTTCAGCTTGGAGAAAGGAGTCCCTGCAGCAGGCAGCAATCACCCTAAGGAAGAGTTGCTAGGAGCATGCCTTTCAGTGACTGCAGAGGGACAGGCCCACACCTCACAGAACATCACAGCTTTAAAAGTGAAATTCACAAGGTGTCCCGTGGGCTCTGAGTAATGAAGAGGCCTTGGCAGCCTGGAACCAAGGTAGGGCACAAGTGGGGATGTGGTCTTGCAAAGTCTGTGCTTAATTAAAAGAACAGGCTGCCAAGAAATGATTCCCATGTTGGAATGAGAATGGAGCAGAATGGAGAAGATGCACTGGAAATGCCCTGCTTGTGAGGCCACATAATATACACATTCTCACTGCTGGCACACAAATCTATTGCTGGTCGTGATGCTGTCATAGTGGGTCTGTGGGGAGGATGGGGTTTAGACTTGAAGGTCCTACGGTCTAAAGGTGCCCTTTTATTTTAGGTAGCAACACAGCCCTATGAACACCCAGGGGTCAATCAGAAATGCAACCTAACCAGACCACTGCTTTCCAAATATGCCTGTAAGGCTGGGGACTTCCACCTCCCCAGAACTTGCTTACACCCTTAAATCTTTAATAAGCTGTAGCACAACTCCACAGCCTAACAACCTCACCTTCTCCTTCACACAGATGCATTACAGCCATGGCTTTGATCAAGCTCAGAACCAGTGATTGCAGATCCCGCATAAAGTATGAGACTCAGTTATTTATTTCTCTCTCCCCTCATTACCCTCAAGCATTCTAGAAGTCTTGTCCTCTCTTGGGGTACAGCAGATCTATAGATACAAACCAGAAGGTGGTGGCTCTCCTCGACTCCTCTGTCTTTCCTGACTGTTGCTTTTTTCCCTCGGCTCTCATCTGCAAGGTACCCTCTTCATACTGCTCTTCAAAGTAAAATGCTTTTCTCCCTGACTCTTTCCTGATGCAAAATGTCTGAAACTCTGTTACAGACCTCCTATGCAATGCCTGCTTGGCTGCAACTCAGTGAAGAATGCCCCCTCACCAGCAAGGGTCTCCCTGAGCCTTTTACCTATCTCAGTATGCTACATCTCCACTACCCCCTCCCTGCTTTCATTTTCAATTGCATGTAATCAGTTTCCAGCTCTTTAACCTTATTCTGAGTGCTCTCTTTTTTGAGAATTTGCTATTCCACCCTAAAGCACTCGAAGGGAAAGAAACACACACATTTTAATTAAATTTCTCTCAGTTTTTTCCCTTTCATTTGCATGTTTATTTTTATTTTTTCCCCATTTCCAACCCAAGGGAAGATAAATAAATAAATAAATAAATGCAAAAGGGAGAAGGATATGGAACAATACATGGAAGGTGACTGGGATGCAGATCACAGGCATGGGCTGGAGGAAGAGGGGAGGACAACTGAAGGGGAGAGAGGGGAGGGACAATCCTGCAACTAAGCTGAAAGTAAGGTCAGGTACAGCAGAAATCCAACGATGCTCATGAAAATGCTTTTAGGAAAGGAAGACAGGAAGACAGGAAGACAGGAAGAAAGAAGGAAGAAAGGAAGAAAGGAAGAAAGGAAGAAAGGAAGAAAGGAAGAAAGGAAGAAAGAAAGAAAGAAAGAAAGAAAGAAAGAAAGAAAGAAAGAAAGAAAGAAAGAAAGAAAGAAAGAAAGAAAGAAAGAAAGAAAGAAAGAAAGAAAGAAAGAAAGAAAGAAAGAAAAAAAGAAAAAAAGAAAGAAAGGTAGCGAAGACAGACTGTTTCAAAGCTCACAGTATATTGATGAATGTGAATCAACTCCTCAAACTCTAATTTTCAATGGATTCCAATGGAGCAGTTTCTGCTTCTCCACTGGATTTGCAACTTGTACACCCAGTGATGCACACTTTGGAATGCTGGGCAGAGGCCATGCTAGGTTCCTGGGCTACACGACAGGGCAGTGCCCCTCATTTTGGACATGACAACAGAAAAAACAAATCAGCCCAAAGTCTAATGTTAGTGACAAAAAAAGAGTGTTTCAGAGTGGGGAGAACTAACACCATCAATTAAAGGACAATATCAGAACTGATTAAGATAGTACAGATGAAGACTTATGATTAACAAAAAGCAAACAAAAAACAAAACAAACAAAAACAGAAACCCCAAAAAACAAACAACTCTCCAAAAACAACAAAAAAACCCAAATCCTAAAAACTAACAAAAAACCGCAAGCATTTTATGCCCCTGGTGTAATATTTTCTTTTTTTCTTTTTTCTTTTTTTTTTTCTTTTTTTTAATTTAATGTGAATAAGTCCATGAAATTTGGCATTTGACTGCACTTTTTCCTATTTCCTTTTTGTTTCCAGGTTTTGATGTTAATTTGGGAACATTATGACCTCCTATTAACGTATTAAGGGATTTCACCTTGTAACAGTCTACCTGCTAGTTGCATGGGTTCACATTTCATACCTTCTCTTTTCAGGTTGCTTCTTCCCCCAGAATCTGTGGTGGTGTTGGCGTAATGATAAGGGAATATAAATTTTTCTGTGGAGGACTGAAGTCAAAATTGGGACCAACTAACATGGAGTCCCTTTACAATAACCTGGAGATCTGTTACAGCCCCATTTTGCACACAGTTTCATTATTACTCACACATCACCCAAGGACAGTGTCATCATTTTTTCTCTGCAAAATGCATACTGGCGTATTCAGGGTTCTCTTCTCCCCTCTACTAATGACCAAGTTTTTTCTGCAATCCCGATTCATCCTGATTACCTCTTTAACTGACTCTGTCAGCAGGCAGCAATGACTTGGTATGTAAAAAATGTATCATTGCTTGGGTTATCTTTGGCTATTTGTTCCTCAAATTTTTTCTTAATCTGTATTTTACATCTCAGCGCTCCATTTTATGTTCTATTCTATTAGCATCACTTGAATGGAATATCTAGTTTTTAAAGTACTCTTTATCTTACTTGAATAAACTATCATAACTTGATATTTAAGTGTGTGAGTTACTCTGAGCTTTTTGCTTTTAGCTTTTTATTTTGTTTTTCATGTGGGGGTATGGCACTACCTTCTGTGACTCTAAGAAGGGACTTTTTTTAAGCGCTTTCCCTGCTGGTTCTTTGGGTTTCAATTTAATAACTTTTTGCCTTCAGGTTGTTTCTGAATAAGTACCTTTTCTTTTTTTTTTTTTTTTTTTTTTTTTATTTTTAATGTTCTGTGCTACAGAATTTCTGGTTGGAATAAGAAAATGATAGACATCATTTTATTAGGGCAATTTTCACTCCTTATATCTGTCCTTTCAGAGTCAGGCTCTGAAAGGCAAAGCATACAGAGACACTTCTTCCAATCCTTTCAGAGAGGGTTAGAATGAGACTTCATTTACAACTCAGCAGAGAGGTTTTGCCATGGCAGGAGAAGACAAGGTTTGAGCCAGAAACAGATCAAAGCAAAATGTGGCTCGGTAAGCATGTATAAGAACTTAAGTTTGGGCCCCTCCTACTCCTCAGCACTTGCTGATTTATCCCTAACTTAATGGTAATAACAGAGTAGCAAAAGCAACTCTCACACTGCACCATTTCTGCTTGCCCTGGTTGACTCCAGAGGCGCCTTTCCAGTACCATCCTTCCGTTCCTCCAAAGGTTACTCGTTGTCTGGCAAAGGCAAAGCCACCTCCATGTTCCAAGCGCTAGTGCGACACGGGCACATCCCAGCTTTCTCCCCTCTACTGATTCTACACCTTCCTCTTAGAAGAAAATAAAAGGAAACAAAAAAGATGTCTCTTAATAGTTCAAGATGGAGAGCCAAGAGCTCTTCTCCTACCACTGCCAATGCTGTTGATACCTCTTTCTGTAAGCCCAGTTCCCTGAGAAATGAGGTTTCCGTGACACCTGATGTGTCTCTTCTGTACCACCAAGAATATCAGAAGAATGTGTAACCATTCTACCAAACCCCTTCTTTTGAACACAAAGTACTTGGGTTTATGTTTTTTGGTCACTCCTCAGGGTCCATTCAGATCTGAAGCAGAGTCACTTTCATCTTCTGGAGATAAGTTCAGGTGCCATGGCTGGACAGAGCCCACAGTCAGCTCCTTACAGTCATCTCCACTTGCCTAGATCATCAAAACCCTGCAAATACTTCATATACAGGGATCCATTTAGGAAACAAGGGTGACACTTGGATGAACTACTAGACCAACTGGACTTAGACTCCCTGTGCATGCTGATATGTAGCAAACATCCATCAAGACTGAAACAGGTCTACTGGCATCTGTTTTGGGACAAAGATATTTTCCTGCCCTCCTAGCCCTATAGTTAAAGGATACTGTTTCATCCCTTCCAGATGCCATATTCCAGTGGGTGGCTGGAGTTGATTTGTAGTTTAAAACATCTCAGGCTGTTTTTTTTCCTAAAGTGAGGCCCTACTGTGGTGAGTCTGTCAGAAGAAAAAAAGGAAAAAATCCCACCAAACCCTTTGCAGCTGTCACAGATGCTCATTGCCTCAGTGCCTCCAAACGCCACTTGGCTCCCATGCGTTGATGCATTTACTGTACTGGTAATTAATGCCGTTAGCTTTGTAATTAAAAAAAACAACTTTTTGCCTTTATACTTGGGGTGATAATGCTGCAAGTGAAAATTAATTAAAACAAGATGAATTGCCTTCAGTTAAACGAAATGGAAAGAGAGGGAGAGGAGGGGGCATGGAAGGGAGGGGGTCATAGTGGTAGCAAAGAGAGAAGGAGGCACGCTGGAGCCCTGCTAATAAAGCAAAATGATGCTGTTGGCATTTTTAAAGATTTTCCCCTCAGCTATGGTACCTTCTGTTGGGTTCTGGGTTAATGGAGCCTAAAGCTATACGTCTGGCAGGGAAGCTCTGTGAGCCACCATCGCCCCATCTCTTTCATAAAGTCCACAAACACACCCGCCCATGCTGCTTGAAGTCCCTCCTCCTCCTCACCTTCCTACCCCCTCAACTGACTACGAGGGGTAATGGGCTGTGAAATTGGCTTTTCTATTATTATTAATTAGTTTGGATGTCAGGATTTTTATTTTGGTTTGTGGATTGGGTTTTATTCCCTTCTTGAAGTAAGGAAAATACCTAGATGCCTGAAAGAGGGGGAAGACTTCTTACAAACTTGAAGCTGGGAGCCAATCCTAGCAACTGCAGCACACTCTTTTTAGAGGACCAGAGTCTCTTTCCCGCTTTTAGATGACTTCTCTGTTCACTTCTTAACTCCTTCTGGCCCTCATAGGAGTCCCATCTCTAGTCAGAGGGACCTGAGAGAATAAGAAGTAACCTGTATAAGAGCTGAAGGAAGCACCTGGCCTTGCTGAATGCAAGGGAAGAGAAACTGCATGAAACAGGAGAATAAGAAGCATTTCATTAACTCTTGGATGAGAGAGAAGAACTTTCTTGGGCAAACCCAAATGGTTCAGGTCTAATTGAAATTCATCTTTGGAAATCACTTTGAATTTTATCACTGTTGTGCCCATCTCATTTCCTTATTACTAATATGTAGGAATTTAACAAATGAGGGAAGAAGAAATGAACAGTCTGTTCCAAACCAAGTGATAAAGAGCATCTACCACCTACCCACCCAACTATCCTGTAGCACCCATTACTTCTCAACCACTTCAGTTCGGGAACTTCCGAAGTTTCCCCTGTACAAACTACCTAACTGCACAGAGCAACCTACTTCTCCATCCATCACAGCTCCCTAAGATAAATACATGGAGTCCCATAGGGACTGATGACTCTAGATATAAAATAATAAATACCCTTCTCTGGATGAGCTATCTATCTAGAAATACTTATGTATTCTAGAGTTAATATTAGAATATTTCTGTACCTTGGTTCAGGAGCAAATGCTCTTACTATGAGAAAGAGCAGCAGTTCCTGCAGAGTTCTCATAAGACTTAAAACTACTGAGACCGTATGGCCTGAGTTTAAAACTCCTGATGTGTAAAAAAAATCTCGTCAGCTTTACAAACCAGCACTGCCTGTCCATTCTCCCATTTTCCCTGCAGAGGACCTTGTCACCATGATGGCCAGTTTTAGATGTGTGCAAACTCACTAGGAACCAAATCCTTAGGACCAACCCTCCCTCTCAGCATCTGTAAGGTCAAAGAAACATGGCTTGACAGCAAAATCGAATCAGATCCTGTGACAACACTGAAAAGCAAAGTCCTGACTGTTTGCCCTAAAGCCTCTGCTATCTTCAGGTTGAAATTCAGCTTGATTTTGAGCAGCTGGACCCACCTACACTCTGAAGCAGAGGAACTGCCTTTGTTGTCAGGCTTGCATCCATAAGACCTATCATGAAGATGCTACTGATTCTGCCATTGCTGATGGGAACAGAGTGCTTTGCATGCCTGTTTGTGACACCAGTGCACTCTCTTAAAAACCAGCACCCACAGCTGAGCCACCATGGGGGAGAGATGGGAGATGTGTTGTCCCCACTTTTGAGAAGGACGCTAGAGTTGCCATTCAGGAAGAACTGTGGGGACTGGGGAAGAGCAAGACCAGTTCTTTTACATGGAAGTTTTCCCTCCTGTTTTATGTTCTCTTAATGGTGTGTTGTGGCCACTGCATGATGAAAAAGGATGGAGAGGTGACATGACCCTCCTAAAGGATTTCGGAGCTAGGGAGTACTCCAGGCCTAGTCTAATGCCTGCTGGGTCTAGCTCCTGGAAGCATCAGGGAAGCTCTGGAGGACACACTACTGACCCTGGCAATTCCTTCCCAATCTAGTTCAACAAGACTAGATTTTTCCAGCCACAAAATTAAGAAAATGACCATCATTCTGCTTTTGCAGGACACCAGGAGTTCTGTTGGTGAAAAGCAAAATACCAGAGCAAGTCTGACATCCTGGAGAGATCAATGCAAATTCTCATTCCACTCTGGACTTTCCACCTCAATTTTCCTGCTAGCAAGACAGTAGCATGCATCTGGCTTTGCAAAGGTGAGGCTGAATTGTTGGTTGACATGGTAGAACCAATACCTTAAACCAAAGTCATCCTGGTGTAATGTTTTTGAAGCAACTGAGTGAAACCATGAGTGACTTTGGTCCTACACCAGAGCCAAGGTTTTGTCTTGACCTTTGCAGCTATTCAGGCTGTCCACTTTGGGTTCAGAACTTCAGGTGAGACCTTAGCCTGGCTGACAGCTTTGAGAAGACAGTCAAGCAAGCTGAAGAGATACATAGAAAGGTGAAAAGTGAGTGCTAAGAACATTGCTCCTGACCTTTTAAATGGGATTTTACAGCTGTGGTTTGGCTGAACCTGGGGCCTGACTGCTGCAGTGCCACAAACTTTTGTCAAGTTATTTCTGAAGTGCCATGGTATAAGCAAGAGACAACATTATCCACCCCCAGTATGTACAACTGAACAGGGGATTTACAGACTGATGTGAGAAAGCAGGGAAGGAGAATGTTGGAGTGAAGGGTGGGGTGTGGAGTATAAAGAGTCTGGGTAAAAGGGCAGCTCTTTTTACTGGAATAAGTCCCTCACGCGAGAGACTGGCATTCTCCCCTTCAGTTTAGATGGGTTTCATTGTTCAGTCCTAAAGGAAATAAACTCAGAGTTATGCTTTTCTGACTGTCATAGTAAATCAGGCATCACTTCATTACAATCAATGGACTTCCACCAGTGAAGAGCTGCTGCAAAAGAGATGACCATTAACCCCAGAGTATCTAACCTCCTAGTCATCCCCAATCCCTTCCAGATCTGAAAATCAGCTGTTCTTTTTTGGCTCTTAGAGGAACCCCAGGAAGAAAGAGCCTGCAGTCACACTATAGCTGCTGAGGCATGACGCAAATTAGACGCCAGTCTCACTTCTCCACAGCAGTGTCAGCTCCTGCAGGGCTAAGCATAAGACACTGAAAAAGCATGGGGAGAAGGGATATTGAGCCAAACCTGGTCACAGCTCCAATCCAATCCAGCCTGAGCAAGGATAGAATGAAAACAAGGATGAGGAAAATGTCTGCTGTCTTCTAGTTTTCCCATGATGGGTTACTAGTCCCTGGCCAGCCAGTCCTGAGTTTGCTTTGACAAAAATTTATGTCCAAGCCATTCTCACAAGCAGAGTCTTTAAGCCTCTTCTCTTTAGTGGCACTAAGTGACACATGACTGTAGCTGAGGAAGGACCTCCTGAAATGAAGAAACCAGATTTTTGCTGACCATAGTAATCTGTTGTATTTCCCACATGAACAACAGAAATTCTTCTTAGGGAAGTAAATAGGAGTATTTCAAGGTCTGCCATCATTCCATAGCATGGAAAGATAAAAGCAGTGAATAGACTTATAAACAACACTGTCTGGAGAAATCTCCTCCTTCCATATATGCTGGTGAGCTGGGTCTATACATGCTAACAAGTTCCTCTCTTTCTGAACATTTGCAGAAGACCAGCAAGCAACTCATCCATCCCACAGATGTGAATTCCTACTGATAAAGCTGGCTATAGTGCCAGAGTGCTTTGGGACAGCTTAAACACCATTCTTGCCTCAGTTATTTAATGGCCAGAATTTAGAAGGTGTGGAATATCATTTGCAGGGCCTTCCAGTTCTGCTGCAGGTTTCCTGAGCCCCTCTGGGTGACAGACCTCAGTGGCCTCAAAAACGCTGCCACTTCAGGGCTAAACACAGCAGCTGCTTAGAAACGGGCAACACTGAGGGAAGGATGAGGGAGGCTGCTTTATTTAATTCAGGACTATTGGGAACACTAAGGAAGACAGAAAGCAGTTCTTTGTGCTAAAATTTTCTGAAGTACTGTGGTTTCAGACATTTAGAGACATCATGTGGCTCTGTGGTGGCGATCTCTGCAGCTCATCATAATGCTGCCTTCCCCACAACACAGAGGCAACTGATCCCTTGCTGGGACCTTGGCTTAGTGCTGAATGAGAGAGAAATCAACACCTGCTGAACAGCCACCAGCACCCCTGGATTTGCATTACAGATCTGCCATCTAAACATGCCACCAGCCTAATGCTGTTTAGACCGGAAGAGATCACTGCTCTGGAAGGTGCATCTCCAAGAACCTGGGAGCCAACATGCTGCTGCTCTGCTCCCAAGCCAGCAGCAATAAACAGAAGATGATGCTTTAAGGAACAGCATGTTCATTCTAGTTTTCATCTGGTACTAAATACCTAAGCCTCCACCTGCCTGAATCCTTTTCTACCCTTGCCAGAAATCTGCTGGAGAGGAAACTAAAAAAAGGAAGATGAGACAAAATAAAGCAAACTGCCAGGGAAAAATGTCCAAAAAACTAGCCCAGAGGACAGGGGAGAATCGAGGTCTCCACAGATGAGTGCTTTTAATTAGGAAGAGGGCTGAACAGCAAGGAGCTTATGCTAATGAGAAGTCTCTTTTAATCAGCTTATATTTTAAAAACAGCATTTTTTAACAGTCAAAATAGTTCTGAAAAATGGTAATTATCAGAAATGCATTAACATGGAGCAGGTGGGCCAGCAAGCTGAAATGGATGGAGACTGCTGTCTGACAGAAGGGGACAGCACTGTTATGCAGGGTGATGCAGGGATGAGGTGAGAGGGCTTCTGGGTCTGTGGCTACTGCCTCTGACATCCCTGGCCTGTGAATATTCCTGTCCTCCCTGTTCTAATTAATCCTTTCTGTCCTCCACCATGTTCACCAATGTGCCCCTCTTTCCTCCCATTGGTGAGTTCTCTCTCTGCACACAGAGATGACCTTGCTCTTTGCTTGTCTCTTTATCTCTTCACCTTTCCCCCACTTGCTCCTCCAAGTACTACCCTGCAACTGTGTGGTGCAGAGGCCTCTTTCTGCTTGTGCAACAAACACTGCCATGTTGTAGTCTCTGTGAATGTGGATGCTGATTGTCTGGAGAATATATTTACTGTGTACTGTGTGTACAGCCCCCAAAAAGATAAACTAAACCTTTGCAGTCCATGCCTGCAGTGTCCAAACTGACTCCACAGCTCACCCCTCCCAGTGAGTCCCTTTACTCTTAGCCAGCCTTGCTGGAGATGGGCACATATTTGCATGCAGTGGAGTACAGAGAAATTCCCCTCTCTTTACAACTTCTTTCTTTCAGCATCCTGTTCTCTCCGTTGGAAAGGGACACTCTACCAGAAATGTGCAGGATTCCCATCACCTACACACCCTTACTCTACCCTGCCCACGTGAGTCTTTGTAACAGCCTGCCTGCTTCCCCAAATGGTTCAACACCTAGCAATATTTCAAGTAGATGTTACCAAGTGAAATGAACACCAGTTCGCAGTATCCTACTTTGTCTGAGGAAACAGATCCAGGCATGTGAAGCCATCTGCTCTTGTAGGGTTGCCATCCTCATATTTCTCTGTACTATGTGCAATAAAGAGCGTTACCAGACATCACTCTCAAACTCACAACAACCTTGGGGCAGAAAACAGGAGGTGGAGGCAGCACATCCAATGTGCCACATATGGTGGGGTGAAAGGAGAGAGACAGAGAAAATATAACCAAAGGATGGATAGAGGAATAGGCTGCCTGATGCTTTCACGTGCAGTGGAAGATGCTATGATTTTCCTGTCTGAAGCTGGCTTAATTCTAAATGTTTTTCCAAAATTCCTGCAGCAAAGTAGAAAACCAGTTCAGCCATGTCTTCGCACCAGTCTTGACACCAGAATACAGACTGTAGCCTGTACAGCTGTCACTGTCCCATACAGGAAGAGCTGGCTTTGATCCATCACTTACAACAGAGCAAAGTGTCCCTGTTGCCCTCAGGTTCAGATTATGTATGGCCATGGCCCAGGCATGTGGCAAGTCCTGCTCTGATTGAGAAAATGCCACTTGGTAGCAGGGCAGCTTCAGCCCTGCTCAGCTACAGTACCAGGGTCTCTGCTCTGATCATCCTCTCCAGCTTCTCAGGTGCAAGCTCCCAAGGGCATCTAACTGACTGACACAACTGTGCTTCCAAGAGTTCTTGCCTCACAGGGAATCAGGCTTACAAATCTCATGGGCAGTGAAGGGTCAGACTGGGCTTATAACTCTGGTTTTACAGGATGAGAAAACAATCAACCACAGTTTTGACCCATATGAAAATACACTGCCTTTCCAAACAATTGCTATACCAATGTGTATGGCATTAGCACAATAACTTGGTTGTCAAAGCCTGAGGCTGTCGATGTATGTCTGTGCATGGCATATAATCTTCCCTTGCTCTACTTTCTCACCCATGTTTGAGGGCAGGCATTTTTTTGGTGAAAGGAAGAAACTGTAAAGCTAATTATTTTACAGCTGCATTGTAGATGATGGTGTCCAGGGCTAGCCAAGAAAAAGCAACATCTTGAGACATGACCTGGTAAGACCTTAAAGGCAAGTTCATGCAGATCTGCAGTAACAACTTGAGTCAGGAGACATCCAAAGAAAATGGCATTCTGTACCATTTGACTATGCTCCTCCACCGAGACCATGACACTGCTGATCCCCCTCCTGATTTGAGGAACATGTGATTTAAGGACAAAAAGACCTGCAAGGGTGAGGAAGATAACTGCAATGCAAAACCAATACTATGATACCCGAGACCATTAAAGATCCCATAACATGCTGCATTTTTCTCCTTCACAACATTTTTAAACTCACATCAATTTTCCATACCATATTAGATGCATTAGTAGTAATGGCTATTTACAGAGCTGTAGTTTGGATCAGGCTGCTGTACAAGGGAAAAAAAAACAAAAAAAAAAGAAGACTGCAGTGCTTAAAGGCTACAGCCTAAACAGTGAACTAAATGCCAGAGCATATAAGGTTAAATATACTAAACAGCTTCCTCCCACTGACAGGTGATGAGATTATTATTAATTCAGTGTAGAGGTAGAAAGCGTTAAAATAAATCTTAAAATAAATTACATGGTAAAATAGATTACACAAACTGAGCATGTTAATATGCACTAATAGAGATTGTTGCTATAACAGGATTCTTTGTTCTGGAGCAAAATGCCTCAGTATTATAGGCAGGCCAAAACAAAAACCCCCTGCTGCTGTAGTGAAAGCTGGACTGGGATTTTAAACAGGATTTTCAAAGCAAAGTTGTTCCTTTCCAACAGAATTGTGCTGCTGAGAACCAGTTGGACTGGTGTCCCAAGGCTGAGCTGCTCTCCACTTTGGATATATGGGCAAAAGCATCATGTTGAGATACCCTCTCCTGTGTCATCTGATGGGTCTGCCTCGGGCAGTGGTGCAGGCTGAGCGTAAAACAGCACCATCTGTTTTGGGCTGCCAGCCTGTGCCCCAGCCCTGGAACAAGGGCTCTGCGTGCACCAGGCAGGCAAAGGCAACCTCAATGCTTCCTTCAGTATGGGAAACGAGCAGCTGTGCTCTGAGCCAGCAGCAAAGAAAGACTCCCCAAAAGCAAATTCAGCTGCAGTACTTGGTTGGCAGTGGCAGCACAGCCCCCCCCTGCAGCTGCCTCAGCTCAGGGTTCCAATCTGGAGGGACCCTATGCAGGGGTCACGGAGCACCCAGTGCCTGCAGGTCCATCTGGCCTTTGGCCTCTCTGCTGAGGCACTGGCACTTGTCCCACCTGGGCTCCAGGTAGAGAAGTGGACCAGGAGAGGACAACTCCCACCAAGAGCTCAATTAAAAGCCACCTATCAAGAGTCAAAAATGAGGAAGGCTGCACCAGTGCTGGTGCTTGATGTCTAAGTCCAAGAGAGAAGTGAATCCAGCTTCCCACTACTTCATATTCCATGACCCTACAGAGACGAATATCTGTGAAAGCTAAATCTGATTTTTCTTGTTGGCACCATAGAAACTGGTACAGTGAATCAAGTGGAAGCACAGCAGCATAACAGTGTCCCCATAAAGTGGTATTTCTGAACATTAAAATGTGTAAACATATTTATCTCTTTTTACTTTCTTCTTTTACAGTGAAGGGAAGTGATCTTACATAAAATATAACAAAGATGACACGGATGCAGGTAACCACGCATTCCTGTAACCACAGGCAAAGGTCTATCCATCTTCTCAGCTGCCTCCTCTTCTGACTCCCAATTAACCAACCTTACAAGGTCTGATCTGTTCCCTAATCGTTCCCTTCTCATTACTCCACCCCACATGCTTCTGTGAGATCTAAGAAAAGAACTAACAAGGTGCCTGCTGCAAAACAAGCAGGAATTTTGGCTCCATTCCTGAATCACTGAACAAATAGTTTCAGTGATAAATAAATAAAGCTATTCATAGAGAATCTTCAGTTTAGCTGGGCTTTCACCATGTCTGCAAACCTGCCATTGTTCCAGATACTTAAAAACACAGCTATTAGCTTTCCTCCCTATTTCTCCATTTGAAGGTAAGTAGGAAATGCCATTTATTTGTTAAAATTTTATAACTCAAAGCTCATGTTTCCTTCTTCTGCTTTTAAAAGCACCCAGCCCTGGGTGAGAAATGACCAGCTGCAGGCAGCCCGAACAGGCCAATGTTCATTAAATGTCTTATTCAACCCCAAACCTCATGAATTGTTTAATGTACAATGGAGACAAAAGCCTTATTTTTTTCATGTGTCAGCTCTTGTTAAGCGGCTCCCTGCCCATCTTGCTGCTGGCTATAAACAGGATTAACAACCCCATAGTTGGAGGCAGGGAATGTGTGCACACTTCACATGCCGGCAAACGCGTGCAGAGGACAGGGTGGCACACCACCCACAGCCCCACGCTGTGTGCCCAAGCAAGCACACCCCGCATGCCAGCCCTGCCAAGCATCTTTACTCCCTGGGGAAGGCAGATGTACCAATCCAGGCATTCCAGCACGGAGAGCCTGGGGTGCCCGCACACCTCAGGTGACAAACACATCCCTCCCAAGAGCTGCTTATTGCTCAACTACATGGATCACTTTCCTCCAGCTTCTATATGCAGGAAGGAAAAAGCAGCAGCCTTCCTAGAGAGGAGGATGTGCTGCCTGGTCTGCTGTTCCCAGCTCTCATGCTGCATGTCCAACATTAGATGTCTTGAACCTGACTTTTTCGAGGAAGCCTACAAGGTGCTGGGCACCACATTGCCAAGGGAGGTCCTCAAGAGGTAGCCCATGACTCCTCTCCAGAAACTTCTGGAAATACAGCCAGCAAATCCCACTCCTCCTCTTCTCTATGGCCGAGCACACTGCCAACCCTGTGAGCTCGCATGCACACGGGCAGAGAGGCAAGTGCACAGATGAGCATGGCATCCGGCTTCCTGTGAGATCCCTTCGGGGCCTAGGCTCAGCCTGGAAGCATGACCCCAAGCCCCAGCTTCAAGAGCACCACAGCCACCTCAGCCAGGATCCCACAGGGCTGCCAACCACCCTGGCTAAGGGAGGAAAGGGGAGGAAGGTTTGCCAGATCCAGTGTGGCTGTACCAAGGTCCAGCTTTTGGTGGGACTCTCGTGGTTTCCTCTCCATCCCCAGCAGCAGCGAGGACCACAAGTGTTTCCAACAGAAATGATGCTGTGGACTTCAGAATGCCAACCAGCTCTTAGGGTGATCTCAAGGTGCCAACCTGGCAGAAAACTGGGCAGCTTGAAGAGGAGGGGGAGCAGGGGAGACAGTAGGAAGTCTTGGGCATGACAAACTGACTAGGAACAGTGAAGATGCAGCCTGTTGATGTGCAGCACAGGAGGGGGTATGTGCCTTTAATGCAGCTTGCTGCCAGGGAAAGGGGGATGCCAAGTTGTCCTTTCTCTCTGCCCATCCCCATGGATGCAGAAATTACATCCACAGCAAGTAGATGCCATTCTCTAGAAAATGCCATCTGGATAACATTACTGGGTTTCCTGGACAGACATCACAGGACTCTGCAAAACCTGGAGCTAAACAGCACTTGAAACTCATGTCAAATGGTGCTTTAAGAGGTAATAGCTTGCAGGGCTATAGCTAGGGCTTTTTCCCTCACTGAAGTCAGGAGGAAGCTGTACTGCTGACCAAACCCACTTATGAGTTACAAAGTGAGTGAGAAAATAAAAGCGTCTGATGAGAGCTGGCATTTTTGTGATAGCAAAGGAAATATCCGTCTCTCATGCTTATTTGTTATTTGGGATTATTGATGTATTTTCTGGCAGCAAATAATTTTTTCCTCACACATTAAACATACTGTGAACATTGCAGTCAGCTGTAAAATCCACCATTCCCTCCTACATACCACCGGACTGTAACATCTGCATCACTAACAAAATCAGCACAACACAAATCACGTGTACGATGGAAACACTGGAAAATGTGCAAGCATGAGTATGGACTGAGGATGAGCTTATGTGAGGGGCTGTGGAAAGCAGACCAGCACCCCCAGTGCTTCTCAGCAAAGCTCATGGCCTGCATGATGCAGTGAGAGGCTCAGGAAGTGACCCAGTCAGACTGGGATCGCAGCTATTTGTGGGTGGGCCATTCAAGGATTTTGGTAGGTAAATTAGTGTGTGATTTATCCAACTTGACTCAGCTAATTAAGGGCCAGCAAAAAACAGAACCTGTGAGTCAGACAATAGTTGGCAGCACAAAATGCAAATTTCCCCATCCAACAGACCATTTCAAATTCACCTTTAACAGAAATACTCATAATAGCAATATGCTCTTTGTGAGTATTTCCTCTACCCAAGCTACCGTGCTTGCAGAGAGGGACAGCAGAAGGACTGCAAACATCATCAATTTAAGATATGCTTTTGAATTGAAACAAAATAATCATGAATATCCCTCTGCCTCACTTTGGTGGTGCCTCAGCCACTGCAGAAACCATCAGTCATAGTCTTGGCACTACCCACAGCTGTGCCTGCCTGCACCTTCCCCCATGTCCCCTTCTCAACCCATCACATGTTTCTGCAAATCCAATACATCTGATGACCTTTCTGGCATACTCCCTGCCCAAACAACCTCAGTCCATGTCACTTTTGCCTTTATCTAGCCATCAACATACTCTAGCAGTGTACAAAACAAATGGCGATATCCCCTCCCAAGTGGCACCAACCACATCCCTGTGAGTGCAATAAATGCATTCCCAGGGCTGAATGCATCCTCCTCATGCTCTGCAGCAGTGTTGCAACTCCATCCATTTCCACTGCTCCTCACAACGGTCTCACAAAGCCTTGCTCACGCAAGTAATCCCATTAAACCCAATGGGCTAGTTGCCTAAGCACCGATTTATGGGATCATGCTCTTACAGGCTAAGCTCTTCTGTGAAGAGACCCGAGGAGTCCCTTGTAAATTGCCCACAAAGCCCTACAGCTACCACTGGCCTGCTGAAACCTGGTGTTATTTGCAGGAGATCAAAGTCCTGTCAGGTCATGTTGACTTCTATTAATCGAAGCTGAGATGCTCAGCTGCACTTCTAGGTGTCAGGCCTGTAAATTATGAACTCTTACAGACGTGCTTCACCTGGTGGGTTTTCCAGGGAGCTGTCAACTGGCACTGAGCAGAATTCAAAAGAAAGTCTGATTTACCCAACATCCTGAGGACACTAAGTTTTCCTGTTTTACTCAGCTACAACTGCAGTGTCAGCACAGAAGGAGTTCTCAGGACGAGGGTCTTTTGGGTGCAGTGGGGTGGGATAGGCACGTTGGAAGGGACTTGCCTGGATATGCTGCTTCCTTCTCTTTTAAAAAATTTTTGCCCTGGCAGAGGCCTATTGAGATGACAGAAAGACGTGGGGAAATGGGAACAAAATGTGCACACTGTTCATATTGAAGAAGACTAGTGTAACAGCATAATTAATAAACCTTTGCAGACCTCTATTAATAGCTCCTGGAACCTGAGCAAGGAACACGGTGGTGGTTTTGCCAGTGCTCATTCTGCAAGGGTGAAAATCTTTTGCTTATTGTTTTCACATTTGTCATTGCCATGCTCCATCAAGCTTAGCAATAAAGGCAGTAAAGGAAAGCAGGGGACCAGGAGAGAAAGAAGATGGGGAAATCCTGGCCCGTGGCTGAGAGCATTTTGATGGCATTACAAGCACAGAGGCTGGATGAAGTCATGTTGCAAAATTACTTGTCCATTCATGCATAAGGCTGAGAAGGAATCCTATACAACTAAATTAAATTTAAATTATCATATGTCAAATTGACATTAATATTCAGGGCAAAGGATCATTTTTTTCAAGCAGCACATTGATTTAGTTTTAAACACTAATAAATTCCTCCTGCCTCAATGGACATCGATGGCATATCCCCCCTTAGCTTCTACTTTGTGTAACGCTAGCCTTGAGCCCAAAAAGAGGGCTTGGCTTTGCAAGCCAAGAGTAAATGCCTCAGAAAGGGCAGACAGAGCCTCAAAAGCAACAGAGACTCCTCAGCCACAAGGCCTACTAAGGTAAATGTATTTCTCCCTCCCCATTTTTTCAGACATGTCTTCCTTAAACCTCACCTGCCTGCCAAGAGGGTCCCTGATGACCCAGTGCAGTGACCCAGACCAGCAGCACATGGCTGTGCACTGCCTGGGGAGGGGGGGCTGGGAACCCACCACCAGTTTCCTGGTCCTCTCGGTTCAGCCCCCCTCCCCAGCAATCCCCACAGGTTTCATTGCTGAATGCCTCAGCCCTTAGAGTACCATAGTAATTTGGCACTGATGCCTTAGTCACTTAATTATTCTTTTCAAAGGAGCCTTTGAAATTCTTTTTCCCAACATTGCCTTCTTTCCTCTCCCTCCCTTTTCCCTCTACACATTTTGACTCAATAGTTTTCCTTGAAATTGTATAAACTTGCTGTTTATTTCTTGCCATCTAGCATGCTGTGATCTTTCATTGTTAATATTTTTTTTCTCAGCAGCGTCCCTGTTGCCTGTCTCTGAGTTCATTCTGTTCCCTCTTTCAGCAGCACCATATTTTTCTTCTCAGTATTTTTGCTTAGCTCTATTAACTTTTATTTATTTTTCTTTCACTCCTTCATCGTGTTTCTTTTCTTAGTTGCTGTGCACCATCTGTATATCTGTTTCTGCCTCTCTCATGCTCCCACAACTAAATTACTCTCTGCCTACCTTTGATTACCACAGCCCCTTGTCTCCCTTCCCCACACACTCCCCTCCCTAATAAGAGCTATCTAAAACCAGCCATGCCCCTTCTTGGCTTCCCCCCTCTGGTTCCCAGCTGTTGCCTATGAAAAATACCTGTGTAGGAGTGTTGATATCATGATCTTTGGCAAGCCAGAGCTCACCTGAGTCAAGAAGATTCATGATGCAGTAAGAGATGATGAACTCAATGGATGATTTTTCCAAAGCATGTATATTTCTAATTCTGCATTTTCTGAGAGAGAGGGGAAAAAAAAAAAAAAAATCCCTCCAGCTCTTGACATGTCTTATCTGCTTTTGAACATCTCACAATGCAAACAAATTAGTTTCTCCTAATAAAGGTTAGAAAGCAAAAAATAAGCCTGAGAATGAAAATCTAAACTTAGCCGTAGCTGAAGAATTATGATCGATGCCTTCAACGTAAAGAGCGATGTGCACCAAGGAAGCATAAATGACCTCTCTTGTCCCCAGCACCTCCTCGGCTGTCTTCCTACACCTCTGCACCTCCTGCAACCAGGAACAGCTCTAACAGAGTCCCCAGTTACTCTCCTTGCAAAGCACTGTAAAAATAGATGTCAGGAGAGCATCCTGTGACTGCTGCTCCAGAGTCTGGCCACCAGCTGCAGACTGCGTGTTTAGGACAGAGTGACACAGCTGCAGGGGATGTGGCTGGACAGGCCACTGTGGTGGGGGCTACAGGGAGTAAAAATGGCCAAGAACCAGGCTGGAGCAGGCTGCTTTTTAAAAACAAGCATCTGCAACTGTGTGGGCAGGTCTCTGACCCCCTGTGGGAGCAGGTCTTCTCCTGGACAGTCTGGACACCACCATCCCTAATGTCTCCCTTTCCTGAGGCTGTGCCTAGACTCACTAGGGAAATAGGGGGAGGGCTCAACCCGGCCTAAAGCATCTCTGGGCTTTACTCCCCACTCTGTGTGTCCCTGCCATGCAGAAGAAGCCTGTGGAGAGGAAGCAGGAGCTGCCCCAGGGCACACAAACAACCTGGTCCACGCACATCTTGGAGAAAAAGCTTACCAGCTGACAGAGCTGGTTACAGGCACTCACATTTATCCAGCCCACGAATGGAAAATGAAGCTGAAGTGAGAAATGAAGTTCATTTTCTTCTCCTTGCCTTTTCCAGAATCAGACTAAAACTCATCAGGGTCAAAACTATATGGATTACAGCCAAGGAGAAAGGTTATTGATGTGCCTCTAAGAAATAAAAACAAAGTTGAGAAAAAAAACAACCCAGCACACAGGCAGCAAAGCTGGAATTAAAAAGATATGCCATTCATGCATTCCAGGTTAACAGGAATGAACCGAAATCTTCTTCCAAGTGTCAGCAAGGTTCAAAACAACCCAGAGTGAAAACTGCATCTGAAACCCAGTCACTCACTAATGCAATTCTGAATCATAATATCCTTAAATCTCACTGTGGGCAGGCAGAATGGTAGGTAAAACTGACATACCATTTTAGTTTCTGATCTCCCCTATTTTTTAGACTACCTTCAACAAACTAGGAATGGTTTCTGAACTTTACACCAAGGAATTTGAGAATATATTTGGATCTACATGCATATGCATGTGTGTGCATGTATGTGGGCATGCTGATATCCATGTGCATCTACATCTATGCGCACACACATATATTAAAAATCCAGGGGTTCCCTTGCCAGATGTACACACTATACTGCTGGGCTTCCCCTTGTCCAAGTCTATTCATTTGTGCCATGCAGACTTCACTGATTCTGCACCTTACAGTGTGCTCAGATATCCCATATTCTCATTATCCTCAGACTCACCGAGCCTGGCTGTCCCCCCTGGAGGCTGTTCAGCACAGAAATTTGTGCTTAGCTGAATTTTCACCATAGCTTTGCAATTCACCTTTACAAAAATAAACTCTCCTACGTGGAACTTTTGCAATCAGCACAGAGACCAGAACAAACAAACAGGAAAACAGTCCCATCAGCGATTTTCCAGCCATGTAAACTGCTCACTCAGAGCTGGTGAAAAAAATGGCCACCATCCCAACCGTGGGGCCTGCGCTGATGCTCCTCTCCTGCTCAGCCTGCGCTCCCCTGTTTATCCGATCTAATGCAATAAAATGCGTAATTAATTTCTAAACGCTTCCGTTGAACAGTGCAATTTGTCAAGTCGAGTTGTTAATAGAATTAAGCTTTTTATCAGCGATTAGCAAAAGAAGGTAAAAAAAATTAATTACGAAATTGTATGCCTCCCTGCTTCAAAGCCAGGTTTGGGATTAAATGTTTGATAAAGGTTCCCTGGCACGTTATAAAACATTTAGCAAAAGCTGCTTTCCCCACGGTGTTTTCTGCAAAACAGCCTTTGTGCAAGAGGGGGGAGGCAGAGGGAGGAGGGTGCAGGCAGTACAGTTGATCACATGGAGAAGAGGGGCTGGCTTCAAATAGTGCAGAACTTATTGTATGGGAACACACCCCCATATTGTATTCTGCTGGCACTACATCTTGCCTGCCTTGACCTCCCAAGTATTTCTGTGTTGTTTGTATGGATAACCAACAGTGACAGGGAATTACAGGCAATATTGGTTATGTCTGCCTGTGTGTCAAGAGGTGGTCCAGGCCCTGGCTTCAATGGAAGGACTGTACAGCCCCATAAAATGAGGCAGCACATACAGCTCATGCTGGTTATGTGGCAGGAAGTCCCCCTAAAAGCCCTTCTCATTCTGGTTGATCCACAGCTTGTAGAGGGCAGACTATGAAGACCTACAGAGTATGCCACAAAGTGAAGCTACCACTGCCCTCTGCAATGTAGAGGATCATCACCAAATCCCTGTGCCTTGACTGCAGCGAGGAGAGGAAAGCAGAGCTGAGCAAAGCTGGGGATTAAAAACAGGACAGAACAGCACAGAAAGGACATGAAGCCTCATGCTTTCCAGGGAGCCTGCCTGCACAGACAGGGGCTGAGGGCTGGGGATCCAAGTATACTGCAAGGAGCACCAACTCCTCTGGACCTTGTGCCACGTATTACTGAGGACAGAAATACAGCAATCTCCTTCTTCCCTGCAAATTACACTGTCTGTTGACACCAGTCTTCCACAGACACGAGTAAAACCTGTGCCTGAGGAACCTTGTTTGGGAACACAGTCTAGCCCAGGTGTTCCTTTGCCAAGGCCCAGCTCTCTGGCACTTTTCCAAAGCATATATATTCAGTTTCTCCATGGACCCATCTCGGGTTTACCAGTGACAAAGCAAGGGACCCTTTCAAGAGACAGCTTGTCATCCCTGTAGGGGCAGGCAGGGAAATACCATTGTGGGACATAATGTTAAGCAAGAGGGGAGCAGAGAACCCAGAGGATGTGCTAGGGGCTTTTTTTGGGGAAGCTTACCTACATAGGATAGGGGATGAAATGCAGCAATGGTGGGGAGCAGGGGTATAGGCAGAGCTGCCAAAAGAAGTGCTGGGTGAGGAGATCTGGGAGGCTTCAGGGCAGGAGGAAAGAGCTGCATCAACAGAGCTTTAAGGCACTATACAAAATTAAACCCTGACAACAGTTATGTTTCCCTGCACACCAGCTTAATTAGCAGCACGAAGCTTTCTGACACCTCCATTTCACGCTGTCTTTAGAGTAAGTTTCTCAACATGCAATATTTCTGGCAGCTCAGCACATGCTCTATGCAATGGCCATGTAACTTGCAGGGAGGAAAAAGAGGAGGAGATGAAATTTTTAATCTGATTCCTGATCCTACTGTCAAATTAAAGTACAAACTAACGGCACATTTAAATACTTCAGATCCCCACAATGAGACAGGATGGGAACACGAGGCGCTCCTGAGCAGCCTCCCCACCCCACATCAGCAGCTCAGCTCCTGTTTTCTACTCCTCATAGATCTGGCCTCAGCAAGGATGGAGTGCCCAGCATAGACTTCTCACTGTAACCCTTGCAAGTGTTAGCAGTCATGCTCTGAGGAGGAGCAATTATTGGCAGATGTAGCAAGGACTGGAGTACTGATGGACTACAGCCAAGACATAGGAGAATACTCAAGCACTGGGCTCAGCTTGCACCACACATATCTATGTAAAAGGCAACTCAGTTCAGTATCTATTAGTTCCTTTTAGGTACCCATCAGCTATCTAGGATTTTGATTTGGATTATTTTTCTTCTTTTGCTGTTTGACCAAAATTATTGCACGCTCAGCAGTTACTGGTCATCACCCTTTGAACCAGACTTGTCAATTCCTCCCTTTTCTTTCTCTCTCTCCCAGCTGTTTGAATTCTTCAGAAGCTGGTAGATTGTTATCATTCATGTCCCGTCTTAAGTTGCTACTTAGCCAACCTCAACATATTTAGTTCCTTTAATCTTCTTCCCTAATAAGTCAACCCTTCAGCTCTTTAATCATGCTAGCTGTGCTTCTGCAGATTCTCTCTGATTTGTCTGCACCTTCCTGGAGTTGGAGTGCCTAGAAAGCACAGCAGGCTTGTGAGCTGTGCTGAAGAAGCCACTTCCTGTGGGCATGAGGGCACAAGGCCACAGCCCAAATTCGGTAGGGTTTGCTTCTTTTTCCCTTACTGCTGTGCCTACTGCATTATTCCAAAAATCCTTGAGGAAAGCTCTCCTTGACGTGGCTTCAGTTATGACATGCTGTTAAAGTTGTTAAAGTTTTCCTTTCATCTGCTCCACACTGCTCCCAGTGGGTTGCAGTTGATTTGCCCTATTTACCATAAGAAAACCAGCCAGCAAGCCCTTTCTGGCCCTGCATCTTTTCATTTGGAAGAGATCCATCAAGGGCTGAAAAAGGGTTCTGCAAGGAAGAAGGCAGACCCATCATTCTCCCTTCTAAATTCTTGTGCTCTCCTCTTATATGGCATGAGTGTTATGATGTAATGTCATGGGTCTGGGGTCTTGATATGGAAACTCATAAGTACTGTTAAAAGGAGGAGTCAGAAAAAAGAATTGGGACTCTCAAGCTGGTCACCAGTCTTTTGATTCAGCTTGTGAAAATCCTTTCCTTCCTCTGCAGTTCAGTTCCATGGAAGTAGAGTGGCACTTACTTCCTTTCCCATTCAAATACTCAAAGAAATCAAGCGTTGAGAAATGTATTCAGGTTTTTCTTAATAGCTACAAATACCAGAATAATTTGATTCACAGATTTCTGCCAAATGTAGCCAGCATTTTGATTCAAAGCCTCTAAGTGGTTTTATTTCATTTCTGCTTCCATCAAAAGAATCCCACAACCAAGTTCAAGTATACTCAACAATCCTGAGTTTCTTTACTTAAACTGACATTGTTCTCAAGAAGATATTCCAGACAATACCCTATTTTGCTTTCCTTTAAGCCTCCATCTAAATTCTTTCACAGCAGTAAACACATGTTGCAGGTGCCTCTACATAAAAGCTTATTATTCTTATTAGTAAAAGAAAAAGTGCTTGCAGAGGCAATAGACAATTTGGGAAGTGAATGCAAAAGTGTGTTTCCCCCAAGGCAAGTTTCATTGTCAGGCTCCTGGAGCTCTCTCTCCCAAGCAGAGGAATATACCAGCCTGTACACATAACAAGGACAGAACTATATTTTGGTATTGATTTATACTGGAAAACATACCAGTGTGTGCCACATTGATTTAAACTAACTTATCAAAAAAGAGAATAATTAAATAAATAAATAAATGCTATTCTGACAGCTCTGTGTGGGAGGTCTCTGCCCATTGTCATTTAAACTTGGTAGTACTCTCACATAGGTGCACAGCTTAGCAGAACGTGACTCACATTCACATCGGTTGGATGCTCTTCAGCCCGGAGCTCTCTCTCTAGAGGGGAAAGGGTGAGACAGGATATAGCAACCTGTGTGGGGTTCAGTTCCCTGTTCTGCTAATGACCTCCTCTGGGGGACAGGGCAATTCTCGTTGCCCTGCTACAACATGACTGAAAGCCCAGTGGAGACACTCCCCAAGGAAGTGTTGTCATGGAAGGAACAAGTTGCTACAGCATGTGTAGGCACCAGCATTGCCTCGTGAGTATGGAATGATGCTTGAGCTACTGAGTGCTGTGTCTTAACTCCTAAGTGCCTGTGTGACATCACTATGGGGCTTCCCAATGAGACACAAGAACAGTCAGGTTCCAACTCAGTGTAGAAACCAGCTGGCTTCTTTCCCAGGGATGCCAGGACATGGTATACAATAAAAATCCATTATTTGCTCGAAAACCTGTGGCAGTAGCCAGATGAAAACTAAAATATAGGAAAAAAAATCCTCTTCTTCAGCAAATAATCTTGTGGCACTTCTGTCCTTTTATTTTGGGCAAGCAACTTTTATGCCCTGGCTATTGAGCTCTCAGTCATTTTGCAAAGCAGTTCTAGTAGCCAGATTCAGGACCACGAAAAAAGATGTGGGAGTTTAATTCATGTCACTTCAAATATTTAGGACACTATTTCAGCTCAAATCACGTAAGGTTTGTTCACACAAAAGCCCTTTCCCTAGCAGCTGGGGAGGGCCAAGGGTAGCTCTAATCAAATGTTTCAAGAGAAGCTGGCTGATAGGCGTTGTGGTACAATTTATAGCTAGCTGGATGCAGGTACTGTAGTTTTGCAATCATGCCAGCTATCAATCAAGCTCTATTCTATCGGTCTTTTATGTCTTGTACTCCAAATTCCAAGCTGAGCTTTGTCAATGAAAAAAATATTCTGGTAATTGCAGATGATTTTCCCATTGGACACTTATCATATAACAGATTTAGGCAGGAGTGGTAGCGCTTGGGGTAAAATGAGTCTGGGATTGTGAAAGTGGGGCAGGAGTGAGGGGTACTGGCCCAGCTGGGAGGCAGGTCTGGGCGAGCAAGAACAGTGCAAAGCACTGGTCTCACCCTCAGAGCTGCCCAGCAAGAGGACAGTGAGCTGCTCTCAAGGCAAAGCCTTCCCATTTTCACCAACAGAACTTCCCAACCCCTTTTCTCCAGTGGCATTACAACACCCTACGCTCAACAATGTGTAACAGCTCTGCAACTCTTTGTTCAGCTCCCCTGCCCATCTGTGGAGAGTTTCATGGATACTCATTGCCTTCTACCCTCTTGGACACGATGACCAATAGTCAGTGACAAGAAACCTGACACTTCATTTTTGCAATTAATCTTTGTTAAACTGCCTCCTAGAAAACCTCTCTCCGTGGCATGGAGACAAGCTCTTTGGAGCAGCTGTTGGCCACTGCCAAGCACAGACAGCTTTGCCCCATGGCAGCAAAGACACAGCAGTCCAAACAGCGTCACTTACCACAAACTCTCATTTTGAACTGCTCTGGGGAAGAAGTCTCCACTCCAGGAACAGATTGAAGTGAAAATGAGAAGTTTAGCAATACTCAGAGCACACACTGCTGTCCACTGAAAGGTTTCCTACAAGGAGAAAATGTACCTCAGCACTTCCTGAGCTTGACATTCTGTGAACATAAATCCCTCCCTCTCGGATAAGGCAGGAGTGCCTGATGTGCCAGGGCAAGGAAGTAAAGTCATGTGCTGGACATCACCTTAGCAGATGAAAACCCTACATCATGGCAGTGATCTCCTCATAGGCCTATGAAAGATTTACATTGCCTTGTTGGTGTGAGAAGCACTGGATAATTGTCCAAAGGTTTTCCTGGAGCTTATTTAAAAGATGTATCCCAATCTTTGCTTTTGCCTAGCTTACGAGCAGATGATCCCACCAGATTTTAGGGTTCGTTTTCATTTGAGTTTCCTGTTGGGAAGTCGGGAGATCCTTAATGGAGATAATTCCAAACTGATTAAGGGATGGCATAGCTGCCAAGTTCATTATGAAAATGTATTTTATTTCATATCCCAACAAACTTGCATCTGCCTTTTCCATGATGGAGTAACTCTTTGACTTTACACGTGTCAGGATGTGCAGGGCTCGCAGAATTACCATCTGTTTCCCTGTCATAAGCAGCCCAACGGCATGCATGCTGCTGAAACAACAGGTCACTTTGGTAATAGGCTTTATTTTATTTCTTCCCCTGCTTTTCCATTGATCCATGGATCAATTATACCTGTTCTGCTCTCCAGTAAGAGATTCCCAGCTGAGGAGGCCACAGTTGCCCTGCTGCAGCTGGGCATGGGGCCTCGCTGCTCCTGAGAGTAGAAAAGCTGTTTTTCCTTACCACACATGTTGCGGCACCAAGTCTGACACAAACTTCATGGTGCAGAACTTCCCCTCTCCTAGCTCTGGGCTTCCAACACCCTGCTCTGCCATTTTACCATGAAATACTTTTCAGTTACTCCACTTTTGCTCTGTGTACAGATCCCCAGCTCTGGAAAAGCCTGTAATTCTTCCTATCCAGAGCTTTCTTCTTCAGCTTCTTCCCTTCTTCTTATCAGCTGTCAGTCTAGGCCAGAGGACAGCTCTTTGTCAGCCCACAGGATCTGAAGGTGCATATATTGACATGGAGAGGAGGATGCTCCAGAGGATGTGTTATTATCCACCGGGCGCTTTGCTGAAGGAAGGGGGGTAGGCCGGTGCCAGAGGGAATGGCAGGAGGGACAGGAGAGCCCAGCATGGGGCCTCCACAGCTCCCCCAGGGAGAGTTTGCATTTTGCTGCTGCTTCTCCTTGGGGTTGCAATTACTTGCAACGTTAAAACAACCTCAACTCCCATCCCCAACAGACACCACCCCCCTCCCCTCTGCTCCACACAAGAGGAAAATTGTGGAGAAATACTACTTAATTATCACACCACGTAACTAATTAAAAGCTGAATGCTTGCATGTGGTATGCTAATGGGGCATTAGAGAGCCAGCCTGCTTTGGTAAAGAGACATGAGCCCCCTCTTTCCCCCTTCACCTTACTGCAGGAGCTTCAGGCTGACAGGCACCTGGGATGAGGTGGGAATTTATTATGCTGCCTTCAAGTTCACAGCTTTACAGAGGGCACCAAGGTCAAATAACTTGATCAGTACGGAGGGAGAAATCACCTGTGCAGGCACCAGGAGCAAGCTACATGGTGTGGGTGGCTTGCTATGGAAATTACATTCACAGTGAGGCTTCATATGTATCCTAAAGCCTGTTTTGTTTTTTTTTTTTTCTTTTTGGGGTTGATAGGAAACAAGAGAGTCTCTGAAAGAAAATGTTTATTGCATTCCCTCTTCATTGCAGGGAATGCAATTGCAGGGGGGGTAAACTAGATGATATTAGAAGATCCCTTCCAACTCAAACTATCTATGATTCTTTTATGGAGTTTATGGAGTAAAGACAAGCACACTCCAGCTCCCCTTCTCCTACTGTGTCATTACACCATCTGGTGCCAAGTGCCAGCCCTCTCTTTTCAGCCTGAAGTCCATGTTTGCTTGTCCACTTGCAGCCAGGACTCACCACTGAACATGTTAATTAAGGAGAGAGCCTTTTCAAATTTATCAAGTTTTTCTTAATCACCACGATAGTTGCACATAGACCCAGAGATGTGTCCTGGCTCCCGGTGCACTCTAGAGAGAGCCTGTGTGATCTGGAGGGGCCAGACAGCCATCCCACCATGGTTTGGGGACAGTGAGGGACCCTGCAGGGTAGCTGCAGCAGCACACTGCATCAGTTCACCCAATGGACTGTGAGGCTCATTCAACCTTGGAGAGCACTGGGACTGAGCTGAGATCTTTCCTGGGCCTGCTGGGGGTGTTTCCCTGGTACTCTGTGCCAGACAGAGGTAGTGCCAGACACCTCCCACTTTCACCCACAGAAGGCAGGTATCCTGGGAGTATGTAGAATTTTCTGTGGTTTGCTCTTCTTTGAAAGATATTGGGTAAAGACAAAGAGAAAACTAGACTCACAGAGAAAAAAAAAAAAAAAAAAAATAGTATTGTCAGTGTTAGCAAAGAGAGGCAGGGATTTGTCTTGGGTTAAGGGGATTGTTGTCTCCCCTTTAACCACTGCCTGCTACACTGTGCATGTGTCTCTTGTGACATGTCCCATGAGCTGCAGACCCCATTGTGAGGGTCAAGACTTCTTGAGGCACAGGCAGAACTGCCACGGTCCAGCATGCAGCCAGCACTGCCATGGGACCTGAGGCCCATCAGACAGCACAGTCCCACTGTGGAAAGGCTTTTATCCCATCTGCCCCACTTCCCAGAGCCAGAGGGGAATAGATGGGGCTGGCAGGCTGGAGAAGGCCAGCAAGTGATCATGCACTGCCTGTGAAGCTCAGAGTTGCCACTGTCTGTGTTTTCCTCTTGCAGGCTTCTTGTTGCCCACTTGTCCTTTGAGTGCCTGCCAGCTGTCAAGTCCAGGGTGCCCAGATGCTCCCCCTCACAACTCTTGGGATTTGTGTGATGAGCCAGGCTCCTCTACCAGATGCATCCCAGTCCACTGTTTAACACAACTCCTCTGCTGAGCAATCACCAATTATCTCTTTCTAGCTGTAATGTGATCTCAAACTCAGATTCTCATCCTTTCTATCTGTGTCTGGAAGAGGCTTCTGGAACTTACTTTCTCAATCACTAACTAGCTCAACACCCTGTCCCAGGCTGATGTAACACTGTATGAAGTGCACACATCCCCAGCATGGCAGGAGGGCACTCCTGCCTTTTGTGTTGGTTCTGCTGCTGGCACATCTACACTAAAGTCATGTGGATGCTCTGTACCAGCAGAGAGAGGGAACAGCCAGAGGTGGTAAGGAAGGCAAGAACTCAGCCATGGTGCTCAAACGTGAAGGCGCTGAGGCTGAGTACATCCCACCAAACTCATGCCAGAGAATGACAAGGATGAAGAAGAGGCCAACACCTCTTAAGAAAGATACTGTTCTTCACTGCTCTGAGATTCAAGTTCATGGCAAAGTACTTCTTGCTGCCCTGTGCTCTGAAGATGAGCACAGCATTCCTTGTGACTGGCCTGTCCATGCCCATTAGCTGCTCTCCAGCAAAGGATCTTCTCCCCCACTCTGGTCCCAGAAGCTCCTTTTGGGTAGCTTTCTCAACCACCTGTGCTTCCACTGAGCACAGCATGGAGTGATGTTCTCATTCCCTCTCTGTTATTTTGTCATCTCTGTCATTTCAGAGTTGATTCGTGACCATTCATGTTCGGGAGAGCATGCTCGCAATGTGTCTGAGCTGATGCTTGGCCCTCTCTCCTACTTCCACCCAATTTGGTCCCAAACCATCAGCCTTACTTTATGGATCACCCCAAAGCCCTAGACTGTCAGAACAACTTCAATTACAGCAGCAATGGGCCCTGTGCCACCAGCAGCATCCACGGCCTTCCAGCGGCTGACAAGGACTAATTAGGAAATGAAACATTAGTTAAGTCTCTCTCAATTAGGGCCAGGATAACGTTTTCCTGGCAGCACTGGGGCACTTTAACTGCTGGTCCCATGATGACTGTGAGCACATCAGGCTTGCTGAAGGAGCTCTAATGTTGAACATATGTTGGAGGATTACAGAAACCCTCTCAGCTGTGACATTTCGGTGTGCTCCCTGCTTTTTCTTTCCCCTGTAGCAAACAGGGAACAGTGAATGCCAGCACAGAAAAGCAAGAAAGGGGCTCAAAGCAATTAGCAGCAAGACATATATACATGCACACATCTACATATGTGCACAAATCAAATAACTGCCTCTGAATGTACACAATCCACATTTTAATTAAACATCACCACACAGCATCCTTATTCTTCCCTGCCTCTAGAAACACACTGGAGATGACAGACCATTGCCTCATGTCAATAGGCGTGTTAGAAGCTCAAGGGATCCCTAGCTACAAAAAACCACAAACAAAACCAACCGAACAAAATCCCGCAACACACATGAGAAAAGAGAACCCAGTGAGGTCAGGAGAGAGGGAAGCTTGGACATTCTTCAAATGAAAACCAGGTGCAGCTAAGTCTTGTATGGGGGCCTCAGAGGGACAGAAGGCAATAAACAAAAATGTAATCTACCAAAACAAAATGGAAACCTCAAATTAGAAAGGCTTAAGTTCCCTTGGAGGAAGGCATGGAAGGAGGAGGAGACTTTGAGAGGGCATTAAAGTAAGGAAAATTTTATATTAAAAAAGTATGCAGCGTATCTGCTTATTTTGTGCATAGTCATTTTATGTGGTGCAGCAATCTATGGGGACCAGCTGCAGCATGCACAGCTATGCTGGGATTAAGAAACAGGACTGGGCTTTCACGTGCTGCTGTCTCCTAGGGGGAGACGTAGGACAGAGAGGCTGGGAAGCCAACTGCAACTGTAGATGAGTATGTGCCACAGTCTTTGGATTTGAGAAAGAATGGATCTGCATCTGCTTGAAAACTGGCTTTTGAAACACTTTTTAAATGGAAATTTCAGTTTCTAAATGAATTAAGAATCTGTTTGGTTTTCTTTTCCTCAAAAGAAAAGGAAAAGACTTTTCATATGGAAGAATTTCTTCTGGCTAAAAAGATGGAGAACCTTTTGACTTTTTGAAATCTGCTAAGAAAACTTTTGCAAGATCATCACTTTGCCATTTGGGGAAAAATAATCTGCTTTTCCAGCTGGTTTGAATGTAGCCCTTTCTGTGAGCACATCTCTTCAAAGCCCACTGGGAAACTTTCCATTGAATTTGCTGGTCCAGAGCTTTGCTGCCCAGCAAAAATACCAAGTCCAGAAACAGAATATCAGAGTACCTCAGACCTCTTCTGACCCATGTAACTGGGATCCTGGACTGGACCAAACCAAACTATCTGTTGAGACTTCTGCATCACTTTTTGATGAAATACATCCCTGGCAGGGCAGCTCTATCCAGAGCTCACCATATGTTCCTAATGCATCATAATTTCAGCACGCACAGGCATATGCAAAAAGAAGATGAGATGCCTCACAGGTAGAGAAGATGCCCGAGAAGAATTTAAACTCATCTGTGTCTAATAAGATTGCACCAAAACACTGATTGTGAACCAGAATGAGGTATTACCAAGGTGTTTCAAGAAACTGCTCTCTGCCAGTGCACACCACAGACACCCTGCTCCAAACCCATGCCAGTGTCAGCATGTAAGGCCCCTCCAGGAGAAGAGCACAGTGGTACACTCAGAAGTGACAGCAGCAATTTTCACATCAGCTTTACACCAGTGATACTAAGACCATAACCTGGCTTTTTGGCTTACTTGAGGTCTTGGTTCTCCACCAGCTGTCCATGTGCTGTCATTTACGGCTTTGCTGAACAAAAGCTTCCAAGGAATCACAGTTGCAGGGCAGCTGTTCATGTGCCCACACACGAGCGATGACACACATTGCTCAGCCACACCGAATCTCATTCAGCAGGCAGCCCGTGCGAGGCCCTACCAGAAGGCAACTTACACCTTCCCCATCAGGCTACTACCAGATTTTGCCTGATTTGGTTGTTGTAGCTACTTCCATGCTGTTTACACAAAGCCTGCTTAGAAGACCCAGGAAAATAAAAAGGAAAGGGCTGCAATGTGCCCTTTTTTTTTTTTTTATCCTATAAAATCAAGTTGGTGTTTTTACCGATTCCCTCTTTTTTGAGGTGGTAATACCTAAATGTAAACACACTTCCCACTGTGCTCCTGTTCTGGCTGAAACCCTTGACCCTAGAGGGTGGTTCTTACAGGGAAGTATAAAGATATGTACATGCAACTAGCTGATCTATATCTACAGAGGCTTTGAAGGCACATGGCTCATTATTTCATGTAATACCTAAATCCTTCTAGTTTTGCACATGCCAGCCAAAATGGTGGGTACCTCTAGGAATCTCCTCTCATGCAACAGTAACATACAGTTGGAAATCCAATTAAAAAGTTTGGGGTTTTTTTCTTTGTAAGTATGTTGGCACATACTACAAAGTATTACTGAGGAGGAGATAAGAATGGACTGACAGCAGGAATGCAGGAAGCAAAGGATACATCCAGTACAGCCATCTTCATTCTTGTGGAGTCTCTCTTGGTATCATGATAAAAGTCTTTCACATGAGTCAAATGTGAGGTTGTCATTTCAATACAATCCTCTACGAGAATTTTCAGCAACTGCTGCAAGACTATTTACAGCATAGAAAATTAAATAGGTGCTTAAGTGTCTGTAGGATTGAAGCTTGTGTGTCATTTGCTACGTGGAACTTGCCTTTCTTACAATGACGACAATCTCAACTATTAGTCTGCTTGAAAAATTATGGGAAAGCAATTCAGAACTGTGACCCAAACTTTGCCCAGAGCCTGATACTGCCTTTGGCAAACATCCATCTAGTCATTCATCTATCTAAGCTCATTTGTGTTGACAAAGGAAAAAAAGCCAGAGAGACGTGAAAATTATGGTATTTGATACCCACATGCAGGAAGATTCAGCAGCTCTACCAGGAAGTTTTCCTTGGAAACAAATTTAAGACCTCCAAGTTTTATCATGTGCAAATATTTAACTGAGTTTGTTCCATAATAAAATTTCTAGGGGACAACCTTGCCACCCAAGCCAGCCAAGGAATACATTACCTGGTGGGGTTAACAGGGTTCCCTGCTGCAGAAATAAATACATTAGGAGATGAGACATAAAAGGTTTCACAGCTCCTGATTTTCCTTTAATAATATTCCATTAAAAATGACTGAAAGGCAACTCTCCTCCTATAAATCAGGTACCTCACTGATGCCTTTTAGTCCTGAGATGGGCCTTCTTTGGTTTTAATAGCTTCACTTCCTTCCCTCTCTGTCTGTCTGTCTCCAGATATGGCTGATTTACCTGGATGAGCAGAGACACTGGCTCCACATTCTTCAAAAACTGCTGATCAGGCTGAGCTGGCAAAAGATTAAAAATCACACAAATTGCTTCTATCACTGAAGGAGTCTAATTGATACTGGGAAGAAGTCTAAATCATGTATTACTCTCTGCTAGTTGGAGCCTACCTAGGGGCAGGACACTGTTTTTGGATGGGAAGGGAGAAAAGCATCTCCCTGGAGTCCATCAGTTCCTGGTCACTACAGTGAGAGAGGCATCTCTTCTTTCCTTCTTATACTTCACTTTCTGTGTATCCTGCTTGGTGATCACAGTAAGGCAAGTGGACTCTGCTGAACTGAGGACCAGTTCTCCCTGATATAAATTCTCCCTCAGTTTCTCTACCTGAAAAGGGGGAAGGGGGCAGGGATTTACTGCTCACAGTTTTTTGGTAGATATTAAGAGGGCATCACAAGGCAATAATGCAGCAATTTCACTCCCTGGTCATGAAAGAGGGAGAGAAAGAGGCTGAAAATGCTCTAGAAGGCAGGATAGCAGAGTTTTCCCTGACAGCAGTAAAGGCTCATGCTTTTAGGATCAGCAAGTTCAACTCCTGGTGTAAAAAAAAAAAAAAAAAAAAAGACTAAACTTTCGTCTAATACTTAGGCTGATTTCAACCACAACTATGTATTCAAATACTTTAACTGTTTTTTAGGCCAATCTTGCCTGACAGGAGTTGTAAACATGTGCTCCACAGCAGCCCAAAGCCCTGTTAGATGGGACACTGGGGAAGGAAGGGAACACAGCCTCACAAAACTGTGTGTGTCGTTGTGTAGAGAAATCAACAGCTGCAGTGGACAACAAAGGGATGTATGCATTTGTGGCTCATGCACAGCATATTGCAGAGCTAACATCTAGGTGAAGTGGCATTGTCAAGATTTCAGGTGTACAGTTGATCCTTTCATCACCCTACTCTGCTAAAGGAGTGAATTCTGTGCAAGTTTCACATGAGGAAAAAACAATTGTGTTTCTTTTTCCTGAAAAACAAGACTACTATTTCCTAGTCTATTCCCAAGTCATGAATTACAACACAGGATCTGGATTTGAATCAGCACTTGACAGAAGACTTGCATACCAAGGAACTGCTCTGGACTGAGACCAATGCAAACAGAAAAGGCAAGGCAGTGCTGCAGGCACAGAAAAAGTTTGGGTATGGATGGTAGAAGTCATTATCACCATCAGTTTGGGGGAGGAAGGATATTGGCACATAGGGGCTAGCAAAAAATAGAGTGGACAGTGGAAGACATCACATATTTAATGCATTTTTTAATAATGTCTCTCAAAGGATATCCGGACTCATGAGCAGGGTCCTGAACGCTACAGATACAGCCATATGACCACAGGGCGGCAGGAGAAAGGGGAATTCGTGCCTGGATGGAGGAGATGCAATTGCCTCTTTCAAGGGCCAGCCGCACGTGAAATAGTGCAGGAACATCATGACACTGCAGCCTACCATACTGCCAGGGCTTTTCACTGAACAGGTATCAACAGCACACTTCATCTCAGCACATCACAAACAGAGTCTCATTGACCAGTCCTCAGAAGTCTCCTAAACCACAAGGCTGCAGTGGTGCAGCCGATGTTCAGATAGGTAAACTGAAGCAGAAGAGAAGATGTAAAACACCCAGAAAAGGGTCAGTCGCAGAATCAGAACTGGAAGGCAGCTGCCTTATTGCCAAACTGTTTGAATACCACAATTCAAAAAATAGACACCACGACACTGACATCTTCCACACCCCATCTTTGTAAAAGGCTTCTACTGAGAAAAGCTTTCAAAATGCCCAGTACTGGCCACATGTGCCAAAATGTGGTGCAAAGAAAGATTGTCTTTTACTCTCAAGACACTTGCTGATTTTTGTTATCCCAGAATGAGAAGATGCAAGACCACTTGCATCCTCATATCTTAGGTTAGTACCTCCTATGTCATATCTTCATGTCTTCCCTATTTCACCTGTAAATCTTACCAGGACCCAAATAGGAGTTGGATTTGAATCTTATTGGGCTCTTACTAAGTTTCTGATTTTATCTGGTGGCAACAAGTTCCATATGTTAATTAGGCACTTTGTAAAAGAGTATTTCCTCTTCAGGGGTTTCAAGTAGTTTGATTTTTAATTTTTTTTCCATGTAATTGCTTCCCCTGTTGTTCTTCTAATAAAATGAAAAGTAAATAGGAACAGCTGAGTGCACTTCTTTTTTGTGGTGACTATTTCTATACCTTTGCCACAATGCTTCTCATTTGTCTTTTCTCAAGAAAAGTGTTGCTCTTTTTAATCACTGTTTATGAAGAAGCTATTAAAAGACTGCAGACATTTTGGTTCCCTTTTTGTGGTCATTCTCCTATTTCTGTTATTTTCTTTTGAGAGACAGGGTGAGCAAAGTGAATAGAGTGTACAAGGAAAGCACGTACCATCAATTTATATAATGGTACTGTATTATTTTATCTATTATTCTCCACCCTTTTCTTAATGCACTCTCATCTTGCATGCTTTTATTTCACCATCACTATAGACTGAACAAATGTTTTCACTGAGTTGCTCAGCCGTGCCTTTTTTTTCCCTCATTCTTTTCTTTTGAGTAGTTACAATTATTTTAGAACCCAGAAACAAGCATGACTAATTCTAATGTGTTGTTTCCTGAGTGCATCACCTTGCCTTTGCCATATTGCATTTCATTTACTCTTACAACGCTTGCAAATTGCCTCTGCGAGCTCATTGTCAGACCTCCTCAGAGTCTTTTATAGGCTTGGGTAACCTCAACATTGCTGTATTATGTACACATTTTTCTTTCTATGTATTCTTTCCATTTTTGGGTTATTAATCCATATTAAACACCAGACATAATACTGCTCAGTGACACATCCGCTGAGCTGTGGCATCTTTTCATGCTGAGAACCAGCTATATATTCCTGCTCTGTTTATTCAGTAAATTTTGCTTTTCTTCTTACTTTATTTATGATACGGCTTTATCTCATATCCAATGACAAGTTTGTTCCTTAATAATCTCCTAAAAGAGACTGAGTAAAGAAACAAATCCAACAAGCATTTGAAAAAGTTTGCTTACATGAAATTTACTCCTTTCCTGTTATCTCATCTGTTTCAGACCAGAGTAAGTTAAGCAGGTTAAAAAAAGGCACCCAGCTTAAATGGAAGTCAGATTGGTTTGACTGTGTCAAATCACAGAAATTGCAGCAAGGTGGAACCCGAAAGCACCTCAAAAACATCATTTGGTCCAGCCCACTGCACCAAGACAGGATCAAATACTCTTTCAAATCCATTCCTGTAGAATATCTGCCTACATAGTTTGAAAAAACTCTAATGAAAGAAGCTCCACATCCTCCTACCTACACTAACCCCTTCCAGTACACTCCTAGTCCTACAGTTAAGAAGTCTTCTTAGTATTTAACCTATTACTTCTCATCCTGGGGATTTCCTGCACAACAGATCAATACCACTTTTAAAAGAACAATTTATAGGAACAAAGACACGTTTCTCTTTGCCTTCCCTATTTAGAGCAAGTAAATTTTTATGGCTCTAGCTCTATTAACCTCCCTGTGCAGGTCCTGTTTGCTCAGCCTCTTGGAAAGCCTGCTGCTCCCCTCTGGGCTCTCTCCTACTTGTTTATGTCTCCCTTAAAGCATGTTGCCCAAAACCATAGGCTGCATGTCAGCAGATTCTGCACCTGGCACACAACACTCCTGTCCAGGCTGCTCAGAATGATAGAGGGACTCTACTGTTTATCTTCACCTCGATGCTTTCAGAAGTATTGGTGGGCTTTTAACCACTTCCCTTTCATATTTCATTCCATTTGCCCAATGCAAAAAAAAAAAGAAAATGGTCTTTCATTTCCAGAATATGACCTTGCATCTTTGTAATTTTTCAAAACTCTTAAACTCAATTTGAATGATTGTCTACAAATATTTGTCATCCACTGATCAGCCCCTTCAAAACACCTTGCACATCCTGGTGACATACAGCAATCAAGGGGTCTGGCTCTCTGTACCCAAGTGTAAATCTGCTAAGTCTGACTGAAAATTATCAGGCTTTTTTTTTTTTTTTTTTTTCCTTATCACTCAAAAAGGCACAGAGGGTGGAGAGCCATTTGCTCAGACAGAGATAACGAGTAAAGGATGATTTAAATTAGTGCTTTTGTGATCTGTTTGTTCCAATACCTTTGCTCTTGACACTGCTTGAAAACTGTCAAAGAAGCTGGGAAAGGTGAGACACCCCCCAAACATCCAGTGTAGCAATGATAAATGGAGCGGAGTTGCTTAGCCTTCCCGCCATGCCCTTAACCTTCTGTCATCTATATCCATATTTATGATTAGTCTGTGGAGCAAGGTAGATACAAGTTTGCAACCAGGAGACAGAGATACATGGATATATTTAGAAAGAGGAAAAGGGGAAAAAGAAAGGCAGGATTATCAATCTAGAATTTAGTTTATCAAATTAAGAGCAACAGTCTGATGTGCATTACATGGGTCAAAGCTGCTTAGTATGGGACATGAGATTCTTTGACCTGCCCCACTTACAAGATGACCCTCTTATATAAAAAGATGCACTCCCCAAGCATGAGTCCTAATATACTGTACACAAACCTGTATGTCAAACAAAAGGTATGGAGAGAATGCGAAGGTCTCTTCTTGCCACTCGCTCTGCATGTGTGCCCACATGCTATTATGAAGAGAAAGCTTCCAGGTCCCAGCAGGGATGTTTGTTTCTGCGTCTCTGTGTGGGTGTGCAGAGGATATCTGGCACCATCAGCCTGCTCACCTTAGTGCTCTAATATTTTCCAAAGACAAAGAGAGTAAAAAGGAGATGCGTTTGAAATGGAGCAATACACAAATATACAGCAGCAGTACATAGAGAGCACTGGAGCTTTCAGAGCAAAGGGAGGTGTGTGTGTGTGGGGTGTGTGTGTGTGTGTGGCTTCTCTTAATAGTTTCATCTCGAACAGAAGGCAAGCTCACAGCAAGAAGTCCTATCATCCTCACACTCCTGTGAAAATGAAAAAGCATTCCCAGGCTTTTTCTTTGTTATACTCTCACTTTATTCCAAAAGTGAGTTTCCACATGACTCTTATAGTTGTCATCCGCATGCTGACTGTGTTTTCCAAAGACAGGAAAAAAGTCTAGAAATGTTATAATTTTTCTACCCAGAAGGAATTCCCTCCTTTCTCCAGCTAGGCTTGATTAATCTCTTGGGGACAATAGGGCAGTTAAGGTCAAAGAAGAGTTTAACAGCAGCATATAATCTAAATTGAGGCTTACAGAAATTACCAAAACTTATTTGGCCCTTGTACCTCAAGTCTTTCACCGTGAGCTTAACAAACACTACACTGGTCCAGTGTAGTTTCAACTCCAGCCCTTCCTAGCAGAGTCTCTGAAAGTGGCCTGATCTGTGGACAATTGATACTTAATTCACAGCCTAGTGTTAAGGTTCTGCAGGCCAGTAGCAAGGCAAAGCACTGTCAACAACAATAACAACAAAAAAAGGTCCACAGTCCTCAGTGAGAGCAGAGATGTCTACTGCCACAACAAAATAGAGAGCAGGTCTCAGCATCCCAAACTTTCACAGCTCCAGGGAGAAAAACAGCAGGAAGGGTTTGTACAGGCTGAGAAAATATGAGGATGAAAGTGCATTGCTCATCTGGAGTTCATCCTTTCTGTCACTGGGGACTTTTTCAACAGCAAAAATACATCCCCATAAGGTGTTTTATAGAGACCAAGATAATCCATTACAAGGATAAGAATGACACAAAGACAGTTCAAGATGCTGATCAAGAAAACTAGTAAATAATCTTTTAAATTATGTATTTAGCTCACTCAAGCCATGTCCCTTTCTGGGCATATTCCACTGAATATATTCACTGGCCAGAACATTTACAGAAACAGTTGGTGTTAAGGGAACAGTAGAGACTATTTGCTGAAAACACCTTCTAAACCTGGAAACTAGAATAGATGCCCTGGAAAACCACCTCTGAATTTGTAACTGTACATTAAAACGGCTCTGTGCAGCTCTGCTAATCTCCTAGATGAAAATTGCTTTGAAACAGACAATGTACAGCAGGCTTTCCTCAAAGTGAATGTGCCCTTACATGCCCAGAGATTTGCAGGCCTGCTTAGGAACAAAAACCAGAGATGTAGTCAGAGAGCCATTTAGCAGCAGTTTGCTTGGAAACAGCACAACCTATTGATCCTAGGTCAAAAGAAAAAACAGACAGCCCAGACATTATATGGACTCCTGAGAACAGCTCTGGGAGCTGGGAAGGAGCATCTTAGCTATCCCAAAATGCTGAACACATGGCAAGAGCACTCAGCAAAAGACAACAACAAAACCTCAATTCAAGTTATGGTGATCTCAGCTCCTGCCTACCCCTGATAGGAATGACATTGAATCCAAAGGCGTCATAAGATGGAAATACCCCATCAATTCTAGAACAAATATACAAAATAATACTTCAGGTGGCTGTCCTAAAGCTTGAGATAAAAGGATACAGCACTGAGTCTGGGCTTTTCAGGACACTTCAGAACCCACTGTGGCCAGAAGCATGGAAGGCAAGCAGATCATATTAGATTTAAGAACTGATACATTTTCCTTCAGGATTTTTTACACCAAGCAGCTCCATATCTGCTATGTTCATTAACCCTACAAGGAGAGGTGACTCCACAACACCGGCACACAACCAACATTTGTGGAGGGGACATGTCTGTTTGGAGGGCAGGCTGCAGAAGCTGTGCTAATCCTCAGTTCTTTTTGGGAAATGAAAGTCCTTGACTCAAGCATGAATGATATTGGCAAAGATCCCATTACTGTAAAGCTCTCTGCCAGCCAGCCACCTCTCCCCCTCCCCCTTTTTATATCTCTAAGGTCACTAAACTGCAATTTAGTCATCATTCTTTATAGAGCATGAGCAGATATGAAACATCTGGAAACTGTTGTAGTCACAATTTGAGATACACATCCCAAAGGAATTTAGCTGCATAGGAATGGCATGAAGTACTTTTGTACCTCGAGGTCACTTCAGCTGGAATGCATCCTCGGTACCTAGTTACTGGGTACTAACATCTCTTAGACAACCACCTATGAAGTGAGTTAGAACCTATCAGTACTAGTGAGTACTATTCCTAGTGAGATGAAAACTTCAACCCAAAGATCCTCAAAAAGTTCACTAAACATCCTCCTTTCTGGCAGTATCAGTGAGGAAAAGTGGGCCATAAAAATTTCACTTCTTGTTTAATTCCAAATGTGGTCCCTCTAGAGATGAACTGTGGCCTGCTGATAGGAAAGAAATTTGCCCTGCTGCTACTTGTGCTTTGTAAGTAGGTAATAGCAGTCCCCAAACACATAAAGAAATATTCCCAACCGATATAAAAATGTATTTATGTAAAAGAAGGAGCAGAAGATTTTTTTTTAAACTGTTGCAGAAGCCAGCACCAACGCCAGTCAATTACAAGAGAAATAATTTTCTTATCTGACCCACACTATAGAAAGTAAATTTAAAATTTATCTTTATTAATCTCACTTCTTTTTATTTACTTCATTCAGAGGGTGAAGGGTTAAACATGAGGTATTTTGGAATAATTAAATGAAGGAGGAAGCACTATGTTACTGACAAAGCTCCTAATCTTCCTTATTTATTAATAGTAGCGGCATTAAGACTGCCTGTCCTTAATCCCATGCAAATTCAGAGCATCAGAAATAGAAGAGGCTAATTGAGACCCTAATGCCGGTTAGAGAGACCATGTCAGTGTCAAAAGCTGAAAATGGCCAGATCCAATCAGTGCCTGGATGTGGAGCTGCCAAGGGAAGCCTTGCTGGCTTGGGAGGCAGTCAGACCACCAATTTGGGTTCCAAGTCTTGCTCCAAGGGATTCAGACAAGCCCCATTCAACTATTCTGGTGCCTGAGATGCTGCAGTTGGCACCAGACTACATTCAGGGGCAGGTGTTTTGCTCAGTTTTTAGGCGATCCAGTTCACCCTTTGAAGCACTCGCTGCCAGACCCTGCAGCCCCTCTTTGGCACTGAATGACTTACTGACCCTGCCAGGGGCAGGGATGGACTTCCCAGAAGTCCACATCCATTTCACACCCCACTGTGAGGGGGCCTGAGCATCCTGGCATCTTGTTCACCTGCCAGCTTGGTGCACAGGCCCTGGCTGCCTGGCAAGTTCAGCTGCAGGTACGGGTGAGTCAGAGACTCTGCTAGCACAGAGCCTAAGCTCTTCCTGCTTCCCTGACCCTATCCCCAAAGGCCCGGCCGCCTAATCAAATTCTCTGGCTTAGCTTATGAGCTCTGACAAGATTGCAGCCCAAGGAGGCTGGAGTACAGACTCAGCAATCCTGACTACATCCAACCCAATTTAGCTGTGCTCTCAGAGCATCACGCGCACGGTAAAGACCTAATCTAAAGGTAATCATTAATTCGTTACTGCCACAAGGAGACAGCAATCAGCAAGAGGATGCTGATTGTTTGGAGGATCAAGTAATGGATTTCATTCTTTTTTTAAACAATAACCATTCTTTCCATTTGTAACCACTTTATAGACATACTGTAGAGCTCATGACTAAAGCACTCACAAATTCTTTTCGTGACTTTTCCATCTTTATGTTAAGTGAACTTTAGGAAGTTACTCTCATGTATTTAAAAAGAAAAAGAAAAATTAAAATAGTGAAAAAAGAGCAAAGCATTTATAGCAACAACAGGGTCATCATCTATGTTTGATAAAGGACTATAAACCTTCATGCTGGCAGGCATTAGATGGTCATTAACCTCATTCAGTCAGGAAGAAAATGTCTTCTGTGAACAGGTAATTCTGCTATGGTGTAGTACAGGCTTTCTTGCACCTTTCTGAATTATTTGGCAATTACTGGAGGCCAGATATTTCTTCTGTCTAAGCCAGACTGGCAACTCTGATGCTCCTGTGTGCAGCAAATCACAAAGAATTTGAACCAATAACTGAGTGGTGCCAAAGGCACCTGCCACTACCTCTGCTGAATTTTGGGTATATAACCCTGCCCATACTCCCTCCCAATCAGTGCATATGCAGAATCTGATATGATTTCTGTGAGTACAGAATGGGGATATGAGAAACAAATCTACTTTAAACTGGCCTTCTGCATTCTGTCCTGAATCACAGAAATGTAAATGGCAGGGTTTACTCTGAGGATTAACACAATTTAGCCTCTGCAGAAGATGATCTCAGAAAACAAAGCTATTGAAAATGGAGAGCAGGGACGGTCAGGTACTGGTCCTTTCTCTTCACCTCCACCATATTAAAAAAGAAGAACAAGCTGGTAACTCCTCTGTTTGTAGCAAACTTTCCTCTTTCCCCACTCAGGCTAGCATTTCACCTGGATCTGCATTTTCCCTCAAAAGCATCTCATCTGGCCTTTCTCCAGTGTATGTAGCAGCCAGATACATCTAAGAGAAATGCCACTTCATGAAACAGAAATTGCATGTATGAGAAATTTTACCCCAGCTGCAACACCCTTTTCAGCTACCACTCACATAGTTCCAGCTTATTATGCAAATGCAAAACAGGAGTCCCTAGACTATTCCCTCTATTGCTCAGCTCCTTTAAGACAGGATTTGGTCACCACAATATAAGAAGGATTTAAAGCTATTAGAGAACATCCAAAGGAGGACCATGATGGGGATGAGGAAGGGGAAGGGGAAAGGGGAAAAGGAAGCTGCGTGAGGAGGGACTGAGGTCACTTGGTCTGTTCAGCCAGGAGAAGAGGAGGCTCAGGACAGACCTCGCTGCAGTTACAGCTTCCTCGTGAGGGGAAGAGGAGGGGCAGGCACTGATCTCTTCTCTTGGTGACCAGTGACAGGACTCAAGGGAATGGCCTGAAGTTTTATCAGGGGAGGATACTATATATATGTATCAGGGGCTGAATATTAGAAGCAGGTTCTTCTCCAAGAAGATGGTTGGGCAGTGGAACAGGCTCCCCAGGGAAGTTGGCACAGCATCAACCCTGACAGAGTTCAGGAAGTGTTTGGACAAAATTCTCAGGCACATGGTGTGACTCTTGAGGATGGTCCTGTGCAGGGCCAGGAGTTGAACTCCATGATCCTCTTGGGTCTTTTCCAACTCAGCACATTCTGTGACAAAGAATTCTCTCAGTTTTAACCAGCTCCTCCCCAGGGCTAACTGGTTAAACCCAATAATTCCCTCTGGCAGCTGATCTACATACCTAGGATGGGCAACCATCATAAGCATCATTGGTTGCATTTTGGAAAAGTGCTGAAAATAATGGACATCTCATTGAGGACTATCTCTAACTTCAAATCTGACGATATTGATCTGTAAATTCTTAGGAGACTTTTGTTTCCTTCTGGGCTGGAAATATCCTCAGAGCAGATGATTTTTTCAGATGATCTATCAACACAGTTATGATGGGGAGGATGGGCAGGGCAGACTACATATGCGATGTTCCCCCACTTTAGTCAAATACACCAGAGAGAAGCAGGTATCTGCAGAGCCAAAGCCATCAGCAGCGAGACTTTAAGACAGAGCCAGGAGTTCCCGTGGAAGGCTGCAGCAGGCTTGGATCCCTGTGGCTCAGGCACAGTGCAGGATCAATGAGACCCAGTTGCCACTAGGCTCTCTAAAATCACTTACAGATGAGAGGGGCAGCAGCCCAAATTCACACCTGATGGCCATTTCATTGCCATTTCAGATGGCAATGAAAGGTGGGCAGAAGGGAGTATCTTAGGGGCAGGCTCAACTACATTACCTCCCTACTGACCTCCAAATACTGCTCACTGGCACGGTAGGGTAAGAGAGCAATTTGGATCTCAGTGTTTTTTCTAGGCAGGGATCCGTGAGGGCTGTTATGGATATGGTCTCTGAGCCCTGCACCACCTCATCCACCAGGCAAGTACAACAGTGAGAAGCTAGCAGGCTGCTGCAGTCACAGCCTCCTCTCTCCAGTGAGAGCTGGGGCCTGACAGCCCAGCAAAATGACCCACTTCTTGCCGACTCAGACAAAAAAGCTCCACTTAGGCCCCAGGAAAGTGTCTGTAATAAGGCCATCCGTTAGCTGTGTCGCCTGGACCCCTCTCAGCTATCCTTCATCCCTGCCCTCCCTCCCTGCACCCGCCATTAATGCAGTCAGCACGAAGGAGAATGAAGCCGTCGGGCTCAGTAAATATTACTGAGCTCCACACAGGGAGCACAAGGCCATTATTTAGACTCCCAGGTCCTGGGTATATTTTGATCACACCAATTTAGCAAAGAGAGGTAAAAGAAAATAACTGGCTAGTGGCTGTCTGCCACACCAACGTGTGTCCTGGTTCATGAAATCCCCAATCCCCCTGAACTGGCCAAACCATTGCATGCCTGGGAGTGCTGGTGGCAAACCCAGGCGTGAGTGGCCCAGTGGGGGGACAGCATTAGATCAGTCCCCACCTAAAAGTTCCTAAAATACAGCAGGTCAAAACTCATCCCTGCTCAGCCAAAGAAGGCAGCTGCTCCAAAGATTTTGTGTCTTGGCGCTGAGGGGAGGAAATGTCTTTTCTTCCTCTTAAAATTTCCCTCACATGTTTCTGTACGGGCCTCTCTTATATCAGAAATCATACACTGCTGTTCTGCAGCTCGAGCTGTTCCAAAAACCCCTATTCCTTAGCAACGTGTACTTCTCAAAACCACCCATCCCCTGATTTTAAGTCTTCCCTTTATTTGTTCCAGATGAGTTCCCTGCCATCTTCTGTTGCCTCACATCAAGCTTCTCTTTCTCCCTCTATGGAATGATATGTCTTTGCCCAGGACTCCTCAGCTCCCACTGTGTACAACAGCCCTGCTGCCAGCTCAGCCATTATCTACTGCTTCCCGATTCAGCTCAGACCTCAACCTCTCCCTAGCTCCAGGCTGTTCATGCCCCCCCCTCATTGTTTTGTTTTTGTCTCTTTGACTGGAGGCTCTAATATACTCATTTACCCACTGTGGTGAATTGTTTTGCTCTGTAAGCACTTGAGGTACAGTTTGTGAGGAAAAAAGTCCTCAAGAAAATAAAGTTGTGCTGCATGTTATTTTGAAGGAAAAAGCGGTGAGCAGGTCTCATGAGAACTGGGTATGAACTTACCTTGCACATTCCCAGAGGCACAGGCACAGAAAAGTGCAGGCTTATAAATCCCATTTATTACCTGCACCAGTATCTGAAGGCAGGAAGATTTTTTTAAAGTCTTGGCCAGTCCCCAAAGTGTCAGGTCCAAGGGCGACATCTGAAATCCCATGGTGACAGAGTAAGACAGAGAGATGAGTGACCGTGTGTCATCAGCCCAGAATATGTCCCAAAGCCAGAGAGACAACACATCAAAATAGTTCATGGAGATCCTGATGCAATTAAAGAGTCAATAATATCTCATGGAGTACTCAGGGAAAAAAAAAAAAAAAAAAAAAAGAGGAAAGGAAAAAAACCTGCTCAGCACAAACGGATGGCACGAATGCTGAGGCAGCAGCATGAAAGCTTAGTTCCTTCTACACCAAGCACAGCTCTGCATCCTCAAAATGCAGCTCTGCTCAGAAAAGTGACTATGCAAGAATGTCGGGTTTTCTGCACATTCTTCACTTGCTTGACCGAAACAAACATATGCTACTTTTCTCCTGAAGAAGCCAGGATAGCTCTAGAAGTGGGACTGTTTTGCCAGCAGGAAAGCTGCACCTAACTACAGCTAAGGTAGGCTGCAGCACCACTGCTAAGAGCCCAGCCTGCCTCTCAGATTAATCATTTCCCCATGTGGCTTTGGTTAGGAGAAAATGCTGAAAGAAAGACTGGAAGGAGGTAGAACCCAAAACCAGCACTTCTGTCAGAGGGGTCTCCTAGAGACGAGGTAGAACCATGCTAAGGTGCATTTCTTTGAACACAGACCATCACACAGGCTGCTGTCACTGTGCTTTAGCTGGCGATCTTTCAACCCGACCTCAGCACCCTCCCCGTGACTCATTCTTCTCACTAATATGTTGCTCCCACAAGGCACTGAGAAGAATTTGCATCTTTTTAAAGCAGTTTCCCCTCAAGGCCCAGGAAAGAGAGTGATAATGCAGTGACTGAACAGCATACCTTAGCCCAACTCCTGAGTTATGCTATTGGGCTGTGCTCTTGTGCCATGGAGAAAGGGTTGGGACGCAGCCCCTCTCCTCCTCACTAGGGCAAGCAGCACCTTCTTTTCTGTTGCCCTAATGTCTATACCACTGCCTCCTCTTTGAGGATTACCTGTCTCCTCGGTTGAGAACACAGATCTACCTTCTTCTATCAGCCAGCTGACCCGAGGAAAAAGGGCAGATGGGAAAGAGCATTTAATTTAACCCTCTGATAAAGGAAAATAAAATCCTTGGTCCATCTAGAAGTACCTGATCTTTCCTCAGATGCACTGGTAACAACATCTGAAGGTCAAACTGTAAATCATGTAAAACATCTTTATCTCCTCAAACTGATCCTTCTCCATGTTTCTTTTCCCCTTTCATTTTCAAAAGCCAGTGTATCTGAGGACATTCAATGCCTGCATTTCAAGTTTCCTGCCTTAACGGGGAGATGTTTATCCTAGTTAGGTGAAACTCTCAGTGTCCCCACTCTGACTCAGCTTTGCAACCCTCCGTCACACCATCAGCCAGATGCTTTCCTACCTTAACTGAATGTCTGAAGTGGCCCCTGAGTTCCAGCAGTGGAAAGTCTTGCAATATTTCTGTAGTCTCAGTGACTCTGAAATCCAGTATCTGCACTAAAACCAGTGCTCACCATGCACCATCCTGTCTTTGCAGTAAGCTGCTAAGGAAAAACAGTAGGAGTTGCTTCCAAAGAAGCAAAACTGAAGACTGTTTTTCAGCTAATTTAAACTGCAGTAGTCAAAACACAGGAGATTGGAGAAACCCTGTGTTCAAAAAGACTCAGGAGTGCATACACGCATCATATTGGCATACTGATGTCTGCCTATGCTCTGCTATCCTCATACAGATAGGAAAAATCTCCCAAAACACTCCTGATGTCACACCTGGACAAGACCTAGCAGGATTTTGCCTGAAGTGGCCCAGTTTTCTTTGCTGTTGTTAGTTGGCATTTGAGGTAGCAGGATGAAAAACTGTCAATAGACTCTGTTGATGACCTGAAGAAAGCCTCTCTCCTGCTCTCATCTGACATGGTTTAATTTTTAATTCAGCAAAGCAGTGACAAGGACGGAGGCTGCCAAGGCGAGTCAGCAGCACAAATTGGGCAGGACAGGCTGAATTGATCTACAAGGAGGAAATGAAGACACAGCAGAAACTTTGGGCTGTAGGTAGCAGTGGGGCAGCATGTGGAGGGGGAAGAGAGAGAAGCATGGTGAGGGAATTGCATAGATAGAAACAGAGCAAGGACAGTACCGCAGGAGGGAAATCATTGGTGTTTGGACAGCCATAGGAGCTTAGTGCTTCTAGCCCAAGAAAACCGTCTGTATGGTACATGGACCATATGGATCTCATTGCTGGCACGGAACATCTCTCATCCCTGTGCCAGAAGCTGCAGCACAGTAACACAGGAGGCTGCCCAAAGATAGCACTGCACTATAGGCACTCCACAGAGAGTAGTGGGGGATGATCAACTCCAAGCTCCAGCTTTTTTAGCCATAGGTAGAAATATTACCACCCATTCAACTCCCCAGCAAAATTTATCCTTCCCAAGCCAAACCTGAGAAGTAAAGGTATAACTATGTTACTCACTCTCAACTACAAATAAAAACAGGATGGTCAACAAGATTAGTTAGAGGGGTTTGCTATCACTACTGGCATTAGTGTTTATTATCTTATCACTATGCTAAACACCTAAATTGAGAGGAAATTACAAAAGTGGCCTCAGCCTAAATGAATGCCCTGCTCACACACATAGGCCACACCGAGAGCATGCTTGCCCCAGTGACAAAAGCAGATTTTCCACACTGACAGTACAGATTTTGTAAAAAAAACTCGCGAAAAAGCACAAAAAATGCTCAAACACCTAACACAACCACTTGGGCCAGCTGTTGAGAACACTTAATGAGTATGTCGTCTGACATTTTAATTATTCCACTAGCAGTACATTACTTAATTGGCATTTTTTCAGTGGTAGCTGTAAATATAGCCCTTTCTGCCAGTTCATGTCAGACAGACAAGAAACCTCAATGATACTCTACTAAGTGTTGAAACATTTCAAAATTCGCCAAATCATTTCTAGTAAATCACTGGAGAATACTGAAAGTTTCCAAAACTGAAGAAATAAAATATTTAAATATGGATACCTTGCCAAGTTTGATTCTCATTTTGACCAGTCTTTTCTAGCATCAAAGATTGGCAGAACTTTGTTACTGCCATGTTTAATGCTTGCAGAAAAAAAAAAAAAAAAAAAAAAAAGCCAAAACCAAGCATAAGCTGATTGTATTTAGTCATCTGTCTGTCACTGGCCAAACACTCTGCTCAGATTCATTAGGTGGCTTTCACAAATTTTGAGTGAATCTGATCCCCAGTTAGAAGCAGAATGGTTTCAATAATGCCTCTATGTTGTGACTTGATGAAAATGCTTGTACATTATCTGAGTATCGGAATATAATTATGTAATAAGCAGAATGAAATCCCTGAAAATAAATGCTGTCAAGAAAAATGAAAGCCACGCTATTTAGAAACAACACAACAGTATTAGTAATACAGTAGTAAGACTGAAATAGTTAGATTAAAAAAAAAAGCTCTTGAAATGCCCTTTTCTCTGTATTTTGTGACAATAAACAGTAGTGCTCTGAAGGCAAGGCAGCAGAATCCATGGTATTCTCCATGCCCAGAAGTGAATGGAGGCAGCAGTTATGGTACTCTATGCTATAAGAAATAATCCTTTTTACCACGTGTGCTGCTCTTAACAAAGAGAGGAAACTTCCATTTGGAAAGTGAAGCATGAACTCTTATTGAACATTAGCAATATCAAAGCTCCCATTCACCACAATAAATAAGCCCTCTCATCTGTACAAATATACCACAAGACCATAATTATAAACCACCTTGCTATGTTTGATCTCCAGATTTTCTTACTTCTCTTGCATCATTCAAGTATCCATACAAGCAGTGCATACACACCCAGATTTGAGACGGGACTACAATTTATCTGACATGGCCACAAGTATTAAAGTAGCTGGGGTCACTGACAACAGCAGCACTAAAGCACAGTGACACAGACTTCAAAGAAAATTAGCCATTCTGGACATTACACAGCCCATGCCAACAACTCCTGTACCGACATCTCACTTCTGTCAGTAGTTCTGAAGTTCAAATTAGGTCAGGTAGGACTACCCAGGCTTCAGCCACACCTGTGATTCCGCTATAGACAAAACCTCCTCAACCACTTGGATGCTTTTAACAATTCCATTCCATCCACCCTATATAATAAACCTGATGTAGTTGGCTTTTGATATGCAAAACTAGTATGGAAGAAAACTTTGCAGGGGTGGAAACAAATGGGTAGAAACGTCAGCAAAACATGAGCAACATCAGCAGAATTTGCCCTCACTATAATGGAAGAAAGAAAACAGTTTAGTCACAAGATAATACAAACTTCACTTGTAGTCTAGAAGAAACTGCAAGCCTTAGATTAGTTGTAGGAGGCTTTGCTTACTCTTCCCTCATAACAGGAAATACATGGAACACCACAAATACAAAGGTAACAAAGCAGAGCATAAAGGCTCTAACATCGTGTTTGGTTACCCCAGCTGGTGAAGTTGCATAAAATGGGTGTAGTGGCAGCTGAGCTACATGGAAAGGAAGAAGCCCATCCCCCAGCTCCTGTCCAGTTCTGCTGGCCTCCCAAATTCCAGTGCTGTGCTCTGCAGGGATGTGATCTGTGAGGCAGCAGCCCTTTCCGTGCCCACTCCTTCAGGAATTGAGGCCTTTCTGAGCAACAGGGTCTTGCATTATGTTTTGCTCCTGGAAGAGCTGTTTAAATATTTTCATTAGAGGAAGAGTATTTTTGGATGATAAAGATAATTAAGTGCTGAAAGCATAGCAATCCATTTGACACCAAGAATGAGAGATATGAAGTATTTCTAATAAAAACAGAACACCCGGTGGGATTTGAACTCACTCTGTGCCATTACAATTTGAGGCAACTGCTGCATCCATGATGAGACTAACACAGTCTCTTTGCCGGGTCTGCAATTTACTGGTCTTATATTGCCTTCATTGGGTCTCCCCTGTTGTTCTCCAAATGCAAAAATTATATACTACTGATCACTGCATGCAAACTGAAATTGATTTGCTTAAATGAGCACAAGAGTTATAAATTTTGGGGAAACCTGTTTCCTGGCTGATGCCAGCATCTATAACCTGTTTCTGCCTTCATAATCCCTGCTCTCAATTTCCTGTGTGTTTTGTTTCATCGGAAGTTTAAAAAAACACTGTTAGACAATCACAATAGTGATGGTGGTGAAGAAAGCAGCTCCTGCTCTTTAGGTGTCTGCTCCCCCATACGTAATGTCAGAATGATTAGAGTGTCTCATGTGATGAGAGTGATTAGATCTGTGCAAACACACACAGAGGAGGGAAGAGGTTGGCTTTGACAAAGCACTTAATTACCCAGGTTCTCCCACCATGTCTGGTCCTCTCACAATAGAAACAAACCTCCCTCTGTTCTCCTGGGAGGGAATCACTGCTGTGCCTTTCCACACCACCACTGTAAATCATGCCATATAGTTCTGTGCCACCCAGCTATAATTTGATAAATACTAGAATGATTCAAGGCAATAAATCTGTTGAGTTTTAATTATAAGTGTGTTCCTCTAAGTGTGGGGCTGGGGCTGGGCTGCATTTCAGCTTCTGCCAATACAAATAATGTACATCTGCTCCTTCGGCCCCGCCAGCATTATTCTTTCTTGGGGAATCCTCCATTACTGCCTTACTACCCTGGCACATTGATAGCTGTCTCAGAAGTACAAATATTCAGTGAAAAGGGAAAGGCTGTTTCCCTCTTCCTACTGCTGGGTGAGGAAGCCCTGCCCTGAGCAGTGTTAGAAAACACTTCTGTCAGTGTTGTCACCTCTCCTGTAATCTTGATTTCCACTGATATTGCCTATTCAGCAATTCTATCAGTGCTCTGTGACTATATGAGTAGAGCTTTTCCCAAAAGTTCCAGCTTCTAAAGTTGGATGATCAACCAGAAGCCTTCCAAACTTTTCTTTCAAACACCAACATTAAGTTTCTAGCTGTTGTGGTTTCAAATGAAAGCCTAACTAACAAAGCAAGAATCAAAAAGAAAGAATTGAGATATATTCTGCCTTCCATTATCTTAACACTTTTGCAGATCCTGTTCTTTCTTCTGAATAGTTGAGCACAGCCCTACGGATGGTATTAAGAGAATATTTACTGTAAGAAAAGGAGGTGGTGGTTTGTATATGTGACATGGTAAGAAGAAAAAATAGTGCAACAGGCATTTAGGCATCTTCATATGGGATCATCCAGGAGAAACTACGAGTGTGACAGCTTACAGCAACACAAGCATGTATAATGCACCTTTGCATGCACATGGGGCAGTGCATGTATCAGCAAAAGGAACAGGCAAACAGAGAGACACCAAGGGAATCTCTCTGTGAACACGCCTGCACTCCCAAAGGTCAGCCTGCTCTCCTCAGATTTAATTCCCTCACTGCTACTGTTCAGAAGTAAATGTTCACTTTTTATTAAAAATCAAAAGTAGAAGGGCTTATAATCCTCCTGACTCCAGTTCATCTCATATAAATGAAAAGTTTAGCTTAGAGCAATAGCAGGTAAAATCAGACTGAAAGCAGAAGCTAATTCTCAGGATATATGGAAAAGCTAAACAGCATTTGAGGATAGTTTTGTTTGCATGTCTACATCTCTCGTTAGCTAAATTCTTATTATTATTCATTTTTAAATGAAGAATTCAGTAAATCCTCACATATTGCAGCACATTTTTGGAAATAATTTTCCAGTGATATCAGAAACCAGCTCTATTCTCCCCTTGCAAAACTAATTCCGTTCTAATCACTGCAAAGAGATGGCACTGCACTCATTTCACAGATCTCACTTATTTAATATGTTCCCTCTTTATTGTATCCCCATATAGCCCTCTCCCCTCCTCATTCTCACTGCTAGCACTTAAAAATCTTCCCTATGAAGCACTACCCTGGTTTTAATGATATTTCCCTTATTTAGTGTAACCTTCAGAGCAAGGACCATGTTAAAAATGTTATTGGCAATACTGTCAGCTTAAACTACCAAAAATATAATTGCAGAAGGTGGGAAGAAGGAGGAGAAAGAAACAAAGGTTTCTAAGAATTTCAGTTATTTTGGGTGATACTTCTAAGCTTCCTTCTGCAAACACAGGCAATAGAAAGTTAAAGAAGATGGAGATTCCTTTCTAAGAACATACTTGCCATGCTCAGGCTTCAATTAAAACACCAAATAAACTCCAGTATAATACTGACACTGCACTGCTCTCCCTTATTCCTTTCCTCCTTTTCCTTCCCTGCTCATGTAAGCTACAGCAGACTGAGACCTGCCCCAAATTTCCACACCAGCCAAACTAAAAATGCAGGCTGGATGACATCAATGAGAAAAGCTCTCAACCTGTCTTGAAGTTTCAGTTTTTCTAACCCCAAAGTTTGGACTACTCCTACTTTGAGATCAAAGCACAGAGGAAGAAGCATGTAAAGAGAGTACATCCAAAGTTACGAGAGATCCAGGTGTGAGAATGCTCACCCCTGTATCACAGATCTCTTGTTCCTGGTAGTCAAGTCCTCATTGCAATGAAGTTAGTAGGGCAAAACTGCGAGCAGGTTGGTAACCTTCTATCAGAGGGTTCCATGCATAGAGGGTTAACATACTTATTTCCACCATACTTTTGGACATGTGTCAGAGTTAGGGGTGAACACAGCACCAGAAAGGGGAACAAATTTTTTAAGTGCCTTGCATACAGCTTCTGGCATCCTGTGGTTTTCAAGCAAACTTTCTGGCCATTTAGACCTGGTCCCATGCCTGTTTCACTAGCTTTAAGGCAGATCCTTCCTCCGTTCTTTGGGAGTACTGGGCAGATCAGATTTTCTACTCTGAAAATACCACTTTCTTTAAGTGATGGAAAGGACTTAACATTACCTCTGCAGCCTTACTGAGCTTGAAACAACACAGATAATCCTACCCATGCTATACCTTTACTTCCACAGGTATATGCCAGAACGCTTCTTGTTTGTAACCAAGTAATTTTCTTGATGCTGCACCATCTCTCCCCTCAGCAATCCAGTCCAGACATTTATGGTTCTCTGTTCGCCTTGAGATGTCCTTTTACCTGTGCTGTACTGAAGCTCCTTCTTCTTGCTTGTCTATGTCCCAAGCACCTGTAGGTTGTGTGTGAATAAGCCCGAAAGATAAGCTGAACTGAACTAACTCGCTTTTCTGCCTGTACTCTTCACGAGCCAGCCTGTGAACAGTAACAGGCCTTGACATTATCTCTGAAATTTAGGATTTTACACACAATTAAATCCCTTCTCAATAACTTCTTCATCATCATCTTCTTCATAGTCTATAAAGACCTCACTTTTATTTTTAGCCAGTTCCATTAGCTCAGACTCTCACATCAAATTTTCTGCCTTCTTCTCTACACCTTTTTGAGTTCTCTGATGTTGAGGGAACCAAGGAGATAAGAGTGGATAGAATGAAATCAGCTGGTGTAGAAGCTTTGCTGTAGTGTCCCTGTCACTGATCAGCCTCAACTGTCAACCATTAAAATTACAAACTGCTTCACCACTTTTCCCAGAGCCTCCTAAACTGTGAACCTACTCTCGCTACCTGCTGACTTACCAATCTGAGCATAGTCAGTCCCTGGACATGATCTCTTCTGAAGGAGCTCTGCACTAGTAATAGCATTATGTATCTGGGAGAGGATGCCATAGAGGTATTAATGAAGGAAATGGGATGAGTTACATCAAGAGGAATACTGCTGTATCAACCTGGCAAATGCTCTCTCTGTGACTAAATAGTCAGAAAAATAAATCTGCTCTTTTCTGGTACAGCTATAGTTCTATAGTTCTTTTCAAAAAAAGAAAAAAAAGAAAAGATGGATGAAAAAAGAAGTGACTGCTAACAACCTCTTTTTCATATTGAAGCCTAACAGCTCAGAAACTCATCAAAGAGGTAGGTCTAATTTTGTTTGCTATCTGAGAAGGTTCAATTCATGCTTTTCCACTTTCCAGAGGAATGCCCATAATCATCATGAGTGTTCACAATATACTAGACTCTTCCTGTTGAAGCTACCATGCACTAATAAAAAATTAACTGAGCCACAGAAAGGAAAGACTATGCACAGCCTGTTGGTCAACACACTCCCACCTCTGCCCTCCAGACACTGCTCTTATACTGAATGGTTCAGTTGCTCAGTTTTAGTAGGACTGGGATTTTTCTGGGCTTGGACAGAAATACAACTGCAAGTACATGGTTATAAATGCTGGTAAACCCTAGAAATGTATATATATTTCTCTACATAGAAATAGGTATCAATGAAGAAGTAGACTTGGATTTAAGAGCCAAAAGTAGCAGTTGGGCAAGGCTTTGGTACCTTCTGAGGGTTTAACCATCAATTTCCCTGTTCCCCATCTGTGAAATAGAGTAATTTTACTTCCTTGCACGCCTGAGGTGCTCTGACAATGCATTAAAAAGATTGAGAGGTACTCATATACTAGGGCAATGAAGGCCACACATCTGCTTAAGACAGCTCATTGACTAACAGCTATCAGAAAAGAGATCCCTACAACCAGTGTATGAGAGCACCAGCCTAACATCAACTTCCTTGCAAAGTACAGATGGGGCAAAGGCCCTTTGGAGATTTTCCAATGTCTTCCTCCTCTAAGAACAGGCTCATCTGACACTAATTCAAGATGAAAATCACTCTGCCTACGAGATTTTAGCAAGCTAAGGTGGTGGTTTCTCTACTCGACACTGTGAAGCTGCTGGAAGGGAGTTGGGTAATACCATCCCAAGTTTCTTGCTTTGGAGAAGCAAATCAAGAAGTCTTCATGGCAAAAGTGCAGAAATGATAGCTGTCTGATGAGTGGCTGGTTCCACCAGCAAGATGCCAACATCCATGGTCAGGGTAATTGAGAACCAACTAGCATTGTATCACGTCACTCCCCACTTACAAACATGCACATAAACCATAAATAACTTTGCTGATGTTTATGACAAATTTCAGGTTTTGCCTATCTGCCACTGCATATGGAAATCTGATGGGTGCAAGCAAGGACTAAATCTGGTAAGATAGATGTGCTGTCCAGTAGGTGCAGAAACACAGCAGTCAGTTTTATGAATGAATGCTATGCACAAGGGCCTGACCACTTCTTTTCACTAAAGGTCCTGCAAGAATTTTGCAAGAGAGAATGCCTCAGAGCTGCTTGTACTGGGCAGCCTCCTGCAGTATAACTGTGCTGTGCTGCCACGAGCTCATTCCTGTAGTGCCATGGGGAAATAGTTGTGTAAATGCTTCTCCATTGTAAGGTAATTGTCAGTTGTGGAACAGCTGTCCCTTTCTGCTCCAGCTGTTAGTCTGGACATTTTGTCAATCTTTGCATTCTCTTTAAAAAGTGGGGTTTAGTACACATTTATCAGGCAATCAGTGATACACAATTTCTTATAGGAAGAAGGATTCTGTCCACCCACTCCACCAGCTAAATTAGTTTAGCTCCAGCTTAATAGCATTTGTGCAGTATATTTCCTGTATGTGTAAGCAAGAAAGGTGTCACTTAAGGGTGCTGAGGGATTCAATTATATAAAACAAGACAGCTTTCTCTCAGTTTCACTCACTGTTACTCAGAGGCTTGTCTGTGTGGCTTCCTTTGCAAGATGTTCCTACAGACAGGCTCTGTGTTTCTCTGTTATGCCAAGAGCTTTCCACATACATATCAACACTTGATTTGAAGGGACAACTACTGAAAGGAGAGGAGTGTGCACCTGTGTGTGTGCCTTTGTGCATACATCCATGTGAGTATGTGTTTGAGTGAGACAAGGCAGAGGAGGAGGAATGCAAAACTGGGGAAAGCGAAAAAGGAGATGTTTTTTCATCTCATTCTGGAATCTCTTCTCCAGGAAGATGTATTTCTAGGTTTCCACCCCGACTGCAGTGCATGGACCGCACAAAGATGATGGGGGTGGAATAGAGCACAAGAGAAATGCAAGCCAGAGGGCTGCCTCATTCCACATCTCCAAAAACTCCCGTGTCTCCATCTGTTCTAACTGATGTACAGTACCTGGCTATGTTCTGCTAAGAGCTGCTACTCAGGCTCATGCATGACTTTGGAAAATACATTCTGTTCTTCTGGAGCCCTCAAGGACAATAATAAATAGAATGAAAACAAAACCATCCCGACAGCACTTTAGCGAGTGTCCTTCACAGGCGTACCAGTGTCAGCTGCCCTGGGATTTCACCTTCACCTGAAGGGAGACCTGTTTAATCATCCATCACTAAAGAAGAAAAAAAAATGTTTCTTGAAGGAACAAAGCAAGGCAAACTTGCCCCCATGCTCATAGTTTTGCCAAGCTTGATCACAAATAATATGCAGCTTGAAATCGGCCATATACTAAAACATCACTGTGACAACAAGCCTTGAGGTCTGGCATTACTGTAAAACAGGAACTGATAATAACTCTCCTCGTCCTTTGCTGCAGAGATGCTCATTATTATGGTTCTTTTTCTGCAACAGGAAAGTCAGTGGGTGAGCTGGAGTATGTGAGGCTCAGCTAAGGGCATTGCAGAAGAGCTGCCAGGGTTGTCCTGTTTCAGTTTTGCAGTCTTTGCCACAGGGGTTGTTGGAGGTATTTACACTCCAACTGAGCCCCATCTTTAACATTTCTGCATACAACTGGTTTCTTTTCATTCTTTTCTGTATGTTTTTATTTCTAAGGTATATCCTCTAGCAAAAGATGGGCACATATGGATATTTTTATAAATTGCTTTTTAAGAAGTCTTTGACCAAGTATTTAATAAAAAAACCTGTTACAAAATCAAAAGACTCCCGGGTTGGAAATGTAAAATCTTCTCACAGAGAACAAGTCTCTACAAGGGAAAAAGCAGAAATGAGAGAATAATAGATCTTCTCTTAATGTGGTGAAAACTGTTGAGGAGTTTGCTGTGACCTGCATAAGCAGTACATCAGCTAATGCACTGAGAAGGAGAATGAAATTGTGAGAGATCAGCAGCTACAGATAATACAAAATTATCAGATCTGGACTGTGAGGGTCAGAGGATTCTTAGAGTTCTAAGGCAATACATGGCAGCCCAACAGACCACAGAAAGAGAGCATCCTTGACACAGTCAATATGTATTGGGAAAAATAAACTATACTCCTCAGGTATCTTACTGGGTCATAAAATTAAGTATGGTCACACAAGAAGAAACCTATACTTACTGTAGGCAGATCAATAGCAACTTTTCTCTGAGATATCTCAATAGCAGGCCAAAAAGTAAATGGAACATTAAGATGTAAAAATAATACTTGGTGAAAAATCACTCCTGTGTATAGGCTCAGTGCAAGGCCAAAGCTCCAGCAAAATCAAATCTAAGCCAACAAAATACAGCTTATGGTGGATTTAAGTGATGCCTAGATCTTGTGTGAGTCATTTCTCTCAGGGGTGGGTGAATCTCACCCACTGAGAAAAGTATTAATGCCACTGCATACATCAAGTCATACTTTCAGCTGGAATACTGTGGCTGGTCAGCTCTGGAGCTTTTCTTAAAAATAAGAACAAGAAAAGCACACACAAACGATGCAAATGTTTAGAATCCTGAAGGAACTTTGAGGTGGGAAAGATTTTAGAAAATAGAAACTGTTTAAAGAAGGAACAGTTTACAAAGCACTTGAAAAACACTGAAGAGTGGAAATAACATAACTTGGCTTTCTATGTATGTACACGTTGAAAAGGGGCACCTGTGTATATACTCTGGTGGCTAATAAAGCATTGCGTTAAAGGATAGGAATCAGATGTGTCATTTGTGGAATAATTTCAGATGTTAATTGATTCTATAATTCTCATTTTACAGGCTGGAAACTCACTTGTAAGCAAGGCAATGAAGTGGACAAGGCCAAGCAGCATCCTGGTACTGAGCCTGAACCCCAGAATGATGCCTTGCTCACAAAACACACCCATTTAACCAGCTTAGGAAAACCAAGGGTGACAACAGAGGAGAGGATGAGCCCTGCTCTCTCCAGCCTGATGACCCAGCCAGCAGTACTCTAACACTTATCTCGGAGGGCAACAGAAGCAAATGTGCTATCACGGTCGTGTCTTCCAGAAAGATTTAGAAGACCTTGAGAATCTGGTTCTGGTAGCTATGGCCCATGAGCAGAAGTTCTACATTGTAATCCCCATCTGTAAAAAGTAACTCCAGTTCATGCTGAGCCTATTACTGATTCTTGCACTGTGGTTACTCAGTGAAATCTTCTCCGGAACATTCACAATTCTATTACTGCCCACTCTAGCCCTCTTTTTACTGTCTCTGCAAAGGCAGTGAGTTTAGCCTATTCCAACTCTCCCTGTTAGGAGACACACAAGTAATGGAAGCAACACATCAAACTTGTACACACACATAGATAGGAGCAGGTAAATTATAGGAGGGGGTGAGCAGCAGGGAGAAGTGACTTTATAATTCAAATGAGTGCCTGAAAGGCCTATAATTGGAAACTCATTTCTGAGGTGAAAGCTGTGCTGATCTCCATGCTGGCCAGTATGTCTGAATGGGTACAGAAGGGACCACAAGATGGGGAAATAGGAGACTGATCAGTAAAGAGATGAGACATTCAGCTATGCCCCTTGGCTTATGCATTTCAGTATGAAATCTAAGCAGTCTTATCTTGTACCAGAGTATTTTTCTGTTTGTTGTACTTTCTTTTTCATATTGTTATTTGAGCTGCTCACACAGTAGAAATACAGGTACTTGTTTTCCTTCACTCTGGAAACATGGAAGGGAACACAGCTCAGTAAGCAAACAAGCTCTAAAAGGGTTAGAACAAAACACAGAGGGATTCAGAGTGGTGAAACAAAAACAGTATCTCCATCTTTTGTGATGACTCTTTCCTAGAAAAAAAAATGGACAAAATGTGTCCCTGGGCCAGATTCACAAACTTGAGCTGAGTGATATCAAAATAAATGTGAGTCACCTCTAGGTCACTTACAGAAGGAATGCCTCTTAGGAACAGACATGTTGACTATTGCCATGGTACATTCAGGCAGGATTTATCCAAATCTCAACAGATTTACATTCTGCATTTGCTTCTGAAGTACAAAAGCATCTACACTTTAGAAAAGTGATATAGCAAGTAAACATGAAGAAGGCTAAAGATCAGAGCAAGTCATTCTTGAGAGCCAGGATAGGTCAGAGGAGTGGAAAACAAGTCACAGCTGCTAATGTTAAGCCCTAGCAACACCTTCTCCAAATCTCTAGAGGAAAGCAAAGTTGTTGTGGGAGCAAATGGAAATAATTGGTAATGCCATCACTCACAACTGGAACTGTGCTGCTAGGAACTGTCCTATGCCCTCATTAGAAGCAGAAAATGGCTTTGGGTTTTCCCAGTAATGAAAAAACTGAGAATTGACTGTGTGTAACCTTTTAAGAGAGCATACAGTTGTGGTACATAGTGTTTTTCAGGCTGAATGTAGACAAGGTTCATGCTCAATCCTTAAGACATCCCATAGCATTGGCAATGCTTGCCTAAGTTTGGTATTGGCTGCAGCCTTAGCCATCTGAGCTGAGGTCCAGGGTGCCCTGCTACAGAAAGGATTTTCAAACCCCATTCTAAACATTCACTGTACAGGAATTCCACTACAAGAATGGTGACTTTGTTCCACCTTGGAATTGGCCGTGTTTCAGCAGTGAGCTAAGTGGTTTGAGATCCTCCTGGATGACACTAAGGAGTGCAATAGAAATGTCAGCTATGAGTGAAAGGCTTCTCTATAACTGTACTGCCATTCTATAGCCATATGTTTCTCCTGAGGGTTGCCAGTGACTGGGTTTCCTCTTTTGAAAAGCCATGTAAGCACATGCAAAACCAAGCCTTTACATAATACAATGGGGCGGATCATTCATTAATGTGCAAATAGGTCGCTCTCCACTTGCCCTCCCACTCGCTTCCTTTCCAGCTAGCTGCAAGCTTATGTAGAAAGAGCTTAAATGTAAGTCACCAATATTCCTGATTTAGCACAGCAGGGAGAAGACATGACTTTCAAAGGCAAGAGGGATGAGCAGAGCACACCATGTTCTTTCCTCTCTCTAAGCTTCATCCTATTATGTTAAGGAAAAACACAGCCTAAAGTCAACAACCCATGGGCAAGTAAAACAGGATCAACGGTCCAACATGACCATTAACTGCAGGGTGTTTTGAGTCTGATGTACATCCACATGATTTACGTGAACCCTGGCAAGGGCTCCATGCTGTCTGCAGCACGTTAGGCCTGAATTATGCACCGAGAAGCTCAACTTAATGCAGAGTGGATTTACATGCACAAAACAGTTGTAGACTGCAACGGGATATCAGACTAAATTCAGGGACAGAGGAAAGCATGTGCCATGGGAACATATCAAGGATAAAGAAAATGGGGGGTAGTTGCATTGTGGATTCTAAACTATGACCTCACCAGTGTTCTTTGACATCACAGAATACAACTGGTCCTCAGACACATCAGAAAAGCAAGCAAAAAAAAAAGACAGATGCAAAGGAGGAGTAACAAAGAGGAGAGAATTAGCACTTTGCATGTTCAAAGTGTTGTACAAACATTAGCTAATCAATCAACTAATTGCCTAATTAAAAGAGTGACCAGAAAAAGGAGATAGCAGAAGAAAAGCAGGAAGATGTGGAGAGAACAGCAGAGTGCTGGGACATGGGAAGCAATACATGCTTCTATTCACCCAGGCCACATTATCCGGGGCAAACTTGTGCCAAATTGCCATGACAATAACTAGCTAGAGTTCCCTGACAGATCATTATGAGAACATTAACAGGGCATTAGCAAGAATTACCCATTTTTCACACATTGATTAGGTGCCATTGCTGGTTCATTAGAGTATTGGCTTTTAATAGCCCCACTCCAACTAGCTGCAGCCCTTCCTTCCCTCCCCTGATCACTCAGCAGAGATCCAAACCTCTTTAACTCCACCTAGGCAGCTGACCTGGTCCTGTGCTGCATCTCACAAGCACATGGCCATATGCTGCACAGAGGGAGCACTTCATTAATCTGTCCAAGTCAGGGAGAGTAAAGCGGTGGCTCTGCACCATAGGCAGTCTTTAATCTTCCTCCGGAATCTATACTGCTAATGGAGGCTGGCACAGGGAATAGGCCACTCTCTGACCAGTAGCACCATTCCCTGGTACCAAAAGGGTCTCTTCCTCCCCTCTAGGTCCTCCTCAAGCCCCACCCTGGGAGGAATGTTTCTGTTTCTGTCACTCCCAAGTCCCTTCTGTCACACCTGCTGACAACTCTCTTCCATCCCTGCTTCCCCAACTGCTACCTCTCATCCCACATTTTGATCACTTCTACCGATAAGCAAGGATGTATAACAAGGAAAGTGCTGCAAAAATGCTCAAGGAGCCACAGAGGGAGGTCATGTCATGAGGATTGTTTCTCCCACAGCAGGCAGGTTCTGTACTGTGTTTGTGGCAACAAGAAGAGCACCAAAAAAAAAAAAAAAAAAAAAGGAGACATGACAGAGGAATCTGTCTCATTCTTTTCCTTTTAGGTCACATCACCTGTCCACATACATCCAAAATAAGACTTCAGTTGAGTCATGCTTGGGAAGATACAGCAATCCTCTTAGTGCTATTACACAACTAATTAAGTCTCCCTAATCCATCCATATCCAACATGGATACCCCACCTAGACCCGGGGCACTCCTCCCACACAGATCCCCCACCTTCTTTCTAAGGCTACTCATCAAAATAAGTCATGTTGCAGTGTGCAAGATGGGCTCCTGAGATGACAAGACCTAAAATTTCTGCAGGGATGGCTGGACTACAGGACAGCTGAGCAGGTGTATAAGTCACAAAGTCCAGCCCTACAAAGCTGAGGACAAAGCTAGTACACTTCAGTGCCAAAAGAAATGGATGAGGTAAGGCACAGAGCAAAGGAGACAGAAAGGTTCACTCATTTGACACTGAGAAAGCAGAGGAGAAAGTAAACACTTTAGAGAGTTAGAAAAGAAGAGACAATACAGAGAAAGATCATCCTCAGAAAGGAGTTGTGTTGCTAGAAATATCAGAAAAATACATGTGGGAGACAAATGGGATAATGCAGTTTACAGGAAGGTAGAGAATCAGAGAAGATGTGAAAGCTGGATTAGAAACATCATGTTTAAAGTCATGAAGGCAAGGACAAGGAAATTCAAAGGGAATCTGACAAAGCAATGTGAACAGAAAGGCAATGTGTTCTGCATGGCAGAGGAAAAGGGGCAGTTTTAGTATGCCACAGGAAGCGAACTGGCGTTAAAGCAAGAGAGGCAGAAGAGGTTACAACAATCAAGACTAAGGAAGGCTAAGGCATGAACAAAGGGTCTCAGTGTTGAGAAAAAGAAGAGATGGATTTTCTATACCTGGTAGATGTTGGAGAGAATATAAGGGAGAAAATAACTAGCCTCCATATTTCACAAGGACATGACTAGGAGGATTTTTTTTATCATCCTGAGTTATAAAAAGACTGAAGTGAAGAGAATTCAAAGGAAAAGACAAGCAGATTTTTAACACTATTCAGCCTGAGCCTGAGTTGTGAGCACTTGTTGATGGAGAATTGCAGAGACAGTGTGAGACAGGTGAGAGTACAGTACGTCTAGAAGCTGCTTTAGGTGGTTGAACCTGGATATGGCAGTGCAATCATCTACAAAGCAGACATCAAGGACAAAGCCCTTTGAGATCCACTGTACTCATAAGGATGGGGTGCTGGCAGACAGAACTCTGTGTGTGATACAAAGCTGGAAGTAGAAAGTCAAGTAAGGGACTGTGCTACAAAAAAAAGGGAGCACCAGTAGAGTCCTGCCATCTTCTACAAAGAAGCTGACTGAGGCACTGCACTGCCCATAAAACACAGAGGGCACATTAAAGAGAGTTTGAGTTAGAACAAGAGAAGAGAAGAATCAAACAGCAACTGACTATACAATCAGTTCAGAAGCAAAAGGAAGGGGCAGATCGATGCACTGTTGCCTATTTAGTCTCAAGCACAGCCCCATGGTTCATGTGAATCTATTCTGGCAAACTTGGGGAGTCAGAAGAAGACTGAGTTTGGGGGAAAGTGGTCGCATGCTGAACATGAGTAGTCCATGACTGGAGAGTCCTACACTCTCAATGGGACAGCTATATGGTCTGAGTCAGTCACAGAGTCACTGAGCAAGGGACTGCAAGTTGTCCTGAGGTCAAGGGTAAACGTGTCAGCTGCCCAGTTTCTCTCCTCTGATGAATATTAATCAGGAATTTACCTGCTATTCATGAGAACCCTCTGGATACTGCTGGACTCTGGTGGAAAAAAAAACTGCCTTCATTTTTTCATATAGAATATGTCTGTTCTGGTGGAGTACAGCAGTCAGTACCATTGCAATCCTTCTCTGCTATTGCCACTTAGGCAAAATGTATGATGAAGAGATTGACAAGCTAACTTCGAGCACACCCTTATCATCCCTTGGAATGAGTTCACCCCAGAATAGTTGGTGGAGCAGGATCCAAGGGTCCCTCAGAAGTCCCCAAAGCAATATGGGAAGAAGTGCACTGCGGAGCAGGGCTGATGAATGCAGAGGCTGTTATGCTGATAAGTCTGAGCAGTGCTGCTGAAGGCAAAGCAAGGCTGAGCCAGTACTTTTACCTTTCCCTGGCCTTTAAACTGAGCCAAATGGAAGCCACACAAGAGGAAACAGGACAGGAGAGTGGGTGGGAGCAAGAGGGTGAGCATGTAGAAGGAAAGAGCCCAAACATCCCTCCATCACAGCAGGTGGGAGTTCCAGGGAATGTAGCAGGCAAGCAGTGAGCTCTATGTTGAGTGTAAATTCACGGGAGGCAGGGAGTGCACCAGGGCTGTGATCCTGACCTTGAGCCAAGGCAATCTGCTTTTTAACTGGCACAACTGTAATCCAGTCGTGAACAGATGGTACGGAGAGGAAAATACACAGGATATAAACGTAGGCTTCACAGTATCTGCTCCAAACCCAGCCAACCTTCAGCAGGAAGGTGATTAAAGAGCAAAAAAGTAAGGAAAATCCTCTGTCGGGTATGACTGGTGAAGTTGGATGCCAGAGACCTGGTCCCAAAGAGCTCAATGGCTTGGCGTTCTCTGGCTGAAATTTAGAAGCCATATCTGTCAGCCATCGTTTCAAAGGGATGACGAACAAGAGGGTTTGTTTGCTATTCTGGCCAATCCTCAGTTCCTGCACTGCTATCCCAAAAACTTTCACTCACACTGCTGTTTCCTGTCCTATGGCTCTGTCAAGAGTCTTTTGCTCTAAGAGGTCCACACATAAAGACATCAAGTAGCAGGGAAGTGACACAAGCCCTTAGTGTGCGCAACAAAATTTGCAAGGTACTAGCATACTCTAAGCAGCAACAGACCTGAGAAATTCTGATTTCAAACACTCAGAAATATGCCAGAAAAGTTTAGACCTGGCACTGAATTTTGCTGTGAACTCACTAGGGTGTGAATTCATACAGATCTCATCCTAAATCTGTGCTGTCCAGGGTCACTGCAGCTAGTATCTCTGCTTACTGGCCTGGGTCATGGATCCACTGGTCATTAGATTGAGACAAAATAGCTGTAATTCAAACTATTTCATGGTTTCATGGGTTTGGCTCAGATTTCCATCCTGGAATCCCTAGTTTCGACAGTCTGAAATGTATTTTGGAAGTAGATAATCAAGTAATAAAAGATGCGTATGAACTACTGTGGTTGCTGGTATTAAAACACCAACCCTAGTGCAGATTTGGGGACTGTAATCAAGCACCTAAAGAAGTACTCAGCAGGAAATTTATAAAATCCACCTACTAAAAACACTTTGTACATCAATGGTACCCAGCAGCAGTGTAATAAGTGAAGCCTCAAAACCACAATCCTTTAAAACACTAAACATGATTCTAATGAGTTTACCTGGTGTCCTTCCACATCCATTGCAGAGAGTCATCCTTGCTGAAATGCCCAAATGTTCTGTAAGTTCATGTTGACAGGCCACGGACTCTTAAGCAAGGTGGTTTTTTTTTAGTAACTTTCTGAATTTCTGATGCATTCCATTACTTAGAAGAGGCTTGGTTTTCAGTCATAACAATTCACTCCCTGCCCTCATCTCCAATCATACCTTCACTGGAAGTTGCATTGCTTAAAGTACAGAGATACGTTTGAAAAAATAATACTTTGCTTTTCTGTTTTTCTTTTGTTACAGTGATCCTCACTAACATGCATGCAAACGAATGATCCTTTCTATAAAACACAGAAACTCTGCTGCCTTCATACTACTGTGGGGGAAACTCAAGCAGGGAGGAAACACATGGCCATTTAGCTGGGAACTTGGAGGACAGCACTGAGAGTTAATTGCTGGCCAGCAAAGCTGTGGATGCCCCATCCCTGGAAGTGTTCAATGCCAGACTGGATGGCACTTTGAGCAATCTGGTTTAGTGGAAGGAGTCTCCACCCATGGTGGTATTGGAACTAGATGATCTTTAAGGTCTCCTCCAACTGACTTGATTTTGTGATGGTGCTATAAGTCCTCTGAACTCAGAAATTAATGCAAACCCTGGCAGGAACAAAAGCAGACCTGTCTTTGCTCGGAGAGACCTGTCTCCAACTGCACTCTAGATATGGCAGAGTGGGTGCTACCGTCTCAGACTGGGAAACAAAGCAGAATTTGCATCTCCCCTAAAGGAAAAATGCCAGGGGATATGAATGTTTAGGAACAATAATGACGCAAGAGAGGGAAGGGATGCTTGTGGTATGCTTGAACATAATCCTACCAGTGCTGCTCTCCTACCTGCAGCACCCCTCTCTCTCAGTACTAAGTTTCCCAAAACCAGTTCTGCCAAAACCCCTTGTTCCTGTCCTTTGGCTCCTGGACATGCCAATCTTGTGTTGCCACCAGAAAGCTCTGGCAGCAGAAGACTGGGCAGTGCTCCGACAGTGTTCCCTCATGAAAAATGACATTTCCAAAACAAATGCTTCAGCTTAATGGATGTTAGGCTGCTGTAATTTTAAGTCATTAAACTTGCAACTCTGACAAACACTCTCAGTCTGTTCTTTCCAATTACCAGGACCAAGCAGATTTAGACAGCGGAAATACAGCAGGCTCTCACATTTCTTTATTATAGCCTGACTTCTTGTAATTTTCCCTTTCCTCACTCCACTCTCGCCCTTGCTCTGCTTATTTATTGGACTAGTAATGCTGCTATGCCTTGCAAATCCTTTTGCAGAGCAACATCCCCTCTCAGCCAGAGTTTTCACAGAGAAATTCTTCCCCCATTCCTCATTGTTTCCCTGCTCATTAGCTTTGCTAAGCCCTTTTGGCTGTGAATTTATGCATTTATGCTGACTGACAGTGACCGAGCAAGAGGACATTGACATTACTGCCTCTCAACTTTCTGGAATCTGCTGTTATCCAGTGGTCTGTCTTAATTCCCTCTGACTTTACTGCAGCCTTTTTTTTTTATTTCAGTCTCTCCTCCTTATCTGCATTTCTTTCCTCTTTTATTTTCTTCTCTCTATCCCTCACTGCTCTTGAACCTCATCCTCCAAACTCTCTGAAAATACCTCCTTGTAGAAACTCTTGTTTGACAATTGGCTCCGCTGGTGAATTGATGGAAAAGTATATGCATTGGAAGATTCTTGGAGCAAAGACCATCACCTGTCCTCCCTGCAAAATGCCCATCTTTATCAGATCACATGAGACTCCTCCCCAAAACACAGGAGTGGACAGACCACTGATTTCAACGCACCCAGATGTATGTGATAACAAGCAATAGCATGGCAACGTTCAGAGTAGAACAGTCCCCAAGAAGAAAAGATGCACAATTAACCATTAGGCTATTCTTTTCTGCCCCACATACTGCTCATTTTCTCTCATTTCCAACATGCTTTTTTATTTTAATATCTTTCCTCTCTTTTTTTCTTTTCTTCATCCTCTTTCTTCTCCTCTTACTTTGTTCTCTTGCTCTTGGAATCTACCTTTCTCCCCCTTGGCCAAGCATACATTGAATACCAATGTCAAAAAAGAAAATAAAGACCTCAAGGGTTATGAATTATCTGTCCTATTTTAATAATTAAAGTTGAATACACAGGGCCAAGGCAGCTTAGGCATTTCTCTGAACAATCACATTATATCAGAAATGTCTTGCATTGCCCCTAGTGAAATACATCAAAGAAACTCCCACCCCTGTATATACAGCAGTTGTCCTAGTCCTACCCTGAGACCATTTGGCAGCCAGTCAGCCTAGGTTTGACTGGGGACTATATATTTAGTTTCAATGGATAGGATTTGATGGGTTTTGATAATTTGCAACTTCCAGCTAAAAAACCCCAGCTTATTATTAAATGCAAATAAAATGAAGTCCAGCTGTCTGGATGCAGATAGCAATTACAAAAAGCTCATGAGGCCCTCTGGACATCTTAAGTTGTCCAAAGAACATGGTCAGAGACCAAAACCCATGCTTCAGATGAGCTGCAGCCAGCAGTATCTCAAAAGACCGACACAGGTGACTTCAGAAGGCCAAGGCAAAAAAGAAGAGAGGACTGGGAGAACTGAGAGATAGAGAGAAAGGAATGGCAAAAGGTTTGTAACTTGAAAAAAAGAGCACCCCAACTTTATTTGACAGCAAGCATTCTGCCCTGCTCCATGGAAAAACTGGATTAAATCAGAGAAGGAGGAGAGTGCAGGACTTGCTACTTCCAACTTCTCAAAGTGTGAATGTGACAGAAAGAAAGGAAGGAAAGGAATTATTGTAAACTTTCACTCCCTGAGAGAAGAGAGAGAAGCAGTGACTACATGCCCTGGCAGAGCAGAGGTTGTTTCAGGAAAAAAAGAAATACAAAGGGAAGAAGAAATACTTCTAGCCTCTCAATTACACATGGACCAGCCAGAAAATACTTTTACACATGGAGAGGGACACAGGAGGCCTTCAAAACTCTGCTCTTTGGCTGGAGATAAGTGCCACATGTCCTATTGGTGTCACACAATGTCGTATTTAATAACTTGACAGTAAGGGCTACAGGCTGCAACCTATAGTGAAATGAACTGAGTCTAAAGCAAAGGAAGTGGTGTGCTCCTTTTTCCTAATCCTTGCCTCCAGAAAGGCATTCATTTGCCTCCTGCAAAACTCATGCTAACCCAGCAGCAGAGGCAGTGACACAGATGATAGGCCGGGCCTTATGGACTGCTTGGGGAAGCATGAGGGGATGCAAGTCATGCTCAGCTCCCCCTTTGCTACCTCTGTCTCCCTCTCTGACATCAGATCAGAAGCCATTTCACAGCCTCTGCACCTTTTTGTTATGTGACATGTAACAAGAAGAGGAATGGTTATGTTTCACTAGCATTGCCAGAGGTGAGAATACTTTGGATGTGAAATTCAGTTCACGCTGAGCAAGGGAGACTTTCTTTTTGCCCTACCTCCAACAGCTTTGATACCAAGACCTATTTGTGTTAGCTTTCCTTGTGTCATTATTTTTTAGAGAAGAAGCAGCAGATCAGGCATCTGACTTGTTTCATTTAATTCATCCAAATACCTTAAATGTGTGCAATGGTCTGGGTCATTTCCTTCTCAGTCCAAACAAATTTTATCCATTTTTTTCCTTCTGATTACACAAACCAAAAGCAGGATTGAAACTGCCCTGATGTTCAAAGCCCCAAATCCAAACCTGCTTTACAAGCTGTTCCCTCAACTCCATGCAGAGGAGTTCAAGGAAACAAGCCCCTGCACCTTCTTCTGTTTTTCTGTCACTCGCAGCAGGAAGCAGTCGAAAAGTAGGGCATGGACCAGTAGGACCCCAGGGGAGTGGGTGAGGTTGTCAGTGCTCAGCAGCAACTTCCCCAATATCAGATCTTCCACCTGTGTGCTGTGGTGGCTCTTGCCCCTCTCCTGAAAGACTCGGCTGTGACAGATTCCTGACACTGACGTTTCCCACCCACTGCATCTTCCCATCCAAGCAGGGCTGCTGGGGTAATGGAGTGTTTGTGCATCCCTCTGGTTCAGCCCTCACAGACCCCGACCCTAGGACTGATGAAAAAAAGTTTTCGTGGAGCAACATAAAACAAATGAATTTTTCTTCAATAAATCATTTTAGAGAGACTATTGACTCTAGAACCTTTGAATGCATCGACCCATTCATAAAAATCTGATCTTCTCTTGGTACCTTGCACACTTTCCTTCCTTTCCCCTGCTCCAACCACTACACTTCATTTTCTTTTCCTTTCTTTAGCTGTTTTTTTCTCTCGTTTTCTTCCATTTTGACCCTGTAATCCTATCTTAACCTTCTAATCCTCTCTGCAGTTCCCTCTTCTTCCCTGGTCTCAGCTCCATATCACTCACAGTCTGCCACACTGACAGGAGAGAAAGAACAGCAGATATTTACTGAAGTATTACCATAAAGATTAAAGCTAGCAAATACCATGACTCGATCCTTCCCTCCAGCCCTTGGCCTAATGAAAACACTCTGCACTCTTTCCCTTTTCTTGGAAACAAAATGACAAAGCCCTATAATCTCTAAGGTGAAAGAAAAAAGAAGCCCCAAAAGTGATTAAAAGGATAGAAAAGCTAGAAGAAAAGGAAATAGAAGTGGGAATAATATTATTTAGCACTTCTATAGGACCTGACTGATGATATTAAGTCGACCTGCAGCATTTTGTGCCTTCCATGTGTTCCCTTTCCTGTCTATATTCACCTCTTATCCCCAATGCTTGCAACATAAGCCCCTTGAAGGAAGATTCTCCTTTTTGTTCTCTGTGTGCTCAGGACCTAGCAAAAAAGGATACTGATGCATAGCCCTGGCTAGCATGGCCACAGCAGGAAGAAGCAGAGCTCAAGCACTTCACAAGGGACATAGCGGTTACTAACCCCAGGCTGCCAGGAGCACAACAAAAGCCCAGCAAGATGGGGTGAATCATGCATGGTTAGGGAAGGGGCACTACCTGGAGAAAACTTGGACAACCTGAGTGCTGTGTGTCCCTCAGCCTTGCTACATCCAGGACATCAACACAAAAGATGAGGGGAGACCACCAGAATGAAAGAGGGAAAGTAAATGAGGATGTTGGATAAATGACAAGAGAGAAATTAAAAATGAATGAGAAAGAAGAGGTAAAAAAAAAAAAAAAAAAAAAAATTAAAAAATAATTAAAAAAAAAGGTAAAGCCAAAGAAAATCGAGAATGAAAGGAAAAATAAATAGAGAAGCAAAAAGTAGAAAAGAAAGACCTGAGCTACACAGGGCCAGTGAAGGAGGAACAATGTCTCCAGAACATGGAAACAACTTGGAACAGGAAGAGAGAAAGGTATTTGTGACAGCAAGAATGCAATGTCTTGTCCTCTTTGAGGATGAGCCTTTTCAAAACATAACTGTAATACCTGGCACTATAAACCAGGTAACTATGTCCAATCAGGACAGACACACGCATGAAGATCAGCCCTCTGCCTCACTTTGATATGTTCATCTTCTCTTGTTTCCCCATCCATCCGGTGCAGAGACAAGTGCAGAGACAAGGGGTGCCATGCTGTGGTATCAGGAGGTACCATGCATGAATTACCATGCAATAAACCATGCACAAGATGTACTGTCAGAACAAATGCACCTGAGTCCTGCTATGCACAGAGCTTTATTACAGAGGTAAAACTACAAGAACTACACAGAAGATAAACCTGCACACAGAAGCTCTCTTGACCAACTCACAGCAACTGATTCTAACCAGTTTGTAAAAAGTATTTTCTGTGCAACAACACAGAAGTGAACTCCACTTAAAAAAGCAGCTAACCAAACAGCAACGAACAAAACCAAAATCCCAAACACATCCTGCCTACATCTAGCCAACTCAAACAATTAGAAGAAGGAGCTTGACATAACTTTGTCTTTCTTCACATATAAAGTTCACAACAGTGTACTGCTGCTGGATTCCCCTGTCCAAAGAAAGGGGCTATTTATTCATGGCAGACAAAGCTGATGAGAAAACATGTGCATGTCACCCTCTCACCATGCAGTGAGAACCATGCACTTGCCCTGACTGCTCCCAAAGCACTTGATGAATAGTCCATTAAAGCCTGGCAGCACCTTTGGGATATGAAGAAGCAACAATGAACGATCACTTCAGCCATCACAGAAGGGCATCTCCCTTTAGACATGAGAAGCAGAGCTTGTTAGTAGCGCACAGATGCACTGTAAGACAGTTTAAGGAAACAAAAATACCTCTAGCCATTAAAAATACAGGGGCAATTAAGTAGCTAACCTAAAGTGAAACTTGGACAGAAGACAAGAAAGCGACCCTGCTTTTACCAAGCATTACTTAACACCTCTCATTAACAGAGGTCAAAGCAGTTTGACAAGGTGTTAGGTATTTTATCCCTATCATGTAATATATAAGGAAAACAAGGAAGGGAAAATGGTGTACCAAAGTCCACACACAGTAAGAAGCAGAGTAGAGAACAAACCCTGGGTTTTCCAGGCTTGCTATACTATCTGGTATGCCACCTCTCACATTACTTCTGTGCTCACTGCATCTGGACACATCTGCATTTAAACCTTTTACTAATGAGGTGAGACTCTATGTATCCATCTAGCCAATAACCATGCCAGGTTACAAGCTTTCAGTGTGTTCTCACTGCAAACTACAGATTCCCCCAGCAATCATCACCTTCCTCTGTGTCACAAGACACAGTATATGTTTAACAAATGTCTGTGACCACCACACCAGCACTTCCACCTGCAACATGTTGGTTGAAGACTATTGTAAGGAGCAGAACCTGACTCAAGCACCGTTCAGGCTTTGCTCTACAGGATGCTCCAACACAAACTGCTTTAGTGTTCAGAGGCAGCAGCACAAACCAACTTCCTCAGCTTATAATGCTTTGCATTCTGGGAACAGGGTAGGAACACTGCTAGGAGGACCTTTCATCCTCCTAGGGATGCACTGTTTTCCCAGAGATGAGGAGGATCCCAACCAGTTTTGTGTTTCAATGGCAGTGGCACAGAGGGGATCCTGCTACAGATGTCTCTTTTGGACAAAGTTGGAGTGTACTTGGGAGTCATGAAAATTTGTTAGCCCATTATGTCCATTCCAGATAGTGAGATAAAAACGGACTGCCTGACAGAGCCGCACTTTGTGTCAGACAGACTTGTTTGGGCAGGCTCCAAGGTGCTTCCCCTCCCTACTGTTTAATTACTGTGAACAGAGGTTTTACGAGAGAGAGATGCTATTTGAGACAAGGCTGGTTAGAGAGATAGCCAGGTCCTTGGAGTTAGTAATTAATTACCAGGCATTCTCAGTCTTATGGCATTAACTGCTTACCCTTTTAAACAGTAGTAAATTGGAGATATGTGTCTAATTAGAGTTGTAAAATGCTTTAAAAGATTGAACAGAGAGAGAGAACTTACAGAGATGGAGTGGGAGGCAAAGTGCTCTCTGGGAGGAAAGATGTGGGAAGGAGATGATATGAAAGGCTGTTTTAGTTAGTAATGTACCAAAGCCCTGGTTATCTGAAGGGATTCCAGCTCTGCCATGCTCCACAGGTGCATGCTCCCAGAAGAGAGGAAGCAGGTAGAGTATTGGATGTGCACAGGGTTGATTTTTTTCCTAGAAGGTCTCAAACAGACCTTGAACTCTGCCACTACTATCAATCTAGCAGTTACTGTATTTCGTATCCTAAGTGCAGGCATAACCCCATCCCCATCACTCCAAAGATTTTAGGAAGTTCATACCAATAGGCTGTATTAAACACACACTAGGTTGATATTATTTTTAGGAGATGAAAAATTCTAAGGGCTTTCACTAAAGAGACAGGTCTGGATTTACTGTTCTTCAGAAACACACACTTAGAATATCAACTTCCTCCACCCGCCCCTTAATTTAATAGGGGAAAATAATAGAAAATAAGCTATTCACTGCTTGATTTTTGTTGAGTATCATGTGATCTCAGTCTGTGCTACCACCAACTTATTAAGAGTGTACTTCAGGTCAAAACCACACCAAGCAGTGTATTCTGTGCAAATGCTTTTCACTTGCACATTTGTACTCTCCAGCGGGCTCTCCTGGGAACTGAGGTCAGTCACATGGTTTAAAAAGTTTGTTACAAAGCAGAAGGACTTCTTGTTTCATAGGAAATAACATAGCTCAAATAAAGTACAGTTGAAATAATCATAGTGGTCTAGTATGTAGTCAAGTAACAAGTAGGTTCAAAAGAATTTGCTCTGAGGCGGCATGTATTAAACATTCCTCCTTTTCTAGCTCTGATTTTTAAGGTTACATCCCCATTCACCAGCATCCATGCCCATTTCTTCCCACCTGAATACTTTACCCCTTCCTTCCTCACCTGTAAAAAATAATCTAATAACCTTTGAAAGATGCTGAAGGGAGTTTTATTCTAATGGTGTGCAGAGTGGCAGAGTTCTGGGAATGTTTTGTGCTTTGGTGCAGCAGTAGGATTGGTTTCACAATAGTTTTTGCCAGATAGCTTTGGGTTTCCTCTACTCAAAGACACTACTTAGTATCTTCTATCTTCATGGGATTAAGTATTGGAGACAGCAGATTCCTTGGGCAAAATCTTTTGCATGATAAGATTACAAACAAAAAGATGAGTTACAATCAAAGCTTGACACTTTTCAAAGGCGCTGAGTGCAACGATTGTCTGAATGTCTGAATTCCAATTAGTTTAATTACAATCTGCCTTCCAAAACAGTCCCTGCAGTTCAAACTGGATCCTTTCTTCATTTTTTCTTGTCTTGAACCCACTGTCATTTGCTGCTTAGTACTTACAGGGTTCCACCTCAGAAGTGACTGTTCTTGACTGATGAGCAGAGCACAGCAACCTCTCCACAGGAGATTCTTACACCATTACCAGAGGTGACACCTCACCTCAAAGATTCCAGGGAAGGCAATAAGACTGCTTAAAAAAACAGTTAATTTTAAGGAAGAAGTGGGAAAAAAAAAAAAAAAAAAAAAGGAGAGCTCCATAAACAAGAGCTCAAATGAGCAGTGCATTGATTTAGTTTACAAACAGGGGAGAAAAAAGCATTCTGCTGGGCTATACCTTGTCTTAAGCAGAAGCACTGGCCAAACACACAATGCCAGGTGATGCACATTCTGGCCAAACACATAATGCCAGGTGATGCACATTCTGGAAGGAATTATCTGAGTTATCTTGTTGGCTTCTAAATTAACTACAGTCATTAAGAAATTCAGATTAATGCATTACTCATAAAAAAATCTTCAGTTCAGAATGGACAAGAACCCAAATATAATGATAGGATGCACTAAGACAAAGAGAAAAAAGAAGGCTATGTGCAGTACTGTACTGCAATACAATGTCTCATATCAGGTCATCCTATCTCCAAAAGATGCAATAGAAATAAAAAGGGTTCAGGGACAGGTGACAGCAATGAGTTAGAGACCTCACAAAATATCTGTATGAGAGGAGATTAAAACCACAGGGGCATTTTGCTTCAAAGAGGGAACAAAGCAGGCTGGATAGTGAAGGATAAATAAAATAATGAAGAGTACAGCAAAGGCAAACACGGTGATAAAGGTAGGGAGCATCCCATACAACAAACACTACCTGTAAGATAAGTCTGGGTAGGATTTGCTGCTTTCCTACTAAGTGCAATATGTGTAGTTCACTGCCACAAGGTAACACCCAGGCCTAATGCTATCCCAAAAAGCAGTACATCACAGGATACCAGTGGTCACTTTATACATGATGGCCAAATCCCTGCTCATGACCCCTTATCCCCAACACCACTGATTTAAATCCTCTTGCTTCAGAATACAAGCAGGAAACAATCTGTCCAGGACACAGAAATTTCTCCTATCAGCAGGTTATTTCTGTGATTCTGCATATTTGCCCACTTTGAAGGTTTTTGTATTTCCTTACATTATGCAAATTTTAAAATGCAAGATACTGATGTAAAAAGGTTCTGCTATCATCTGCTGTTTCTTAAATTCTTCTGTTTGGGAGGAAATTCATATATGCTAAACAAGAGTCTGTTTGAAAGGCACTCTGTCTTAAGGACTTTTAAGTGTTCAAGCAAGAGAGGAAAATGATCATCCTACGTTTTAATGAGTTCATGGAAGACCTGAAAAAAAACTTCCCTTTCAGATGGCTTGTTTCCCAGCAGATGAAAATTCCCCCCCGTATCATGTCACGCCTTTGTGATCTCCACAAAACGCTGCATCTGGCATTCCCTGAACCAATCATGGAGTGCACTTTCTCAGTAAACTTCTAGGGAAACGATAGCTTGTTTCAATAGATTTATAGTATCAGCCCCTGAAAGGACCTGCCACCTACGTAGTTCTAAGATTTACAGGCCTGTCATTTCCTATGACCCCATCTAGATCTTCCCGCAGAGCTGTGTGAGCTGTTACACACTTTGTAACCACCTTTTCAGATATCCTGCTTTACTCCTTTCCAAAAAAAAAGTGAATAAGCACATCAAAACCCAGCAAAACACTTTGCACTGCTATGTGTAGGTGTGTCTTCTCAATTTCTTCCCTTTCTTCACAGAAATGCCTGAAAGTAGCTTCCTCCTTTACAAAGATGCTCATTCTCTGGACGAGAATCTCCATTTTTCTGAGGAGAACACTCACTCAAATGGCAAACACCAGTCATAGATTTCCTTGGGAACTCAAAAGAAGTAGAGTGCTCCCTCCTACAGCTTCATTTCCACTAAATTGGAACTGCCAAGATCTGGCCTTTCTGACCACAACTGAGGAAAGATGATCTCCTCCTTTTGCATTACATTAGGAGACGTTAATGTGATATTCTAGTCCAGCAGCCAGTAAGGTAGCATAGCTCTGAACAGGACCTAAAAACTGAGGTTCCAGCCAGCAAAGATTTTGGTCACCTATGTCTGGCCACTAATTTGCTGAGACAAATCTCCTTTTCAAGCCTCCATTTCCCACACTACAAAAAGGGGGCAAATAGTGGCTTGTCTCATAGGGGAAATCAATTAAAATATTTTGAGATTCAGAAATGGCAGGGGCTACTAAGCTAAATAATCTCAAAGTACTCATATGCCCAGGCATAGATCTGACAACAACTTTTCTACGCATGTTTTTAATAGAGGTTAACATTTTCATTTTCCCTGAGCTTATCTTAGTCTCTATCACATAAAAGCAAGGTCTATGTAAGGTACCAAGAATGCACAATCATTAATTTCTGCAAAGCAGCCTTGGTGTCTGTGAAAATTACACAGGTACTCCAGGTAACTCAATAAATTAGAATAATAAACACAAAGGAAACCAGAGAACAAGGAAGAACAGAGCAGAAATCACAGAGACCGACAGCACAATATATGGTACACCAGCGGTCCAACCTAGGCCTCCATGCGGCACTGGGGAGCCTCTGTGAGGCGCACGTGAGGTGGAGGCTATCCAAGTCTTGGTACTGTTCCTTATTACTCCCCGAATCTCGTAATTTCAATTTAAACATCAGTGTTCACACGCCGCCGGGGCCTCTCCCCACAATGCCTGCAGGGAGATCTCCAGCTGGCAAGCGCAGCACAGCCCCTGTAGCCACAAACCCCTAGCGAAGGAACTTTTGCTGATGCAAACACAGCAAGCAGTGCCTAAGGCTGAAATGGTGCTGCAGCAGGGGGTGTCCGGCTGCTGTCAGGAGCACAGAGCCTGAGGAGATGGAAAGGGCTTCACTGCCCAGAGGTGTTAAGCAATACCCTCTGCCTGAGGGCAGGGAGCAGAGGAGAGGGAGGATGAACAACTCTGCTTCTAAACAGGTTACTTTCGGCTCCTTATGCAATCTGCACTCCTACAGAAGCAAATCAACCCCCGAGGGAAGCAGAGAGAATCTTCAGTGCTGGAAAAATATATTACTTTCCTGCAGGAAAGTTTTCTTGCTCTTAGCACCCCTTTCTGTGTTGTGGTACTGGCAGTACCCCCAGCAAAGTTCTCCTGAACTGGTGATCTCTACACCAGCTCTGTCCTGTCATCCCTATATGCCTTTTGCTGCTCCAGACCTATTTCTTTTCTCAGCACACCAGGTTTATGCATTTTAAGTGCTCACTTCTGCAGCTACTCCTATTTCAGTCCCAAGTCTCTGCTAAACAGAAACTGCTGTTAATATAAAAATGACAGGGACAGGCAGAAAGAATTAGATTCTGAGGAAAGATTCAACAAACCTGTTCCATTTTCTGCCTGGATCAAGCCCTGAACCCACAGGAAGCCTCCAGAGGTACTCTCTGCTGCTAACGTTCTGTGACATTTAAGAGACCTCCCAGTGAGTCCTGGGAGCAGAGCAGTGGACTTCTAGGGGAAAATTCTGTCTTTGCCACGCAAGGAACTGATGCTATTTATAACAATTCCTGCTGTCCCCAACTGGGCATGAAGACAATCAGCATCTGTCCACACCCTGGGGGAAACTGCAGAAGCAGAGATGCAGTATATGTATCTGTGCAGTGCCTGCTGCTCCAGCATGGAAGCGGCAGGGTGGGGAGAGAGGGGCTGTGAAGGGCTCAGCCAGGGCTGGGAGATGAGGGGCTGGGGAAAGGGGCTGGGGGAAGGGGATGGTACCAAAGGGGACGGGTTTTGCCTGCCAGTGTCTGTTACTTGAGATCATACAGATGGTTTCTCTTTAGCTGTGGTTTTGAGAAACCTCCTGCCTACTCTGCTGGAGGCCCTTTCCTGCTAAAGCCAAACCTGGAGCTCCCAGACATAGGAGGAGAGCTCAAAGGGCTCTGGAAACAGAGAGTGTATTATTCTGGGGAGCTGGGAACTGGAACTCTATACAGGTAGTCTTGTATGCTTTGTCTGCTTGTTCTGACAGGGCAAAGCCCAGGAGCAGCACTCTCCTGGGGTCTTCCTGCCTGGCAACTGGTTTTCCCACAGACTGCCTCTACCAGCCCCCTCTATCTGCCAGCATCCCCTTTTCCTCTCACCCCCTCCTGTACAGCAATCTGCTGACTATAATTCCTTTGGTTTGAAGAGGGGCCCTGCCTGTTTACTCCCATTCCTGCTGCTCACATGGATGCTTCCTCTCCCTCACTTTCCTCTCTGACACATCCAGATTCCCTGCAAGGAAAAACCCCCATGTTGCAAGGCCTTTCTGGGGCATGGGTCTGCTGTTCCTCTCCCCTATGCCAGCAGTAGCACACACATTTGTTTCCTTGCTCCATTAAGTCAGTAAATGAGGCTGGCTTAGCTTAGCACCATGAGCTGGTGTTCTGAGCCCAGGATGTGTCTTAGCACAAGAAATAACATTGATGAGTGCAAAGGAGGGATTTGTGATTTTGGCACCATACTGTTCTACCCCCTGACACTAAGGAAAGCAGCTTCTGGAGACCAAATCAAGAAAGGTAATGTAGCCTGCAAATGTTCTGGGGGTTGGCCAGGTGACCATGCTGCCTTCTTTGAGACCATCCACCCTGCTCCAGGAGAAGATAAATCAATTCAAGGCAACATCTGCCAAGATATTGACTTTGGCTCTGCTTACAGACTGCCTGCACTTCAGAGATGGGTAATATTCAGCTTGATTATCTCTCACCACCAAGAGGAAGTTTCTCTCTATGCTTAAAATCACTGGGATGAGCCAAGGAGGAATCGATCTGTGGAAGAGAAATGCTGACAAGAAAACACCAGCCAGAGATAGGATGAGAGTGGGCGATGGGTGAGCAATGGAGACAGCCTCTGGCAGCTTGCCTGGCCAGGTTAGCAACAGCCTGGGTCACTACAGCCAGAGAAAGATTAACACCAAGCACATTACTCCAAGCTTTACTGCAGGCCCCTTTATGCTCTTCCCCTCCTTCCCTGAATAGCTTTTCCTCTCTTAAATTGCTCCTCAACCTCTTAAAACATCCTTTCTCCACTCACCCCTACATCCTCACTGCACTGGAGTTTCCTCGTTGCTTCACATGCACTCAGTTCACTGCTAAAGGCATGAGGCTCAGTAGCTGCAAGGCTTGCCACCTGCTCCACTTTGGGCCTTATGTCACATGCCACCTCCCTAGTGGTGAAAAGCCCCAGGAGTACTCACAAATTGCACCACATCCACTCCTCAGGTAGACTCAAATCCTCATGGGCTCATATACCAATGCACAAAGTGATTTCATACCGATAAAAGGTGACATTTCATTAACAGAATGTGCTGACAAAGCCTCATGAAGTGAGCATTCAGCAACATCTTCTAACTTTTCCAGGATAAAAGACTGAGCCTTCAACTTGTTTTTCCCTACCACGCTTACAGTAAAACATCCTGTAGATCCTGTGGCCCTCTAAGGGCAGCAGATGAGAAAAAAAAATCTGAGTCCCTGCAGAAGAAAATCAGTTTTAGGGATAGTTGTGACACTGATTCTTACTTCTGTTTGCCAGATAGGTTAAGTGTCACATGCTTGGACTGGAGTGGCACTGATGACAGTCTCCTTGGAGCACATCACGCTCCTGAGATGAAAGGGAGAAGGTCAGCCACAGCCAAAGAAACAGGTAAGGACCTCCTGGCCAGGCTCACTCAGCATCTCATTGAGGCACTTCCCTGAACCTTTCAACTGTGTTTCTGCCTATGCTCCTTCTGTTCTCTGAGCCTAAAGGCAGCACAGAATCAAGCAGCAGAGGTAGAAGAGACCCAAAGGAACGATCTAGTCTGTTCTACTCTGTGAAAAATGGATCAGTTCTATTTTGTCATTTGTGGCATCTGTCACTCCTTGTACATGTCTACATGTCCTTAAAGCCCTACAGTGATGGAGTCATACAGCCTCCCAAGGAAATTTGATTCAATGTTTTGCTATCTTTACTGTTGCAGAGTTTACCGACATTAAACCTGTCTCTCTTGCTACAATCTTAAACTCCTCCCCACCTTCTTCTGCAGAAGACATAATTCCTTTCTTTTGTATCCTATCTACCTGCATGTTGTTATGCATATCTCATGTTTAGTCCTTTCTTCTTTAGTCCTAACAGCCCCATTTCCATCCAACTCTCCTCATGAGTATGCTGCCTAGACTTAAGATCATTCCCACTTCTCTCTTCTGGAGTCCATCCAACTGGACCACATCTCCTTAGAAACATAAAGCACTCCAAAGAGACACAGGGCCCTACTGCAGTGACCAGCAAGCAGCCAGCACTTCCACTGAAGAAGGGACACAGCTACAGCACAACACAATGATGCTGTAAAATCTAATGCATGCCCTTCCTTCTCTCTGCTCTGGGAGATGAATGCTGCTCCCACTTTGAGCTTCCTGTGGGGGGGTGAAAAAAAGGGCATTTAAAAGGCTAACTGATCTGACCATGTCCCAAGTCCTTGACCCACCGGGCCTGCACTTAAGTGCTACTTCCCAAGTCAGGGAAGAACAAAGCTGCACATGTTCCTCCACCTTGGGACACACTTTTCAAATTGATAGACCTGCATGCCTCTGACTCATTGCCAGTACTGGAGACCAGCCAGGAGAATAGGAAGGAAAGAAATGCCACTCTAAAGGCCAGCGAATACGCATGAAGCATGTTACGCAAGAACCCCTGTGGACCCCCTTGCCCAGGTAAAAGTCCTACAGATGGCCCATCCCTAACCACAGTTGATACAGTGGGGAGGATGTGTGGGTGGACAGATATTTTGATATTTAACTGAAAAAACTAAAATGGGTTTAATGCAGTGCAAGGAAGACAGATTGCCTGCAGCACCTTCTGCTCCTGATTATGGATGCCAATCTCAGGTTTCCCTTAAGTGTAAAAGCAGCCAAGATGTGTGGGTTTTCACCAAAGCTTCAGAGACATAGTCTCACAAAAAAGTGCCACTTTTTAATAGGTTAATAAAGAGTGACCAGCACAGAGGAACATCCCTGTTACAGCACCAGCAGCTGGCTTTAGTCTTCTGTAACATCTTAAGGTTTCATGACAAATGGGGGAGGGGGCAAATGTGGGGATGTCTCCAAAGTTTCTACAGCTTCTGCAATGGACAAATCTGCCTGAAATGGTCATAACCACCAGCTAAAATCCTGATGCTTCAAGGTTAGAGAGGTCTGGCAATTTGAACACTGAGAACTTCCCCTAACATTGCATCACCATTGTCTTTTAAATGCACCTGCCTTCTTTGCCACTTCCACAAGAAAATCTCAGATTTGCATCCCAGCGCTGATGTGTCACCCCATGTGAGCATCACGCAAGAGTGACAAGCTTCCCACCCATGAAAAAGCTACAACAGAAGGAGCAAAAGCCCTCAGTTGCCTCCTTCCGAGTTCCAGGAGTAGAATCACAGCCCACCAAGAATGGACTGCAGTGTGTTGCTCTGCTGACAGCAGCAAGGTTTTTTCACAGCAGCCTGCAGCCTAAGCTCTTACCTGTCAATCACCTCATAAATGAATGAGATTTCCTACCACTCCATTTCCAGCTTGGATCACAACTGAAAGCAGGAGAAGCACATCACAGGGATGCAAAAGGCATCAAACTATATTTCTGCTAGGAAGAGCTTTACTGGTGGCACAGCCCCACTTCTTACTAGCCCTCCAACACACACCCTTTCTATGAGCTCACAGAACATATATGCACCAGGCATTTTACGTAGGAAGACAAAATAAATACACTGTGGGGCCAGTCTGAAGAGCTGGAGACAAGGGACAGAACCTGCCTGAGAAATGTCAGTGGGCTGTGGAAGGACCACCCCTATTTAACCAGCATGCCAAAGGCTAAGGGGGCAGCAAATGTGAAAAGGCAGGAAGGAAGGCTGCAGCAGCCCCTCTCCATCTTCTTCCACTAGCTTAAAACCTCCCCTGTCCTTTGACTCGAGAGGACTGCTAATAAACCTGCCTGCACTGAAAGGACAAACATTGCCCACTAAATCACAGCCCACACATGTCTCTGCTCATAGGAGAAGGGAGGCTCCAATGCCCGTTCCTCTGTGAAGCCCCAATAAACAACTGCCTCAGCTGGTGCAGGCTCCCTGCTCTATTACTGCAGGGATAGAGACTACGGATCATGTTACATCATATTTGGCAGAGAGGGGACAATCAGTTTTCAGGGAGTAATTACTCCTGGAATCTCACTTTTCTCCAAGCTCAGAGGACACCCTGGAACAGATGGGGGTTTCCTAGCATACCTGCAGCACTCAGTAATTGCTACCTTGCAGTGGTAACATTTTCCTCCCGTCTTGAGTATTTTCCAATTCCAACATGCTTATTTGTGCCTGATCCTCTCTGTCACATGCCTTTCTTTCTATTCTCTGACCAGATGAGCATTGGGCTTGACTACAGACAAATTCATGCTGACTCCAGTTGGGAATCTGGGCTGGGGGTGGGAATGAAACTCACTACAAAGAAGATGGTGTGAAGGAGTCAGCTAGGCTTTGTCACTGTGGTTCCTCTCCTCCAAAAGAAAAGGAAGAGATAATGATGTTGGAACATTTTAACCTTTCTTTTTCTGAGCTTGATAGGCTTGGCCTGAGGCACCTTTTAGAGCAAAAACAGGCTGCTGCAAGATTGATTGGTTGGGTGCAGAGTTTAAAGGTAATTTTCTCTTGTCACATGCACATAAATTATTGTAGCTCAAGCTGTGATCAGCTCTACATCTCACTTGTTCAACTGCTTTTATGCCTGGGCTCCTATGAGGGGTTACAAGAACCATGTCCAGTGCTCCCTAAGCAGCATCCAACACAAATATACATCAAGAGCGCACAGGCATATACACAAAATTAGTGTCTTGGTTTAAGGTGAGGAAGGGGCACATGCTTGTAAATCTGTACAGACAGGGCTTCCAGCTGCAGAAGTTGCTGCTAGAGCCTTGTTTTGCTCATCTATGGACCTTTTAAAACATTCTGTCCATGAACGCCAGGGCAAGGAAAACTCATCCACTCAGATTATTCACAAGGGGGAAAGAAAAGAAGATGCACATGCACACACACAAAGGAAGCACAGCTGCAGCCAAAGTGAATTCATTTTTAACATTCATGAAAATATTCACAGAACACTTCAGTGCTATTTGCCTAAATTTTGCTGTTTGGAGTAAACACTTGAGCCAGCGCAGGCTGTATGTTCTAGGCACAGTACTGCATCAGGGATTAGAGGTGGTTCCTGGATCCAAGTCACAGATTCACAACACGTCCCCAAGTACATGTGACTCTCTCACTTTAAGGCACAGACTCACAATCTGCCACCACATAGTTCCTGACTTTTCAACCTTGCAAAAGGACTTTGCAAGTACCCACAGCCACCACATTCCCCATCCATCGCAACCTTATGCAACAAAGGCATGCACACTCTGCCAAATTTAAACACAAAAGCGGTGCCAAACAATGACAACTCTGGCATGCCTCTGGTCTGGGGGAGCAGACCTCTTTCCCCACTTCTACTCTCCCATCCCTCCTGTCAACTTAACTCCTTCACTGGTTTCTTTCCCTGTGTATTCTAAGCAGCTCAGACAAGGGGAAATGCTACAGCACACAAGGGAGATTCAGCTGAAGCCCTGAAGACAAGAGCTGGGTGTGTTGTCTCTTCCTCCTTCATAAATACAGCTGAGATGATGACTGGATAATTGGCTAAGTGCCTGTCATCTTAATAACAGAGAGTGAGAGAGACAGAGAGGCAAAAGAAGAGATTTGTATTTACTATTCAAAGTCATGGATGCTGCCTGCCAGTGGATTTCAACATGGGTTTTATTTGCAGGGGAAGGCATGAAAGGTGACTTGGTGTGCAGCTCTGAATCATGGTCTCATGTGAGGGTGGACAACCAGCTTGGGATGGAGAGGGAAGCAGAGCACTGAGGTAGCTGCCATACAGGCACTATTGTGCTCCTGGTTAAAGTATCTGTGGTTTCCTACACTGGAAAAGCATCACCACCATCACCCCTGGTGGGGCACTGTTCTTACTGATGCACTAATTCGTACCATGTTAGGGACAGTGACAGCAGTGCATCTCCAACATGGTCATCTGCTGACCCAGGGAAGAGAGGATGCAGTGGCACCACGAGTCACAGCTGCACAGTGGTGTGACCATTCCCCTTTTGTTTTGCAAGTGCACAGCACAGAGGTTAGCATGACAGGAACTGGAGCCCTCTTGGCCTTTCCCTTTCCCTCATAATCTGGTGCTCTTCTAGGAACTCATCTAAGGAGAGTACCTGCGATGAGAAACTATTCAGATGTATCTGGGTTCTTAAAGAAGAGAAGGAGAGTGTGTGCAGAAAAGAAGCCTCCCTGCTCTTTCCAAGCTTTCACTACTTCCTTCTGCCACTGAAATGCAAATTGGTGAGAGTGGTTCAGGTTGCTATGGGAAGGGGACAGTATTGGCCAGATCTACAATGGTGTTAATCAATGAGCCTCAGAGGAGGAAGATACTATTATATTCTGTTCCTATATACTTGCTTTTTTTATTTAACAGTAGCAACTGAAACACACTGAAACACAAGGACACTTCCAGCATTAGTGAGGATTACTGAGGATTTTCCAGGATTTCTGATTCCTGATTTTCCAGGAGTTGGAAAAAGCCACAGAGACCTCCAAGTAAGCAGACCCTTATCCTGTCCATCTGGCAGTGCTGCCTCTCAGTTGCAAGTGTGGCAACTTTACAAAGGATATGAACGTTTATCCAACTACACACAAGAAAACACTTTCCACTTTAAAATGGGAGAAACACACCCTTGCACATAGTCACATACAAGCACACACCTCCCATATTTCATACAGATGCGCTTTTGCAAAGTATCTGCTGAATGCCAGCCCAGTGTGAGTGGGCTCATTTCCATCAAGTTATGTGGGCCCGAGGAAGCCCAGCCCTAGAGAAATCAATAGAGCTGCGGCAGTGCTATTTCTCCTCTCTTTGCACAGGGCTGAGCACAGTGGGGGAACTCTAGGATCACAGCCGGCCTCTCCCACACAACCAAGTTGCTCCTAATAAAAATCTGCAGAAATATATGAGCACAGAGGAGACTGGTGGTTCAGATTATTTTGAAATAGCTGTTTCCTAGGCAGAGGTGAAACTCATCATTATTAGTTCCCATTACTTACCATAAAACCAGGCATGTTAAATGTGCTCAAAGCCTGAAGCAAATGCTTTGGTGTCACATTCAGCTGAAAATCACATTCGTTTTTTCTTCAGCAAGAGAACAGTAAAAGAAAACTCAGTAAATTCCTGACTTCACCTTTGTGCCCTCCATTGCACTCACTCCAGCAGAGCACGAGTTCACGCAAACCAGAGTGAATTTTGATGGACAAAAAAACTAGGTGACTTCAATGAAAATGGCTATATTCAGCCTCACAGTGAGCCTGTTGAAGCCCTGCTTCTGCATCAGCAGCAAGCTGTAGCCCTGCAGATCTATTAGAATCACATGCCTGCGGGTCTGGACATAAAGGGCAGGTATGTGTAATATATATTTTGAAAACTTATAGTTATGAGATGGCAAATTCCAGTAACTATAAGCTATTTTAAGAACAGGTTTTTCCTCATGACCTGCTGGGGAGGGGAGTGGAAGAGGCAGCGACTCTGAGACACTTCAGGTAACACGTAGTACTATATAAATTATGATGCCAACTAAGTAGGAAAACATATGGTACTTAGTTGCAAACTGAAGTGTATGTGCCGACTCAGGGGAGGAGGTTAAAGCCATACAGTTCAATACTCTCTCTCCATATTTCTGAATGCAAAATATACATAGTGTTATTAAACATACATCATTTCATCAAACAAAGCCTTTCCTTTTTTAATTTCCATTCCACTTTTCCTGTGAGGAGTTAGTCCCACCTTGTAGAAAGTACATTCTCACAAAGGGCACCCTTACCTCTGGGCACACCATATAAAACAGGGCATGTATATAAGGAGAAAAGATGATTGCCAGCCTTTGACATATTACACCTTCCTTTATCATATGTATGCACACACACACAACTATGGATGCATGTGTGCCTTCATATAAAGGCACCATCTGCCGCCAGAGCTGAAAGTTTTGCATCATCATCTGTTACTACATTTATACATTTTTATTTTTCATTTGAAGAAAAGAATCAGCAGAATTTGCACAGATCCCAACTCACTCTGTCTCGACACATGGACGCTAGACTTGATAATGAAGGCTTTGTACAGGCTGGAGAGAGAGGAAAGCACTTGGGACTGTTAGTCAACACCAGTGTTGATGAGCACGTACTAGGGAATCCTCATTTGTCACATTTGCTGGGTTGTTGTGTGTCTGAGCCAAAAGGCAACCCAAGCTAATGGATAGGTCACTAGGCTGGGTGAGCCTGAGCCCTGCGAAAAACCCTGGGCAAGTCCCCTCACCTCCTGCCCACCCCAGCCTGGGTCCATCCCAGCTAATAGTCTGCCTGCCTGCAGAGGAGGGGATCTCTCACTCTGCCCACATGGAACTTAATACAAAGGGTGCCTCAACTTAGTGGTGGCCTCTAAGTGCCACAACAATACTACTAATAATCAAGGTTACAATTTTACTGCCAAGACTGTATTATTATGTGGCATTATGCATTTGAACATGCCTAGTCTCATTTCTAGCAAAGGGCTCAGCTCAGTGCTCCCTGTTATAAGTCATATGCTAATTGTAAGTGTAATCTGAACAGCTTTTACTTTTCTTTTAAAATGACGGTATAGGGCATAAACTTTGTTGTGATGTTGTATTGCTATTTCACCTGAGGTGCCTTTGTCCTCTAGCACAGCTCCACGTGTAACTTATCAGCAAAATACTGGGAGGCCAAGCACAGAGTTTGCATAAATTGCTTATATTGCAGGATTACGCCAACAGCACTGACATTACTGCAGGTAATTTGATTCTAGCCCATCCTTTGACACATGCAACTTGAAGAAACTAAGTACCCATTAGGATAGATGTTCCTAAATGTGCTATCAGCCTGAAACTTTACATTATTTTAGAATACCTGGTAGAAATGAAAAATGCACACTCAGTCAAACATTGGTTTTCATCTGTATGTCAGCATTAGTTTGCTTTAATTCTTGATGAAAAGTTGATGCTTGGAAAAACTCAGGAGCAATAAGCCAAATTCTGGCCTTGGTGAGATCCCAGTTCTCCAAAGGCTGAACGTCATCTGAGCAGTGCTCAGAAGCTTATGCCCTGTATGAGTCACTTGTACCTCCTTATTTGCAGTCCCTGGGAATCTGCCCCAAAGACAAATGGAATATTTCTGGCTCTGCCCTTGGGCTTTAGTGGATTTGTACTGGTATAATGGAACAGATTGGAATGGAGATATGACCCATTTTGGTTCCAGCTGGTGATGAGCTCCATTTCAGGAGTTTTTAAAAGCTAAATCTGCACTTTTGCCAGGACTTCTAAAATCCCTGGGCAACCTCCAAGTCCTGCTTGACACCCTCAAATGAGCTCTTTGAAGGCACTCTGAGGTGAGCTGCTGTGGTGGTTCCTGAGGCAGTTGATCTTTCCCCAACATGCTGTACAGGTACCTGATCCCACAGCATGGACTCCCCACTGCCATTTAGCTTTTAAACCCTCCAGAGGGCTAAACACAAAGAGAAACAGCTCCCTTCCTTTCCAGTTTGCAGCAGCTTCCTTTCATTATTGCACACATCCCAGGTTAGCCAATATCCTCATATTCCTCATCCCCCTCCAAAGGCTGGAAGTGTGTTACAGGGCACAGGGTGTACCTGCCTTTGCTCACCCAACATGTGCAGAGTAAATGAGGTGGAAAGGGATACTGAAGTCAGGCAAACAGCAAGAAGATTTGGGGTTGGGGACTGTTTTCCTTTTCCTATTTTAATTTGTTTGGGGGATATGTTGTGCATTCCTTGTTTTGATATTCTTTTCTTCTTTTCCTAACACCAAGCAGGAAAGTTGCATACAAAATCTGAAAACCTCATTATTGTAATCTTGAAAGCAAGACATCGGCAGGAACTGTAGCCAAAGTTCCCTCTCAATACTCAAAATAAGGTTCAGTTTCTTTCTTCTCTTGCAGAAGACAGAGTTAAAAAAATGAAACTTTAGAAAAGCTGACAGGCTCACCAATATACAGTGTCACCTTTAAAACATCCTACTCTCTTTTCTCGGTTGAATCTGCACAAACAGCAGCAACTCTACTCAGCCCTTCTCACCTGTTGCAGCTCTCAGACCCCTCCTCTCTTTTCTGTCTTGCTCTAAGGAGCAGATCATTACACTTTTCCCTGTGGATAGTCTATCATGAGCTATTTTTATTCTCTCTGCAATTCCCTAACTTCTCCATGCCAAATACTTGCTAAGAGTCATCAGCCTTCATCAAGGCCAACAAATGAATCAAATCTGCTGCCAGGTCATTTAGGAGATGAGCCAGTTTAGAGTTAGGGACACTTTTTAATAGTCCCATACTGAGGGAATATTTTAAATGCTATAGCTTTAAAAAGTCATATCCAAACTTTTCAGACTAATTCTATTCTGAGTAACAAGCTGCAGATGAAGCTTCCAAGGACTGGCTTCCTTTAGGAACATTAGGGCTTGTAATAAACTATTTTTCTCCGCTTCATAGATCAGTCCACCCACCCATTCATCCACCTACAAGTGTAGCCCTATATGCAAATGCATAAGGCCCCAAAGAGAAAGATTCATTTAGAATATCCTGTCCTTGGTGATTTGCTGAATGATTTGCATCACAATTTACAGGAACAAAATGTTTTTAGTTATCTTATCATTATGTATACTGCTTTTATTTCTCTCCAACTGCGTATCATTTTTTCTCCCTCCCACATTTTCATTTCACTTCAAGCTACAGAAGCCACTTCGCACTGGTAAACTGATGCTACACAATCCCTCTGAACCAGATGTTTTGCAAAGATAGGTGATATGATCCATGTATAGAAAACTCTTACCTATCTCTCTGTGGACATAAAACTCTGCTTTGAACACGGTTAGTATAGATCATCTAATGGAGTTTGTTGTTTTTTTTTTTTTTTCCCATCTAGCTCTTTTCCTTCTGTTGTCATAGTGGATCTATAGACAGGAAGAGTGAGGCACTGGGAGTTTTTCAAAACAAGAATTATGATTTGGAGGGTCAACAAAACAGTGAGGGGGAAGCTAGCAAACAAAACTTTCCTTGAAAACTGAGGACATTAAATGCTATCCTGCAGGACCTAAAGTCCATGGGACATCAGGAAATCTCACACCTTCCAGCTTCAGGTGGCAGTCTGTCTCCTAGTAAGCCTGGTTTCTGCTTCTTGTCTAAAGGAGGAACTGAAATATCCCAGGAACCTGGGTCTGGAAAGGGAGATAGCTGCCTTCCTAGGAAACGTGAAAAGCATATAGCTGGCCATATCTGCTTAAAGAGCTTAGGAAGGCAGCTGAAGGAAAAAGGTACAGCCAGTGCACTGGCCACAGTTACTTGTGACAGAAATGCAGCCTGCCAGGAACACAGTATTGCCTGGGGCAAACATTTACATGGCCGGGTGGTGTGCTGCTCCTGCCGACTGTGTCACTTGGCACACATCTGGCTGACACAGCTGCATCACTTCACTCAGGTGTTTTATTTTAGTGCCTGACATAACACTGGCAAGCCACACGCAATCACTGAAACCACTCTCCCATGCAGCCCCGTGGAGCTTGCTGATGAAGGAATGGTTTACGCGCAGCACTTGCAGGCACCATCTCCACCATCCGCTTAGCCCTCTTGGCTGCAAATGCAGCTTTAGCACACAGCATCTAGATAAACTGAAAAGCTCCAAGGTTAAGTGGGAAATAGAAATCTAGTGACCCCTGTCTGGGCAAGTGAGCTTAATGACTTGTCTGCTGCTGCATGTACCAAACATATGCTGGCAAGCATCTGTCTGAGAAGCCCCTCCAAAATAAATGATTGATGGAAGCGTTTTGCCATCAAAAATGAGATAAGTCAGCTAAGAGTCCTGCTAAAAAAGGGTTAATGGGATATATGAATTGGTAGTGAGTGGAAGAGAGAGTAGAAAACCTGGAATCAGAGGCAACACCCCTTGTTAGGTGTTTACCATGTCGAATCTAAACTGCTTCCACTGCATATGCAAGGCAGATGAATTACTCTGTAAATCCTATTACTCTGTGTGGATAAATCTTACATTCAAGTTAACAAGTCTGGAGAGCTGGGGAATGGAAGCTGCTGAATGGATATTCCAGGATCAAAACAACCGAGGACATGGGATGCAACTGAAGCGGTGATATGCGTGTACACACACACACACACACACACACACACACACACACACACACATCCCTCTTCCAGCATCCTTTTTCCCTCTATCATTAAATGGAAGGGATGCAGGACACAGAGGATCAGGTAGCAGAGCATTTGGTGACATTCAGCAGGATTTATTTCACAGAAAGAGAAAGAAAACTTTGCCACTGCTGTTAGCTTTACTAGGGGATTGCTCCCTTGATGCTTCAGGGTTTGTGCATTATCAGCTCCTCATACAGATCACAGACTTATTTTAAATTATATCCAGTAGTTTTACAGCCATAAATCACAATGTGTACACTCACACATGCAGAATTTTCCTTCAGTAGGTTAGTTACTGCAGGTAAGTTGAGCAAGGCAGAATTCAAAAAAAGAAACCTACAGGAAAAAGACTACTGCAGTTCAGCTATTTGGGATGCTCCTAACTAAAAGCCCAAGTAGTGTCAGAAGTACCTTTGGAAAACCTGCACAATGAAACCAGAAATATAACACTCAATAACAAACCTTGCCAGTAAGCAAGGTTTCATGTGCAAAGACATCCTCATCACTACCAGACACACAGGCACAGCATACACCCATTTATCTAGCCCTGCAAAAAACCCAACACACTAAGACACAATCTTCATAAATGTCAGAGCTGCTACACCATTTTTCACCACCCTTTTAAACTACTGTATCCATCTTCCCTGCCCACAGGGCAGAAAAATAAATAAACAAAATTAAAATAAAAGAGTTTCCCAAAAGAACTTGCTTGAGAGTTCTGGCAGCACCAGGGCTGAAGTTTTTGCATATGTACAAAAAAAAGCATGGGAAAATCAATGGAACATCTGGCAAGCACAGCTGGATCCCTTTTTGATTCCTCTATTGATACTGCAGGGCTGGTGGAAAGTGTATGTTCACAAGAGCTGGCTAACACAAGCAAATCTTTCCCCACTGAAATTCTTTCGATCCAGAGCACTACACAGAGGATAGTGTGGCAAGAAGTGCTCAAAAGCTTTGCAATTTTTTCATATTAAAGCACAAACACACACGAAGAGCCTGTTAGCAGGAGCTGCTGCTACCGCAGTTTGAGAGGTAAAATAACACACACTCTCAACAGACACATACACACAAATTTGTATCACGTCACACGTACACGTTGCATACATGGCAATTTAGATGCACACATAGAAGAGGAAAAGTTGGCAAAATGCCCTACCTGAGGATGGCTGTGTCCCCTTGCCTCACGGTGATGTTATCGGTACCTCGGCTAAAATCCACGCTGCGGACTGGCAGCCCTGTAGGGAGAAGGCAAAGCAATCTCAGTAGGACCAGCGGTAATTGTTTCCGATCAGGCTGAGCCCTTGCTACCATGGCTGGTCTCGTCGAGTTTCACTGTCAGTACTTGTCTCTTTCTCTGCCTGTGTGTGTGGACAGATAGACGTAGAAAGAAAACAATAATAATAATGTACAACTCTCGCTCTGATCGACAGCCCAAGAAAGGGGAGGTGATTTCACAGTCCTTCTCAGCTGCCACTTTCTCTTGGTCTTTTCAGTCTCTTGCTGGCTTTCAAAAAAAAAAAAAAAAAAAAAAAAAAAAAAAAAAGTCTTAGGAGAGCCTTCAAATAAAAAAAAAAAAAAAAAAAAAAAAAGCAAGACGAAAAAGTCAGGTAGCAAAATAACTACGAAATAATAACAATTAAATCGACCCGTTTAGAGTGATGAAGAGAGGTGGGGGGGTAGGGGAGGGAAAGGAACAAGAGGAATCCTGTGCCACCGGGATGCGGGAGGGGATAGTCCTGTGGCTTTGCAGCCTCCAGCCCCGCGCTCCCTCCTAACCCACTTTCCCAGGCGGAGCGAGAGAGGGAGGAGGAGGAGGAGGAGGAGAGCGGGAGAGAGGGAGGAGGGAGCCTTACTCATGAGACGGCAGCTCGGCACCACAGCGGCGGCGGCGATCGCGGAGGGAGCCACGGGCCGCGCTCCCCACTCGCTCCCATTCTCGCTGCCGCGCTCCCCACCCGCTCCCATTCCCGCGGCCGCTGCCGCGCTCCCCATCCGCTCCCATTCCCGCGGCCCCCCGGGGGCCCGCGCCGGGGACCGGGGCTGCCCGGGGGGACAAGGGACGGCGGCCGGGGAGGGGAGAGGGGGCTTGGAAAGGCATGAGGGCTGCAAGGCAGAGGGGGGAAGCCCCGAAGGAGAGGGGGAAAGGGAGAGGCAGAGAGGATAGGGGATGGGAGAGGAGGAGGGGGCTGGAGAAAGGAGGAGAAGGGGAGCGGGGAACTGGAGCGGGAAGCAGAGAGAAGGCAGGAGCAGCCGGGAGCTGCTGAGCGGGAGGGAGCCACACGGAATAGGGCACAGAGGACGGAGGAAGGTACGGCCAATATTCTCAAGATGAAATAGTGAGGAAAGACGGTCTGTGGCCAAAAGTGCAAACAACTTGGCTTAGTGGCCTGAAGCCACACTCTAGCTGATTCACAGAGCAGCATCCTTGGCAAATGCCTCTGCAGCTTCAAACCTTGCTTCTTCCCCTCTCAGACTTTCCTCTCGCCAATAACCAGTTGTACATCCCTCCCTCCCACCTCTCTCCACTCAGCCCCCCCGCCCCCCACCTCCTTTCCCAGCCTCGGAGCGCCGGAGCGAGACAATGCCGGCATTGAGCTGCCCGCGGTGTGAATGCTCGGCCTGTGCTGCCGCTGCCAGAGCCCGCAGCTGAGCCCCGCGCCCGCCGGCAGCAGCGCTGCCCGCCCGGGAACGCTCCCGCAGCCCACAGCCCACCGCCACCGCAGAGAGAAGGGAAATTAAATTAATGGAAAGGAATAAGCCGTATGTTTCATTGCTGATGCCTGCCTGCCATCCACCAGCCCGATCTCTGCCTGCGGGAGGGATCGGAACTGCTCTAAGGGATGCTTCGCTAATGTAAACCTGCGACCGAAGCACGGCGGGGCTGGGACGGGGAAGCAAAGAGGGAAGGGGAGATTTAAGAGGGGTCCAGAGAATCAGGTGCAAGAAAAGCCACGGTGAGAGTTACTCGGCTGAGAGTTGCTGTCCTGTGTGGTCACAGCGCTGGTACTTGTGTGTGCAGGAAGGGAAAGAACAGGTCTTGTACGTAGCCTGCTTCACCTCTGCTCCTGCAGCCTTGTGGTATACCACACACTCAAACTGAAGAGACATAAGGCATGTCACTGTCATAGAAATGGCCATGTGGGACCAGATCAAAGGACCCTCTAACCCTTCCTCCTGTCTCCAAGCAGCCTAAAGCCAATGCTTGGTGAGGCTCTCAAGCACAAGGCAAGGATGCAGTGGTACTGCCCCAGGGCACTTATCTATTTCTAGTAATTTACGGCTAAGGCATGTCCCCAGCCAGTGGCACTGTAGTTAATGGTACTTGAATGATTTTCTTCTTCCAGGAATACACCCAGTTGCCTTCTGAACTCCTAGAAACTGGCCCCTGCAGCCTTGGAATGGAAAGGCCACACTGTCTGAGTATTTAAACAAACCCTGCAAGTGTTAAAGGCCCACAAATTAGGGATTAAGGTCATGACACTGCTTCTCCAGTGCCAAGCATGCAGCAGCAAGAAGAGATGACTGCTTTGTATTCAAGCTAAGGAGTGAGGCAAGTCAGACATTTCCTTTGCAGTGGACTTGGCAGGGATAGCGCCAGAGGGAGAGAGGAATGAGGAGGTAAAGGGGTTAATCCACACACTAGATGTACCCAAGCTACTGCAGAGAGAGATGCCACTCCACAAGGGTATTGCTCTGGAGAAGACCATTCTGCTGATACCTGATTGCTGACTAGTAACCACCACTCTAGGATGGAGAGTGCAAGGCACAGAGATGCATCAGGCTGCTAGCATGCCAGAAGAGGGGAATCACCAAGGGGAAACCTCTGCAATTCCCATGACAGACTTTAGAGTACAGCTAAAAGACCTGGTCTCATATGAAGTTACCAATGAAAGAAATACACCCCTCTCGCAGTGTTGCATGGATTTTTTTCACAAGGGTCTTCCAAATATGTTTCATCTACATTTAATAAGAGCTATTGTATGTTAATTAAATGCCCATGGAGTAAGGAAAATATATTTGTAGAAGATTAACTATTATGCAATGCAAGAAGCATCTGCCACCCAACTGCTAGAGCTCACTAAATATTTCCTTATCTCAGAGTATTTACTTAGGAGGCAATAACTATCCAGTTAAATCTAAATTTAATGCTTAGTTAAATATAGTTCCTAGAAAGTGACACCAATATGTTTTATACAGAGAACGACAGAGGGGTTTTAGGGAGGGAAAAAGGAAGGAATTCTGTCTCCAGGCTCCAGTAAGATCCTGATTCAAGGTGGGACTGCATGTGGCTATGCCTCCCTACTAAGAGAGGTGCATCACAGAGGACTCAGAGGCCCCTCTCTGTTGCTGTAGCAATGCAGGGGATGATTTCATCTTCTTACACATTTATACAGTCCTCATTAGAACTACTGTAGCATAACTATTTAATTATAATTAAAATATCAATATCAATAATAATAATAATAATAATAATAATAATAATAATAATCAGATGAGGAAGAAATTTCCTTGAGTATCTTGTGAACCTTGTGAAAAATAAAACAAAACCAAAACCTAAAGCTGATAGGTCTTATTTGCTTTTAGAAGTGTACAGAAGTAAAAGCAAGAGGATGCATAGGTGTAAAAGGCCAAACAAGCAAGAACAACAAAAATCCTAGGAGAGTGCCTCACTAGTAAAATAGATAATGTTATTTTCGTATGTGTTCCCAGAAGAAATAACTCTCTGGACCCATCTCCCCCTACTGGAAGCAGATAGCGAAACAGCAAGTCTGGCTCCTAACTTTCCTACCTTCTGAAAACCTGAGGAAAAACTGCAGGTAAACAGTCAGAGCATGGACACCACAAATCCAAACCGCAGCCTTTTAATGCCATTTATCAGTACTTCTGGTACATGCAGGACTGGTGAGATGTGCCTGACTAAACAGATTTTATTACTATACATTCAGGAATGGATGGAACAGCATAAACCCAGCCCTAAAGATACCACATCCCTCCTCTCCAATGCAAAACACTAAAACCCTGTTTAAAGGTAACAGGGCCCAGAGCAACACACTTTGAGAAGCACAGACTGTAAGGCACAGCCAGAGACATGATAGAAAAGTTTGGATGGCAGGTTCAGGAACATATCTGTGTTTCCACACTATGGATGTGGGATTCATTTGTATACCAAGCTGGAAGGAAAACAGCAGCATGAGCTGAGGCAGTCTGGCTATCCCTACTTTCCCTGTCTTTGAGGAGAATGGGCTGAAGACATCACAGTGTGGACACCTAGGCCAGCTAACATTGGTCCTGGGTGGGCAGGAGATATGTTGAGATATGCCATGCTGAGCATGGCATGCTGAGCTGCCCTAGGACAGGTACTCAGGTCACTTCTGCCTGCCTGTGTGGCAGCTCAGTTTTTCATATACTCAGGGACTGACATTGAGAAAGCCTGAAGTGCCATCTGCTTTTCATGGAGAGCCAAGAGACAGTGAAAGCATGGATTCTGTCCACAAATAGGAGTGGGAGGGTTTTTTTGCATTTGAGGTGGCTAAATGCTAAGAGCAATCCATGCACTTCACTCAATGCCAATTTCAACAACCATCTGTATGATGTGGATGGCTGCCCTCTAGGATTGAAGTGAGGCTTGTCAGCTCACACCACAAAGAGCCACACAAAATTGAACTATTATTACTTGACTTTCATTCACCACCAGCCACACCAAAACTGGTGACTTGATCCCAAATATTGCTGGAATCAGGGAAAAGGCATTTTTGAAAAATACCAAGAAAGCAAACTGCTCACATAAGTCTCCTGACTGTATAATGACTGACACAATAGTTTTAAGGGAACTGCAATGGCTCTGCCAGCAGAGTCCAGGCACATAGGGACTTCATTTGGGATATCTGCAACAGTGAGCAGAAACGTATGATGTTTTGTGAGCTATAATGCATTTAGTCAAGATACACTGCTGCACAATGCAGCAGAGCCTGCTCAAAGCTTCTCAGCCATGAAGAGAAAATGCAGTTTTGTCTCTTTGGAAGAGGAGTTATGGAGAGGAATGAGGAAGAGCCAAAGGGGTTTCACAACATGGTGAGGAAAATTAAGGGACCGTGGAAGTACAGCTGTGATCTCTCTGTCCTCTCTTCATTCCCATATCTGCAGATCCTACATGCACAAATTTCTGTTCTGATGTGCAAGGGTGGCATCCCACTGCAATGAAGCAGTTATGTTCCATTCTCCTTTGGTCCCTGGGATATAGGGAGCCATAGGAGTAGAAGAAAAGGAGGAAAAGCAGGACTAGAAGAGAGATGAGAAATCAAAGTTACGAAGCACTTACTATAGGGAAAAATTCTGCAGCTTGAGAAAAATACATATATATGGTTTCTATGAATTCTTTGCAAGTCTAAAAATTAAACTGACTTTTGATGTAAAGAAAAGAGCAAGTTTAGAGCCATGGCAAACATCCAGATGTGTAATGCAACAAAACCAAGCTTCCTGTGAAGTAAGGACCTCATTAGGTAGAAGAATTTACTGCATCGGGAGCACTCAGCTAGGCTATAACTGCGGATGATAACATGCATGCACAACACCTCTCTCTAAGTGTGGTCACTGAGTTGTAACAGAACTCCCTCCTGTACAAGAACAAGAGCTGATTTTCACCAATTTGTAACCTTGCTGCTATGCAATTGATCTGGTTTCACAATTGATCTCGCTGGTGTGGACAATATAGAGGTCAAGGGCCAGGTTCTCAATTGCTGTAAGCTGACATACCACCACCACTGGTGGTCAGAAGAGCTATGCTGATCTACACCAGCTAAAAACAAGTTGCAATGTTAATTTTCTTCTGTGCTGCATGGGCAGAGAACTGTGGAGTCACCTTTGAAAGAAACAGAACTTGTTTGACTGGATGAAGAGATTTTGTGCTCAGACTTTTCAGAAAGTTTCACCTTTACTTAAAGACCAAATTTGAAGGCCAGAAAGGAGGAAAATAATAGCCTAAAGATGCTTTTTCTTCATCAGCATGACCAAGCAGAATTAAAGAATTAGTACTGCAGATGGTGTGTAGCCTTAATTACTGGTTGTTATCACAGCAAGTGCTTGTAGAACTTCAGACTCATTTGTAGAAAGATTTTTCCTGCTTGAGAGGGTCAAGAGACAGAGAGTGGGTTGTTTTTTTTTTTGCTTAAACAAAAGTATAAGACTCTTCCAGTCTTACATAAATACAACAATACAAGAATAAAAGTCATCAGTAATGTCGAGAATCACACTGCCTTTGCCGTGAAAGATCAAATACCATTTGTGACTTCCTTACCAACACCTCAAAACTGGACGCTGCAGCTGCTTCTTGCCAGAGGGTGTCAAATAATTCTGAAACCGTTGGAGGACAAGCTGCTTAGCCAGTGCTGCTGTGTGGCAGGGAGCCAAGCTGCCTGCCATCTCTAAGCCCAGGCAGCAGTCCCAATGGGAAACTGTGGGACCTGCCTCCACAAGAAAGGCTGGGTCATGGCTTCAGCAGCAGGGGAATAACTGACCCCAGTTCTAACATTCCCATGGGGAACAAGATAGTATGTCAACCTGTGTTTTTTAAATGTGACTATAGGAGTTAGGCATGCAAATCTAGACAAGCAGTCCATACCCCCCCCTGAGGACAGCTTCAAAATCTCTTTATATTTGGCAGTGAATGGTTGCTTCACCAATGTCACATAACACTTGATGAGTCAGGCAGAGCCAGAGTTCAACCCTACAGGTCCTTAAATAAGTCACCTCCCCATAGGAAGGCAGTAGCTCTATCTGCTTACTCCTAGTATCTCCCAAAAACTTTCCTCCACTGCCAGTGAATATTTACTGCTCTCAGCAAAAGTAATTAGGATTGCCTTCACAAGTGACTACAGTGGCTAACAGTCCCTCCCAACACAGAAGCAGAGAGATGACCCAGATATCGGGGAGTTCTAGGAGGACAGTCCAAATTCTTCAGTGAATTTGGGTAAATTACTTAATGAAGTAGTCACAGAGGCATGAAAAGTGAATTTCCTGAGATTCCCTCTGCCCTCAGAGAAGCAATCTTGTCTTGAGGGCACTCAGAGCAGATGCCTAATTTAACCATTTTAAACTTTCCGGTCTCTCAGGGTGTGTCAAAGTTTACAGCTCCATTGCAGAGATCCTCCACAAGCTTCCAATTGTACACACAGACCCTGAAGGCTGCAGGGTGATCTGACACAATTTGACACTACTCAACAGAAAGCCCCAGTAAAACTCAATCTACAGAACATGCCAGGAATGACCTATTTCCAACATACTCCTTAACAGGCCCCAGAACAACTGCCTGGCAGTTGCAAGGGACATAGATTGCTGCAAACAGGAATTCTATATAGCTAAGAGGTGGTAAAACCCATCCTGTGGAGCCCTGATAAATATTCAATGACCTGCTCTGGCATGGAGTTCTCCACACAGTGCTAATGGATGAGCATAATCACTCTAACATCAATGATTCTGAAGAGAGCTCCAGAGTCTTGTTGAAAAGATACATTCTACACATCCATCATTACCAGAGAACTAATTTTATTGTGAAGAATAGAGAGCAGCAGGCTGTTGTAACTCCAGCATTGCTTTTATAAAACTTAAACTGAGGCCTTCAGCAAGACAAGAAAAATTCTCAAGTTTTGTGGTGCTGTCAGGACACAAGACAGTGTCAGAAAGCCTTGCATGCAAGAGAAATTTGCATGCAAAAATTTGGAGAAAGTTACTTTTGAAACTATGACCTGCCTGAATTCAAGCTTCTGAAAACACTTCCATTCAGTTCACTGTGTTCAGATCTGAAAATAAGGAAAACATGTCCAGATGTTCAAGATGAAAAGCCAGGAGAACTGTCCCACAGACACAGGCTCAGTTAATACCATCCTCACAGGCTACAGGTCAGGGATGTCTCTGCATCAGCATTTAGAGTTAGTGCATGCATATTCTTTCAACAAACTTTTTTTTTTTTTTTTTTTTTTTTTTTTTTTTTTATGTTTCAGCTTTTCTTCTCATCTTTCTGCCACTCTCCCCTAAACTTCTCACCCTGACATTTTCAAGTTTCTCTCCCTTTCCTGTGTTGCGCCCATGCCCCATTTCTGTCAGGCCATGTCATATTCATACATTTTACAGCTGGAAGGGACTTTTCAGATCATCCTACCCAGCTGCCTGCCTCAAGCCACAAAAACTCACCTACTTCTTGGGTTCAGTGATTAATTATAACATCAGAATAAAATTTTTTATTATTGTTTTAAACATAAACATTATTTCCTTTATCACCCAGCCACTGAATTGAATCATGCTTTTGTCTGCTTAAATGGTTGACTACTATTAAATACTATCTCTTTGAAATAATGTGTTATACCTGTTTAAATCTTACATTGTAGCACTTTTGTTCCTAGTTCAATACTTCGCCACAAATGCCAAACACCTGGAGCCAGTGAGGAAAATACGGTGCTTTCAGCAGCCTCTAGGAGAGCTGGCAGACGCAAGATTAAAATCACTGTCCTTGATATTGGCCAGATAGCAAAGAAGTAGGGCCAGGAGTGGCCATTTTAGGTCCAAGTCTAAGCATGGGAAAAGGGGAGGTAGGAGTAGGGGTGGAACAACAGAAGACCTGCCCACCAAAAGGTGCAGAAATTAGGTAACTTCTCAGACAGAAGGCATTTTGCTGGAGGTGATTCCAGCAGCTCATTCTGTCAGATGTGACAGAGGAACCTCCAGTTCTGTGCTCAGATGCAGTGGCCATGCAGTTGTATGGCCTGTGAGCTTTACCACTTGCAGGAGCAGCACCTCCTCTTCTCAGAACCACACTGATTCCATTTCATCCCAACTCATGTTTAAATCGGTGTGGATAAAACAAAACAAACCCAAACGTAGATAAACTTGCAAACTGCTCAGTTGAAGCAATAACTCATAGAAAAAGCAATACCTTTCTAGGGACAGAAATTCTTCACTGAACCACTGCTTATGACTGCTAAAGCTGGGCTGGATGAGGGATGCATACAACCTGAAATAGCTCCCTAAAACAGAGGTCTGGGGAGTCCATTTATAAAAGTCTTCCAGGCAAGAGTGAGAATAAGCAGGTGTTCTCTTAAGGGGCATAAAATCTCTGTGGGAACTTGACCTGGTTCAGGCCCTGAAGTGCCAGCAAATGCTCACACACACACACACACACACACACACACACACACATAATTTACTCAGCTCCAGCAACCTGTTAGATCCAGCAGATGGTAGGGGCTTTGTGAAACCACACAGGAACAGAAGCATTGCTTCCTGTGAAACCCCTGGGGGTTGTGCATAGCCCTGGCCTACACTGACACTTTATTACTTTCTTAATTTATACAATACACCAGTATTTTAAAAAATAATGTAATGAGCCTGCTATCTTCTTCCAGCAGGCAGAGATCACAGAAGGACAAAGAGCAGGTTGCTCAGAGCACTACAGCAACTGCTGAACAAAGGCAACCGATGTGAAAAAAAAAAAAATCACTGAAGTTGGATCAGACTGGAGCAAGATAATAAGAAAAGGCCCAAAGAAACCTTTGATGAAGAGATGGAGCTCTGAATAGGGCATTTACATGTTTCATTACTTGCCCTCTGATAGAGGAATGGACTGGAAGATGAACTCCAGATACCACACCTATCACATGTGTGGGTGAGGCTACCTCAAGCATCCTCCAGAAAAATCTACTTTTTAGCCAAAGTCATTGTCCATAACACCTTTTTACCTTATTCCACCAGTCTGCAAGGAATCATCCTATTTTTGCCAGATATCAGTGGGAATCAAGGGGAGCCTTGAATTTGTGAAATGGAGGGCTCCAAGTCACTCAAATACCTGCTTGTGAGTAGTAAGACAATCACTTTCACATACAGTTTTGAGAAAGAATGGTAAAAGTGGTTTACCAGAGTTACTTTTGATCTGGTCAGAGTACAGAACAAAGGAGCTGGCAGGAAAACTTTCTACAGGCTTGGTGTGATAAACCTTACTGCCAAATGCAAAGGTTTACCTACAGATGTGATGAGGATTCTGTGGAAGAAGGTTCCTAATTTGTCTCTCAGTGTCTGAGATGTCAAAGACAACCCTGACAGGTAGTAGCCCCTTGAATGAATCAGGGGGATATAATCAAGTGGATGTCTGCCACTGATTTCTGTGGGGCTGTGATTTCCTTTCTTGAAGTCTGCCTCTCACTCTCATTCCCCATAAACTGCTCTTGGCCAGAGAATGAGTGCAACACAAAGAGCAAAGCAAACACAGAAATTAAGGCACACCTTCGGATTCATGTTAATTTAACTTAACTGCAACCATTTTCCAGTAAGCTCATTGCTCATCAAAGGGAGGAACAAACAGTGAATCTGAATGGCTTCAGACAGACACAGCATAAGCAAATTAAGTGCAAATTTCTCCTGCACCCAGTTCCTTCAGGACACCCCTGTTCTGTCCATCAACATGCCCCAGTATTCCTGCCCACTCTCACCATCTGCTGATGTAGCTAAGTCCTGAAAAGGAGAAGCTGCTATTGCCCATGAATTTTTAATACAGCAAGGGAAAGGCTGCAGGAAGAAGAATATTTGGTGGCATTTACTCCCTGTGATCAAAGCCATTTCATGTCTCTTGTGTGATATTATTAGAACACAATATGAAGTGAAAGCAGCATTCAGACTGAGGTCCCTATTCAAGAAACATTTTCTGCAGAGGAGAATGCAAGAACCAATGCCAGCAGGAAGGTCATATTCTTACACCCTCTTTCTGCCTATGTGTATCTGCATCACATGACAGAAAGAGCCAAGCAGGTACCTTAACTCCATTTCCCTCTACCACAAGCATGATGCTCAATGGGACACTTCCACTCACCTGTGAAAGCTTTCCAACACCCAAAAGCACTTGCATGGTCAGCAGTAAGAGACCCCAGCTAAAGAGATAACATGCCACAGAAGGAGCTGTGTTTTAGGTCTCTGCTGTCACTGGCATTTGTTAAATAAAGTACTGACTGTGTGCTTGTACACACCAAGCAACCACCCAAGAGGACACAATGCCATAGAGAGCTGATATGTCCTGTCTCTGTCCTATCATGAGCAGCGCCAATCCTCCAGAGCCAAGAGACACATGAAGACCATACAGGAAAATCTGTTATGCACACAGTGAGCAGAAAGGGAATTTTTAGCTATTGAGAAAGGGGTACAGGGGTTCAGACAGATTTGGCTCTCAAGAATTATGGATTAATTCCAGACCTTTCCTTTCCTCTACTAAAGGACATAACAAAACACATACTGTAGTAAGTTTTTTGAAAAGTTTCTTCCTCTGACTCAGACAAACATGGAAGCACAAGAATATTCCCCTGGGAAATATCTGCACTAGCTGAATATGCTGTAATTACAGATTGCCAGTCTTACTGCCATTGTTCAATTGACAATAAAACTTAGGCACTGAGAGGCCACACTGATCACTGATGTGGCTGCTAGCCACAAGCAATGTATCCCATACAGATCATATTCTGTTGTTTGAGACCTTCTGAAGCAAATCTGTCCACTGCTGGTAAGTGATGAGTGTTTAATGAAAAGCCGATGCCTTGCTCACAATATACTTCTGATGGCACTGAGGATGCATTATTCACACCAGCTGAAATTTTCAGCCTCTAATCCACAGGTTAAAGATATCTTAAATATCTGTAAGAGACATTCAAGGTTCAAAAAGTAGCAGGGGTACCTGTGCAAAAATATTTGCCCATTGAATGCCACTGCTGATACAAGACTTGTCTGCTCACTGTAAACCATCACATGAACGCATCAGCACTAATATCACACAAGTAAAGACAAAGGAACCACAAGTGAAGCTGAAGTGAAATTTAAGTATTTTGCTAAAAATAATGTCTGTAAATGAATGCTGAGAGCCATCATACAGATGTTTACAGAGGTAACAGAAAACCTATGAATGGTCCTTGCTGCTTTTACATTCTTCTGAGCTGGATTACGAAAAGCTGAAGAAGGACTTTTAACAAGGGCATATATTGATAGGACAAGGGGGAATGGCTTTAAACTGAAAGAGAGTAGGGTTAGATTAGATATTAGGAAGAAATTCTTTACTGTGAGGTGGAAAGGCATTGGACAGGTAGCCCAGTGAAGCTGCAGATGCCTCATCCCTTGAAGCATTCAAGACTAAGTTGGGTGGGGTTTTGAGTGACTTATTCTAGTGGAAGGTGTCCCTGGCCACAGCAGTGGGGTTGGAAGTAGATGACCTTTAAGGTCTCTTCAAGCCCAAGCCATTCTATGATTTGGTGACTCTGGTAAGGGCTCTATACTGGACAGCTCTTTCTGTGCCACTGTGAAAATCAAGCACAGCTGATTGAAGCAGAGAAAAGGCTGTGAGCAGTCAAAAATATCCAAAGGAAACTGCAATACATCAACACCATATATAATGTGCCTGTAGTCCCTCAAAGCTCTGCAATGAGAAAGTCCCACGGAGCAGAAGTTCTCTTCGTACACAGGAAAGCAGCAATATGCCATTGCTTAAATCTTTGGACTGGACGCTGGTTCGCTCTTACTGCCACAGAGAATTGCACAAAGGATTTAGGTTTCACACAAGGTGAACCCTTCCCACCTCACCTACACAGCACAACAGTGCTGTAGGGGATGTTCCAGGCACTGCAAGTCCGTGAGGAAAGAAACTGGTGAACGAGGGTCAAGGTGCAGTCCTTTGTGGAAAGAGGCCTGTGCCACCATCATGCTCTGTGTGTGCATGGGTATGAGCAAGGTGAGACTGGCATATGTGATATTCCAACTTATTGGGATGACTGGATAGGACAAATATTAAGTTTTAAGCTCTTTGGTATTTTGTCAGGAAGCAGTGCTAAAGAAAACAAACTAATCAGCTCAGAAAGGGAAAACATCCCCTATTTCATCTGAAAATCAAGTCTTCCTTATAATTTCCATTATGGTTCTTCAGCTTTCTAAATATGTCCTTGCTTTCAGGAGCCAATCTTAAAACATGGTGTTTGAACACCTTGGCCAGGATGGAGTCAATGTCTTGATGACTGGGGAACATGTAGTATGCTTCTAGTTTGCTAGATGCATTCAACTCCCTACGGAAAGATTCAAGATGTCATCAGTATCGGACAGATGACCCTTAGCTCTGCAGCCAAGAGCCTTCACAATGTGAAGGTGGTGTCCATTCTTTCTGGTTCTTGTAGTATCTTTCCATAAAGATGACAAGTGTTTGGATAGCTGCAAGAAAGATGGATGGGGTTGAGACATAGAGAAACATTTGTGATTAGAATATGATTATCGAACTAATGAAGATCTCATGGCAAATCCTAAAAGGATGAACAAGCTGCTCAACTTTGTCTGATTCCCTGAATCCAGCAGTTCAAGACAACTTTTCCCATTATCTTAAAGCTCTATTCTTCCTCAGTGTCCTGGTTATGGGTGGAATATTTTTTTTCAGTAGTAGGAATATTTCTGTGTTTTGGGTTTAGTATGAGAATAATGTTGATAACACACTGATATTTTGGTTGTTGCTAATTAGTGCTTTCCATAAGTCAAAGACTTCTCCATTTTCCATGCTCTGCCAGTGGAAGCACAAATAAAAAAGAGAAGCACATCCAGAACAGGTGACTCCAACTGGCCAAAGGGATTTTTTGTATCATAGAACATCATGTTCAGTTGACACATGACTTGGGAAGTCACCCAGAAGAGGGGCTGATTGCAGTTTGGGGATGGGATTGGCATCAGTCAGTGAGTGGTGAGCAATTGATATGTGGATCGCTAGTTTTTCTTGAGTTTTTATCTCTCTCTTATTTTTATTACTATTTTAAATGTATATTACTTTGTTTCAGTTGTTGTACTGCTCTCGTCTCAACTCATATGAGTTTTATTTTTTTCCCTGATTCTCCTCCTCGTCCACCAGGGTAAGGGGGAGGTGGCTAAGCAGCAGGTGGTGCTTGGTTGCTGCCATTTGATTATTCCACTGGAGTTGAAGAGATTGCCAAATTCTAATGTCCCTCTAAAAGATACAAAGCTGTTTTGATGACTCATCTGGCAGATACAGCAACTACTGCCAATTGATACTAAGTCAGAATACAAAACTTTAGAAAATTAAGGCATAGGGAAATAGAGTTTAAGACAAGGAATTGTTTCAAAAAAAAACCCGCAAAGCATTCAGTATGGTTTGTAGATTCTCCTTTTGTCTCAGACCAGCCAGAGAGATGATTAATGCTTTCTCATTATTTCTTAACAACATTTGGAATATAAGCAATCAGAAGTAAAGAAGAAAAAGTAATGTAGAAACATTTCTTCATATTCCCTCATCAGACATCCTCAAAAGAAAATACAGAAAGTCCACAGTAATATTTATATTCATTAAAAAAGCCCTGGAAAATTCCAATCAGTGCTTGCATTTAGGATTTTAACTTGGTATAGATGTAATTTTTAAAAAAATATTCTTACTTCTTCTGTTCGCACTGGAATTTAAGAAGTGCAAAGAACATGTATTTAACTAGCTAATGTGTATTAACAGCTTAGCACAAATAAGGCAGCATGTTTCCATTATGTATTAAAAACCTCAAGCTCCTTCTTGCCATTGTGCTTAACATATGCTAAAATCATACTACCTTGTTTGCATTAGGCTGGTAAAACATGCCCCCAAAGACAGCTTCACCTTAAAGCTCCCGTGAGAACAACCTAAAGGTTTAGCTATGTTGGCAAAGCCATCTTAAGTTGACATTCTGCTGATGTGGCAGTAACTTACTTCCTGTCTCTTCATTCCTCCAGTAAACACTCTTGGCAAAAGATTACAAAGGCCAGGGAGCTGCATCTGCACTTTGGCTCTTGTAGTACCACATTCAGCATCACATTTCCTCGTCCTTGTGACCAGAGTAACAAAGGTTTATAGCATGGACCTGGTCCTGGGCACAAGGAGGTGTAGGCTGGCCAGCAGAATGTCAACTGCTGCATGTCAATTCCCACAGACAAACTGAGGCTCATCCTGAAATTGTCTTGCTTTTGTTCATGACTTTTGACATAGGGTAGGAAAGAAAATGCTACCTGTCCCTGTACCTGTGTGCATCCATCCTGATTTTTCTTTCCTAAATGATAGCATTTTGTAAGAATTTCCCCAAGTCTACAAGCTACTTTTACATTACTTCAATTTAGATTTTCAACATGAATTCCAAAAGAAAATTCCCTGTCTCTGAGGTACAACAATGTTAACTATACCACCTGTCCCTTCAGAAAAAGGGCTAGTTCCCATATATTAATCACCTCCTTTGTGCTGTTTCTCCACTCAGGTGACCAAAGAAGAAGTTATTTTTTCTTCTGCTGTTTCTCTTGCCCAGGTAGGACAGTCACTTAGATGTCACCAGGCCAGAGACCTAGTTGGTGAGGCACAGAGGTGCCTAATCAGGCACCGAAAACCATCACAGAGTCTAAAAGAGGCTCTTAAGGCCCTGGTGACACATTCACTGTGTGTGCTTCCTCTGCTTTACAGCTGACTCACATGGAGAACCACCAGGCTCTCTCCAGAACAGGAAAAAATAACTGCATATTATCTGTTTAAAAGCCTCATAATCCTCAGGCAACAACTGAGTAGTAACTGCAGTGACAGGCAAAATCTTTCTGCTTCATATTAATAAAACCTAACACAATATTTTGGATTGCTGAATCAAAGGCTTTTACATAAATGACTTTTTTTTTTTTTTTTTTTTTTTTTTTTAATTAACACTAAAACAAAGAATACATGTGTGGATGGACTTGGGTGTTTAAGGTTTTGCTTAGGTTTACATTTGCTGCATCATGTTGGTTTTGAGGAACTAGACGCATCACTGGAAATAAACAGAAAGCAAACAAAGAGTGCAAATGGGAAAAAAGCAAATAATCTCTGTGTTTCAGTGATCTGACATTGCCTTTGCCAGACCAGGGGGTGAAGTCTCTTCCTCAAAGGAATACCACTGTTACTTTTTTCTGGAGACCAGCTTCCCACTGTAAGTCATGAAGTCCCTGCTTGCCCTAGATATGTTTGTTGACATAGGGACACACAAAGCCATGACAGTGAGGGAAGTGACATCTTCTGCAAGTGCTTTTTCTTTAGATTGGAATAATGCAATTATGAAGCATTCTGCACATCTTCATCTTGTTCCCCTAAATTGCACAGACAGAAGGAGTCTCCTCCAAAATGTGGCACTCCTGGAGCTGAGTTACTACTCATGATGTCCTTTCTAGGCGGCGACTTCTTATCCCCTGGGAATGGCTGTGTAATATGAATGGCTTTAGACCAGATGTCCTGGTTCATATTTGGGTTATAGCTAAGGCCAATCACTAACAGTCAGTCCCTGCACAGTTTCTTTCCCTCAGTGAAATCACGACACTGAAGGTTCAGCCATGAGAACAGAACACACCAGACAAGCTTGTGTGTGTTTGTTTGCCTGGCCCTAAATCCTCTCTTATGCATTAAACTCCTGTCAGTTCTGTCTCACCAGGTGCTATGCCTTTGCTAAAGTACCTTAGGGAAACCATTCCAATTTTTGCTGGGTAGTCTTGCAGGGATAAACGTATTCCTCCAGTGTAGCCGTGGGGCTCCACTGGCATGACACTGGCCTTGGTGAAGCAAGGGATGCCTTAGAGGGGTTATAGCACAGCCAGGAAGAATGGCTGGAAAGATAAGAGCACTGAGGCTTTTACAGCTCTCATGAGGGCTGGTGATACTGCTGCGTAAACAAAGTTTTTCTGTAAACTGGTTGAATTAAACAGTTCAGCTGAGTTGGTTTGAGCTGACTGGAAATACAGTACTTCCCAGAGAAAGAATAAAATGTACTTCAAAGAACAGGAAAAGGAATAATAAAAAAAGTGAAAATCACACCTTTCCCAAATTTTTGGGAAGCACATTTTCCACTATAAATCATTGTAGACAGCAAATTTCAGAGCTTCTCAACCCTTCTATCTCTTCCCACTGTTTTCTTTACAATATCTATCTATCTATCTATCTATCTATCTATCTATCTATCTATCTATCTATCTATCTATCTAAATTGGAGCTTTCCATCTCTCTTCTCTTCATTACCATCCTGATACTAACATCCTGTACAAATTCAGGCAGATTTGAACTTTCATCAGAGAACTGTAGCAGCTGCTGAGGAGGGAGAGGATTTTCTTTTTTTCTTTCTTTTACAACAATTAAAAAGAAGTATCTGACTGTTTCTGTGAAAACTGTGGACTGGACAACATCTTGCAAAAAAATATTTCTGGCTGAAAACTGGCAGTTGCTCCATCAGTATGACAGAATAATTAAAACCAGTATGACAATAATTAGCACTTCTATGGTTCTTTTCATCCATGGATATCAAAGCACTTCACAGAAACAAGTGCAGCTACCTCAATTTTTAAAGCTGAGCTCAGAAAAAAACAAATCAGAACTCTTTCCTTGTGGAAAATTCCAACAACTTCATCACAGGTATTAATTCTAAATTAGGGATAAGAGTTTAAATATTTTTAAAAATTCCAAAATCAAGAGCATTTAAATAATGTGCCAAGGTTGATTAGGAAATGTTGCTGCTTTTGATGAAGCCAAATGTTTTGCCATTCTGAATTTAGTGCATTTTGGTTTGAGTCTTTCAACAATACATCTGCCTGTGGGAAGGGAATGCCTCCTGGGAGCTGTAGTTCATGTTTCCCCAGTGAACTTGATAACTCTATTTGTTAGGTACTGCCTGTCTTCAACCTTCCCTAAGGCTGGGCCTGCCTGTCCTGATGTTCTGCAGAAAAATGTCATCAAAACATTCCTCCCTGCCTCTAGAATTGTCAGGGAAGAGGAGGGCAAGTCATGATTGCTACCTACAGGTGTCTTACCTCAAACCAAAGCTGCACATGTAACTTGCCAGAAGTTACATACCCAGATGCTTATTGATAAGGCACCCAGCTACCATGTCAATTATGACAAAAAGCTTCCTTCCTAGGAAGGCTGGAAACGTGCATGGGGCCAGAAGGAGCTTGAACAAGCTGGTGCTTTTCTAGGAAAGCCTGTTTATATTTACTGCATTTCCTTACCTGGCATGAGTGTTTCATGGCTTCACTCATGCTCCCCTTTCACATACACATGGACAATTTATCTTGGTGGGACCAGCTACAAGGCTGCTGAACAGGGGACTTTGATGACTGATCAAACAAGACAGAGCTGATTAAACTTGCATTGTTTTCTCTGACTGTTCCTTTAATAATTTCAGAGCAACAAACAACAGGCAGACTGCAGGTTCATGAGGGAGAAATCAACAGGAACCAGTTAATATTTCCACCAACCAAGCCAAAGTAGATATCTGCAAGCACAGGGCATGTGGCAGCTGGACAGTATCAGGTTCAGCTGATTATTCATGATTACACAAACAACCCAGATAACTCTTAAAACTCGACCTGGTAAATCAGGATGGCCGTATGTAAATGAACAACCACCTGGGGAAAATCATGTCCAAAGTCTGCTCTTACAAAAATATCTTTTACCTGGATTTTAGTGTACTTCACAGATTTCTTTTTCCACAGATGCTTCTGATACCATGTCTGACTGTAAAACCTGACAGACATTATATGGTGCTCCATTTTAGACGCTTATTGTATTAGCTGTTCACATGTATGTCAGGTCTCCAGCAATACTTATTAACTCTACACCTGGGCTACATCAATGGCACAGCTTAACCTCACTCGATGAAACCATCCAAAACCAATTCCAGCAAATAAGCAGAGCATCCAAATAAATAAATAAATAAATAAATAAATAAATAAATAAATGTTGCTAGGTAAAAGCCTAGCTTGTAAAAAGCTTCTCAGGACTATATTTCTCTACTTGTGTATTTGCATAACTGAAGAAAGAAACAGGACTTTCCCCAGCTCTTCCTGCAAGCAACATACTCCATCATCTGAAATTTGAGGTAGTTTGAAAATCTCCCTAATTTCTACATATAACAAGTGACAGAGGCATGCCTCAAACCTTTAATTCTCAATTAGGAACCAGGGAGCAGACGCTGATGCTTAGAACCCTCTTTTATGCAAAATGTATTAATTATATGTTCCTCTGTCAAAACATAAATAATATACTGGGACAGTGTCACCTTGTGGTTGTTTGCTGGCATAGCGGCCGGCTGAGAGGGGATACTCCCTGTACCTCGCCCCCAAAAGCCTTCACTCAGGAATGTCAACTTTGGGAATTTTTGAGGGGGATTAAACAGGACCTCCACGATCAGCCCCATCTGCATCGTCCATGCAGGCCTTAGCAGCTCTTGCACTAACGTGTCCTAAAATCCTCACAGAGGCATGAAGGCATTAAACACCTGGGACAACTCCACAACTTGCCCTGGCTACAAAAGACCAGGAGATATGTGAAGAAGGAAGCTACCTAGTTCCTAAACAGGAGCTGTGATGTTGGGCAATAAAATACCCCTCCTCCTGTTTTCAATCTCCTGCCTTGCAAGGTAAATTCCAAGGACTGGCACTGGATTTTGAAAACTGCTGTGTGTGAAGAGGAAAACATACAGCCCTAATTCAATGTTAGTACTAAAGCAAGGAAATTCAGACTCCAAATTGTGTTCTTAATGGAGAACTAATGGATGTTAATTAACCACCAATTGACAAATCACATATTTACTGTAGTTTAACAGGTCTGCAAATAAGCATGAACTCACTTACACATGTTTAAACCTTAATAAATACATTAGCAGTCATTGGCCACTTAAGTTGATTTTCAAACTGTCCCCTATAGTAAATCTAAAAGCATACATTTGGTTGCAAAAGTTATTGCACATTAATTAAACATTAGCTCATTGCAGAAAACTAAGTTGATGGTAAATGACCTTTCATCAATACTGGTTTATTACACAGCTTGTAGAAGCCGTATGCATAAATGAAGAAAAACCCACCATGAGATGCAGCTTTCTCTCTGCACCCTCACCCACACCTTTGCCAAGCTCTCCCTGCAAAGGGAAGGCTCCCAAGCCTCTGTGCAGAGGTGAGGAGGACCAGGGTGGCCTGCAGGAACATTACTGCTGGCAGTGCTCCAAGCAGCAGGTTTCCAAGAGTGATTTCACTGCAGGTAATCACGCAGCAGGATTTTAAAAAGTCCTTCTGAGCAGAAGGCATGAGATAGACAAGTAGGTCATTACACTTAGGAGGAAAGGTGGTGTGACAAATACCTGCATTTTGCAAATTTATTTCACTCAGTCCTGTGAGCATTTCATTTGATTCCTTTTCCTATCTTTCTCAGTTTGGACAATATGCCTTCTCTTCTGCTACTACATTTGCTGTCCATTAAAAATGGTGCAAGAAACTTCTGCGCAGTGTGCACATAATCCTGCATTTCTCCTCTCACCCTATTCCTTGATCCATCCCTTGAGGTTGCTTCTTAACTGGAGCCACGTATTTTGCCCTGAAAGCACTGTGTTTGCTTCCCTAAGGTCTGTGGTAAGGGTTAAGCCATTAGTGCATGTCAAATGCTTTAAGATTCTTAAGAAAATGCTGGACCTAAGGAAAAGATTAATACCACCTCCCTTTTGTATAATTCTTACAGGAATACATAAAACTAGTCCAGTGGTATTTATCCCAAGTTACTCCATTCTCCAAAGCTGTTGCAGAAGCCTCCAGTGGAGGGAGCTTAAAATAACTTGAAAAAGCTTTATTTTCAAGAGACTGACTTAATTAAGTCATTGTTTCATATTTTATATAAAACAGAGAAAAAAATTCAGGAAAGAAGAAGTGGAAATAATCATCATTCATCAAATGCGAAAAGTCAAGATCAAATGGTGAAGAAGTGTTTTCAGACTTTAAGAGAATACAAATAGTGTGAAATACAAAGCACAAATTAAATTAAGAATCATAAAATTTTCTCTGTTTGTACAGCTCAAGCAACGTTATCTAGATCCAATTTATTATCAGGCTCAACAACAAATAAACTCACATGATTCCCAGGCTGAAATAACCTTTACTCATTTCACAATAAAACTACCACAGGGGTCTGGTAAGTAAAAATGAATTATACCTGCCTGTCAGAAATAATGATGATAATCCTTCCCAATCCCACAACATCTGAGGATTACAACCACCTTTCCAGACAATACAGCAATCCCAAATACACAATGCAACACAAAAAACATATGTCTTCAACAGGTTCACAGATGGAGAAACTGAGGTACAGGCAAAAGAAATGAATCACTCTACATTAACAGTGTTACTCTGATCTCTGTTCCCACCTTGGCCTAGTCCCATGAGAGTGGAAACAACTCCACTGATTTCAGTGGATTTCTTTCATTTCTGCACTGCTGTCACCATCTCAACCGACGGATTGCAGCAGCACTCAGGCTCTGCAATTATGGACCAGCGTCCTCTTGTGATACACAAAAAGATCTGAACAAAATGGGATTTCCCTGTCCCAGTGTTTGCAATGGAGATGCAGTTGCATCCCTTTGGATTGCAATTTTGCCTGGAAAGGATGAATCTGTAACTATCCTGGCAATCCTCGCAGATTTGAGGATTGATCACCCATTGGTGGCTGGGATAAGTCTTCTCTAATGTTGAGGGTCTGTGTTGCATTCCAGCGAGTGAACCTGGGGAAGAGCACACAGGTGGTGACCTCCTCCAAAATGTGCAATTTTCCCTTTGGTATAAGGGGGCCAGACCCATAGTTATGAGAGCTGAAGCAAAAGCCTATTTTTAAGCCCTTGTAGGCACGTGCATGGGGGGCTTTGTCTCTGGTAGAGACTTAGCACAACAAAATCCTGGCTTGTCCACACTGAGTTCCCTCCAAGCATCCACAGGCTTGGCTCCAAACCTTTCATTTGGATAATCAGCGTCCTCAACCCAAACCTTCCCTAACTGTTTCCCTATCTCACATCCAGATTTCCTGCTGAAGTTATAGTGTTAATAACAAGAAGGAAGCCGAACAACAGCAGCATTTCCAGGAAACTGATACCTCCACATCTGGTGTACTTTTGAAGGCACCAGGCTGTTCTGCATTCACGAGGCACAACTCACATGATATCTGTCAGCCAAAGACATCCAAGTCAGTTGCACCAAGCTGCCTTTTTCTTCTCAGCTACAAACAACTGTGAAGTCTCCCTCTTTCCCCAGATGTTCTTGCATGCTTCATTGCAAAAAAAAAAAAAAAAAAAAAAAAGTGTCTGTCAAAACTGCCTGTGCCTCTTCCCAGGGAATCAGTAGCCAGGGGCAAGGTGTGTGGGTAGGGTGTCCTTTTTAGAATCTGCAGCCTCATTAAAGCAATTGGCAGCTGGTCTTGATTTGGGAAGCTCAGTGCCAAAGGGGCTTATGGGGTAACTAATGCTGTGGAGTCAGTGCCAGAAACTTCATAGCAAGCTTCTGAATGTGGTCTCTGGCAAGATCTATGCAATGTAATGACATTATGGCTTTGCCATACATTACATGCAAATTAGAAGAGGTTGGCAGCCATGCAACTGGCACAGCACAGCAGCAATCATCCTTACAGGATGTAGAAGGCAAGGCTATTCATCCTCAACCTGCACACAGGGGCGGGAAAGGGAAGGACAACCTCCCACAGTACAACTGCTTACCTCCTTTCCCCTTTGAACAATCTAATGTGGTGGAAGATGCTTTCTGGTGCCCAGCTCCTGCTGTTCCTACCTTATTTTTCAACTTTACCTGAAACTGTGATTTTTTTCTTCCTACATCTATCCAAAATTCCCTTCAAATGTCTGCTGTTCTCTGTCTCTGCTTCTCTGCAAGCATCCTCTCCTTAGCACTGAATAGCTATAGGATATGCACAACAAAATGTCTGTGTGCAGGTGCTGAGCAGTGATGGATGCAGACAGCTGGCTGGCCAGCCAGAACTTCACCTGCTTTGCTGTTGATGAGCTACTCTTTCTCTATATTAATTGCTCTTAATGTTTCCTCCCACTTAGGCAGCTATCTCCTCCTCTTTAACCTTTCCTATTTTCTCTGAACTGTTTGGTCTACAAAATCTACAGCAAACCTCCCCAAAATCACACAGCATATGATGTCCTCTGATGACAGAGGACAGATGTCAGCCTCCTGGTCCCCTATTTTCAAAGTGATGACTACTAATAATTTGGGGAGATGTTAATGAAGGGAGTACTTATTCCTGCTATATTTATTGTTCTTCTAGTATCCTTGTGACTGCAGAGACTCACAATTTCCATGATGCAGAGAGACAAACCAAGGCAAAAATACACAGAAACCTAAGTCAGAGCTCTTGCTACAAGATCACAACCAACTCACCTAAAGCCAAATGGCACCTTGATGTCAGCAATGAGCTAAGAGCGCTGGTATTCTTGTTCATGGCATGTACTCCCACTCTTGTTAGATCAGGCCTCTAACCTTACCAGAGTGTCTCTTTCAAAAAAGCAAAGTAGGTTCCATTAATAAAGGACTTTATTGTGGATACTGTAGGCTTGATAATCTCAAATGTCCAATCTGCTACCCAGCAAACTTCCCCCAACACACCATTCCTCACACTGCAGGGCTTCACAAGGCAACAGCCCCAAATGGTTCCACGGGCTGATCACAGACACCATCACACACTGGGACTCCACATTTGCAAGACAACCTAACCACCTTACAAGCTCCCTACTCTTTGCAAGACACCACCAAGGAGCCTCAAGGCAGAGAGAAGGCAGTAGTTAGCAATCTGAAAAGTACCCTGTTTTAGATATACAACTTGAACATTACCCTGGGTGTTGGATTAATGCACCTAATCTGTTGAATCTCATACAGCTGTACTCTTTTTTCCCCTACTGACTTCAGTGTTGCTGACTACACTAGAAAGCAGTATTTTAGTCTAAACCAGCTTTGGTCTTTAAAGTATCTCTGGATCAAGTCCAGGTCTTTGCTTCTGCAAACAATTTCATTATGGGCATTTTCAAAACCTGTGATGGGTAGCAAACCGTAGGACTTGGAGGAGCTGGAGGAAACAAATTCGGCTCCTTCCTCATGTCCGTAGGCACACAGTTGCCTTCTGATGGAAAAGCTAATAGAATAGGGAGTTTGGGATACTATAGCTCAGAAACAGCTTGAGTAGCAACACCAAGGATACCACTCTGTGTCCTGATCTGCTCTTCTCAACCTGTTTCCGGTCTGAGGGATAGCTCATTACGGTATCCCCATTACAGTAACAGGGATAGGGAAGCAAAATTCCTCAGACAACCTCCTCCACTTCCAGCTTGTGCCTAGACATCAGTGGAAGGAAAATGGTCCCTAAAAGCGAGCAACAATCAAAGTAAGTTTAAGTGATGAGTTATATTGCCCTAGTGACATTGACAAAACCAGAGGGGCGGGGGATAGCCCTTCACTAATTAAAAGCAGTGTCTGTTTCCCAGGTGAGATATAAGATGACTGTGCTGCAAAACTCTATAAAAAGAAGGAAGAAACACATGAGTTTGTATCTTGCAACACTTATACAGTTAGAGGAGGGAACATCAAGAAGATACGACAGACAAGGGCTGAAGGAGTCAAAACCCAATTAAAAACTGTCTGAGTAGCATTTAAAGACCGAGTAATATTACAAGGATAAACACTTGTCAAGTGAGAATTCTGAATCAGTTTATGAAGTTTTGTGCAGGAGTGACACCCATGTTGGAGTCAGGAAGGCCTTCATCCCACCTTATATTAGGTGTAGGTACAGAAAGGGGGGCACTTTGACCATTCCAGGTTGTAGGTAGTTAGACAGAGCCATGGCAGATGTGATGTTCTGGAGTCATGCAAAATTCAGTGACTATTATATTGATACGTGACAGATGTTACAGAAGCACAGAACATTCAAAGACCAGTGCATTAACTTTATAAATATTACATTCATCCTTATGGCTTTTTTAGCAATTATATCTTTGGTTCTATAGATAAACCAAAGTAAGTTTTCTGCACATCAGGAGGCTCTGCAGGGGGCTTCACCTTCCCATAGAAAAAAGACCCAAACCAAATGAAAAGTAAAAAAAAGTCATTTAACTTTTGACCAATATCAAACAAAACAACAATGCCAAAGTTATGAAACAATACGAGCTCCTGGCTGGACTTAAATATCTCTGACTTGAATTAACTTCCGGAGTGTCTTTGGGAACATAAACTCCACCTGTACTACAGAAACTTGTTGTTCCCAGGATCCAGGTGCATGCCCAAGCTGTGACAAAATGCCCACAACATATATTGTATTCCTCTGTGTGATTTTTTTAATTAGTTCTTCTTTTTTTTTTTTTTTTTCATGGAAAGGACAGCAGCTAGCAAGTGGATGAGATCCATCGTGTACATGTGTCAAGCAGAGGGTGACAAAATGCATGTGCTCTGAAATGCAAATTCTACTTTGAGAATCATCTGCAGAGCTCTACAGATTATTATTTTAAATTAGGGAGCCGATAACAATAGAGAAGGTAGTATGGAACTGCTGCACAGCATTGGTTTTGGAAGATTTTGATGGCAGTCAAGGTCTTGCCAAGAGCTGAAGAGCCATCCCCATCAGCTGCACCTAGGCCAGACTTACTGTCTCCCCTCCAACTGCTTGGTCATGGCTGAATCCATGGGTTCTAGCAGGGCTGGGCAAGTGGCATAGGAAATACTCTGCTAGACTCAACTCTGCTCACAGCCTCCCTGTGTGCCACACATTGTGTGGCATGTGAGTCATCATTCACAAGTGTTATAATTTCTACAGGTTGCTGTTTTCCAGTTGATCTCACCCTGACTTCTACTGCTGCACAAGATACCCATGCAAACAAAAGCTTTGTCAGCCACAAAGAATCTACCTTCCTTATTGCCCATTTCACATTATTAACTGCATGCCCACGAAAGGTAAGGAGATGTAATTGCAGTCAAGTTCCTCCTCTGATCCAAAGATCCTCCTGAAGTTCATTAACATTTGTACTGCAACTGCTGTTGAGCTTACCACATTTCCAGTCAAGATTTCAAACCAAATGAGGTTACCAAATAACGTCTTAATAGAGAATGTGGGGTAATTTATATATTGAAATTAAAGATTAAAGCTTAATCTTAATTAAATCTCACAAAAGTTCAGTAAAGCTGCCCAAATTATAAAATATAAAAAGATGTATTGATTATTTGAGAAATGGAAATCACATTTAATAAATACAGGAATGAGCCATTAAGGGAATGGAGAGACCAGAAAAAGCACTAACTGGTGATTAAAAGAAGATAAATATTTATTAAATGTTGCTGTGATTTATTAAGCTGTGTTGGGCTAAACAAATGTAATGTGATATCTGAATCATATCTCATTCTGATACAGTCTTCATTAAATCTGAAGTCTTGGCTTTAAATGGATATCATACGTTCCCTTCAGTTCTTAATCTCTTTGAACTATCAGTTTGATGCTGTGGAAGACGTTGAAAGTCACAGGGACTGAAGTCTCCTGTGTATCAATGAGGTTGTTTTGCACTACAGGTGAGCAGTCCCTTCCCATCCCATGGTACCTTCTTATCCAGGACCTGTTGCACTGTCCCTTGGTGACAGGGCAACATCCAGATTTTAAAGCCATTCTGTCAAAAGGCCAGACAGGAAGAGCACAACTTCAAATTTCAATCAGTCCTCCAACAACCAGTGTGGAGGTCTGGGACATCACACCTGTCACTGGTTTTAAAGCAGGAAAGCTGACTGCCATGCTAACCCAGCTGCTGCCCAGCAGAACACTAGTGCAGGTTGAGTGTGAAAAAACACAAATGCCTTGTCAATACAGTCAGTAGTCGAGCTCTGTTGATGCAGCTTTCCAATGAAAACAATAATCATGCAGGAGCTGTAAATTCATTCTGCCAAGGTTCAGAGAGCAACCTTATCTTGGGCCCCTCACAAGGGAGGTGAGAGTCTGGTACAGCATGGCACTGTATGCACATGAGGTGTTTGAATAAGAATGTTTCTTGGGGTTAGGCAGCAAGTTGTCTCTGTCTTAAATTCATTCTCATGCTCTCTTTTCAGACTCTATTTAGAAGAAGAGCTCCTTGTTGAAAATTACTGGCATAAATGAATTGCTGCTCATAATTAAATTTGCATAGACTTAAAATTATGTTACAGTCCTTCTTCCCAGTGCTACAACACTGAGTTACAGACTGCTAGTGAGACTCATTGCCTTTCCACTGTGAACCTCAAAAAACGTTATGTGAAAAGTAGCAATTGACTTCCACAAGTTTGCTTGAATCTGAACGTTTCAAGAACTCTAAACTTCCTTTCCAATGTCCTTGCTCCCTCACCAAAAGAAACAAACAAACCCCCAAAAAACAGGGGGGGGAAGGGAACAAACAAACAGATAGTCACATACTAATCCTTTTGCTTTTCCAGGGAATGAGAAATGAAAGCAGACTGAACTGGTCTCTGCAACCACTCACGCTGAACTTGAAGTTCTACCTCTTTCATCTATAATATCTTTTCTACAGTAACGTGAATGCAGGAAGTGTAGCAGTGGGACAGACAGGAGTAGAGAGGGCCAAAGCCATCTCAGATCTGAGAGAACTTGACATTTTAAAGGTAAAACCCAATCATTTCTTTTGGAAGTCGATCTCACTCTTCACTGACACAGGCACCGTGTTAAAAGCCAGGGTCCAGCCTCAAGGGCCAAGGGGATACATTAAGCCAGATTAAACATCTGATTTTATTAAAGAGCAGCTACGAGAGATGCCTCTGCATTTTGTGCAGCTTTCCTGTAGGAATTTCATGATAGCAGACTTTCTCGTGCAAGCAGGGGTCAATCTAGCACAAAGTAATTATTTTCAAAGTGTTTAGCTAGGAAAAAAAACCAACAACAAAACAAAAAACCAAAAACAAACAAATAAAAAAACCCACATGTCTTCAAAATCCTCACTACCAACACAGCCAAGCAGATTCCTCTTCTGGAACTCACTTTTGGGTTAAAAATATGATCAAAAAGTTCAAACCCCTGAAGCAATTGTCTCAGAAAGTTTTAAGCTACTGAAGATAGCGGGTTTAGCACCATAACTACAATAAACAGAGCAAATGAATAAGAGTCTTCTGGCAAGAATAAGCCAGAATTGCAGAGGCGGATGTTGCCAGTGAAAAGAACAGGAAGGTAACCAAGTGAAGAAACAGCATGAGGGGGATTATCCTTATTTGGAAGCAATCCATTCCAGCAATAAATTAAGCCAGAGATCTCTGTATCGGAAAACAGCAGGGCAACCTATTAAGCTAAAGGACAATCTGCTTTTTCTGTCACCTTTGAGCCCTGACTGAATGGTGAGAGAAACAAACACAGCAGAGATCAAAACGTATGTTATTTCAACAGCAGTAATGGTCGGCTGCATGTTACAGAGAGGGCAAAATTCTTTTCATGCACATTCCTAGAACAAATGCCTGATCTTCAGTGGTAATACTGCTGGACTGCAGTGGTCATAAAGATGAAATCACAGAAGACTACTTGGATGGAAGAAAAATGATAATTTGTGTTTTACGGCAAAAACATAGATGCTTTCACCCCAACTGCTGAGATGAGATGAGCTCAGGTGAAATACTCAAGGCAGAAGGTGAAGCTTTTTTCACAGTGGCATTAGAAGACATAGTGGTAAAAAAAGAAAAGAAATGCTATACGATTTTAGCTCAAAGAGGTCTCTGCATCTGCCAGCTGTAGTACATGACATTGTGTACATGCTGGTGTGTTCCAGGCCACAGGAAACAGCATTCACAATTATGGGATTTTTGAGAGGAAAACACAAACTCTGTTTCACAAGGATTCAAATTATAGAGAAGCAGATAAATAAAATGTACAGAAATGCACTGTGCAGAATAGGCAGAATACAAGTAAAAGAAGAACACTAGCAAATCTTTAGCATATACTGCTCATGCGCATAATCTGATCAAAAAGAACATTATTTAGAATTTTGATGGTGTCTTTCCACACTATCAGGTAGCTTCTATCAACAGAACAACTTGCAATGCCTCTTAGTCTTGCTGATGAGTTTTTGGCTTTACCCCCACTAACAAATGTTCTTCTAGTCAAAAGGCCCTAAGAGCTGCCCTGATGGACTCAGAGCTGACATGTCAGTTCCTCTGGTTTCCCAGTCCCAGGCCTTCCCAAAGAAAGGAGAGGTACCCAATGATCCCAAACCATGCACACTCCACTTGGTGATGAGCACAAACAACCTTTACCTGACAGATACTCAAGCATCTCCAGCTTCCTCAAGTTCCCACTGTGATACTCACGCTGATGCAAGGTTTTTTTTAAAGCTCAAATTAGGCTGACCAACACAAACAGACTGTGAAAAGGGCAGACTGTCAAAAAAGGTTCCTCTCTTTTAAGTAACACTGATGAAATGAGTAAAGTAATTCCTTGTTGCAGAGTTAGCTCTAAAGTGAACTCTTGGTTACACAGTACTCTGACATCTACTTTTCTCAGATCACTTTAAAGTCCAGCTGGCACTAGTAAAGAATCCCAGAGATGCTGCTGGTTGTTTCTCCTCCTTTTGGTAAGGGGACTCAAGGCCCAGCTTGTGCTCTGCTGTCCAGGGCAAAACAATTTGCTAGTCTGCATTCTGTTGCCTACAGAAACTACTTCGAAGGGGAGATACCAGCATCAGGTGAATAAGTCATACATGATCCCTAGCTATGTTTTCAGGCCTCTTATGGAATATTTTCATGATAAAATGATAAATGTTATTGCTTCCATTATCAAGCAGTTGATCTTTATCTGTCTATCTACGACAGGCCTCGTTATTCAGACAGTCTTGGGACGATTTCAAGGAGAGATCTTCCTATCCAATGTCAAATATACCAGCTTTCTGGACTTTTTTCTTTCAGCCCCTCCTAAACTGATTTGTAAAGCAGAGGCATGCAGCTCTCCTCCAACAAATCTCAGGGGAAGAGCTGAAATAACCCTGCATCATGCCATGTTCCTGACCTTGGGCTACCACAGGATGCTCATGTCTTCAATCCAAATTTTACAAAGGTAAGTTCCTGATCCTTCCATACCGGTCTTGATAATTACACGGAAGAAAGAGACATTCAGTAGTTAAGGAGATGGGGCAAAACTACAGGGCAAAATGGCTGAAGAAGTTGCCCTGAATTTGGCCTTTTTACAGCCCAACTACATGATCGTTCTTTCTAATCAGCACAGCAGAATAACTTAAGGGGATAAAGGGAGATGTTGGACTGGAGCAGAGCCTGGGGAAAGGGAGGAAAATGTTTTCTCCTTGCATTCATTTTGTTGTTTCCTTTCTTTCCTTCCTCACACACAAACGAGAATTAATCTATGCTAACTGGCAATAAATTTTAGTAAAATTCCCCAAGTGGAAACTGTTCTGCTCATGACAATGGAGGTAAGGGAAACCATTTTCCCTGAATGCATTAAAAGAGCCCAAGAAGAGACGGAGGCAGTTGCCAGTGATTGAAGGCAGCAATATTGTGGGAGCATGGTCTCCAGCAGCTCAGCTGCCTCATCTCTCAAACTTAGTTCTAGCCAGAAGCTTTACTCCAAGGGCTGATTGCACACAAAGATTTAAAGAATAGTTATCATGTTACTTTCAGTGTGCAGAAAGATAAGCTGCAGTTGGTTTTTATATTTCTCAGGGAAGCTCATCTAAGTTTCAATATTTTGGAAGAGGGTGTACTCATGAAACAAAGTGCACCTCATTAAACTCTTTAGGTAAGAATTATAGAATAATATCTGTATTTTTTTCTCATATTTGACACACATGGAAATGGTAGACCCCCTACTCTGGGTTTCTCCTAAGTATTGCTCTGTTTTGTTAGATGTGATAGTCATGCTATGACTCTGAAAGATCAAAAGATGTAACCAACTCAAGTCCTTGCAGATCACAATATCATGCTTTTTAATAGCACCAGATCCCTGATAAGGGATCTATCTCAAACCCAGAAAAGTGACTGGCCTTCTGGAAGGAACTTCAGCATGGAACAGATGAGTGGCAAAATGCAGCCAAGTGGGCACCAGGTGGGGTGTAACAGAGATGTGAGGTGAAAGTGAGGCGTCCTTTAAGATGTTTTTATTACATACACTGACATTACTAATCTACAAGCTGTAGGTCACAGAGATACCTGATCCTTTCAACTTCATTCTAGAAAAGCCCACTGGCATTCTTCCACCCTGCTACATCTATCTAAACAGCAGCTACCTTAAATAAAAAAGAGAATTGGCAGGTAATTAAATAAGATTTGTCTTCCTTCTGAAAACTTCTAAGAGGTTGTCAGCATTGGAAGGTTTATAATATTTGTCTGAAATAATGGATGTTTGGCACCAGTGCTTGCAAAAACTTAAGTGTGCAATAAGGGAACTCTACTAATCAGTTTAGGTTGAAAACAAGAAAATCACTTGAGGAATCTGAGAGGTATTCTGAGAGAAATATAGTATAATAAGAATTCTTTACTTCAGCATCCAATACAGCCTTACTTCCACATCTGCCAGCATCACTTCTTTAGGAGTCTCAGTATGCCAACTCCTGCTCTAGGTAAGCTTAGACCCTCCCCAAAGCAGAGACTCTTAAATTAGGTTAGCAGTGTCTTGAGAATTACGGTAACAAAGAGAGCTGTAGGGAAGAGTAAAAGCAACCTTACTCTAGAAACATCCCTCACAGCTGCAAAAGAAAAGAACAGCTATATCACGTAAGGACCAGAAATATACGGAAAAAGGGAAGTTGCCAAAATTCAAGACCTAACTGGGGAAGGGACAGGTCTGGGGAATGCAGCAGCTAGGTTTGTCAGAAGAGACTGAGATTGACTCATTTGACTAATACACTCCTAACAGCATGGGCTGTGGTTTCAAGGAAGTTGCATCCAAGAGTGATTGAGCAGCACCAGGTTACTCAGCTACTGCTGGAAACAGGACATCTTTCCCCACAGCCCACTGCCTGAATCAGGGGGGAGCAAACTCAATCCTCACAGATGCCAACTGAGACCTACCAACAAAAACATTTTTCAGACACTTTTCAAAGAAGCACATTATAAATAACACATTACTTGTCTTTATACATGTCAGTAATTATTCTCCTCTCATAAATCCATAAATCTCTCCTTCATACCTATTGCCATAAATCTCAGGCACATGCTATTGGCATTGATGATGCATTTAAGTGTATGATTGCCCTTGATCATCTCTTTCTCCCCTTTTTTTCATGTAAATACAACCCATAAGAGTTGGTTTGAGATTTTGAGAATATTTAAAATTTGTATGTATGCTGGCTATTCTATTATCTATGTTTTATTGACACACAGTTTCGTGTTTGCACTTTCAGTCACAGACAGAGGAAATACTTTTCAGATACTTGATAGCAGCCTGTTAGCATACTTATGAGCCTTTGTGTTCAAAACATACCAGATTTGGGACAGGAACTGTATTTCACCTCTAGGCGTTATCCTAACACTATAAATAAAATACAAAGCATTATAAGGATTTCAATATCCTTACATTTCCCTCTAGACTCTTAAAACTATCATCTGAGTTTTTAATAATCTACTTACTTGAAGTTTTGTGTTGTGTCACTCTTCAAGTTATCCCCCTAGGAAGACAATAGACTTGGTCTGTTTGAGTCACTCATAATGACTGAGCCACAATAAGCGACACTGGTTAGAAAAAACCTGTGTTGGAAAAACTCTATAAAAATGCAGTTATTTTATTTGTGGAAATAAAATAACTGTGCAGGTACACGTTAATCTCATCAAAGCTTTGCATGGCAGCATACTCAATTTGTTAAGATATTTTCCTAGAAATTAATTTCCTATCATCTGTTTGTTCTTGCCTTTCCAGCCTTCCATCCTGTTTGTGACTAATTTTTATTTTTATACCTTAAAGAAAACAACAACAACAAAAAAACCCCCTAACAAAACAAAACAAAAAAAAAAAAATACTCCAACCAGATGCAATATTCTGTTTCAGAACTATATCCAGAGCAGCAAAAATGGGAGCCAGTACTACTTATTGTGCATTCAAGAAATTAGCTGCTACAAACATTTGCTTGAGCCTGATAAACTGTTTCTCCAGCCCATATGCGGCTGCTATGTGTGTTCAATTTCAGTTTGGATAATTCAGAGTAATCCTATTATAGAGAGGCACAAACCACAAAGTTCTGTTCCGGATGACATGTCAAAGTTCAGCAGCACTTGCAATCAGGACTTCTAACTTTGGTCCAATTCTGAGTTAGTATTGATTTCTGATTTTTCCTAAACTGTCAAAAGCATGGCTGTGTCTCCTTACTGTGGTGTTTTGGAGGCTGATAAACACAAACAGTTAACATGCTTATGTCTTTGAGACCTGAAATCTGTCTCACTAAAGGCTCTATCAGAACTGGTATTTTGATAGAGCCCAAACAAATCTATGATGACTGCTTGTCTGTGAGCTTACAACACAGAGACAGAATTTATGACATCCCACTGATTTTCCCCAATCCATTTTGATTCAGAATTGCCATTTACACTGTTGCATATTTATCTCTTTCCCTCCCAGTTCTGACTCGCTTATTTTTTTAAGGAATACTTGGCCCTGGGAGCATATCCTATCAGTCTCAATAGAAAGAAGAAAAAAATAAAGGTTTCTTCTGCTGTAATTTAGTATGGGAATAACGAGAATACCAGGGCTCATTGGTAGGTACACAAACAGGCTGAGCAAATACAATCAGGTTGGGTAAGGAAGCATATTGTTATCCATATATTATGTTTTCATGAGTGTTACTAAGGCCTCCTGGCTCCCCACTCTACAATTTAACAGGACGGCAGATAAAGTCAGTGTGAACTAATGCAGAGGAAATAAACCCTCAGAATCCAGTTTTCCGAGCCTCCTTAGCTTGGCTGTCTCCTTCAGTTCTGTGCTGTCTCTCATGTTTTGCAGGTTTCTGTCAACTTATTTCCAACAGCACTTTTAAAAGGCAATATGTAATTTGAGACAAGGGCAACTTGTGTGAAAATGTAGTGGGTTTATCCTACAAGCCCAGAGCAGAGGTACCTACATTGATATGTATGAAGGTTTAACTAGAATATATAATTTCCATTCCTGCACAAAAGGAAGGCATTCCAATACAAACATACTCCAGGTGACATGGACGTGCTCTTATGGAAGCTTGTAAGACTTCAGCAGATTGTGGGTAGTCGAGGAGTTATTTGGACTTCCCCAGGCAGTATCAAGTCACTGATAAAAGTTACTCATAAAATTTGCAGAGATTCTGCTCCTGCTTTGAGCATTACTCTTTGATTATTCATGCATTTCCATGCTGTTGTCCTGTTTAGGGACCTATACATTATTCTTGGTGATAAAGATATCATTTTTAGTTTTGCTACCACCACTGGATTTTATCACTTGGTGTGAAGGCCACTCAGAATTACTGGCTTTCTCATGGCTCTACATCAGAATTTTTTTTCTTTTGCTCTTAACTGCATGTAGGTAGGAGTTTCCCAGAAATCAACTCTTCTGCCTTCCTGCAGAAATTCTTTGCTATTCTTTAAGCAGCAGTTGCAACCAGCTAGAAGAGGAAATTAGCCAAAACCTATGCACTATCTAGAGGGGATGTCTGCCGAGGCAGTCCCTAACCTCCCACATTTTTTCATTGGTGTAACCAATAACCCTGCAGAATCCTGCAGTTTATACCAAAGAAGGGAGTGGAGGTATCCAGATCCTCAGTGCGAAATCCACCTGTATTGACAATGAAGGTGGATGAGAGAGTGATTTAGGCACATGTCAAGGCAGTTCCCTCTTGACAATGAGAGATAAAGTAGTTTTAATTCCTTGGACACCAACCTAGGTAGACATCTAGAGTCTTTGCTTCAGCATTACAACAGTTCCAGAGAAAGTCAGCCATTAAAAAATAAAGAAAGAAGACTCTGACCCAAGAAAATATTTACCCAGCTCTAACTTCACCATGCTAGTATAACAGTTAGACATCTATCCAAACACACACCACCTTTTCCTCCAGTTCCTCATAATGGGCATTGATCAGGCCCCTCTGAACTTCTCTATGAAGTCCCTGTGAGACCTGTCCTGTCATTGATGTGGAAACATGAGTTTTACTGCAGCTACCCCGGCCTAAATAAACTCCCTGTGTCCTAATCTAGCCTAATTAAAAAAAAATAATAATAATAAAAAAAAAAAAAAAAAAAAAAAAGGTGAAATAAGGGAAGGGGAAAAAAGAGGGGGAAAAAGGAAAGACTGAAAGATTCTGGAAATAGCTGGAATTGTTCACGCTGAGCCATCGGGCCCTGAGATTTGAATAATGCATGTTCCATAAATCTAAGTGTCCCTGCTTGCCACATTTTAGAACAGGGAACAAAAATAATAGCTACTGTCCACACTTATCACCAATAATAAATTACAGGGCTCCTGTGTGTGGCAGCGATTAATGCAAAACGCAACCCAAAACACATAACTAAATAAATAGATAGTTTGACTTTCCTGGGGGTTATCTCTTTCCTTTTCTACACCCCTCTCAGAGTCTCCTTCCAGCCAAAAATTACACTGGGAAAGACCCATTCTTACAGTGTATCCCTTCAGACAGACAGGCAGACTAACTCATGGTTATATTCAGAATATACCGCAAGGCAGTCACTGGAGTGTACACACCTATGAGAACAGCAGACAGCAATATACTGTGAAGCTTTTAGGTTTTCTGCAAGACTACAGTCCTCCCAAAGCACCATCTCCCACCTGAAATGGGGCATGGATGCACCACTCCAAACACAAAGCTCCATACTGCTTCCCTGAGATCACAGTCAGATCTCCTGCTGATATATATATGTGAGGGGCAGGCTATTCTTTTGGCAATAGTTTCTCTTCAGGCTCTTAGTAAGGGATTTCTTGGCCATTCTTTGGCTCTGAAGTAGAAAAATTGATAGCAAGGAAGTTGCTAGAAAACAATGCAAGGATAGGGCATAAGGGTAAAAAGGGTCTACAGAAGGTCCCTTATAGAATTGATCTTTGCAGTGTAAGACTTCCCTGTAATGATTCTACAGTGTTCTCATTTTCACATGAATTGGGAATGACAAATTCAAGAAAAGCTTCACTCTTCATTACCCATATCCACTAAGTAACGATGGGTCACCTTCACAGGGATAAGGGGAAGAAAGAAAACTCAAGAAACAATACAGAAACCAAAAATGATTGGTCATGCAAAGGGAAGGTGTGTGCAACTACATGGGCTAAGCATCTACTTTAACATTAGCAAAAACTCCCCCAAAAACCAAACCCCAGCCACTAAAGAAATTTGTCTTAATTTTAAAAGGTTAGATAATCTAGAGAATAGGCAGCCATTATAAGCTCCTGAACACTTACACAGAACTGTAATCAGAGCTAGACCATGGATGGCAGTTCAGAGGTAAATAACTGTATCCTATTCTTTCTCTTAATCTTTTAATTCTTACATATACAATTTGAGTGAAAAGTTGTTTTTCCTTTTACATTAGCTGCCTTCTCAGCTTTGCCGGTCTATTCCCTCTGAGGATATAGTCATCTGTCTCTTGAGAAATCTCTTTCAGCTGAGGCAGTGTTCCCTTAGAGAAGCCATTCCTGTTTATTGTATGGGGTTCTGTGTAAAACTGCCTTGGGCATCCTCTCCTTTTGCAACTGTGAAGCAAGAAACAGAGCTGGAAAGGTCACAAGAATCAGAATTAACCACAGGAGAGGGGATACCAAAACATCTATAAAGGCAGCTCAGCTGAAGCTTAAGGCTCAAGGTACAACAGTGTTTTTTGATCTGACCGAATGTCAGTGGTACCTGTCATATGCCCTCTTCTTCCTGCAAGGGTTCTGTGCTCTTTCCTGGTCCATCAGTGTAAGTCTGCCTGCTACACTAGAGACAATGCAATTAACAAAAGCAAAATAAGAAAAGAAATTGTGTGCTCAAGCCACTGAGGGTGAGGTAACTCACACAAATGAGAGCAGGTAGGAAAAAAAAATGTAGCTTACACACAAAGCAGACACTATTACGCTATTATTACTATTTCTATTAGCTATTCATTACTCATATGTTGGTATTATAGTAGGATCCAAAATCCTCATTCAGTATCAGGGCCCCATTGTGCTAGTCTCTATGCAAATATAAAGACAGCCAGGACAAGCTCACAATATAATTTAAGACAAGACCCAGCAGGTGCATGTAACAGAAATTGGACAAAGGTAGGGCAAAAAGACCATGTGATTTCACAAGCTAATGGCATATTGCTGAATGCTTATTCCTGGAACATCTAAAAGGTTATGGCTTAATAACCCTCAGGGATGCTTCTTATGGCTTTTAATCTCTGACCTCCTGGGTAAGGAGTAGCAGCACAATAATATTTCCCTTAGTTAAGCGAATGTCTAAAACGTGCTTAATCAGTAGCCCATTAACTCTCCACTTGCCTCATTAGCATGTTTGTGCAGCAGGTATCTCTGCCCTACCACCACCACAGGTTTTTTACATTCTGGTTTTGAATGTTGCCAGGCAAGGTGTAGTGCCATGGAGCACCCTCTAGAACCATTTTATATCATCAGTCCAAATGTTTTGAACATATGGCACTATCCCACTGCTGGTTTTGTTAGAATTAAGAGGTCTCCTCTGCTGTCTGCTTGACCATTATACATTTATATATTAGCAACTTTTTTTTTAACTACTGATAACTTTTTTTCTTCTCCCCATTCATAAATGGTGCAAAGAAACCAATTACTAAGCAAAATGGTGCTGTTGGCTGTTCAGTCTTTCCAGGCCCCTCTTTAGAAATACCTATCTCATTGATCCCATTTGTACAGCCTTTAATAATAAACCAATAAAAGATAGCCTTTACATCCAATTCACCTGTGCTCTGTTTAAGATTTCAAGAAAGATCTGTCCAACTATGCCAAACAGAAGGCTTACCCACTCCTCTCACCACTTTCAGGAAGCCATGTCAGTCCTAATCTTCCTCAAATATGAAATGAGAACAATATTCACTCCTCTTTCATGGCCATCAAAAATTAATTGAAAGGTGCACAGGAAGAAGTTTGAAACTGAAAAGCACTCAAAATTCTTAAAGATGACATGAAGTTCAAAGAAACCCTGATGACAACAGCTTGCTATGTGCCTTTTTTTTTTTTTTTTTTTTTGATGGAATTTTGACCCTTGCATCAAAAAAACTGTTTACCCTCTAGGTCTGTGGCTGAGTATGGCTTATAAGCACTCAATATCTAAAATATAAATATGCTTTAGTTGAAAAGTATTCAGTGTTTGCTTTGTGCAGGCTCTTTACTCTTTCACTGGGAAAAATCAAAGCATCTTCCGGTAGTAAGGCAATGATGTGACTGTCATAGATCATTTTCTTTTCCTCACTTGTTCCCCTAGATCAACTGCAGTACATTTGAGAGAGAAGGTGGATTACTTGTTTAGTTTTTGTTTGGTTTTTTTCCTAGCAGATCATTTATATATTTTGCTGATTGTATACATGCAAAGGATACTCAGAGAGAAAAAGCAGAGGAAGAGTATGACACTTGGAACTGAGAGACTTGTGAGGGAGATTCATCACACGGCTGCTAAAAAATTAATCGAAACCAACTGTCTCGTACCCCAACCAACTCTAAACTTCAAGAGAAGCCTATGCTCTGCCCAAGAATGAGCATGGTGGGATGTGGCTTGTGCCTTGACAACACGGCAGGTGTGCTGGTTCATCTTTCAGGACAAACATCAAATCCTCAATTGTGACTTGATATTATGCAGGAAAAGCAAAGCTGATCTGGTTGCCTCGGCCTTTTCAGTGCTAAGTAAACAGATATACCTTTGGTCCAGCCCCTTGTTCATGTTTGACTCCTAGCCAGCTGCTTTTTACTTGGCTGTCAGCTCAACTAAGGGTTAAAAACTTGTGTCTCAATTGCAGGATAATGGAGTGAGAGACTTGTCACTTGAGTTCATTTAAGGACTGAACAGAGATGCCAGAGATATTTACTCCTCTTCAAGCATCTGAGTGAATCCTCCAGTTACATCCCAGAGCAACCATTAGAACTGGGAGCCACGTGGACCAGGCATCTCTAAAAGATCTAGTGCAATCAACTATGATATTCAGATAACCTTGAGTAAACCAGAGCTGCAGATACACCCTTTTATGCTAACTTGAGAACGCACTCTTTCCCTAAACGACAATGGCATAGGGGATGTCTGCCATTTACATCCAGGTTTATCTCAGTTTAGCGGCACAAGTAGGAGTCTGAGCATCTTAGATTATTCGACAATGAAGAGGGAGACTGACTGACTGACAGATTAATCTGCAACTGTTACAATTAACACTTTCAAAGATCATCCTTTTAAATTGGATACTTTAATTTTATGCATGAGTTTTGTATAACATCGCTTATACCAAGTTGTAAGTTAGCTTCTGATACATCTCTGAAGCTCAGATACAGCCTATGGTGGGGAGAAAGTCATGTTTTACCTCACAGGTCAGGGCTTTGCTCACTATTTGGTCTGAATAAAATAAAAAAAACCAGCCCAGCCACTGTGAGTCTTCGCCTTTTTAATTTTTTTTCTGCTTTTTGCTTTTTGACTAGCAAAACATATCTGCCCACCTAGAACAACTGGCAAACAGAGGTTTAAAACACTCTTTGTCTTCACAAGCATGCAGTAATGAATATTTTCTCTTTTCTAGCCTCTTTCTCCACTATTTTCTTTGAAAGCCAGCCAGACTATTTAGTCCATGGATTGGGTTTGCTAATTTGCAAGAGGCTGAAATAATTTCTCACATTAAGAAATTTAAGATAAACATGCTGAGCTCTCTCCCCCCTTTTCTCTTTCTTGATGGTTTCTTTAATCTACAATAAATGCCATTTTGGACTGAAAGTCCTTGTTTTGAGTGCAGAGACACTGGAGACCACTATGGAGAAATGAACTTGCAGAGTTCATATCTACTAGCTAGAGACGTGGCAATGAGCCTGGACCTGGCAGTCAACCCCCAGGAATTGGGCATTGAGGCATTCTGGGAAAGTTCACCTCTGTAACGGGAAGTTTGGAGCTTCACTCAGTTCTGGGCAGGCTGCCTGATGCAATAGGGATCACTGCAGTCCAGAGTGGCCTTTGGGAAGCCAAGTACTGCCAGTCTATCATTCTCCTATGGCTTTTCTTCTCTTCCTCCTCACTTTTTGTTCTAGTTTCTTCTTTTGTGGAGAAAGGGGAGAAACTAAATTTCATAGGCTTTTTTTTTTCCCCCCTTTTTCCTGGAATAACCTAAGCCAACCACAAGGGCTTGGATCTAAGCAACCTGGAAATATAGGAAGAGCAAAGACGAACCTTACGCCCTGGCTCTTCAGGTCAGCTCCCAACATAAGTATCTTTCGCTATCTTTTATCTTTGGAGGATACTGATTTTTTCTCAGACTCCTGCATTTCCAGCCCTTTTCATTGTTTTCAAACAAGTGTCCTGGAGGACAGCCTGGATCTATGGTGTGCCTTGCACTATAGGTCTATAGACTCCTGTGGCTGACTTGGGGAATATACTAGGCATTAGAAAGACTTCAGATTTTAGTTTTTGTCTTACTTGCAAAAGGGCAAATACCAGCCTGAAAGACATAGATTCCTATAAAAGCTCTGTTGCTTCTGGATATACTACACCCTGGCTCCAGCAGTGCTAAAAATAAAATAAAATAAAATAAAATAAATCAAACACATTAAATAGACTTCCTTGTTAGGAAACCAATAGCACAAAGCCAGTGTTCCAGGAAAATGTGAAGTACTTTAATTGTGTAAGTCTGTTTTAAGAGCATTTCAGCATATCTCATGCACAACTCCGTCTGTGACTCAACTTCTACCTCCAGTAGTCTCATTACACAAACAGAGGTAGAGCTTGGTCTTCTGCACTGTGCCACAATTGCTCCATAGGAACAAAAAAACCCCTTCAAGAATCTTTGCCAGTGTCAGGCTGCTCACAGCTGTTCCCAGCAAAGAGGTTATAGAGTTTATTGGGAAGATATTTCCTTTTCTTTTTAAGAGTAGGACAACTAATTTTATTTTTTTCAGGTAGTGTACTGTAAACAAAACTTCCACTCAATAATACTACACAGGCAGGGAATGACAGCAACATACTACAGGAACAGAGGAAGGCACAAGCAGACACTACTGTGATTTCACACAAAAACACAAAAAGTTGCATGCCAGGACCTAAAATTTTGCATTGCAGCAAGATAAAATGTGAAACAAAGGGGAAAAAGTATTTAAGAAATGAAACCAAAAAGGCAAAAAGCAAAGGCAGGTGGGTTATATGTAAAACACACTCAACAATTAAACCATGAGATTATGAGGAAAATATTTCAGAAAGCAGGAGGAGGGCCATACTGCATTAGCTGTTAACAATGCACTGGAGCACATTTTCTAGCAGCATCCAGCAGAGACTGTAAGACTCTTCAGCTTTCCACTTATCAAAGTGATAATCCTTGGTTACAAACCACCTTTTTTTCCCCTTTTTTTTTGTTTTTTTGCTTTTTTGTTTTTTTTTTTTTTTTTTTTTTTTTGGTTTTTTTTTTTTTTTTTGTTTTTGTTATACCCTAGTGCAGCTCTACCTTATTCCTTTGCAAAAGAACTGAAAGAGCTATGATAAATATCAGCTCCTCACACAGGTCTCTGTGGGTACTGACTCTGAAGCCTAATTATGTCAATTTAAGTGTCAGTATTGTTAACTTGTTTGCAGCCATTCATTCTAACAAAAACAGCTGTCTTCCCTAGAATAATGGGCAGAGTTTCTGACTAAGGACAGAGCACAAATAGAATAATTGACAGTGTCCTCCCACTCCTCCAACTCTGGGGAGAAGCCAAGGTAGGTGGGAGCATGAATAAGAAAACGGAATGGTAAGCACATTGGAATGGAAACCTTTGATATTCAGTTGTCGTGATGAATTACAGACACTGTGCAATTGTTCTGCCAGTGTGCCTGTGCAGCACACTGATGGCTGGGTCTCAAAGGAGCATGTGGTGCCTGTCCTTACTAATACCTTATAATGCCTTCCTGCTTGCCCAGGTACTGGAGGTCAACCTTAGCAGTCCAAAGATCCCATGCATTTGTTTGGATGCTGCATGCTGGCTGGCAAGTCTGTTGACTAGACAGCAAGCAGGTATTTCATAAATCTTATTATTTGCTTTGCCACTGCCTGAACTTGCTGCCAGCTATCCTCACATGTTAAGCTCCAGCACTCTCCTGTATCCAAGTATCTCAGTAATGCAAGACATGAGTAATGAAAACAGCCAGGCATTACTTCTAACATTCAAAGAGGTCAGGCCTGAACACTTGCTGACCTTTATGAAGGCCAAGCCACAGATTCGATCAGGCCTTTGTCCCACACCAGAGAGGAAGAAAACAGGAAGGAAGGAAGGAAGGAAAATCGGTGTTATAGACTTTAAGAGAAACAGCAGTGAAGCTCTGCAAGATGGTGAGCCACCTTTTTTGCACTGTGCCTACACACTGCCTAGCACACAGTGTCCTGGCACCTACCTGTCCTTCTTCCTGAAGTGCTAATGCTAACAAACTAATACAAGGTGCTTCTAAGGGCCAAGCAATCCCATCAGCTGTGCTCTCCTACAGGGCACTGAATACAGAAGGCACATCAGACGTGCACTTTCTGTCCTTCACCGAGGCTCAGGTATCAAGCAATGTACATCAGAGAAGCCAAAATTACTGTGAAGGGAATGGTACCTACCTCAGTCCTGATACATCAGAGCTTACCTCCCTTCCTTCTTCCAGCACCAGTCCAGGTAATTAACACTAAGACACTCCTCTCCACACAGATTCTGGATGCTTTTTAAGAGGTTATTATAGCCAAAGGTGCTGGCAATGTCACTCACAATAGCTATTCACTAGATTGGGCACATGGTGTGACTCTTGGGAACGGTTCTGTGCAGGGCAGGGAGCCGGACTCAACAATCCTTGTGGGTCCTTTCCAACTCAGTGTATTCTATGAGTCTGTAATTGGGGATTTAAGGTGAAATTACCTCTCCAATCCAACGTGATTCCACAGCATTCCTGCACTGCATAGTTCTGGGGGTGGAGCAATCCCAGTGTCTTATTTCTGAACAACTCTGCTCTGTGTGCAATTCTGATAGACAAAGAGGCTGAACTGTCATTCTATTTCACCTGGATTTGCTGTGTCCTAATTTTTTCTACAGGATACACAGGGCTTGTTTCAAACTAATTGCATCTGCAAAACACGTTCTTTAAGCTTGTAGATGTGATGGAAATAACTTTTGTGCGTCAACAGTTCTGTTAGGTGGAGTCATCAATTGTCAGTGACAGACACTCTTGTATTAAATCAGAGTACACGTTTTTGCAGAGGACCAAGCAGAACAGAGATCAAGCACTTCCTTTACTGATTTATAAAAATGTACATTTTGGACTTGCAGAAAATAAAAATAAATCTTCCCTGAAATTCAAATAGAGATGATTTCTCAGGAGAAAATAATATTTAAAAAGACAAAACCAACTAGACTGAGAACAAAACCAAGTATTTTTCACTGTAGCATTGACTTGAAAAATCAGTATCTCTCCAACACCAGTGAATTCCCTCTGCAATCCCAGGGTAAGGGGAGCATGGGAAGTGAGACAGGGTGCAGCTGGAAGGAACCCTGTCCCTCTTGGGCTCAGTTTGTCATTAGAGGCCAGATGGTAGAGTTTAAAGAAACTCAAAAGCTAATATTACCTCAAGCTCCTTTTAAATTCTCTGTGGGGGTTTGCATAGGGTTGACTCCTAAACCAAGGAGCCAACCCCAAGTTCATTGCTAACACCATCCTCAGCTGCAGACTCTGGCCAGAATGGAAAATCCATAGCAGAGAGTGTATTTGTGCAGCATGCCCATCAGTCAGGCTTAAACAAAAGGGAAAAATTCAGGTTCTCATAACTTGACTGGTGTCTCTCACCAAGGCAGAAGCAGACTTGTGCCTCATCTTTCTCAATTCTCTTTTATATTTCCAGCCATAGTGTCTTTTCCTTACACAGCTTCTAAAGTCACTGCAACCAGTTGGAATAAACCAAGCCTTTTCAGAGCTGCAGTCACAGAAGGCTGAATTTTATTTTCTTTCAGTCATGGAAAAATATTCAGGATCATCAGAGCCAACTCCAAACAGAAAAAAAAATAAAAGTGAGAGTCACCTTTGCAGTGAGGTGGTTTAGGTTTATTTGGCTTATTTTGAGGATTACAGAAAGCAAGTAATTTCCAGCTCAAACATGCTGCAGTTATTGCCACAGAATTTTAACGCTAATACACATCTTGTTAATTTTATTTCACTTTTTTTTTAATGGGGTCCAAACCGTAAAAGCCTACCCAAGATGGGGAGTAATGAAGTTTTCATTCATTTTAGTGAACTAATGGATGTTATAGAACTAAGGATACAGAGAGTGAGTTAAGGGAGGGGGCAAGGGTGTGGGAGGGAGTGGAAAAGCTCTCTTTTATCCCAAAGGCCAGTATTGTCTCCTGGGCCTGGGATGCAGAAATACATGCCCATAACTGGCTGGACAAATAGGAGAAGGGTTCTGGCCCCTAATACCTGGGCTGAAGAATTAAAAATGGTAGTGTGGGGTGTGGGTAAAGTGGGAAGAAACACTGTGGAACTGCTGCTTTACCAGAGCAAAGACAGGTCTCTCTCTCTGTGTGGATGTGGATGTGGAGGCCCAAGTCACCTTTTTGACCTAGCCTTTCCATATTAAAATTCTTCATTACCTCTGTGCATGATCTTATGCATGATCTTCTTCTCAGAAGAGACAGAAAACCTAGAACCTATTTGCTTTGTGCCAGTGATTACAAAAAGTAAGATTGCATGAAATGGGTCCTCGGTGCACTGCCAGGCCATGCACACTTCCAGCAGGAAATTCTGGGTGGCCAAGTATGGGTAATCATGTTTGACTAAGGTCAGCCTGTGTTGGACCTGTAATAGCAATGTACAGGATCAGAGTAGCACAAACAAATTTTTGTTCTCTGTACAGCATATCCACAGGTTTCCTCTGCAAACAAATGAAAATCCTGTGACTACCAGGTCACCTTAATATAGAGTCCCTTTTGCTTTCTGTTTGATCCCTTCTGTCACCTTGAAGATTTCAGCTAGCAAAGATGACATATTTGCCCTTTCTTCCACAGAGCAGCTTGGGAACACAGCTCATTCTCAGCACTGCATTAAATCAGAAGCAAACATGAGCACTGGGAACAAGTATCCCAGAAGTTAAAGAAGGGACTAATACTCCCCATCTATGGAGAAAACATCTTGGTCAAATTTTCAGAGAGCTGTCTTTCTGTGTGCTCTTCTCCCCTGAAAGAAGCAAGGAGTAGTAAAGGGAACTCAAGACTCTTGGGAAATGAGAGGGAGCCCCATGGACACAATCTCAAGAGAAAACAAAGAACAACGGGCAGAAGAGATGAGACCTATAAAATAAAATTCCCCTAAGTGGGACTTATGGGGGCCATTTATTCCACATAGTGATATTTACTGCCTTTCTGCAATGTTTGCACTAACTGGCAGCTCTGGCTAGCTAGACTGCTGTGTCAACATCTGCAGGTGTGAGCATGTGCCTGTGTGAAGGGAAAGGGATAACAGGAGAGAGAAAAATAAAATAAAAGGAAAAATGGTTTTGCTTTTTGCCTTTTTCTGTATATTTTTTACCTTCTGCAGAGTAGAAACCTTTCTGTGCTGATACCAGGAGGAGATTCCTAATGATTAATTGATTTTACTGTCAAATGCAGCAAGTATGTGCACGAGCTGTGCATATGTGAGGGACACTGGCTATTTTTTCCCTAACAATAAAACTTTTTTTATTCCCCTGATTCCCAACAACCTGCAAAACCCACATGCATGAACAAGGAGAGGAAGAGAAGCAAACCAAAAAAAAGTGTAAAAACCCTGATACATCAGAAACACAGCCTATCCTGTAATTCGAAGAAATACACAATTTTTCTTGACCTTTAGAGGTTTTCAGGCTTGAGTGAAATGCAAAAGCTGAGAGAACCTTGCAAAGCTTCACTGCTGCCCGATTACAGCTTCTCCTGTGCACTTTTCTCAGCAGTGTTTCTCATCTCACACTGTTTCACACATGTCCTTGCAGAAGCACAATATTTCTTCATCTAGTAACACAGAAAATGCTTCAGGTTCAAATCCTACACTGTTACCTCCAGCCATGCCATGAACAATACTCTCTTCATTTTACATGAACTCAAATACATTATTAAGACCAGCAACAGCCTACTGCAAAGAACTAACAGATTTTCTGCTCTGCTTTCCTTCAAAAAAATGAAGCTCCAGCTTCATCTTTGGAGACATCCCTGAAGAGCCAACCTCATCTCATTTTTGTTGGTGATCACAAGAATCTTCAACCTCTGGTGTCCCAGCTATCCTGTAATGATCCTCATGACATCTCTGGCAGGCAGAGTAAAGTGGTCATTCCTGGAAATCCAGTTGCTAAATCCCTAAACAGACCTTGAACCTGTAGGTGCGCATAGCAGTCATAAAAACCTCCACCTGCCTTCTGCTCCAAAACCATCTGGCACTTAAGGTGATTCTGTTGATCTTTACGCTTACACATTATTGAAACACCTATATTACTGCAACTAAGCACATGTATAACCATTTAAAACTGGCAGATGTTCAGAACTTCCTCCACAGATATGATCTGGCTAAATCTGCATGCAAGATACTCCCCCCTCTGCCTGAATTTCTGGGTGTTAGAGGCAGCGCTCTAAATCTTTCCATACTGCTCATTTAAGATCATCTCCTAAGGATCCCCATCCAGTGGCACCCTGACATGCTTGAGGGATGGGCCCATGCAAACTTCATGAAGTTCAACAAGGCCAAGTGCAAGGTGCTGCACCTAGGCTGGGAAAATCCCAAGCACAAATACAGGCTAGGCAGAGAATGGATTGAGAGCAGCCCTGAGCAGAAAGACTCAGTCCTGGTGGAAAAGAAGCTCACCATGACTGGTAACATGCTTGTGCAGCCCAGAAGTCCAACGGTATCGTGGGCTGCATCAAAAGAAGCATGGCCAGCAGGACGAGGGAGGGGATCCCCCTGCTCTGTCACTCCAATACTCTCTCATGAGACCTGGCCTGGAAAACTCTGCCACTCTGAGGCCCCCAACACAAGGGGGATATGAATGTCTTGAAGCGAGTCCAGAGGAGGGGAACAAAGGACAGTCAGAAGGCTGGAGCACCTCTCATATGAAGATAGGCTGATAAAGATGGGGCTGGAAAGAAAAGGCTCCAGGCAGACCTTATAGCAGCTTGCCAGTACCTGAAGGGGGCCAGATTAGATGCTGGAAAGAAATTCTTTCCTCTGAGGCTGGTGAGGCACTGGAACAGTTTGGATGCTCCATCCCCAAAAGTTTTCAAGGCCAGGATGGATGGAGGTTTGATCAGCCTGGTCTAATGGAAGGTGTCCCTGCTCAAGTTGGGGGGCTCAAACAAGATGATCTTTGAAATTCCCTTCCAATCCAAAACCATTCTATGATTCTATGATCACTCCTACCCTCTCCTGACCAGTCAATCTGAGCATTCAAAGCATACTCAGGGAATGTTATATGCATTCACATTTTAGTCCTGCATCCAATACTTAATATGAATAAAAGTTGATCAACTCAAGAAAGTTGAATCTGTTTTATTTTGCACAAGGACATTGCTATTTCCAAGGGTAGAAACAGGCATATAAAAAAAAAAAAAAAAAAAAAAAAAAAAAAAAAAAAGAGACCTTTTTTCCACTGAGAACTCCAATTTTTACATTAAGATTTATCATTCAATAATGAAAAAGAAGAATTTCACATGACATTTTTGTGATGTTAAATTTGTTAAAAGGAAAATTTTATAACAGAGCTAACCCTAAGTAGATGGAGTTTTGTCATAAAATAAGAGGACTAAAAAAAGGCTGGGGAAACTGTCCTATTTTTTCTAAGGGCACTTTAAAAAAATCCCAATTCCTATAGACTATAAGACAGTAGCAGACAAAGACTCAATAACCTCAGATCTATTAAAAATAGAGTTTGCTAACTTCCTAAGTGCCATAAGTGTATTATTATTGTAGATGATATTTCTGTTTTTCTAGAAATTGGATGTCATGTTCCAGACTCATTTCAACTTCTTATGTACAAGGTTTGGAAGAGTGTGGAGAACTTAATCTCCAATTACCTTCCAGCCCCTTCAAGCAGAGTTTCAATGTCTCATTTTACTGGTTGAAACTCTTATGCATTTATGCAGTCCCCAGCATCCTAGATTCAATAACATTTGTATGTTTGCAACCCTTCTTCTGATTTAAGAGAATGCTACAAATCCCCATTTCACAAAGAGCAAGATACAAAAGAAGTAAAGAAGTCATGCAATAACTAATAAAGACCACAGGGACCCAGGCCTTCCAAATCTCTGTTTGTGCCCTAACCACCATATTATTCCATCCCACATTGTGCTAAATCTTGTATAGGCACAACCTTATTCCACATGGGTGGTGATAGCTTTAGTGTTTCTTCTTTGATGAGAGGATGTTCATCCAAATATGAGGAAGTGGGAAAAGAAGAATGAAGGGGAGAACCTTCGCCTCTTAAAAGTCTATATAAGTCACAGTGCAGAGGCAAGGAATCGGGCTAGAGAAGAACAAAAGGTTTTCATTGAAGAGAGAAGTTTAAACACAGAAGTGCCTTGGGGTGTAGGGTTCCAGTGCTGCAGGGTTCAGGCTTTTTGGGCTTTTTCTGCAAATATACTGCCCAATGAAGACAGGTCTTCATTGTGGAAAACCTTTGTGGAACTCTTAGAGTGGATAATTCCACTTTGGGAAAAAAAGAGGGAGGAGAAGGAAAGCAAGCCAGCTTCTCTGCTCTCAGCTGATGTTTCAGCTTCTAAGCATTTGCACTTGAAAGTCTTTGAGCACCTTTGAAGTTAGATGTGAGAGATTTTCAGACACTTTCTCTACCGATGCTCTGAGGACCCCAAATTTTACAAGGTGGCTTCTAAAATAAATTTGTCTCCATAGCATCCTCAGTTCACCTCATTGACGTATATAACCACTGAATCTCTACAATCCTTCCTGCAATAATCCTCTCCCTAAAAATCCCAGGTATTCAACTTCTAGAATTCAGGTACTCTGTGCAGAGTCCTTTTCATCCTAGAAATCCCTGCAGGTAAATATGCATTACCCTGCACTTCAGAAGTTTGGAATTTGGTCTTTGGGATAAACTTTACTCTTTCTAATGAGTTATGAAAACACACGGACCATGATGTCTGGCTACAGAATAGTGGACACTTAAGAGCCCTAAAGGACACAAAATCAGTGTAAGTGGTATTCAAGGAATAAAACTCAGTCATCAAGACCTAGAGCTGGCCACCTATATAGATAAATCTGATGCAGATCTAAAATACCTCATGATAAGGAATATGTTTTCCATGGCCATGTTGCATTCAACACTGTGAGTTTCTGAACTGCCAGTTCTATGCACTGAGCAATCTCACAGCAGTCCCTGTCTGTTGCTGTCTCACATGCAGGCTCTTCTTTCTCTTCAGCAGGGCAACACACTAGCCCAGTTTTACAACACAAGCCTTTTATTTTTCCCTCTTTCAAGGCCCCATACTCTATTCTGCACCACAATCTAAGAGCAAAGCAAACAACCAAGCCAAGAGGACAGTACAGCTATAAAATTATCCCACAGTCTCGAAAATTTCAGCCAGTCTTTGTCTCCTGCAGCACAGCAAATTCCACATGCCCTCCCAGCGCTGCAGGGAGGAGTATTAACCTATTGGCAGGTATAGCCCACGGTTTCTTTTGCAGAACCCAGCTGCGCTGAATAAATAAATCACCTGCGGCCATTTATGTGCAAATAACCTGTGCCAAGGGGCCATTTGGAAGAAAAGCTTCGATCTGTGTTCACAGCAGCACTGGTGTGATGGGAGCAAATAAATACGTGTGCTGTCCTCCCCGTTCTCTTCGCTCCCACAGCGCTTTTGTAACACCGCACCTTCCCTTGCTGTGTTAAGGCTGAGAAGCAGCATTTTGCATTAAGTAGTTGGCTGCTACAGAAGAGAAAGAGCCACAAAGTGCACTTAACAAAACCCACCCTGTACTCCAGAGCTGGGATGTTAAAACCAGAGAAGAGCAAACTTGCCTCATTTCCCCATCTGTAACCAATTCCCTTGACAGACCCCATTAAAAAGCCAACCAGTTCTGGCACTCCCACTCTCAGAGAAGCCCTGCGACACAGTTATTAAATAAAGTACACTGGCTTTCATTGTGGATGGGGATTGCTTAATGTAAGTGCAGCACTTAGAGATGGAGCAGAAGAGGAGACATGGAAGGTTTGAGCCTCTGGATTCTTTCATGATGGGCATCCACTCTTCTCCACTACTGAAATCAAAGCCCTTCACGGATCCAGGCTTTTTTCATTTTGTGTCAAGTCTTGACTCTGAACAAGCTAAATTCAAAATAACTACACCACCAGTCTCAGGAATTTCACTCCTTGCAAGTGTGCTTACTCTATCCACTATAAACACAGGGATTCTATCCACACACATATCCTCCCAGGCAGAATTTTTTTTTTTTTTTACCCAAAAGCTGATGGTATAAAAAAAAAAAAAAAAAAAAAAAAAAAAAAAAGAAAAAAGAAACAAACAAACAAAAAGAAAAACCAACTCACACTTTCCATAAATAATTATTTTTAAGTTTTAAAACCACTTGTGCTTTGGCTGCGCTCATGCCCCTGGTGTGACTGCTTTCCATGAATATTCTGCTGGGCAAACTCTCAACAAGTTAATTCCTGGAAACACGAATTTCATTACACATGAGGATGTGCCACAGAAAGCTAATTCCAGAACCCATGGGTAGCAGCTCTGCCCATTTGCTCCCCCAGTTTTACTCTGTGAGAGGGATGGCATGAAAGGTACCCTGAGATCTCCTTTCATGTTCATATAGTAAGTTTTTGTTATTGGACCAAGAGGTCTGATATTTTTAGAATACATTGCCTAGGGAATTTCAAATCAGGAGAATCATCCCAGCAGATTTCAAGATGTTTCTGACTATTTCCAGCTGGGTATTTGTCAAGTTCCACGATATCCACTCCTCTGACAGCACCAGACAATCACCACCCATAAGAAGTGTCAAATGCTTCTAATGGACCTGGATCCCTTCCTAAATGGAAGTTATTCTGTGTGTTCTCCTGCTGAAGCCATACTGCTAAACAAAGCACTGTCAAACTCCACCCTGCCCCAGCAGTGACCCAGCAGCCCCTAACTTGGATTGTTAATTCCTTACCCACTGCAGACCAGCCACCTTCCTCCCCTTAACTCTTCACCAAATTATATGGCTGCAAGGGGCAGAAAAAATAGGGGAAATAACTTCCTTTACAAAAGCTGAAGGGTCTGCATCTGCCCTACCCTCAAACACAGCCTGCCAAACCAGACCACCAGCACCACAGCCCACTCAAGTCTGCAGATCTCCCACTGCCCTAAGCACATACGTATGGGGCCAGGGCTCTCTCCACCACAGTATACTTAACAAACTTGGAAGGGGCCAGGCAGTGGGAGATGTGTCTTCCCTCTTCCCTTCTCCAAAGAGCATACCCCACTCCACTTGCATTCATAAATTTATCAGATAGCTCAAAAAACTGCAGGGTGAATGGGGAATAAAGACAATACTATAAGTATTTTCTAAAGTATTTTCCTCTGCTGATCCCATATCCCATATTCCTCCAGGCAGAAAGTTTTTCAATGTAAAATACATATGGTTAAAAAACCTCCAGTACCTAAAAGTAAAAAAACTAGCTTTTAACAACATATTTTCAAACTTTATCAATGTCAGAGGTGATATTTATTACAAGCTTTTTTATTCCTTTTTGGTTTTTTGGTTTTTTTGTTTTTTTTTTTTTTTTTAAAGCCCAACAACAAATAAATAGAGTAGACTGAAAAAAACCCCAAAACTAGAAGTCCCAGTTCTGTATGGAATTAACTAGCAACAAACCCCTGGAGGGCAGCATGTGATCCAGATGGGCTCCACTGACTCACTCCCAGCCTAAGCAAGCATTACAGAAGCCACGGCAAATTGGACTCTGCTTTCAGTTACAAAAAGAGCTGCATGACTTCCCCAGTTCCCAGAAGCTGCTAAAATTCTGCCAAGAGAGTGTCTTCCTAATTTGCATTATCTTGACCATTTACAATTCATCCAAACAGAGCTGGCAATTAGTGGTTGTTGGTAAATTCTGCAGTGAGCTCCAATCAGTGCTTTGCTGCTCTGGTGCTCTCTATGTACAGATTCTTGCAGTCATGGGCATATTAGAGAATCAGTTTTGACAGTTTCTGTCCCATGAAGTTACAGTTTTCTCCAATTACAGCAGATAATGAGAAGACCAAGCTCACTAAAACATACAGTCCTGTGACCCAAGGATTTCTATGCCCAATTTGTGGAAGAACAGCAAACATCACAATATGTATATTAAGTGAATAGGTGCAGAGCCACCAAACTGACTGAGGCGAGGGAGGATACAGTGGAGGAAAACTAAACTGCATCTTTTCTAAAGCTGAAAAAACCCCATCATGAAGCATCATGGGACCATCTAATCCTTACCACGACTAGCCTATGACAGCTGGGAAGAATTATCAATAGCTTCCCTTCCAAGCCCTGAAATCTGAGTAGTTGGGAGGTAGCAGCAGGACACAATGCAAGGTGAGGAGAGGGAGCGTGTGGGAGCCAGATGGGAATGTCATTTGTGAAGGGAGGGTTCTAATGCATGTCAAGACATAAATGTAAATTGACAGCTCTTACATTATCTAACCACTGCTCTCCTCACTGTGCAGTGTCCTGCATGGTAGCCCTTTCATCACTCTGCTCTGAAAGCCTCTCCTCTGTGTGTCCTGCCTTTTGAAAAGGCTTCTTGCATCTATCTGCCTCATTTACTCTCCTCCTCAGTTCAGCTCCTCTCCTGACAGCACCTCTTATTCTTCTTTGCCAACCATCCTGCAGTTTTTCTCCTTTTGATCTCATTTCTCTCCATCGGGTATTTAAGATTCCCATTGGTAAGAGATGGGCAGCATCACTCTACAAAACAGCATTTCAGAGCCAGTTCAGATTTGCCAGTTCAGAGCCCTACTGACTAAAGCAAGAGGCCCTGAAAAAGCTCTTACATAGAATTGCAGAGACATTTGAAGTCTTCTTGCTTGGATAAAATGGAGAAATGCCATTTCCATATTCCTTGACTTGATAGAGAATTTTTAAACTTTGGTGCCCCACAATATTGGTTAACATTGCTGTGTACAAGCTGCTATCACATCTATCCCAAGAAATGGCCAATTCCCAAAAATATCTGCATTTGCACAGTGTCTTTGAGATGCTGAAGACTAAAAACAGGGTGTTTAGATAAAAACTCTGTCTGGTTTTATTTTAATCTTCCATGTTCTGTCTGAGACTCACTATATTTTGATCTCTGACTACGTGAAAACAAAAAGGTTAAAAAAATCAAAGAAGGAAACCAGTCTGTCAAACAGTGACTCAAACTGGACACAGCTGAAATTACAGTTTTATATAGAAAGCTGATGAGGAAACTGCACAAGGAACTGTGTAAGCCAGAGCAGCTGCTGGCAAGAACATTACTTTCCTCATGCTCACAAATGGTTTCCGGGACCTCCAAGGCTATAATTCATTATCCAGTGAAATTTTTCATCTATTTTCACCATGCTATGGAACAAATGGAGCAGAGAGGCATGGATCACAATGGAACCAGCACAGCAGAGCCATAGAACAAAAAAATTCCAAAAACTCTAAACCTCCCTTGGCCTGGCTTCCCCTGTCCAATGTACATACTAAAGATGAGCCAACACAAGCATTACACCTGAAGCCTGGAAGAAAATGAGAAGACTTCTTACCTAAAATCCAATTAAACCTAGAGCCACTGCTTATGCAGATACTGCCTAGAGGCCAGGCAATACAGAAGCTGCCCTGATTGGGCTGTTGTAGGCAGAAGACACAAGCTACATGGACGTGATGATACTCTACTGCCCACACTTTGAAACCCTTATGACCAGGAATTCAGACATAAGCTTTTTCAGTCATGAGAAGCACAGAGCACCTGGAATTGTTCCTGTAACCCTGTGGTAACTCTGGATTTCTACTGTACCCATCTCCCCTAACTATTCTCCAGAAATCAGACCCAAAGCAGCAGGACACAATCCAGCAGCGTTCAACCTGCCAGAGGGATCAGAAAGTTAAGGGCCTTCAGTCTCCTATGCTCAGCAGAAATTAATTTAAAGTCTAGAGGAAGATGAAAACTCCATCCTGATGGTCAACTGGTGCATGAGAGAGAAAATTAGCCATTTCATAGTCCCTGTGGTTATCATCCGCCACAAAGCATAAGATTTGATTACCCCTATCTTAACACATAATTACAAATGGTCATAAAAATTATCCAGGCCCTTTTTAAAATCCTTTTATAGTAATTGACTTGATGACCTCCTGGGGCAACAAAGGCTGTAAGCAGTAAAAGCCAAATTTATTCTACATTAACATACCTGTGCCTTAAAACTATAATATCCTACAAATAAAGAATCTTGTAAGGATATCCTCTTTGGAATAGCAGCAAGAAAGCATGGAAGAATCCCAAACAAGCTGCATAAAATCACCTGTGCACAAACTTAGTGGAAAGTCATGGCAGCAGCAGTGTATAGCAAGAATTGCAGGAAAATGATCAGGCATGTTCATTTCCACAAGAAAAGTGTCATGCCAGACCTTTGCAGCTTACCATCTTGACAGTGAAATAAAACTTCAGTTTTGTCATCTAGAATATTAAGTGTGCAGACATTACATGAATGTATTGTAAATCCTAAGATAAATTTTGCATTTCTGTGTAAGTTGCTGACATTCACGTCCATTCCTTATCTCCTCCATAAAACAGGGATTAGGGGAATTCCTTTCCTCTGGAGCAGAGGTGCTAAACAACACCTACAGGCTAAGTGCTAGTGGTAAAGCTGTTCATACTGCACAGATGTGAAGTGATTTGAGCTCCAGTTGCAGGGATTTTTCCTGCATCTTGTAGAGTCTGTAACTAAAACATCCATATGTTTCTCCTGTGACCCCACATCTACATGTTCCTGCCTAAGCATTGCTTTCCATGAGCATTCTGGAGATGTGATCAGAGTTCACAGAGAGCAAAAGCTGAGCTGCTCTTCATGGGAAGATTGAGCAAGGATTTGATACGGTTTTTTTTATACTTCTCTCCCTCCTCCCTTTCTCAGAGCTTCCCAAAGAAGCAAGAGGCACATTTTACTTTCTTTTTCCACTAGCTCAAACTGGCCTGTCCATTCTCATGAAGTCGCTACTGCCCATGTCAAGAAGCCAAACAGGGAGAATTCAACCAAAAGCAAAATTCTGAAGGAACTTGGCAAGATGGGTGCTCAAACTACTGCAGGTAAAAGGTGTCAGGTCCAGCCCTGCCCTATAGACTACAGGCCTAAGTACAACAGCAGTAGCTGTAGACACAACTGCAAGGGGTTCTTTTCCCAGCCAAAAGACAGAGTGACACATTCTCAATAATTGAGCAGATTAGCATGTAGACCTATGAAGAGGAGATGAGAGAGTAAAAAAAAAACAACCTGGAAGTGACACTGCAGTTACAAAAAGCTCTGATCAGATCTACAAACCAAACATTACACAGATACCTTCTTGCTGTCCCCTACCTGCCCCTCTCCCCCTCCATGAGACATTGGTCTTAGTAGGTTGCCAACATCACTGCATAATGAAAGAAAGCAAGAAGAACCACAACATCATGTGTATAGTCAAACTCACAGGCAGAAACAAAGCCCTCAAAGCCAGTCATGTGAAAGCAGTTCCTGTGCAAGTGACACAAGATGATCACGTAAGTCTGTTTTGACCTGAATAAATTGGTGACTCCATGAAATTCTGAGGGATCTAGGCAAAAGCCACAGTTTTCAGTTCCCAACCCTTTTCTTGAACTACAGGAAAGAAAGTACAGAAGAGAGGATATCTTCACAGTGACAAATAGAAAAACCCATAGACAAGGCAGATTTGTCATGAAAGTAGCTGACTGGTCCTCTATCCTATCAGAGAGTTAATTTACTTTGCCTTCCCCTTCAATTTGTGTTCCTAAGGAATCACCTGTCACAGGGTGAGTACAGGTTCTCTCAGTTAACCAAATCCCTCCAGATTATGAAATAGCCCAAAGCAGGTCACCACATAACCAGCTCGTGTAGCTGGATTGATCACAGATGAACTTGGGGAAGGGGCTTGAGGGTGGAGCAGGAAAGAGGAAGGATAAACTTCAAGCAAGAAATGTAATTAAAGAAAGCCACTGCCAGCTCATTAAACTGTCCCAGGTTACTTTGTGGGGTGTGCTGGGTGCCAGCATAAGGAACTGAAGCAGGAGAGTGTCCTACATGACTGCAGTGACCCCAGAGTGACTGGAGGTGAGAGGCAGAGCTTGTTTTTCTTTCCACAGAGAAGCAAGATAAGAAGGAAAAGGTCTGACAGTAATAATTGTCTACATTTATGAAGAACTGAGAAAGTTTGCCTACTCAACATTCATTTTCTACTGAGCTGTCTCCCCACTGTGAGGTTTCTATCTCACACCTGACTGACTCTCCTCTTGATTTCTAGTAATTAGGAGCCTTCCAGACTACCTAGAAAAAAACCCTCTGCTCAAAGCATCCTTCTTTTTAGGGACCAATTGGCTGCTATTATCCCACTGACTTTTAAAAACCTGTGGCTGTACATCACAGCCCCAGCTGGTGCATCCACACTACTCGCTTGTCTAACCTCCATACATTTCCCCTTCAAATCCAGTCCTTGCAAGGAAACAGAACGGATAATAAAATCCAGAGGGAAACAGATAAATCAGACCACTTCATTCAATTGCTGACACAGGATATTGCTCAAGGAGGAGGATTCACCCACCCTCAGTGATGGAGTGATGAGAATCACTACAGGCACCGCCAGGAAACCTCTGCCTTTAAAACAGGGTGTATCTTACCCACGTGTGTCCATGTGTGCATGCAATAAAAATAATTGCTGCTTGTCATCATCAGAGATGAGCAAAGCAGAGACTGTGCTTTTAATAAGCCAATATGGATTTCATGTTCTGATTACTGTCTGAGCAACAGCAATTGCTATTTCCTTTGGAGATTGATTTTGCCTTAGGCTTGGTCTTAAGAGGTTATCTGATGGATTTTGGTTATTTGGAAAAAGGGGAAAAAGGGTAAGCCTCCCTTGGAAGTGAAGATAAAAAACATCCGTGTGCACATCCCTTTTGCAGTTTTTTTTTGTTCATTTTTCCTTGTTCAAAACAGCAATTTGAAAGGAAGAGAGAGCTGGTGGAAGGCAAGATGGGTTTACAAAAGTCACAAAAATACAAAAATACAGTTCTCTCTACTGCCCCTAGTCTCCATTGGAAACGAAGCAATGTTCTAAGAGATGAGGTCATCTTTGGGGAGTCAGTCTGAGGTGCCGTGGACAATGAATTCTGAAAATCTAAGTCCTGCCACTCTCAAATGCTAAGCAGACCAAGGCATCCAAAATTATAGGCCACTTCAACTGCTCTGCTCTTCTGCAAAACTGTCTTTTTCCCTCATGGCCATGGTGACCTGAAGCAAAGGTGACCACTCCCAGGGCTTTTCTTGGTGCAGGATAGTGCCTAGGATATCCCACAGAAGTTACCAAGACTTTAGAGCAGCACATGGGAAAGCTGCTGTGAGGAGCAGCAGCTATAGGGCTGTTCCTTCACATATGAAGACTTGTACTTTGCCTCAGTGGAGTCCAGAAATAATGGAGTTTCCAAGGTTTCTCATGTCCAAATTTCCTTTCCACCTCAAAACTAACTCATGTTACTGTTGGCTTCTATCTTCCCATACCATAATGAATCTCAAGTGTTTTTATATCTCCCCTTGAATACATTCAACAGAGGAAATTAATGAGTATGAGGAAGAGAAGGAAGAGGAAAAAGGGTAGGGGTGGGAAAATGAAAGTATAGATGACAGTTTGTGTATGTTTTTGTATGAGTAAGTGAGAGAAAGTACATGAGCATGACTGGAAAGAGTTGCAGAGGAAATATGTAAGAAAGGCAGACAGGTTATCTGTCATTCAGCCTGCCCTCCATTAGTTTCCAGCCCTCTCATCTTTCTCTCTCCTCTTTTCCACAAAACTATTCTATTTCTCTTGTTTCCAGAAAAACCAATGCAACAGTAAGAAGAGGAGGCAAATAAGGAAGAGGTGTGGGAAGAATGGGGAGAGATGGAACAACCTCACTCTCTTTTATCCACAAGAGCAGAGAAGTAAAAAAATACGCTCACACCCTTAAGATAAAACAAACACGAGATAAACAAATACTTCACCCATGAACTACAGTACCTGTGCCCAAAGAGTGCAAGTATGACTGTTTTCATGCGCCTCAACCTCTCTTAGCTGCAAAAGCAGAAGGGAAAGTCCCCAGCCAGTGGTCTGATTTTTACCACACCCATGACATATGCACTGGCTTTGGTGATGGAACTGATAAAGGCACTACAGATGACAAACACTGCGGCAGCTCAGGTTTCTGCTATGATGAATAATCCCCTTGCAGAATTTCAGCTCATTTATTTTGCCAAATCCCGTTTGTAAGAACTGCTGTACATTTGGCAACACTGCACAAGCTGACAAATGGCAGACTTCAGAAGGTGACTGGATGAAGTGTCTGTGGGTGCTAGTGATTTTCTACAGCTCCTAAGAGCACCTTCTCCTGGAAACAGCTGGGACAGCGAAGAGCTGTGCTCCTGGATTTAAGGCAGAGGGAGACGATGAATGCAATAGTTATAAATAGTAAGCTTTGATCACTTCCCTAGTGACATGGCTTTTGTACTGTGGCATATGTGCTTCATCCATCTGGGACCAGAGTGTGCTACAGCTGCTGTAAGAAGCTATGAGTGAACTAGCTGTGAGCTCCACACTGAAAAAACACAAGTGTCGTGTCACATCCCAGAACCCATTAGAGAATTTTTATTTAAAAAAAAGGAGTTGTTCATAATTAGTCTGATACTGATGCAATGGCTTGTTTATGCAAAATATCCAAGTGTGCAAAAATCAAATACATCCCTAACCTACCTCTTTTCCTCTTGCTGACAGCTGGTAAGGTATAGGATTATCTCATCAGTAGTTTGCAGTGGACATGACACCCATGTGATGTAATTAAAATAATACATTCAGTAATAACCTTGCACTTGCAGTTCAGCCAATGATGGCTCATTTCTTCTGCAAGGCAATTTACCATATAAAAATAAAGCACCCAACAAGAAGGTGGTCTCCAGCTACGCTGTTTAATCTGCAAAATTACTAAAGAACAGCAGAGCAAATTTTTAGTCTGAAGCAATTAAGGGAATCAAGTGAAAACAAACACCTGGGCTACTGCACAACTGGGTAACTGTAGAAGATGGACAGTGACATTTAAGCTCTCATCTCAACCTTTGTCTCCTGCTGAACTGGCTGTCATCAAGCACTAGGAGCAGAGTAGCTACCCAGGTGGGGTACATGACTTCAAGAAACATGGCCCAGAGTCAGGCACCTGTCCAGGGGCAAAGGCAAAAGCATTGACACCAAAGCAAGCAGAGAGAAGCAAATCTACCACTTGAACAAGAGCTGACTGTGTCAGACACAGAGACGCCACACTTATGTGTGGAGTAGTGCTGGCATGTGCACACAGCCCCAGAGCATTGGGAGTAAACCAAGCAGTGCTTTTGGAAGGGCCTAGATCTTCCTAGGGAAAATTAATAAATAAATAATAAGAAAAATCACCCTGTCCGTCAGAAATTAGTTCAGTAACATCCCTGAGGAAAAGGCACCTCTTTGATGTTTATTTGGTCTAACTGAAGGGGGAAAAAAGTAGGCTGATGCCAGAAATAATGGCATGAATAAGTGTGCAGACATGCCAGAACATTAGTGAATGAAGAAGCTGCTGCATTGGCAAAGGATAAGAATACCACGTAGATTAGACAAGATGTCAAAAGCACTCCTCTGAAAACACAACTGCAAGTCTCTTCATTACCATACCTACTTCAGCAAACATACCACGGGTTTTAAGGCTCACAATCAGGTTGCATGCTTTTATGATCCACTGTAGCCACTGCTGCTGAGCTTTCCCAGCAAAGACTTGTCTGAGTGCACTGGCAGCTGCCTGCTCGCTGGAGAGGAGAACCTCAGGAACCAGTCCTGATCTTTGCTGGGGCACAGAGGGAGAAGTAAGGAACATTTCTACAAGCCAGGGTGCTCCTATAACCCAGGAAGCAGCGTGATGCCCCCACAGAAATCTGTGCTGCAGGATATTCCCTGCATGACTGTAGGCACTGTATAACAGCACACTGCCTGTGTGAAAGCTACATCTCACCCCAGCAAATGTGCAATCTCAGTGACAGGAGCTGCCTTCGTGAGATGATGGCAACTCTCAGCCTATGTCAGAAAATACCAAGCTGTGTAGCAAATGGCCAGCAGTCATTAGCTTAGTCCAAAGGAAAACATGGGCCTCTAATGGGCTGCCTGGATTACAGCTGATCTCTAGAGAAGAGCCCAAGGCTCCAAAGAGTTATCTTATTTTTCACAGTCCACATCAGAATGCTACATACATGGTCATAATCAATGAAAATGGCCATGTGGAAAAAGTATGCAAGATAAGGGGAAATAACCTCTTTTCCAGCACTGGTAGAAAACACATTAAATCAAGATGCTAAGTCTATTCCATTATGTTTCAAACTGGTGTTTTACTTTTCATAAGAATGAAGGGAAACTGACTCCAAAACTCCAGTCAGAGAATCCCTCATTTGCATCTCAAAAGGGACAAGTCTGTCTGTTCTGCTAATTCTGTTTTTAATTATCCTAACAAAAGCAAATGTGAATCCCCAAGGGTTTGGTCCCTTTCTGACAGATTGCTTTTAAGCCCAGAAACACGGGAGGCATATGCCCATCAAAACCCTTAGTTTTTAATTTGCACATCTGGGGAACACTCCCCTGGTATTTCATGCAACATGGACAATATGATGTAGCAAGAAGAAAAGCTAAGCAAGGGCTCCAATTTCCTGCCATATAGAAAGCCCATGAAAAATCAGCTGAGGCTCTGGAAACATTGAGAGGCCGCTGGCTTCAGGCAGGGCAGCTCTCTTCAGATGTATGATATATCACAGAAGGACCATCCTTCCATCCAAACAGAGCGCTGGTTGGTTGGTGTGTTTAAAGGCTCCCATTAAAAATCAGTTTAAATTAAAGACTCCATGCAAAGTGAGAGCAATAGCTTTGTTTCATGTACCTGTTTATGAAGGTCACTAGTTAAGTCAAGGAGCCAGGACTCGGGAGAGGCTGGTCCTTTCCCAAGTTGTGCAACTCATTTGCTACTTCCTTTGAACACACTCCTACCTCTCAGGCAGAGTATTAGAATACAAACTTTCCTCCTATAAAGAATCTGTCTGACACCTAGCAGAAAAAGGTCTCTAGCTGTTAAGTGTAATATAAATAATAAATGAGTGAAATAATAAATAGAAATAAGGCATTCTGTTGCAAACAAAGCCAACACATTAGTGAACGTGTTCAGTTTCTTTAAAGTATATCCAAACATCAGCCTAAGCTCCAGTGCTAAAATACAATGCCTCTTTTTAAGCTCCAGAAAAAGCAACAAAAATCTGTGGGCAGTTCTATTCAATCCAGAACCCTTCCAAGGGTTCATATGGATGGACAACTACAATTGTTCACGTAATAGTACAATACCATCCTTAACTGCTTTAAATTCCATTTCTGTTGCTTAAACCTAGGATGCCACAGCCTGCTCTCAGCATCACACATAAAAAACTCAGCAGCTTTCATTACAGATGTTATGAATTCAACCAGCAGAATTTGCTGCATGCTGCTCTGAACAGCACCACCAGCAGACAATCTAGTTATTGACCACCATGTCCAGAGCCTTGATGGTATTAGTATCTGAGAGGAGGAGATGGGGCAGCACTGCAAGGCTCATGATGCTTGGGTTCTGCTACCATGAACCCACTGAAGAGATGCAGAAATAAGAACAACCTGCTTTATTTCTTCATGTCATCATTCTCTACCCGTTTACTCAGACAACCCCTTGCTGTATGTACACGGAACAGGAATTTTGCCTGATTGGGTGCTGTTGTGGAACATAATCACAGAAAAAAAACACCAAAGAAACAAAAACGAAACCAACAAAAACAAAACAAAACAACATTCCCCCAAAAAAAAACCAACCCCCCCTAAAAAACAACAACAAAAAAATGCAAACTAACTAAAAAACCCCCAAACAAACAAACAAAAACAAAAAAACCCCAAAAACAAAACCACCAAAATCAACAACAAAAACCCCCAAACAAACAAAAAACCCCCAAACCAAAAACACTCCAACATCCCTCATTCTGTTTAAGGCAACTGGATATAAGGTAACCTGCCTAAATGTTTGTGTACACATTGCTGTTCCAAGTGATACCACAGAATTGTCCAGCGTTCTGCAATAACAATGAAAATACATTTTAACAGCAACTGGGTGAAAAATAAGTATGAAAAGTTCATGTATCTATCCCCCTCCACGACAGAGGTATTGAGTCAGGATAAACCAGGAGCCATTCGAAGAAGCAACATGAATTTTGCTTGCTGGAAAAGAGGGGACAAGAAGAATGATTTCTCAAGTGTAAGTAAGCCAAAGATGAGACTGAGGGAAGAAGACCAGTAGGATTTATTTGTAATGACAAGTGACAAGTGATCACCATAAAGATATTCTTGGAACAGAATCCTGCTAATCTCTGCTATAATTCTAGTCTGAAATGGTTTGGCTCTGGCAGTGCTTCTAGAAATGATATATGTGAAAGCATTGGGGATTGTCAAGAAAGAAGTTTTGCCTTGACAGTTACATTTTGGACTCAATGGGTTTGCTTGTGCTTTTCCTGCCCCACCACACTCCCCTGTCTGGTCTCGGTGGGTTTTTTTGGTGTTTTTTTTTGGTTTGTTTGGTTGGTTTTTTTTGGGGGTTTTTTTTGGTTTTTTTTGTTTTTGTTTTTGTTTTTTAAAGCTAAGGACAGCTGCAATTAGTATTTAGAAAAAAAATGTTTATAACCTCTTGCTTTTATCATCATTAATAATGCAACAAATGTATTGAATGTGAGCAGACTTTTCAGCAATCTGTAGTACTCTCCCCCTCTGGCTCAGAAAATATATACCTCTTGAGAGAAAATCTATTTCATTAGAGACCTGATAAAATGCCTAGAAATGACAACATAAATAAGCATTTAAGTGCTGCTCCTTCTTTCACTATGAAGTCTTTTCCAGCTGAGAAAAGCAAGAAAGAAGCTGTAGTGGGATGATGGGAGAACAAGTTGATGAATATTTGATAACAATTGTCTTAAATAAATGCTTTTCCCAGACATACCCTCTTGACATATTGAATGCACTGTTAATCTCACCTCTCTCACACCACCTTAAAGGCAAGTCAGTGGCCAAGGCATTTTGAGTTGACAAGAAATAAAACTGAATGCTTCCTCTCCTTTTGCTTCTCCCTTCAGCAATGTTGCAATATAATGTAAGCAATGTTGCTTACATTGCTGTCATTTCTTTTTCCTCTTTCCATTGCTTCGCCCCCCAAAAAGCTTGATAGGTAAACTAGATCACCTTATCCAGAGCTATTGCCTTCTATGAAGGTGGTTTGAAATGTAGGTTATTGAGTAGTCAGAGTGCTTAATCTGGCCTGGCTGTGGTGAACTTCTTTACAAGAGTTTCACAGAAGGAGATGTCAAGACAGGAGGTGGAGAACATGGGAAGCAGCACACCAGCAGATTGAGGTCTTTTACCTCAGACCTCCACAGTTCCCTTGCGCCTCAGCTCTGCCCAGTGATGGCCCACAGACTGTGTGTAAATGTTAAGCAAAACTGGGCAGCAAGACAAACTGCATTTATTCTTCTGTTTGTTCACAAAGCCCTTCCCTCAGGATCCACAGAACCAGCTTAAAAAAGAAAGTGCCTATGCCCTGGGCTGAGATTGCTCTTACTGGCTGAAGGAGGAGGTATGAAACAATGAAAACAGAAACAAGACAACTCTTCCCACAACAACAAGCCAGCCCAACTCTCACATGTACCTTTGCAGAGACAAGGAATCCCTGTAACACTCATCTGTGGAGTGCTCTTCACCTCCTTCCCAGGCACCACACCAGTCCAACATCAACTCCACACATGTACCCTTGCTGTGTCTTAGGGAAGCAGCTCACAGCTCAGTGCACAAGCCAGGCAAAGTACGGTAATTGTGAAGATCAAAAGCAAAATTCACCAAGCATTTTTCTAGTGACTAAGTGGCAGTAAAAGACTCACAGAGGGTACAACCGGCTCCTTTGGGATTTCAAGTGCTCTTGAGAAACCCATGCATATTTATTTTTATTTAGCTAAAGAATATATTAGTTTCCTAAAATGCCTTCTATACATATGCACAACTTGGCAGCCCAGATCCCTATGGATCTTTATTCATTAAGTAACAACCAAATTCCTTGTTATACCTCCCACTTGACTAAAGTCACATGAGAAACCTATCTAAAGCAAAGGACCTTATACAAATTTTTAAATCCTAAACTGAACACCACATAGGTGGGGACACTTCTTTATCACAGCTGACCCACACTGTACACAGACACAATACCAGTTTTCCAAGCTGAAGAATTCAAATGAAAGAAGAGCAACTTCTAAAAAGAGCTGAGGTCAAGAAATAAAAATTTTGTGCAGAAGACATCTTTGGAGAAGAGACTCAATGCTGTATGTCTGTAGGCCACATCATTCCATAAATTCTTTGAAGGTGATAAATTTTGCCAGATTATTCAGCTCTTTATAGTGGGAAACCTGTGGGTAACAACAGGTTAGGGAGGTCATCTAGAAGGTTGCTGAGGTCTATCTGGCAAAGCTACATTGAGGAAATTAATCAGAGGGGTAATGATGGCATTGCAGAGGATATTCAGAGGCAATAGCAAAATAGATAGGTTTTCAATGCCAGTAACACAGACAAGTCTCCTAGTTAACAGTAGGCTATGCAAAGGCCTCAGCTATTACACAGCACAGAGAGTCACAGTCCATAGCAGAAAGCTGCCAGGAGACACCAAGTAGAAACCCAGTGTTTAACCCCAGCCAAGAACTAAGTACCACACAGCCATTCTCTTACTACCCTCTTCCCAGTAGCAAGGAGAATCAAGGGGGAAAAAAATTCAACCTCGTGGGTTGAGATAAGAACAGCTTAGTAACTGAAAACAATAAAAACAAGAAAAATCTACTACTACTACTAAAGCAATAGAGAGGAATAAAGACCAGGAGAAACTAGTGATGCCAAACGCAGTTGCTCAGCACTCACTGATCAATCCCAGACGCCTTCACTCAGTTTGTTTACTGAGCATGGCATTCTGTGCTACAGAATATCCCTTTGGTCAGTTTGGAGTAGCTGTCCTGGCAATGCTCTCTTACAGCTACTTGTACACCCTCATGCTGGTAGAGCACAGAAAAATGGAAAGCCCTTGATTTAGGGTAAGCAGTACTCAGCAACAACTAAACCATCTCTGTTATAAACATTCTCATACTGAATTAAAAACACAGCACTGCACCATCCACTATAAAGAAAATGAAGCATCCCAGCCAAAACCATGACACCATCCAGAACAATAACTGTAAAAACAAGTTCAGATGAAGATATTCAAAACCAAAAAGCATCCCATTTGAAATGCTGATGTTGACCCAGCTTTCCTTGAAGCATGGAAATAAACAAGGAGCAAGAACTCAATAACGCTATTGACTAACTTGTCCTCTGAACTCTCAGCTCTCATCCCTACTTCATTTCTCAGACATGCTTCTAACAAATTTGGCCCTGACTATATCCTCTTTAAAGAATGTAAAACAAATCAGTAAAGTTTAATTTAAACATTTAAAGGATATTAAGAAAGTTAAACCACTTTGCAAAGTATCCTTATATAAGTAATATATAAAAAGTCATTTATGGAAGGCAAGACATCTCTTTGTCTTTTACCATCACATTCAGATGCAATAGCTTCACACTGTCACCAAACTAATCCAAAGGAAAGGTTCAGAAGTTGTCGCAGCAGCTTTTGGTGGGGACTAGGCCATTTCCACATGCCAGCCTGAACTGAGATTGGCAAGTCAGAGGCTTCAGCACAAGTCAGAAGCAGCTACACTGGAGAAAGTGGCACAATAACAGCTCCAAGAGGGAGCAGCCTTTGCTTGACTCAGTCCTAGCACAAACTTGTGTAGCATGGACAAAAAGAGGTGGAGATGGGATGCCTTCCAGTGACTTGGCAGAGATGCCAGGTTTCTAAAATGTGTGCTTACTCCACTTTCTATTCTACTTTTCTTCTGTAGGAAGAAGAAAATAAAGGAAGGTCTTTTCCCAGGACTCATACTATTACCCTAACAGAGTTTCCGGGTCTGATCCTACCTTCCTGTTTGCTTAGCAAAGCAAGTACTTACTGGTTCTAAAGCACAGGGAAAAATCCTGGAACAAAGTGGAAAAAACTCAGTGACTAGTGTAAATCAAACTGGACTATCAATCATAGCTGGCCTGTGGTCAGCAAGAGAGAACTTTTTTTTTTTTTTTTCCTGAATTCTGGAAAATCTATCAGTGATTTATTGGTATGACAAACAGTAGCTTTTTTGCTTTTCTTTCTCAAACAACTTCAGCTGCGCTTGTCTTGTAAGTAGTACCACTAAACTCCTACACTGTTCATCCTCCCATCGAGAAAATCACTTAGAGCAAAGGTGTCAGTGGTAAAACTCTAGTCATGTCAATGGATGAAAAAGCCCAAATGAACTTGGTCCATTAAATGCTTTAAAAGAGATACAGAGGAGAAAAGACAAGGAGGAAAAAAAAAAAAACCAAAACCAAACAAACAGAAAACCCCTCCCCCCCCAAAAAAAACCCCAAAACAACCCAAAAAACAAAACAAAACAAAAATAACAAAACAAAGAAACCACAACCAAACCCAAACAAAAAAAACCCTGGCACAAAGAGCTTTATCCTTGGGGCTCACAGCTGCACATTAACATTTCCACCTTAATAAAAGTCACAATCAAATCCTCAGTATTTAACACCTAGTTTCCACTTGGCACAAAAGTAAAAAGAAAAAATGAAAGGGGAAGGTGAAAAAGGAAAAGCAAAAAGAAATAATATTTTCTTTATATATTCAGGAAATCTTTTCTCCAGCATACTCATGGGAATTTTTTCCTCTTCTCTGCAAGACATGATTAAGCAGTGCCATAGCATCTACTGTCAGTTTGAATTCCCTGCCTCCCAGAATGAGTAGTGGTAATTAAAAGCTTAGCTCACCTTACCCCTCCAGTTTCCCAGGTGAAAAGTCAAGGCCTGCACTTAATTGCATATAAGTGTGCATGTTTAAAGCAAGAGCTCCAAAGAGAGATGGAATTTGGGAGAAGTAAGGGGAACAGGCACAAAGGTATTTGACAGTTTCAAGCAGGTAAAAATGGGAAGGGAAGGAGAGCAGAAAATGAGAGTGCAGATTCTTTCTCTTTCCCTTTAGTCCTCCTGTCCCCCACCTCCCAAACTCTCCTTTCCCCCACTTTTTTTTTTTTTTTTTTTTTTTTTTTTTTTTTTTTTTTTTAAGATAGAAGCTTTCATTTTACTTCTGACTTGTTCTGTCACTTCCCCTGGGCTCCTCAGTTGAACAAGTGATGCACAGAGAGGCTTGTCCTATCCATGCATAGGCTCTGTGTTTCATGACATGGTTTAGTTCATTCACTTGGCTGGCTGGGAGAAAGACTGAATCAACTTTTGCTCATGCCCAGCATGGGAAGTGTAGACTGCAACCTACATACATCAAGTTCATCCCTCGCTGTTCTAGCTGCATAGGTGTGTTGTCAGACCCTGGTCCTGCTGCTTTGGCTTTCATCCTGTAGGGGAACCCCAGGTACCTCATCTGGGCCAGGTGCTGCACCAGCAGGAATGCTGGACAATGTTTTAAGCCAAGCTACGATAGAATTGTAAACTCTACAGAAAATAAAGGCCTCTTCTCTGAACTAGACATGGGCACTGGACTAAAATCTTTGGAATGAAACTAGGAAGTAACACATTTCAGCTCCTAAGCAAACAGATTTGGTTCAGAGGTTACCACTGCACATCATACTTCCAGCACTTTGGACCCTCTGTACCTCATGCTGATCTTTAGAGAATAAAGATAGCTGTTGAGGATACTTCTGCATTCCTTCAAAGCCCTCTGCATTCTACCACACTATGAGGCCACTTCTACCTTTAGAAGGCACTGAAGCATTTCTAAAAGTTTCGCCAAGAAGGTATACACAGAATTATACAGAGCAATAATACTGTGACTGCAATGGGTAACTGAGTTTGGAAAATAGTTTGCACAAATGAATTTTGTAAGAGAGCTGGCTGGGTTGATACAGTGCATGGTTTACATACTTGATTCAAGCTCCCAAGCTGAAAAGAAAGACATCTCTTGCAAAAGAATACTTCTTCCAACCTTTTCAGCCAACACCTTTAATTCTATTATACTACCAATCCAGTGTTTGGCTGAGATTAGTTTGCTTGCTAATCTGGCCCATCCCTATTAATGTCTTTCAATGAATTTGGAACGCTTCTAAATCAATCATAACAGAAGGACCTATTTTTAAAATGCATCCCATACACACATCAGCATAAGAGACACTACAGCTCGTGTTCTTGAGCACCTCAGTACAGCAGCTTTCACCAGCTGATAGCAAAGGACACCAAGTTTGTACAGATCTGTGCTGCCAGAATGCTCCTTGTATCTCTAGCAAGCACCATGGTCATGCCTTACACGGTGGCTTTAACAAGCAGGGACAAGTTCACAGCTGCTGCCTGCACTTGCTGCTTCCCCACAGGTGTAACTCATTGTTAGGCCAGGAACATAGGCCAGGTTTCTAGGCAGAGCTATCTGCCTTAGGGCAGCCTCCAGCATGGTCCCGGCTGTGTAATCCCTCACCTGTGTTTACATTCCTGAGGATATTTCTTCCTCTCTCTAAGGGTACCTTGCACCTTTTTGTCATTCCAGAACACTCAGCCTGTTGGTCAGCTTACCAGATGCTGTGTCCTGTTCTGCAGAGCATAACTGGGCCTGAGGAAACCTCAGTGTCTTCTATACCACAAAGTTTATGAGTAACAAGATGTTCCCCAGTTAGCAGGAATACATCCTCATAGGACTTCTGTCTCCTTCCCAGGTTTCTGCTGAGGAGAAGAGTCTTGAAATAGTAACTAACCTCCCCAACGACTGCTTTACTCTGCCTAGGGCAGCCCTTATCTCAGCTGTAGCTGGTTCCTGAGTAGTGCTCTACAGAGCATCTTCCTTTGACTAACCTCTGCTTCTCTATAGTTATGGTTTTTAGAGTTTAAGACATCAGTAGCCTCAGAGCTTTCTTCTTTCATCTCTGGTTGCTGGCACCTGAGAAATCATCAGTATCTAGGGACTAATCCCCCTACAAATGGCTCCAAGTTCCTTCCCGAAGCCACTGGCAGGAGGTGCGAGCATGCAGCACGTGCCACTCTGTCTCTGTGCTCACCTCAGTTTCTCAGAGGATGCTGGGTTTTCTTGCACAGCTGGAGTGAATCTGTAAGTGTACCTTGATAAGATGGGCACCATAACCTGAGTCAGCTTAGGAGGTTTCATTCCATCCCTCATCCACCTTCCTCACTATTTTCATGTGATGCAGTGAGGATCTGGAAAAAGCCTTCTCATCTGAATGTGTAGCTGTAGTGAGCACCTATCTGTCATGGGTACTTAGATCTCTGCTGGGAAGTTTGGTATGCACGTTAATGGGCACCTATTCAGCCCAACATGGTTCCTTGAACTTGACTTGGAAGCAATGAATCTTGATGCATCTCAATGCAGCTGAGAGTAGAGAGGAAAACAGAGGAGCAGGACTGAAACACTGGAAGTTAAGTGCAGAGAAACTGCAAAGACTGATTGTAGTAGGTGAGCAACTGTAGTGTTTACTATAAACAATATCAGCATATTTACTATATGCAATACACTTGCTCTTCACATTGTGCTGTATTTATAGTATTGGCTCATCTTTCTTTGCATGCAGGCTGATAGAACTATTAGCATAACCATTGTACTATCACTATGTAATCACTATTAATTATTACTGCAGAACATCCTGTGGGAGTACAAAGATGCTGTTTAATAGTTAAGCAACCAGGCAGACAGCTACTGCTGTCAATATCTTACTAAGTGTGACTGCTTCACAGATCCCACCTCCTTCTGACCACTTGTTGGATGTCTCTTGCCACTCTCATTCCTCACACCATAACAGCAATTCACAGGAAAGCCTGGAGGCTGTACTATAAATATACACAAAGCACAGGCAGCCACAACCCCTGACTACTCAGGATGCTCCACCCTCTGCTGCACGGCTGATGTCTTATGTTTTCACACAGAGACAAACAACCACAATGTAACTGCATTGTGTGCAGGCAGAGAAACTCTCACTGGAGGTGCTCCCCCCATCTCATTAGGGTGGGAGCAGGTGCTAGATGAGTTAATGAGCTTCAGCTGACAGGTGGCCAATGCTGCAGTTGCAGCAATTGCCCCTTCCCTGCTGTCTGCCACCTCAGCACAGCCCCCCTATATCCTACAGCCCAGCAGAGAGCACAGGCTGGAGGGGTAGCTGCAACACAGGGCACATTTTGGTATTTAAAATTAATCAGATGTCCAAGGAACTATAGGCAAAGCAAGGTTAATTGCCCCGCTATTGCTATAAAAGCCAGTATGTCCTCTGCTACATTCATGCACTCAGCTGCCTCAGACTGCCAAAATGTCAGCTTCCTCTCAGATTATTCCTTATTCTTCTGTAAACACGGTGATTAATTTAATTTACAGATTTTTTTTTCTTCCTTTGCAATTAAGTATCTTAATTGGAATAGTTTTTTCAATCACTATGCCTTGTCTCTTCAGCAAAATAACTTCCTGACAGAGTGGAGAAAGTCTGAAGCCTTTAGGGACCTGGTAGGTCTGCAAGGAAGAACGAGGTCACTATGATGCAGCCTGGTCTCTGGAGTTTGGGGCCACTTCTGTCTGAGAATGAGAAACTGGAGGGAAGACAGGGGAGATAATGAACCTCCCAATGAGAGGTACTTTCTGATTGAAGTCCCTCGGGATAAAAACAGCTCTGCAACAGAGCCAGCACCCAAGCCCTTCTCTTTTGTCCTGACAGCTGGAAGACATGCCTGGCCGCTCATTAATGCTTCACTTCCATGCGGTGCAACTTCTCCCCAGCTTCTGTGACACACAAAGCATACACAATATACCCATTAGCATTCTTTTTCCTCACTCCGAAATCCCATCATAGCACATCTATTCTGCTTCATCCCTCCTTTGGTTCTGAAGTATTTGCTGGATTGAGTTTCAATTTCTTCTCACTTTCAAAAACCTACAGCACTTTGAGCCTATCTTTCCTCTTCTTGACTTCACCTCCTGCCTGTCTCCTGCCCTCCTCTAGTGTGTCCGCTCATTTCCTAAGTCTGGGCTGCCAGAGCCACTCCCTTTTTCTTAATATACAGTTGAAACATGTGGAAAGACCATCACATTTTAAAAAAACCCAATGCCTGGAACTTTGTGATACTTCAAACTGCCAGTGAGACCTTGTAACCCTATAAAAATCTCCACCCTGCACTACAAAAATAGAGCTACCAACACTGAGTTACTCTCCTGGTCCTCCCACTGTCCTGCAATTCCACAGCCTTTCAAGTTTGTGATTGTACCTTCCATGATTACATATAACTGAGCATATTTTCTGTTCATAATACAGAATACCAAATGATGGGCCACTGCTTGAGTTGAGGGAAGCCACATGGGCAAATGGACAGCGGGGCTCTCGAAGCCAAGGATGTGAATCAGTTCCCTACCGCAATGTTCAAGCTAGCTTTCATAATGCCTTCCCATGGGAAAGGGCTCATTGTGATCATTTAAGAGATCTAAAGAAACCTTTATTCAATAAGTCATCCTTTCTGACAACTTAAAGTGCTCCCCATCTCTCCAGCTGATGGCTGCAATCCAGACCTGCCCCCCATGGCAAGCCTTGCGTTCCTGAGGGGGTGTGTGATGCAAGGTGGAGCTGAGAAAACAGGGCTACTTGCCTCTTGAAATACCCCCACATCAAACAGCCATGAACACAGGGAATATCAAGACTTCCCTGCTTTTAAAGGAATTTAGATGTCCAATATAAATTCTCTTTGATAAAAGAAAAAAGTGCTTCAATCCCAGTGGCACATAGCATAGGGGGCCCCCAAGGTCTTCACAGCAAGTGACAGTCCCGCAGCATGCTGTCCTCTGCCAGGTTTCAACAGCACAAAAATGGCTAGTTTCTCCCTGTTTGCCTTCCTCTGGTGAAATTGGGTCCCCTTAGGGACATACTCCTGCTCATAAGGTGGCAGTGGGGATGGTGGCTCCCAGGTTGATCCCTCTGCTGCCATGGTGACAGCTGGCAAAATGAAAGGGCTGCACATCCCTCTCAATTGACAGTTCTGTGTTTGTAGCACAGGGAGAGCGGCTGCTCTGCCATATGCTGTGGGCAACCGGCATCATTGGCTTCAGTTTTTGTGACCCTTCCAGGCTTTTTCAAGTAAGTTTAATTAAACATTTCTCCGTGTTCAATTGATCATATTCCAGGCCTGAGGAAGCTCAGAAACCTCCCTTGCTTCTAATACTGTGATTGGAACTTCTCCCCAGCAAAATCCCAGGCCCTGTGCTTGGTTGTTTTTGGGCTCATGTGCCCGGTAGTGGTGAGGCCCCAGAGTGCTGGGTCCTGTGCAGACACCTGGGGAACAGAGTCCCATGGTTATTCCGAAACTCCCATCCAAACATGCAAGACAGCAAAATCAGAGACAAATGGATCTGTGTGAGCCTTTGAGGGCCACACCTTTTCAACTACCAGCATTAAAGAAAGGGGAGGACCTAATGTTTACTCTGGAGATGCGAACCCAAGAATGATTCATTTGCCGTTCCTGTCATCACACCCTGAACAGGACACTCCAGACAGAAATCCTCTGAATGGCGGATGAGGAAGAAAAAGAACTATACCAGTGTTCTTTTGGTGTTCAAAAAACACCTCCCTTTTCTAGGTAAAAAACCTAGTAAAATCAGTGGGGTCAGGAGCTGCTTTGAAAAGACACTTTCACTCCACGGTTCCTTAGTGATGAAAGGGTATATCCCAGAAGATCATATGTCATGTACATTATTCACTCAGGAAGAATAACTCCTCGTGTTCATCCTGCATTCAGAGGAGTGTAGGAGCCATGGGCAGGAAGAGAGCTCCTGAAGGCAGAACTGGGAAAGGAGTGAGAGTGTCACATTGATAACTGACAGTGCATTTTACCGTCTCATTTTGCATAACTCCTGATTCCAATAGTGCAGCCCACTGGTTTAATTTTCACTTTAACAGAATAAACTAGATTTGTTCTCACTCACAAAGCTTGCAGGGGAATAAATGTGCCACTTATCTAAGTCATCAAAAACAAAGTGCTCCATGGGAGCAGTGGATAACAATTAGTGAATAAACACTGAAGGGGACTACAGAGATTTGTGTGGCAAATACCAGCTATGTCCCTGAGACAGAACACATTAAAGTGCTCCCTACTGTTTGGATGGTATGTTATTGCTGAGCCTCACTGTGTTTTTGAGGAGTGGTAAAGACATCAAGGCACAGGTATCACACTTGTTTTTGATCCAAGAAAGCAAGGGGCAGATAAAAGGCAGAATCACACAGAAATGGGTGAGCCAAAGACAACTTCAAAATGCTACAGCATAAACCTGCAAATGGATATACTATGGGCTTTGTTTGGCACCACTACTGAAGTCAAACTAATTTCTATCTCTGAGCAAAATAATTCTAGCACAAGTCAGGTCACAGGTCCTCCCCTGCTCCATGTGTACCCTCCTCTGGATTCTCAGTAAAATTTTGTCGGTGCTGTTGGAGAGCCCACCTGTAGTCTCTATGAAAAGTAATCTAAGAAGGACAACAGAGCTCTTTGGATCTGTGCAGCAAAATCAGTTTGTATTGTTATGTGGTGCCTTCCAATGCAAGCCCCATCAATGATTAAATATAGCTAAATTTATTCATGGTGTTGGAGATTCTCTCAGCTTCTTTCTTACTATTGGGGAAAAAAGGCAAACCATTGTTCCCACTGGATCCACCTCTTGAGAACTTGTACCGACCTTCTCTTTGATACAAAGTTTCCTCATTTTGTGATGTTCCCCATCTTTTTCTTACTTCTTCTATATAAGTTCTTGTTTTTATTAATTTTTAGTTTGCATTTACCTTTTCTCTACTTCATCACTATGCCAGGTATTCTAGCAGGATATCTGTCATGAAGGTCTGTCATGATGAACCCTTTCATTTGTGACATGGACTGTCCAGTTAGTTGGGTGGCGGAGAGTGATGGACTGACTCGAAGAGTTTACCAAGCTTCCTAATTGTGCAGAGACTCTGTCCTTTCTGCCAGTAGTCTGCACACTCTCCACAGCAGGGTCTTTACATGGAGAGAGGTTTTTGCCCTCTGTGGCAGTGATCCCCAATGGCTGAAGCATGTTTCATTCATTAGTCAGACACCCTTAATGAATAAGCTGATCTGGATTGACACTGGCTCTTCAATGTGCTACATCATGTGCCTCTGGAATTGAGACTCGGATAGACAAATCTGCCCTTGGTGTTGGCAGACTTGCAGGGATGTAGTAGCAGCCACAAGGCTGGGAAAGTTGGGAGAAGAAATTAACCCACCAAGATGCAGCACTTTTGATTTTGACACACTGGCTCCCGGGAGGAGTCTGGCTTCAAGCAAGAGCTTGAACTGGAGACAAGAGGTCCAACAAGCAGTTTCCTCCAGCTCACACTTCTGTGATTCTGCAGGCAGCCATCAAATCTGCTCTTTCACGGCAGTGCCCATCCAGTGCCTAAACTGGATTGCACAGATGGTCTGGATCTCTGCTGGTAACTAGTATATACCAGCTCCATTACCAATACCAGGAAGGTAACTGGTAGCAGCCAGCTACCCTCAACCTGGTTGTCCTATTTTCCAACAGCTCTAAAGCTGCAAGGGCATAAATTTTAGTTGCCAAAGGCACAAAACTGTGGATAGATGCATGTGGGCAACACAGAAGTCTGGGCTGCTGCAGTTTCATTCCTCCTAGTGCTTGAGGTGGTTACAGCAATGATAGCATGGACACACATGGCCATATAATAGAAACACTTTGAGATCAGAGCCAAGATGTTCTCGTGATCGTTCCTAACTTCAACATCTACAAATACATGAATTCAGATAACAAATTCTCAAAAAAGGGTATTTTGAGGAGTTGTTTTGGTCTGGGTCCTCACATATTTGACCCAAGAAAAGTGCTACTGTTTTGTAATACTTGTTGAAAGAGAACATCCTATTCTTGCTCCCACTGGGTAAGAAGCTGCTCTTCTGTACCATTTCCTAGCTAGGGCAGACTAATGGAAACCATAAGGGCTGGGATGCTGCCATTTGCAGTCTCCTAAAGCCCAGAACAATTCTCAAGTGCCTGGAGACATCAGCTGTTTCTGGAATCAGTTCCTGGGGTTAAGTGCATATTTGTGGGAAAAGTGCTTTTATCTTTGGCTTCTAGTCCAGTCCTTTTCCTGGACATCTGTGCCTGTGTCATGGGTGTTGGAGGGAGAAGGAGGAGGAATGCAAATACTCAGCCTGTCCTTTTAAATGCAAAAGACATCTTTTTCACATTTTGTAGAATCCTAGAATGGCTTGGATTGGAAGGACTTTAATAAGATCATCAAGTTCCATCCTCCCTGCCATGGGCTGGTTTGCCTTCCATCAGACCAGAGTGCTCAAAACCCCAACTAACCTGGTAATGAATGCTCCCAGGGATGGGGTGTCCCAGGTTTCTCTGGGCAACCTGTTTCAGGACCTCACCACCCTCACAACAAAGAAATTCTTCCACATCTAAGTTTTTCTTCTTTCAATTTAAAACCATTGCTCCTTATCCTATCATCGTGGGCGCTTGTAAAAAGTCTCTCTGTAGCTCTCTTGTAGCCCTTATTAGGTACTGGAAAGTGTTCCAAGGTCTACCCGGAGCCTTTTCTTCTCCAGGCTGAACAAACCCAACTCTCTCATTCTGTCTTCAGAGGTGAGATGCTTCAGTTCTCTGAGCACCTCTGTCACCCTCCCCTGGACTTGCTCCAGGAGCTTCATGTCATTCTTATTCTGGGGGCTCCACAGCTGAATACAGCACTCCAGGTGGGGCCTCACAAGAGCAGAGCAAAGGGGCAAAATTCCCTCCCTTACCCTGCTGGCCATTCTGCTCTGGGTGCAGCCCAGGATACATTTGGCTTTCTCGTCTGCGATTGCACATTGTGAGCTTGTGTCAGCCTTCTTGCCCACCAACATCCTCAAGTGCTCAGGGCTGCTCTCAACCCATTCCTCTGTCCAGCCTCTGTTTGTGCTTGGGGTTGTCTCAACTGATGTGCAGGACCTGGCATTTGGCTTTGTTGAACTCCATGAGGTTCACATGGTCCCACTTCCCAAGCCTGCCAAGGTCCCTCTGGATGGCATCCTTGCCCTCCAGCATCTCAACTGCAAAACACAGCTTTGTGTCTTTGGCAAACTTGCTTGGTATTTATCTGTCTTAATGGTGAAAAGCCTCTTTGCACTTAATCATCAGCAGCCACTGTGACTTTTATCAATAAGCCAATTTTCAGTTGGGTCTGCAAAAATAAATAAATAAATAAATGCAACTAGAGAGACAGAGGGGAGACACAGATGGAATAATTTTCAAAGAGATTTTTAAAAACACATTAAAGAGTTTTTCTTCACTTTTTTTCTTTTTTTTTTTTTTTTTTTTTTTTAATTTAGTGACAGTCTAGGAAGGAGGATATGAAGATAAAGAGAAAAAAAAAAAAAAAAAAAGATTTAATGAGAATGAGAAAGAGGCTGAAAGTGTGTTTCCTAATCTGAACAAGCAGTTAAGGAGAATCAGGACAGAGGGAAGGGATGAATCTAAGCGATAAGTATTGGGAATGGGTTGAAGCAGTAAGGGTAAGAAAAGAACAAATGCATGCATACATTAAAAATTAAGTCAAATCTGACCAAAAAAAAGCCTGGTGCCTTCTATTATCTCATCTCAGGCCGGGCCAGTGTTCCTTCCTGGAACTCGAGGCACCCAGTGTGGAACGTCAAGATACCACCAGAAAGACAACTGCTCTCATCTTCCTTGAAAACAATCTTCCTTAAAGCAGGAAGCAGTGGAAGTCTCCTGAGAAAGACAGTTCTCTTGGTGCCTCTAAGCAAATCTGGAGTTTCTGATAAAGTCATTCAATTTAATCCTTAGCTGTATTGCCCAAACTTCATGCTGCTGGCCACAAGTGGGGAAAACTTGCTGCTACTTGCAGAAAGGACTGTTCTGCAGTCAGAGCAAGTGATGAAGATTCTCTCTGCCTGTCCTTAGTTTGCTGCATGAGCTGGACATATCACTGTCTTTTCATGTCCAAATATTTCTGCCTCTAAAAAAGCGAGTACTTATAATGCATCCATATTTAATCCAGTTACCTTTACTAAAAGAGGTCAGAATTTTTCATCTCCTTCAGATGCTATCTACTCCTAAAGTGAACTCTTGTCTCCACTTCTGACTGAAATAGGTAGATACTCATTTCCTGCAGCAAGAAGAAATAACTTGTAATCCTGCAGTGGCTGAAAAACTTCAACACTGCACATGCTTCATAAAGACCAGTCCTGACTGATACAGATTTGTGAAGAGACTTCCCAGCTTCATGGGGGATGTGGTGACCCTTAATTCACTCCTGTTTGCCAAGTACCTTGAGGTCCTTAGATGGAAGAGGTTTTAAACCAGCAAGAATTATTTGCTACTACTCAGTCCCTCCCCTGCTCCTCACCCTCACCTCAAAAAATATTCCAGGCTTCTTATTATGAGCTCTTTTCTGTTTTTTAATTTCCAGACCCGCTGAATGAGATAAGGGCCTGGAGGGACTGAATTACGAAGGGAGATTAAAAATGCTAGATACATACAGTTTAGTTAAATGATGGACATGATAAGTCCTTACAGGAATCTAATATTCTGTGGAGGGACACAAGGGGAGAAAAATAAGGATATGTATAGCTTCAAGGTTTATTTTATTTATAATTTGTTTTTATTTACACTCAGTAGGAGAGACACAATGGCTGTCACAAGGGTGACATAGGAACACAGCACAAGCCTGCTGGAAGAGGTATGCCAGGTTAATATAAAGCAGTTAAATTGCTGTATGAAGATAGTTAGCTGGACAGGGATTAACAAAGGCTCTAACACAGCTAATGACAGCAGAGAATGAAAATTTGGGGCTTGGATCCTGTGAAGTGGCCACACATAGTAATCTGCAAGATCCAGGACTTAAACAGAAAACCAATTAGCCCGACAACAGGCTTAGAGAAACGAATTGTGGAAAAAGCCGTAATAAATCATAGATCAGTAGTTTACAGAAGAGGGATTGAGAGAGGAAACAACGTCACATTAAATCCCACAAAGACTAATGGAGAAATTCCATCAAGAGCTCTTTGCACAGGAAAAAGAAACTGGTAAGTTATCTTCCAGTGGTCTACTCCTACAAGAGCTCTGCTAAGGGGATCAGGAAAAAAAAATGTAAGAACCCCAGAAGATATGAAGAGCAAACAGCTCAGAAACAGAGCTGATATCTCCAGCTCTGGGCTCCCAGGACTGCTGACCAGCCAAACCAGCAAAGGGCACAAAGGGTTTTTTTATAGTGGTCCCACACAAAACAGGTTAGAAGTTCCAAGACAGAGAAATCTGATTTGACGCATCTAGGCAGCAATGTGAAATGTGTCTGTAGAGCTCCTATGAGGAACATTGGGAAGAGGTAAAGTCTCCTAGAAAAGAGATAGAGAAAAATTACAGAATAGCCTGAGTTGGAAGAGACACATCAGGATCACTGAGTCCAACTCCTGGCCCTGTGCAGGACATGCCAAGAAGCACACTGTAGCAGCTAGAGGGGTCCATGAAGGTCTGTTGCTCTGACCCGGAAAGCCACAACCTTCCTAGGGAGAGGGTCCTGCAAGGCACTGCTGCCTTCTAAGGGGGTCTTCTGGCAGGTCTCCTAGCCACCAGATAAACCTCAACAATCTGCAGCCAGAGGCTGCTGGTGATCAGTTCTTGGTGATTTCAGCCCTGCTTGCAAGGCTGTCCCAGGCTGACTCAGGGACAGAGAGACAGGAGCTTCATAAGGCAAATTCCACAGAGGTTCCTTTATTATCCAGCAGCTCTTTGAAGGGGGCCAGAGGACAACAGTTCCCTGTTGAACTGAGGATGAGCTGGGGTTTTGTGGGGAAAAGCAAGGGTGGTACCAAAGGGGGAAAGACCAATGAGTTACAAAAATACATGGGTACTAAGGCATGGTGAGATAACAGAAGCCTTTGGGATAAGAAGGATGTGCCCACCTAAGGGGCATCTCTCCAGGAGCGTTGAGATAAGCTAATCACAGCCCATTCAAGGGACATCTCTCCAGGGCAGGGCTGTGGGCAGAGCTGTGGCAGGCTTATCTGCCTCCACAGCACACCATGTCCCTGAGAACACTGTCCAGTGGAAGATGATGCTGGACTTCAAGACACAGAGGGGGAAAGGGAGACTTGTGATCCCTGCAAGGAGTGCAAGCTGTTAGATGTGTCCTTGGACTACTCCTCACACTGCAGCACCATATTAAGTCCTGAGCACTCATCATGGCAGAGTGATAAAATCCTCACATCCTCTCCCACTTCTGCCACCATGCAGATCTGCTGCAATATGAAATCTGGTGCAGGGCATGGGAAATTATTTCAAAAATGCCCCCCAGACTTTGACAGCTTCAGTAAAGGTAGTGCCAGCTGCAAAATGAGAACCCTCTCTGGAAGATGAGAGGGGTCACCTTAATGAAGAGCAAAAAGATAGTAGATAGAAGGAAGAGCAACAAAGCAAGAAAAAGTCTAGATGTGGTCTCAGTTTTTTTCTTCACCATAATGGAGCACCATGCTGGTGTTCTTATCACAAAAGCACAGGAAGCAGCTCTGCACAAGATAGAGTCTACACCAGAGTCAAGCCTTTAGGGCCTGTGTTGGGAGAAAGCCTACAGAAATCCAAACATCTTTTGGCCTTGTCAGGCCCAGATGACTGGGCTTGGCACTGTCAGCAAAACCCCAGGTTGAAGCAGGATCTGTAGTTCCTGCAGCTGTAGCCCTGCATATGCCCAGGTCCCTGCTATTTCTAAAGTCACCTCCTATGTGATGACCTCCTTTGCTTGATAATCCCCTTTTACTGGGGGATGCCCTTGAAACCCTTGAAGTGGGGCCCAGGGGTGCACAGTACCCAAAAGCCATATCTTGTTGATTCTACACACCAAAAAGCCAGCCCGACAGCTGGCACAACATTGAAACAGCATCTATTTCTGAGCCTCTTTCCTGAGCAAAAGTAATGTCCACTGTGCACTGTGAGTCTGCTCTACCTCCAGAAGCCCCCCACAAAACCAATCCCATAACAGCATGAGTCTCCAAGAAGCAGAGATGATTCCTGAAGAAGCAATAGGCAGCTGGTGGGTAGAAGTGATCATTGCATGGCAGATAGGATTCCACAGCACGCTGGAGATGGAAATATCACCTTAACAAGCATGGACAGCCCCCAATGGACTATAAAATTCATTTGGAGACTGAGATAATTCAAAGGAGCCAAGTGGCCCAGCAATAAAACACGGAACACATAAATTTAAATTCTGAGAGCTCTGCAGTGCCCTAGCAATAAGTGACAGAACAACCCCTCCCCACACAGACCTATTCAGACCCATCTAAAAGTCACAATCCGCAGACCAGAGAAAAGATGTACAGAAACTGTGTTTTACAAAGGGGGAGGAGGGCCAAGGGGAGTAAATACAAGAAAAGTGCTTACACATTTGGCACATGTACAGAACGTGTACGTGTGCCATGGCAGCTGTGCTGGGTGGGTATTGTGCAAGCAGCTTTTCATTAATCACATTACTCAATCACAAACTAGCACATAGAAGGTGCTAAATATTGTTCTCTATTATGCCAGAGCAGACCCTTTCAAGACAACAATTTCACACTACTTGAGTGTAGCTGAGGGTAGATTATGGCAAACTGCCTTTATTCTGGTTTTATGTACAACACAAATTGTCTTGTCCTTCCTCTCTTCTGTCCCCAGTGGGATTCCTCCCCAAACTGCTCAGAGAGTGCTTCCCAAAGCACTTCCCTCCCAGGAGTTAGTTTGCCACTCATAAGATGAACAGCCTAAAATTGTGATAATAAAAACTTTATAGCTCTCTATCATGTTCATTCATGCTAATGCTGTCTTTCACTGTGGATATAGCAAAAATTTCAATGCTGGAGAAGAAATGGAGGTTTCAGATGGCCTCACAGGCATGTTTTTCAGTGCTGTAAAAACATGGCAGTTCAATATACTTTTACAGCAGAAGGTGTCCATCAAGGTCATTAATGACCGAGAGAGGAGACACAAGAGCAGAAAGTTGCTGATCGATGATGTGTCATAGTTTGGAGATGGAAACTGCAGGAGACATGATCCATCCATCTCCATGTCCCCACAGGGAACTGTCCTAATCTAATAAGACAGGTGTCTTCATGAAGAGGTCCCAGGGGCAAAAAAGGAGGTAGAGGTCTGGCTAGTGACATCAGTTGCAACTTGGAAAATTGGAGGGTCTGGGGATAGGGCTGATCTCCCTGTGGCACCTCAGTGCAGAAGTGAGGACTCTTGAGGCTTGAGGGACCCACATGGTGCAGAATGCTAATTACCCTTGATGAGGGAGGAAAGGGACACTGGCTCAGATAGCAATTCATTATAGCTAGTCCACCAGTCAAGGGAGTCCTTTGTCAGGGTGAGGCAGCCGCTCTCACTGATAAAACAGGTGCAAGCATTTTGATTTCCAGGCTCTGTGAGTGATGGCAGATACCACACCTGTCCCCAGAGCTTAAAAGCTGGGATCTTCAGCACCAGCAGAACAAGCCTTCATCCTAGAGAAGTCATTTTACTTTTTAACAAGTAGCAAGGGCAGACACGAACAGAAGGTGACAACTTAAAGTGTAGAAGAACGTCTAGGACTTGGGTTTAACAACCACTGTTCTTTTCCTCTCCCATACTAGTCTTTCCAGAATCAGACCTCACTGTGATTTATTATTATCTCGATTTTTTTGTACAGAGGCAGCACATGGGAGTTGTGTTTGCAGAACAGAAATTCACTACGATAAGTATTACACACACAAAGACCAAAGATACAACCCGTGTTCCAAGCACATTAAAAATCAAGCACAGATTAGGAACCAAGATAAATACTGCAGTGTGATACACCTGAATTTTTTTTTAACCTGTCTTTATAAAGGAACAGAAAACACTTTTGACAATAGGGTTAAATATATTTAAGGAAACCCGATGCCTTTTAGGAGCAGCTGAAGCTGGTGTGGAAACAGCTGAAGACACCTTTTCTAGGCATTTTTCTGCCTTGTACTTTCTGCCTTTTTTTTCCCTGACCTTCTTCCATCCTAAAAATGGCACTTGCAGTGGAAACCAAGTTCTTTGCTGTTTCTGAGGTAATTTGCTCTTGCTACTTATTTCCCTCCCTGCACATCATCAGCCAGTATGTGAACCGAAAGTGCTGTGGAGCAGAGAAAATGCTGCCTCCCAGGAATGGAAACGGCAGTGCATCACCATTTCTCTGCTTATGAAGTACCCCTCTTTCAACATATATATATTTTTTTTTTTAGCAGGGTTTTTCCTCTGTATGTAAGAGTGACCACTGAGATCAGACTTCAGTGTGTGGGTCAAGCTGGTCAACTCAATCTTTGAACAGGTCTGACTATTTGAGTCAGTGAAATCTTAACTGGACATTCCAATCAAAACAACCGTGAGAGCTGTATTAGATCCTTTTACCATTAAAGCTTAATTTTCTAAACTGAGCAGTACAAGCTGCACTGGGTAAACATATCTTTATAAGCAATAGCTGTTATGGACCTGGGGGCTGCACCCGTTTAACCTTATGGAGTTCAGATAATATAACTAAAGCTTTAGAAAACTTGTGATCTTCTGGCACCCTGCTGCATCCCCTTCACTGAGATCAGTCCCAGCCCTACTGTGCCCCACAGCATGGAGTAAAGACAGCTATTTTCTGCACAACCCATACTCTTCCTTCCCTTTCCATGGTGGTAGAAAAGCATCAGAAGACACATCTGAAAGTAAATCCTCCTCAGCCTGCAGTCCTGGTGAGCTTCAGCCATCAATAGTCACTGGAGGAATTCCCAGGAGAAATGCCAGTTGCTGACACAGGGGGCTCCCCTAAGCTGTCTCCGTGAAGGACTCTGGCACCCCCCTCAGATGGTGGCATAGCCCACTGCCATCAGCCTCATGTGAAAATTTGCCACTGCCAAAGCCAAGTGTCTCTGCCCAGTCCTCTACACAGTTCCTCTTGGAAAGTATCCCTTATTACTCGCATAGGAGGATTTAGAGCTGAGGTAACCCTGCAGTTTCCAGAGATAAGGCCATGTCCCTGCCCTTGTGTATGAGTGAAACAAATACCTAAGGTGGCCAGTGAAGAGCAGGGTGTACTCTTTTGCCCTCCTCATCAGTGTAATCATCCCCCAGCATTCCCTCCAGCAGGTAATTTTGATGGAAGTGTTTCTGCAGTACCCACTCTGGGACTGTGCATTATGACAAAGCTTAATGGGATTCCACAGTCAATTACTCTCTACCCATTTTTCTGCAACAACACCATTGCACAACCACTAATAAGCGAATTACAGGAGAGAAAGGCCTTTGCTTTGTATATGCAGGAGATGTGTCATTTGGCTCTTCAAGTGTACAAGAAAAGAAAAGATTTAATTTTTCAGCCCCTTTCTTCCCCAGCTCTCCATCCTCCACGAGATGAAATAAACAGAGGGAAGATGTGCTTTTTGCATAAATTGGGGATGTATGATTGATAACATGTTATCTTGTCAGCTGGAGACACCTGCATGGCAGGTATTTATGCTATCAGAAGGGCTCTAACTGGTGAAATACAGTTTGGTGCCGATAAGGGGACCCAGGGACTCATGGCGCCAGCCCCATGAGGATAGGGGGATTAATGCTGATATTTTGCAGCTTGCTCTTATTAAATTCTGATTCCCTTTGTGAAGTGAAAAAAAGAAGAGGGGAAGAGTGATTGGTTTTAAGCAGATAAAAGACATGAGGGGTGAGGGTGGCTGGTAGAAACGGGGCTGATGAATGGCCAGGGTATCTCCTGGGAATAAAAGCAAAAAGTATTAAACAATTTTCTGATTGACTAGGTCTTGTCTGTAGGGAATCAGAGTGGGGGGAATGGGTTTGGGGAGTTCCTGAGAGTACAAAGACACAGTTGTATTAAAAGCAGAGCCAAATTATACAGTTGGGGGATGAGGAAAAAGCCAATTTCCTTCATTTGCTGGAATTTTTAAACATGCAGCACTACTGATGTTCAGGCACTCAGCTCCCAGCCCAGCCTACTGCCATCAGCTTCTGCTTAATGCCCATGCTAGAGCCTCCTGCTACACACAGTGACCAAGCTCCGTGAAATACTCATACTTAGGAAAAGGCTTCCTCCAAGCAGGCAGCACACAGCAGGTTATGGCAAAGTTATGTACAGGGGCTCTCCAGCTGCAGTACAAGGGGCAGGAGGGGGAGAACTGGCAGAAATGTTGGGGTAGCCTCAGGCTAGGAGAGACAGCATGGTTTCCACTCCTGAGCATTTTCAGGATTAAACCCTTAGGTCTTTGCTTGTACCTGTATCTTAGAAAAGAATCATTTGCAACATTCATGAAAGAAAAGCCTCAAGAACTTCAGATAAGCTCAGGTAATACTTGGCACATTCTGTGGGAATTCCTCTAGGACTGGAAAAGCAGTATTAAAAAAAAAAAAAAACTGGGAAGGAATGATCCAATACACCAAAAGCATCAGTGAGGAAACATGCCACACTAAGCACATACACAGTGTGCAGAAAGAATTTCTATCAGCTACAACCAGAACCAAACCATGCAAACACAAAAAGGCTCTGAGAATGTTACAGCAAGAAAGATAGAGCAGACTATCTCTAGTCTGGGAGGGTTTAGATGCAGACACAGATGGATCCTTTTGGTTATATGATTCTGTTTGTGGTTCTCTGGGCATGTATTATTAATATGCTACAGAGTTTTAATTAGAGCTGAGAGATTCATTCATTGTGAATAATTTATGTGATTAATTTTGCCTTGCTTCTGTTCATGAATTGTCCATAAGCAGTTTGTAATTTTCTCAAATTTATTTGTCATTTGCAATTATTTGCTGACTTGTCTTAGTAAATAATTCTCAACATATTGTTTGTCCACAAACTGTCCCTGGATAGTCGATATTCAAAATCAAAGCTGGGTTAGATACACTTCTGTGAAATATATGCAGTAATTCCCATTGGATATTTCTGTTTTCTGACTAACCTTTAGGATCAGGCTTCCATAGAGAATACTACTTTTTATGAGTTCAAATTTGACTTCCTGCAAATAGTCTCTAATATTTACATAAAATTCACTGTTCCCATGAACATTCCTGCCAGTCAATATATTCACTACAATACACACAGAAGAGACCACAAAAGGAGTGTTTTATACTTGAGGCAAATAGTTCTTTTTTTATACAGTGCCCCAGTCTGTTCCTGGGAGACCTGACTGAACATTTGTTTAGTTTGGGGTATTTTTTTTTCTGGTTTGTTTTGCTTTTCCAGCTTTCCTGGACAGGGGTTATGTTCTCCTTAAGTCACTCTCTCATGCAAACAGTGCTGCGTACTAAATACACTGTCTTTGTGTGCTGCCTTTGCCAGCCTGTTTCAGATGTGAAGCTGAGCACAGGGCACTGGGGTAATCACCATCCAACCAGAAAGAGTGACCGTCACTGCTGGGCATGCTGAGCCAGTCACTGCTTGCTCCAGCCGGTGCTGCCATGAAAAAACTTGAGGCACAGAAAGTGCCATACAGGCAGGCTCACTCACTGGATATCCCCCACTCCAGGTGACAGGAGAAGCTTGCCTGCTCCACATGGGATTTTTCCTTCCATGAAACAAAATATATTGTTTGTCAATGAAGAGAGAAGTTTCTCTGTTTGCAGTGCTCAGAAATCGGTGTAAATAGTAATAGGCATCTTTGCATAATTACTAAGTAACCTACACTTGGTTTTGAATTATTGGCTTGTGAGGGAACTATGGAGAAACATCACCGTCATCTGACAACACACAGCAGGAGTTTCTTATTTTTAAATCAAGTTCAGCAATGAAGACTCACACAGTTCAGCATTCCAGGGCAACTGGAAAGTAAATATTGCTGTGGCAATTTTTTGGATGCTCTTAAATATAAGAGCATACACTCTTACAAGGGTTTGTAAGCACATGCAGTCATAACATAATCAGGGATAGATAGCACAGACAGAATTGACCATTTGTGTCACCTAGTCTAGCACCAGTGGAGCCAGGACCATATCATTCCATTCAGCGTCTTTTACTACAGCTAGTCCAGACTGGTTTTAACTATTGCCAGCTGTGAGATTCCTACTTAATCTTTTCAGGACTTCACATATTTCAGCTCTCAGTATCTAGGTTCTCTCAGGCAGTTTCCATCTTTCCTTTTTCTTTCCTTAAAATTGCACATTTCTCAGTGCAATTGTATAGCTTTTATTTATTACATTCAGATATAACCTGACATGCCTGTGTTTTTCAGGTTGATTGAAGGTTTCATACCACTTTCTAGATCACCATACCAACACCTTCCATGTACCACTTGACCCATATGTCCTCTTTAAATCCTCACACCTTCCAATTCAAGTCCCACCAAGGTATGTCAAAAACCTCTGGTTCTTGGTGAGTCTCAAACACAACTTTTGATAGTCACAACTCACATATCTTAGACCACAAGAAGCCAAGCACTTCCATTTCCTTTGTCCCTCAAATCAATCTCCCAACCATCTGGTTGCTCCTGCTGAAATCTGATGGTTTTTTCCCAAATCTTCCTACGATATTCTTCTGCTTCGGAGACTAGAATGGACAGCAAATACCACTGCCATGCTCTGGACTCACTACTTGCATTTTTTAGGGTCTTACCATCCAATAGAGCTTTGTGTGTACATGCCGTATGAACATCCTATAAGGCATTTTAGAAATTCCTTTAACACACAATGGAATCTGTGTAGATGCATTATTAATACTCTCTTAGCTGGCAAGAGAATGGTGATATTTTCTTATGAGAAATGTAATTGTTTAATATCAAACAGTATTATTTCAAAGATTTAATTGTGTAATTGAGGTCAGTAATCGCTCGGTCGTCTTCAGAGCAAGAGGAACTTGCAGGGTGAAAGATTTATTGTCCTGACAACAGAGAGCAAATTTTAATATTTCTGAAAAATTGAGAACTATTAATCCTGGCATGTATTACTCTCAAACACAGTGAACTGATAAAACTTTGATCTAATTTTCTCTTTGAAGGGGCAGTGGTGGGGTGTGGGGAAGACTGTTAACTGCATGTGGCCTTCCGCTGGAAGCACAGCATAGCACAAAGGCAAGGCACATTCAGCTTCACAGGAGCTCTCAGATTGTGCACAAGACAGCTACTGAGAGAACAAACTGTTCCAATCCCACTGTGCTGCAAGGGGAGGGAAGACAGAAGTGGTTTCCATGACCACAGGCAGCTTGGTGGTCATCTCTCAAAGGGATGCTATTTGCATTTGCACCCAGTGTGCACATGCTTTCTGTTTCTGGGAGTTCCAAGCAATATTTGCAATACAGATAAAGTAATACATGTGCCAGTGGATGATGAGGTGCATACATGCCAGTTGCATCAAACATATGGGTAATTAGTCTGTGTGAAGCTTATCAACTCTGATACTGGGAGCTTGAATATTAGTAGAAACTTCAAGCTTTGATTTAATGAGAAGCTCTGAAACCTTCTCTGTTAGTTTTTTTTTTGTTGTTTTGTTTTTGGTTTTTTTTTTGGTTTTTTTCTGTATCTAAGTTGAACTAAAATTCACAGAAGGTGACAATGATAACAAAAAAAGGCCCATTCAATTTTCATGATGTCCTCTCAAATGGAGCACTAAAGCAAAGCAAGAAAGAAAAAGAGCACCAGAATTGGTGAGGCAGCAATGGGGACCTACTGCAGAGATAACCAGTTATTATAAAAGCAAGAGTATTTCCCTGGACATTTGGAGAGAAAGGCTTTCTGTGAAAAAAGAAAGGTTGCACGACTTCTGTGATGGGCACAGGATCACAGTACCCTTGGATGCCAGCAGGGAAAGATAGTGCAGCATGTGTTATTTTGCACTATATAATGAATTACACAGCAGTGCTGGTAAAGAGAAAGAGTTTTTTGAATGTTTAGAGTTGTGTATAACTTTGCTTTAAGTGACACAGACTCCTGAGGGAGGGGTCTGTAAACATCCGCAACCTTCAAAGCCAGAGCTCTGGTAAAAGGTGGGCTTTGGCTTTGGAGCAGTGAGGATTGGCTACAGGGCTTGCAGCAATCAAAGCATAAGGCTCAGATTCTGTGGAAAGAACAGAAAGTACACCACACAGGGCAAAGGCAGGGCAAATAAATCAGGCAAATAGCCTATGCAGGCCAAAAAGAATATATATATGAACTCAGGATGCCTGGACACAGCTGCTGCAGTCTGGCAGAGAACCACTTAGAAACTATATCAAGACTATACAACAGAGATGAAAGTGCAGATACCAGCTTGTAAATACAGATGGGCTGCTTAGCTTTTTACAGATGTGGGCATTACATTTGCAGCTGAGCCCTGACATCTGCTAATGAGAAAGACTATCTGAGAGACTGAATATAATGAATTTATGGTAGTGATCCCTAGGCAGTATGTGGTTTCCAGACATTCAAAAAGAAAGAGCTGTCCCTGTTAACAATGCTTTAGTAACTCCTTGCTTTTAGAATATTCTCCAAACAAACACAAGAGCAGAAACAACTTCTTTCTTTTAGGCTAACCTTCCCTTTCCCAGTTACTTTGGCCAGGTATGTGGGGATAGGCAAGATTTAGGCCTGCATCTGAATTGGTCTCAAGATCCAAAATTCAGTGACTAAATGCCAAATTTTAACACTCTCAGCTCTACCTAGGAGCCTTTGCTAATCACTTCTGGGTATGAACTTTTTAAAATTTTGAGCCAGCTATGGAGAAACACAAGATTTTAGGCAGAATTTAAGCTCTCTATATCTGCTCAATGTATCCAGCCAGGCTGGCTAGACAGCCATATCTTATTCTGAAAGGCATAAGTGCAGTTTTGCCCAGCTTGAATGACAAAATATAGTAGACTTTGCATACAAGACATTATGATGTGGGGGAAGACATGTGGGTACTATAAAATAAAAAGATTTTTCAAAAAAATAAAATATTTATTTTCCCATTCCTTGTGCAATGTTTATGACATTTGTTTTTGCTTCCCAAAGATTACAGAAAAAGAGATACAGGATATCTCATGAGAGAGAAACTAAAACTTGCAAAGGAGGTTTTTGTAGCCCAGAACGACATGCCTACTAAGTCTGGTTTCATGATCCCAGAATCATGTTCTTCTGTGTACAGTCTGTCCTGTGACCCATTAAGTCAAAAGCTGAGACTTGCTGCTAAAAGCCATCAGCTCCTGCAAAATGCTGATCTGCCAGTTCAGCCTGGAGGTCTCACTGCTCTTTCTCCAAGCAATGCTGCAATTTACAGCTTTCCCTGTGTACAATGACTGCCATTCTCTGCTTTACTGAAATAGCTTCCTCCAGCCAATGCCAAAGAGCATGTTATTAGACCAGTAACTCATTCCTGAGCACAGTGATCCAGGTGTGGCAATCCCCCAGCATTTGCTGAACAAAAAAAGAGTAGCACTGAAACTCAAAAATTACTCCTCCCCTCATTCCTTTCCAAATGATGTGAGTGCCAGATCCAAACCAAGGCCAGCAACAGAGGATGTGGAGAAAACATCCTTTTGCTATGTTATCTGAAAGGAAAACAACCAGCAAGGCATGCCAAGGCTACTAATTCACAGTGAAACCTGGTGCTGTTAAAACACACACATTGCAGCAGGACAGATGGTGGGTTTATCCAGTGTCCTGCATTGAGGAGAGATGTTCACAGTGCAACAGGGATTATTCAGCAGGCTCAGGCAAACTTAGCCCCAGCTGAGCTCTTGTTTCAAGGAAATCTATTTCACCACCATTGACAGCATGTAGCTGGCACCTCCCCTCTCTCTCTAAATGATATTGGCTCCACTAGCAGGCACAGGAGAAATGTTTTGTTCTTCATCTTATCTCAGTGTGTCCCATTAGGACCAGCTAATTCTCCTTAAGTAATTTCTTTCCACTTTGCATGAGTGTGTATTGTTTCTGTGTCCATGACTGAAGTGTGCACCGTGTATGAACCCACTGTGGGCCACCCGTATATATACACACAATGTTTACGGCAAGTTAACTCTTATTCAGCTGGATTAAATGTGCAAACCCTAAGCAGCAAGATATCTCTGTTCTCTTACCACATAGAGACTTTGACAACTAGAGGAAAGGTGGGATGTGAAATCATATCACCAGAGCATTTTGAAGAGGCAGAAGAGATTATAGGCCAGCGGGCTTAAATATTTTCTCTAGAGCTCCAAAACATCACTATGACCTCCTTTTGGATTCTAAAGAAAAAAAATATATTACAAATTTCTGTCAATGTAAAGGTACCGGCATCTCCTGTACTTGAACTGTGGAGGATTCTTCCCAACACCTCCTTGGTCCCCAGCCATAAATGCACCACTCTTACCCTTGCTCCCTGCTGGCCAGCATGAGGCCATTTCACCTTGCTAGTAGGAGCTCATTAAGATGCAAAATATGACAAGCTGGTAGAAAAGAGAAATAGACATAGATTTCATTACTGAAAGGGTAACAAAAACCAAAAACAAAATGCAGCAAATCTGGATAATAAATAGATTTTAAATGCTTCAATCTAGTGCTAGCGCTCCTTTTTATGCCTACACAAGTTTCTCAGAATGAGGTAGGTGGTAAGGAGGAAAGGAAAAGAAATGTGTGCACTCTGCGGAAAGATCAAAACTCCAACTGGTGATCAAACCACTCAGGCAACTCCAGCAGAAAAACAGAGGGAAAGAAAGAAATGCGGAGGGAGAGGAGAGGGAAAGTCAGAACTAATGTCAGCTTCGAAGCAGAACAGTGTAAAAAAAGAGATGAGAAACATCACAGGAGAGAAATTACTAGCTGAGGACTAAACGTATTTAAAGAGCAGATTTAGAGTCTAAGTGGTCACACATCTCCTGTGGGCTTGACAGCAGAGTAAACCTGTCATGGATATAGACTGGTTCTATGGCAAGGCAATCCGTGGGAAAAAGCTTTGCTAATTCGTCCAGGTGGTGCCCTGCATGATCTCTAGGATGCTCTTCCCAGCACCAACCCACCACAAAGTAGAGCAGAGGTCAGTGAGGACCACATTGCATCCTGCAGGAGCAATAATGCAGGGGAAGCTACCTGGAGAGACACAAGGAGCATGTGTGTGCTGCTTTGCTTGCCAAGCAGGACTATCTGTCCATCAGCTCTGAGTCATGTGTGTGTGACAGCTGGATGCAGCAGCCTGAAATCAAAAAGTGCCATCCAATTTCCCTCCAAAATCTTTCCTCTTCTTGCTGGTGTGTTTCATTGGTGCTGCTCCTAAAACTGTGTGCCAAACATTTAGAATTATGCACCCACTTGCAGCCACTGCAACACAATTTATTCAGCTCACCAGTAATCCTGAAGCTGGCCTAGCTTGTAGTTTGATTTGCACAAAGCCCGGGACATATAGTTCCCAGTAAATTCTTGATCCACGAACCAGTTTCAAACCCATCAGGATAACTAACCAGGGCTGCCACCAGCCCTCTCCTGCCTCCTCCCCAGAAACCCTGGAGTCAGCTGATACCCCCAAGTTAGTTTTAGTCTTGGCTATTTCCTCCCAGAACACAATGCATCAGCGTGCTCACCGAAGGCTGGCACCTCAGGCATGGAAACCAATTCTCCATGCTATCTGCAGAGGTTTGGTCATGGGATAATGAAAGCTTGAATTCAAAACCCGCTGAAGCTATTATAGCTATAAAGGGGGAAGGAGGGAGAGCTTGGGAGAAGAAGACAGACACAGAGGTCTATTTCTGACTGCAGGTGCATAACAGGGAAGCAGTCTTAAATACTCTGACATCTCAGAAGGGAATACTGTCCTTTTCTAATTGCTAAGCCACTAGGGACAAGCTATTTGAGCTTTGCCATTTCCACTTAAAAATGAGGACTACCTCTAGCACTTGAAGCATGAATCACATGCAGCTCTTTGATGACCCACAATAGGAGAATGAGAAAGCACTCAATGTAGTTGCATTAATTGCACATGTACATCATAGTGTGCATACTTACTAGCATGTGGAACTCACTGTTGCCTGGGAGAAGAAGAGCAAAGATTGAAACTCTTTGCTTTCTGTGCTATTCTCATATTACAATTTTCAAGACATGAATAAAAAAAAATCTTATAGAAGTGACTATGGTGTGATAAAAGAAGGAGAGAAATTCGTCTCATTCTTCTCAAACTTTTCCTATCAGATCTCTGCATGCTAACAGGGACTTAAAATTCTCTGTCCTGACCATCCAGTAGCGCAACCAGCTCCTACCTTGCATTACTGCCACAGCTTGCTTGTCCCAAACTCATACCAGAGGGTATAATGATGAAAGCACAATGTTTTTATAAGTGTACCTATTCTCATTTTGGGTATGAAGACAGATCTCTATATGACATCATATTGGATCCATATTTATGTGACAGATTGGTCCCATGATGCAGAACTTCAAAGGGAGAGGGGCAGGAGGTTCAAAATGCACGCATACAAGTGGCAGCACCACTGTAGGAAAGCACAGGGGACACAGGTATGGGGAGCAGGGGAAAGGCTGAGAGAACACTACATGTTCTTATCTCTCCATGAATCCAGCAGCCTACTAAATCCTGAGAGAGCACCACATGGCCTTGAAACTTTGCAGGGAGCTGCAGTACATCCCCAGCTGTGCCCACGTTGCTGTGATAAAGTAGATGCTGCTGGCCAGGAGACAACTTTCTACTGACTTGCCCATCAGGCATCACCTCTCTTGCTGAGCTCACTGGGATTCATGATGCAGAAGGTGTCACCAGAAGCAAGGATGGGGCCAACCAGCTGATAGGTTGATCTGTGTTTTCCAGCAAAGAAACATCACCTAAATCAGTAGGTGATTGCAAAAACTCAGCAGTAGTGGCAGCACTTGCTGAGATCATCAGAGCTCTCTGAATGGAGCTGTTTTCTCCAAAAAGTAAGAGCACAGTTATCTCCACAATAAAAAACTGGCATAGTGACATACCACCTCATTTCAGCTTCAGTCTTGCCAATAGGCAGCAGTCTCACAAATAAAAAAGTGTGAATTCCTTAACTCTGTGCATGTGCATGCACAGAATTTGTGCTCCATTGCCCCCTAAGGGGCACTTCACAGACTAGGCTGAACTGTGTCCTGGCAGTAGAAGTAGAGAAATCCAAGCTCATTCGCTTTTACCAGAGGAATTTCAGTGAATGATTATTTAAGAATGTGGTAACATTGAGGAACCAATAGAGAACAGTCTGTAATTTGCTAGGCACTGTCAAAGCACTGAGCAAGAAACAGCTCCTGTATAAGTGCCCACACTTTAGTAGCTAGACCTGACACTGATGCAGTGAGTTACAGACATAATATATTTTAGGTACTTGTGTTTCCTTGCTTTGCTTCTGTGATATCTCAGTGCCTTGTGGAAGAGTATTTGCATTCTTAATGCTCCTGTAAGGCAGGTGTCATTGCTGTATCTCAATGGTGAACTTGGGCAGTAGGGGACTAAATGACCTGTCCCACATCCCATAGGCTGTATCTGACAGCAAGAAATTGAACCTTCATCTCTCAAATGCCAAACAGCCTCCTAATTTGCCACTCCTTTGTTCTTGTACCTCTCCTCTAGTTTGTACATAACAATCAGGCAGGTAATATTCTTTGTGAAAAGTGGGAGCTTTCCTCCTGCTATTTCCATTCTTCCCAGTGCATACAGTATTTACCTTCAAGATCCAAGCTCCTGTGAACACACATACTCCTCTGATACCTGGACAATGTTGGAGGACTGCTCTGATGCCTTTGCTTTCTCTTGTTGTCCAGATGAAGAAAATATGAAAACAGAGAGATAAAAATGCACCTAAGAAATAACCTTCATGGTAATTTTATGTGAAGACTAGGTCCTGCAAAGCAGATGCTTCTTTCAGGGCTGCTCAATAAAGCTGAGGGAACTGCTTCTTGTATTTGTAGTCACTTTGAACATATCCCCCTGTGTTTTTTTCTGCTTTCTGTTTACCACGAGGGCTGAGCCTCTGCTCATGTGCTGCTTCCTGGGCTGGTGGACTCCAGTAAAGGTGTGTTGGCATTTTATGCTCCTAGGTTTGATCGCTCAGTTCATAGGAGAGGAAAAAAGGCCTTAGCCCATGAGAAGAGACTGTCCAGTGCACATCCCACAAGAAGGTGAGATATCAGAAAGGGCAGAAGAGGCCTTCATAACTCTTTTTAAGCAAACAACCACCATCTTTCATAAAAGGCATTAGAGCTCAGCTTTCCCTCATGAATCACAGGAGAGTGAGGGGGAGTTATGCCATCGACCTCAGTTCTTAGTGAAATGGATGTACCCAGGCAGCTCAAGCCCTCTTCACATCTTTAATAAAGCCATTCCGATGCACCTGCCTGAATAAAATTCTTCCTAACAGTCTCTTTGGTCAATGGTCCCAGCTGATGCCACTGGTTTTGTTTTCAATACACACCTCACACTTAGGCTGCTTTGTGCTCCTTTGCACCGTGCAATGGAACAGTTCTTGATGAACAACAGTCTCCAGAACGATGCCCTCCCCCTTCCCTATTGCTAAAACTCAGAGATGGAAAAAACCCTCAAGAGTCACTGGGATTGATGAGGTGTCAGCAGCATCTGCATCTTTTCTCAGTGTTACCTTCATCTCATGCAGGACCAGGCTGCAGTGGGTGGGTACCCACTTACCTGTATTTGCCCTAGTTCCCATAAGTATAGGCATTTTTAGAATAACTCCTGGGCTTCAGGAGTAACACATCATTTGTACAGCCTCTGTTTCCCTGCACAGTATCAAATTTACATTCCATGTCTGCATCACTCACACCTATTTCCATACAGCTGCCCAGTCCCACATCCTCGTATACCACCACATGCATGCATCCTCTCATTAATTCAGGTTTGCTGTTGTGTTGCCATAAACACATTTTGCTTTCTGGCTCTTCCTAAGTGAATGTCTCTCCTCCACTTCATTTGCACAGGTCCCCAGGAGGCACACTAATACCATCATGCTAGCTGAAGACTCAAGCTCACCGTTGAGCCTGAACATTTCATTTACCATCCTTATCTTCAGGCACCTTACAGTATTGCTCAGACTTGGTCTGTGTTGTGCTGCTGCTGAGAGAGAAGGAGTCTTGGTTGAGAGAAGAGAGATGGTTCAAACCTAAACCCTGCCCAGACAGACAGAGATAGCTGATGGCCATGTCTGAGCTCATGCTGAGGCACAGAGCACAAAGACAAGGACTGATGGAGTGAAAATGTCTTGCTTGCACATCTATTGCACACTGCTATACCTCCTTTGCTAATAAATATGAATTTCCTGAGGCTCCTGCTGAATGTCATTTGTCTTTAAATGTCTCTTGACAATACTCAATCTTCCATCTCTAATGGTTAGGTAGGAGTGATGAACAAGGAGATACAGTAATCTCTGTTCCAGTCCTGCAGTGTACTGCAACAGGGAAACAGATGGTTTAATATACTCTCTGTCTTCCTCTTCTCAACAAATCCTAGTACTTGCAGAAGTGCTAATCACCCAGAGCCCCAGGGGGTAAATTTTTGCCCTGCCCAGATAGTTCCCATCCCATATTTTCCACTATGCTCCCCAATTTCAGAAAGTATGGAGAAGAACAAGCTTCTGCTGGCATTTTTCTGTTTGGTTTTTCTAATGAACCAGTCAGAAAGTACGAGTCCCCTTGCACAAGTCCACTCTGACTAGCCATAAACAGAAAGAGGCAGACTCCCCTAATATCATATGTACCAGTTCTTCCCATGTGATGCTGCTCTACAACAAGCAGTCTGTCACAGCAATCGGCACATGCTGACACAGCTCTTCCCAGCCAAACCCACGGAGCCACAGTGACAACAAAATTACAGAACAGCCTGGTCACTAAATTACCCAGCAGCTATGAGACAAGCCTTCTGAATTGCCTTGTTATTATTTCCCTAATACAGTCTGCTATAGCATCTGGCAGTGTGGTGTGTTTCAGGGCTAAGCATGCAATAAAACGGTGTGATTAGATAGTTAACTGTCTTGTGATAACAAGGTAGGGATTTGCAACCAGCTAGAAAGGGGAGCTTCTTTTTAACAGAGCACAATCCAGCCAGAAATGCTCAGACCAAAACACACATGATAATCTCCCATGAAAATCCCCATGTGAGATTTCACTGGTGGGTGAGAAGGGAGGCATAAGGAATAAGGCTGTTTTTGCTTTTCTCTTTTCTTTTCCAGTATTAATTCCCCCGTACTGAGTGGTCAGCAGAGAGCAGTGATTACCTCTGTCAGAGAAAATGGGGAGGGCAGCTTGCTGTGGTTAATTCTCCAGGAAGAATTGCAGGGCCCCGCGCAGCTCTAAGCTGAACTCCTAGGGACCACAGCTGTTAGGGAACCTCCTACTAGACTCCTGTGGTTGTGACAGCATCACACATTTATCTTCTGAGGACTGGGCACATGGGGATTGACAACAGACAAAAGCCTACCCAGCCCCAGCTGCCTTCTCTACCCTAATCTACAGAGACCCCTCCCAAGGCTGAAGTAGTGACACCCAGAGAAGAGCACAAGTCCCATATTTGGAAGTGGAAGTCCTGAGCTCAGGGTAAAAAAAAAGAGGGTGTGATCAGTCTCATGTAAATTAGCCTTTACAAAACTCTTTCACATTCTGATTATCTGGCAGCATGGAGGATCAGGTAACCATCATGTAGTTACAGGGAAGTTGCCAAGTAATTTGCTGCGTAGGTGGATACTTGGGATACTAGTCAGATAATTACTATGTGGGTGAAGGGGGGTGTACAAAGGTTTACCATGGATGTGTTATGACTTTTACAGAATGGAAGTAAGGAGCAACCTGACTTCTCATGTCCCTTCTCCACCTGCCAGGAGGCAAATACCATGTCCCCACAAATGTCCCATTCATGATTCTTATGATGGAGCATAGCTGGAGAATGGGTTGCTTTCCTGCTACTGTCTGTGCAAACAAACCACAAAAATGGTGGTTCCTACCCTGAGGAACAGCTCACACTTAATAGGTCGGACAGCTTCCTAAGAGCCAGATTCTCCACAGATGAGCCCCAACACAGTGTGATTTGAGACTGGATAAGACCTTTTCACTCCCAGCCATCTCCAATCACAGCTTAGTAGTCTTGCCTGGTATTTCTCTCCTAACAGCTGTGGAATTTGGTTTTCACATTTTATTGAAGCAGCCCTTTGATTTCTGTCCCAGTCCCTTTCCCTGGCACTCTTAACCAAACAGGTAGGCAAAGCACATGCAGTCATTTGCAGTTATTCCATATGCAGCTCTGGGACAGCAGACAGCTCTGACCTTTTTCTCTTTGTGTACAGCCTGTTCGCATGTGTCCAGCAAAATGCATTCTCTTGCACCTGATACACACACATACACTATAGTTTTAATTTTGTTCTCCTTCTGCATCACCCTACAATGACTTGTGAAACTGAACACATCCTTTGTATCAGAAGGGGTTTTGTAAACCTGGACATGCAGGCAAGGTCTTAAATGGAAATGCTCTTAATGCTTAAATGGAAATTGGTTTGAATCTTCTTCAAATCCAGCCATTTTCTTCAGTTCACATGTTCAGAACTCTCAGACCCTGTTACATCTGTGATAAGCTAAGTCCCAATCTTAGGCACCCTGCTCCCTTAACATTGGGGTACCTTGGCATTTTTATCTACTCCAAGCAGCCCTATTTCACATCCTTCCCAGATGAGAGATGCTCATGTCGGATCTCCACAGCAGATCTACCATGGGAGAGCTCAAAAGAAGCACTGGGCAGATTACTCATTACATACAATTTATTGCAGATTCTGTCTTTTTTTTTTTTTTTTTTCCCTGCTGATAGGTGGTCTATGAACAAACTTTTATGCATTTATTATTGTTTATTATTTATTTATGCAAAATTGTTCAATGAATATTTTACATGGGCAAATTTCAGTCTGGGTGTTTGTAATGAGCTTTCATTCGATTAGAGAATTCTGAATATTCATAATGTCTAATTGGCTATCTCAGTCACATGGTATTTTTTTCTGTCCCCTTACTAGAAGACTTAACTTTTATTAACTACTTCCACCCCAAGCAAATTTCTTCTCTGGACTGAAAGGAACTGAAAGGATGAGAGTGATTGGTGTGAAGGTGTCTTTCTGAAACACAGATTGATACAAAAGAGACAAGCCCGAGGCTGTCTCTGTGGCATAAAGCATAGCTTTGCCAAGATCTGCAAGCCAGTTTTCATAATAGAAGCAGTGTCTTCATAGCAAAACACCCCAGGTATGCTCATGGAGGCTTTTTCCTCTCCAGGGTTAAGTAGCCAAGCAATTCACTAGCCTAGCAGCCAGTTAGGTTGTTTTAGTCTTGGCTGGAAGTCTTTTCGTATCACTGCTACTTCCTTGTAGATATACTAGAGCTAAATTTGGTCATGTTTAATGCAGGAGGCTCCACTTCAGTTAGTTCACACTCTTAACGCTTCATATGGACATTCAAAGCCTGATTATCATCCCTTTCTATTGTGGAAACATCAGATAAACTGCTTCCTAATCCTGGCTATCTCTCCATTGACTGTAAAAGGCCTATAGCCAACATGGCCACAGGCATTTGTGCTCTAAGTTGCAGATATTTAGTAATAGGCAATTTCTCCCATTCTGAAGAAGAGGTGGACATTATCAATCTGCCTAGTGCTCAGGAGTAGGCATAGTAGCTGGAAAACATATTTAAACTGCAAAGAGCACGACAAAATCTTCAACCAGCATCTCATTCACTTTGTGATGTGCCCAGAGTATCAGAACATGTCAAGAAGGAAGAAGAAGGGCAGAGGGGCAGAACTAGGAGAATTTGTGGCATTCCTGACATATGACTTGGTAATTTCAGCCTTTTCTTATGCACTCCTGTGCATTTGGAAGGGTCACATCAGAGAAAAAGGTACTAAATCCCAGACCCTACATCTATTTCTACCCCCTGGCTCCTGCTGCATGACCGGATGGGTGTGCATGCCACTGTCACAGGGCACACACAGGCACCTGGAAAGCAGTGCATGACTGGAAAAGCCGTAAAGTCTGTGGGCTGTGGTGCCATTTGGATCTGTTGCTCTTTTCTGAAAGCAAGCTCCGGTTCTACTGTTCTAATTCTTTATTATGGGGCTAGGAATCAAACTTATTTTGGTTGAACATGCAACTGAATGCAGGGACACAGACAATAAAATACTCCAACACTCTTTCCTCAATTAAAAAAATTACATTATATTAATGCAAGGTAGCTTGGGTTGACTTTACCTGCATTAAAGCCAGGAAATTTATAAAATGATGGTTCCCACAGCAACCTTAACTCACCCATGTTGCACATATCTAATAAGGCAGAGTTAACAGCATACACATGAATATAAAATACTACTCAAGCAAATCTCAGCCATCAAATTCCATTAATATTGATTTGTTTCTTTTAATAATAGATTGTCCCATCATTGCTTTCAAGAGAGCTTTTTATGAAACTATTTTTTAAAGTTAAGATTAAAAAAAGAAAAACCCAGCATATTTTATTCACATTTGATATTTAAAAGAGGCAACATTGTTTCTCCATATGAGGAAACTGACAAATAGGTAGAATTCAGTCCTCGTTTTTAGTGTATTACAGTAATTTCAGCTATGGAGTTTTTAATTAAAAATTTGAAAATTAAGTGTGATGGCAGCCAGAAGAGACATGATCAAATTTATTGAAAAGGATATGAGATATTAATATCCTCATTCACAGCCTAGGTTTCTTTTATTTCTATCACTGACCTGAACCCAGTTCTGTGGATAAGTCACCTCATTGATGGGTACCAGTCTAGGATACAGTTCATTCAGGGCTATACTAGACTTCTACCCAAATTAGCAGGATCATAATAAAACAAAACAAAAACATAAAATCAAGTGCAAAAGGACCACAGGATCCTGATCCAACATCTGATTCAATAAAGGGATTATTCTGATTCAATAAATGGTGTTAGTGCATGCTGCTTAAGATGTGGCACATGTGTTGAAAGTGTCTTTTTGGTACAGACATATGAAGATCAGCTACTTGATGTCCTGAAAGGCACAAGTGAAATGAATAGCAAAGCTGTGTGGGGATTCTAACACTAAATAACTGGAGATGTTGGGATATAACCTGAGAACATTGATGCTGCTATAAATTATGACCTTTCACAATGTGTCTTACAGACGATCTAAACTGAATGGAAATGAAAGGAAATTGTGCCCAGAGATTAGGACTCAGCAGACAGATATGGACAACTGGGATTGCTCTGGTGGTGCTGCAGAGGTGCTTGGGCATTGTGTGGCAGGAAAGCCGTGGGGGCTGCAGGGGAACCCTGACTGAGCAGTGCAAAGCCAGGCAGTTTGTACAGCATCCTGGAAATCATGGCAGCTCTTGCCAAAGAAGGAGCTGGCACCTGGTGACCACCAATTTTAGCGTCTCTCTGGCCAAGAACCATAGTGCTCACAACCCTGTGGCCAGATCTCAACGCACTCCATGGCAGCACTGAAGTCACTGCAGCTTTGTTCTTAAAAGACACCCTCAGGCACACAGAAAAATTAATTCAGCTAGTTCCTTGAGAGTCATTCAGTCAAGGGAAAAATACAACGTCCTTTTCCTTAGACCCTGACACCTGACCCAGAAATGAATCATCAGAAAAAAAAAAAAAAAAAAAAAAAAATCAAGCCAAACAGCATCCCAGACTGTGTGTCTCGTTTTGTTTTTTAAGATAAATTAACCTCCCCCCCCCGGTTTGATTCCAAAGTCCATGTAAAACCATGTCCCCCAGCCTCTTGTTTAAAGTGTCTAGCTCCTCGTTTAAATTAACTTGCTAGATGTTCGAGCAATGCCTGGTTGGAGGCACTATCTGGTCCATCGGAGGAGCCTGGCTGCTCACGTGGCAGCTCTCATTAGCGACAGGCAGGGACTCAGCTGTGCCGGCTTTGATAAGCCCGGCTCCACTCTCACAAGTACGCCGCAAAGCAATTAAAACAGCAAAGGGCCCTTTTTCCCCCTACCATCCTTCTTCTTCCTCCTCCAAAGCTGAATAAAAATGATTTGATAAATCATTCTTTTCAGAACTAAACACTCAGGCGAAGGAAAGGGGAGGAGGGAAAATCCGCACAGGGAGGCAAGTCGCTCCTGAGGACCCATTATTAGCCCGTATCCGCAGCTCGGCAGCAATCAGGACAAGTCCTGCGGTCCGGGGGTGGGGCAGTGGCACGAGATGCTCACCTCCATCCATCTCCCGCTGCTCCCAGACCTCTGGATGCGCTCCCTACGCGCACATTTGTGTGTGGAATGGATGGGAGTCGGGCAGGTGTTTTTATAGTGCCTGCCTTTAGATGCAGTGCAGGCACAGCTCAATTCCCTCAGAATCATCTGAATTCCCTTGACTTAAACTAGGGAAGAAAACCCTCAGGAGGCTGATTTAAAAAAATACAGTTTGGGGGCACCCGGCTATGCTATCATTGCCACCATAGCAGGAACCAGAATTGTATGTTTGAAACAGTCCTGGGGTTTTGCTGTCTGTCTGTAGTGTACCACCAGTGCACTGTGCTTTTCTGGGGCTACCACACACTGAAATAACCCTCCCAATTACAGAGAAATAGAAAAAATGGGAAAGCCTGGGTATCAGCTAGATTAGATTAAGTGATGCACTGAAGTGAAGTGCCTACTGATTAATGTGGAACTAACACAAGACCTCCTGCAGGAAGCAGAAACAAAGATGGGACTCAGGGACTCAGGAAGAGAGGAAGGGTTGGCATGGCAATAACACAGCTCGCAGTCAGAGACCTGCTTCTGCAAACTGGGCTTGGCATTCACAGAAGGGAGCACCTGATGGCCAGCGATTGAATGGGCAGGCTTAATTGAGACTGCACTATCCAAGAACAGACATGCTAAAACATTAGCCAGTACTTAGGCTCTATGTATGTTTTTCAAATGTATCTGTAAAATTACTTTTATTAAATGGGATTCTGACAAGCACTTGAATTTGCAGTCTGTTCAGCAATCAAGTACTATCTTGGGGATTGGCCAACCACCTCTGAAACTCTGTGTCTCTCCTTACTTAGTCTGTGATCATGACCTGGTTTGTGAGCCAGGCTTTCCAGTCCTCATTGTGGGAATTATATGCCATTTTCCATGGCATTCGCAAATGCAGTTTGTAGGGAGAAGAGAGATGCAAAGAAAAATGGCAATTTGGAAAAAAAACTCAATAAAAGCAAACCAACATTAACAAAAGTACTGCACACAAAGGTTTCCAATCAGTAGCATACACCCACTACAATCCAAAATAAAACAGCTGTAAAGCTGCAAAATCCTGCTTTTTTTCCCCTATGTCATAAAACCTCCTGACTCACACCAGGATGCACTCTGAATAAAGAGAGGTTAACATAACATACAAGATGTTGTATACAATGTCTTCAGAGAAGAATTCTCTCTCTTGCTGTCACCTACAGAAATGCTAACAGTTCATCCATTTAGGTGACAACATCTCTGACTTAGAAAAGCAGTTTCGGAAGAGGGGAAGTATATCAGAACATCTGGGAAGTTAAGAGGGAGAGAAGCTGGGAACTGGGAGTTTCCTGGCAGCCTCAGGTGGATGCTAGGCAATGATGCATGATATAGAGGCATGGAGAGAGAGGCAGAGGGTGTAGAGGACACAGTGCAGTTTCCAAGTGATCATCCATCACCAGTGGCTCTGCCTTCTCCTTTTTGTGCCAACAGGTGATGGAGCCTCATCCATAAAACATTTCCTGGGTGTCACTAACTGGAAGACACATTGGAGGGTTACGTTCACTCTGCATAAGAAATAACTTCCCATATGAAGGAGAGAGCTGCCAGTTTTAAACTCCCCATGCTTTCCTCTTCTCTACCTGTCCCTGAATGCTGCACCCAAGAAATCATCTGTCTCTCTCCACCTGCTTCTCCTCTCCTCAACAGCTGCTCCTGTGATCCGTACCAAAGGCTCCTTTCCACAGTTACCTTTCATGTAAGATTTTGTAATTTTTAGGTGTTTGCTGGTTTTGTTTTTGTTTGTTTTTTTATTTTTTTTTTTTTTTTAAACAGGTTACCCCACATATATAGACATATGGAGTCTTCTTATAACCACAAGAGGAAAATCAGTTTCCAGCATATCCAACAGCCCCTCCAGCTCCTGGCTCCTCTCAGGTCATCACTCCCTTCTCACATGCTCCTGAAACCATTCCTAATTCATACTCTGCACATTTTAACATTTCAACAAAAAGCTCCCAAATGTGCACACTCTGTAAAACACAGCAAAAGCATAACATCTTTGTTTAGTCTAGGTGACAGGACCCTAATAACTACAAGAGTCAGGACTACAAGACCTCTTATGCTTCTGCTCTCAAAATAATTAAAACAGAAATATGTAGGAAGAAAAAAAAAAAGTGTTCTAGCAGGCATAGCCACTAACTAAATGATTTTCATTTAAATTTACAAACAAAAAATGGGTGGATGATTCCTTTAGTACTTTGGATTTGGGACCTAAATATGACTCAAGTTACATCTGATGCAATCAGCAGGTTTGCCTGTAATGTTCTGGAATTGAATGATCGTTTTGACAAACCTCTGCATGCATCAGCAATGTTGGCAGCCTCCACAAACAGGAATTAAGTCCTTAAGCAGTAGTGAGAGCAGAGGGGGATGCTCCCACGGAAGAGGAAGAGGCACTGCAAAGCTGGTGTGGGGAGCCCAAATTTGGGAGAGCTGGGAGGATGGTGAGGAAAGGCGGCAGCTGCAAGGCAGGGATGGGCTCTGGCAGAGCTGGGTGTAATAAATGATGTGCAGCAGCTGTTTGCGGCCAGCTCCCTCATGGCACATTTTTCACTAGAATTCAACTGTTCTTAATACCAACTCCTGTGCCATTTATTGCCTGACTTACCAAATCTAACTCACTTTTGCAATTGCATTCCAACATCAGCAAATTGATGGTTCTGACTGCCAACCTCAGCTGTCAGCCATCCAGGTGTTTCTAGAAATGTATTGCACTTGACGTTACGATGTTTACCTGTCTCCTGAATGAGACATGGAGTATCTGGATAGTAGATGAATCTCACCTGTAATTAAATGCTTCTAAGAGATAAAGTGGCTACAGAATTAGGGTGAATGTATGTCTTGAAGATGGATATATGCTCTCTGAGCACTCTGCCTGTGTTTTGGAGGATTAAACATCGTAGAACTATGGGAAGCTAAGAATGCAAAAGGAAAGGATGATGCAAGAGGAAAAAAAAACAAAAACAGAGGAGAAAGAAGACCTAGAGACAGGAAAGAATGGCAGTGAGACAGAGAAGACTACCTAAAGAAAGAAAGGCAGGTGGAATCACTGAACAAAGAAATAAGAGAAGGAAAGAAAAGCTCTGTAGAGAGCCACTGAACACAGTACCCCACCTTAAATCTCCTCCTGGGGAATAAATGCTGACCCTACTTCTTTCCTGGCTTGTCAGGGACTGTTTGGCTGAATAAGTCCAGCCCAGCAGCCCTCTCTCGCTCTCTCAGCATTAATATATTCATTTCATTATTCAATTATTTAAAACATTTCTTACGTTCCATCTATTTCACACAGATGGAGGTGGGGTGAGCTGCTGCCTCTCTCTTTAAAGCCTGTACTGCAGGAGCCTCGAGGAATGTAGGGCATTAAGTGCTCCTCAGGCCTCCCTCCTCCACCAGCTTCATCCTGCCTCCAGCACCAGATTCTCCCTTCCATGCACCTCAGACATCTTGTTTAAAAGGACACCGTGTGAGTGACCACTGCCACTGCAGTGTCCCCTGCATGGCACAGGGTACCCTATGTCACTGTGAGCCCCACGGGCTGTCAGAGGGAAGCAGAGGCACTGGAAGCTGCTCTCCTGTCAAACTCTGCTTGCCCATGCAGACAAGCTGCTGCCTCACGATGTGTAAAATGTAAGGCTGCAGGTTACAGAGAGACTCTTCGTCTCCATTTGTCCATCAGCTTTTGAGGGGCTAATTAGCTTGTTAGTCATGATGTCTCACTCAGGCTTCCAAACTACCATAAATCTCCTCCTTTCTTCCAGGGGAGCATTAACTTGGATTCTTGGATGGGAGACCTCCAAAGGCAACTTAAGGTGCTGAAGGCAGCAGAGTTCATGAGTGAGAGGCTTTCATTTCTACTACAATATCATTAGCTCCCATGTCCCAAAGTGATGCTGAGAGGGGCCATCTATAAAGCAGAGTCCTTGACCATTTTCAAATACAAGAGAGTCAATGGGTATTACACAGCAATGCCCCACAAAGAATATTTCTAGAATCTCATAGAATAAAGTTGAAAGAGGCCTGCTGAATCACCTAGCCAACCCCTGCTGCCCAAAAGCATCAGCCACATTGAAATCATCCCTGAAAGCTGTTTTTCCAACCTATTCTGAACTCACAACAGTGCAGGGTCCGTGTCCCTCCAGGCCCTCTCCTCCATTATGTCACAGCAGTATCTGAAAATAATTTTGTTACCACATGGGACTTTTCCTCCTCTACACCCAGGAAACTGTTTACAAGCATTGCCATATACTCTCAATTCATAATTTTGACTCCCGTCAGACTTTGTGCTACGTCACTGGCAGTTTTCAAGGGAGGCTACCTAATTAAAAGTATTTCCCACACAAAAAGTAATCTCTGTCCTCTATTTGACTAACTGTCCTTGTTTGCCACAGCTTACAAAACAGCCAGGTCTACCTGCTGCTCTGCTGTGCCTCCGTACTGCCTGGCGTGGGCTGCTTGCCAAATGGCACTGAGGAACAGGAAATTCAGCTGGTCTTGAGTGGTACCATCAGTGCGGGGTTTTCCTTGAGCTTCCTGCAGCTTGTCACTAGAACTGGGGGTGTATCCAGCCCCCAAATCCTCATTTGAGACAGAGCTGGGTAAGGATTTTCAGGGAATCAAGCAGATATTTTTAGTTTAGCTTAACTATTTTTTTTTCCTGCAAAAAAGAGTTAGCTATTTGACAAGGATTTTGCTGTACCTTTATTAGAAACCCTTATTGTGTTCAACTCTTATGGGAGAATTCCCTCAGTGCAATTCTATTCAGGCAATTCTGCTAGTAATCTGCATGGTTACCAATACTAAGGCAGTGTAGAACATAAGGAGAGAGCACCTGGGGAATTCAGCCATTTGCTCAGCCATGAGGATTTCCTGCAGTGCATTCTCAGACTTTTGTCCAATTCCACGATAAATGTTCTCAAATGATGGAGTGTTCAACTGTTCCCTTTATAGGGAGAGTTCCTGAGCCAAGAACAACTCACTGACACAAAGTGAATCTGGATAATCAGCCCCATTTGCATTCTTTCCCTCCTGATGCTAGCTAAAGCTGGGTAAACAATTCTGAATGAATCATTTATTAGCTTAATTCTACCTTTTCCAATTCATGAACTGTCCACTGGCACTTCTAGTTTTTTTTCCTCCAGCCTATTTTCTCTTCAGAATCATTTGGGAATGAACACAACACAATTCACTGAAGTCAGCAGGATTATTTCTTTGCATAAAAGGACAATTTCTTTGCATAAAAGTAAGCTTGTGCTTTAAAGCTTTTGTTGAACAGGGCTTGTCTTGATGGATCTTGTTTGGTTTTTTTGTTTTTTTTTATTTAGAAACTATCTATAGTTTCTATAGTTGAAACTATAATTTTCAACTTACTTGTTAGCAGTTGAAATTTTACAACTATCTTTTTTGAATACCAGAGTCACGTGCTACGTTTGCATAATCTTGAATGGATGAAAGCAATTCCTAGAGCACTTAACTTCCTAGGAAACCAACACAATTCACAATGTGTTTTCTCAGTGCCACATTACCAATACTGCAGTACAAAAAAAGTCAGAAGTCAGGCCCTCAAAGCTAAAAATCATGAAGTTTTGGGGTTTTTTTCCAAATAATAAATGTTAGGTTCTTTTCATTGGTCCCCTTGCTTTTTAATCTTTCAGGTCTATTTTCTTCATCAAAAGCACAAGTGCCAGAAACACGCTGCTTCAATAAAAGAAAAAATATCTTGACTTCAACAGCAAGGCTTTCATAAACATGGTGAATACAAGCCTCACAACAAAACATGAGTGCTGGCAACAGCTAACTAAACAATTTTGCACTAATAATACCAACTAAACATTAGTTTGCAATGCTGAATTGATTGCTATGTTTTCTACAACAATTCCAGCTGGGGACTTCTTTCCTGAGATAATCACACAAATTGAACTCAAAAGGGGTAGAACAAAATCAAGTCCAAATTGCATGTTCAAGCCAGTGCCGAAGGAAGGATTTTGGCTTGTAAGTTCTATTTACTACCTATTCAGGGTTGCCCTAAACACTAACTTTTTGTGCAGGGTGCCTTTCCAGGCACCATAGGTACTGTACTCGTCTCTGTGCCAGCTGGGCAAACACCTGATCTCCAATGGTAGGGTGGTCCCTTTGCTTGCTGTGACAATGTCATTCCTTTGTCATCTCAGTCTAGCACACAACCATCTAAGGCACTGCTCAGGATTGGATTGGATTCCTTTTTCCAAGAGCATCTAACTCACCCCCTAAGCAATGCTCTCTGCCTTCCTCATACCTGCTTTGAAAGAGCAGCAGCAAATCCCTCTCCAAGAGCGATGTGAGCACTCCCTCTGCTGTCACACACAGGCTCCAGGCAGCTGGGCATTCCGTAGCCTTGTGCAGCTCTGCCCTACCACAATTAATAGCTATTTGGCTGGCATTTGTCTCACAGTAGAAGGCTTACTGCAACACATGCTGGCAAAGTCCTGCCACAGAAAACTCAAGTGATGGATATGTTTCCAATCCTCTTGCCCCCATGAGGCCCAGTGATTTCTAAACTGGAGGCATACATGCATTGCCTGCACTCTGTGAAATTCAATTTATACCAGTAGACAAGAACTCAAGTTCATGATCCCCAGAACAGGAGAGCAGATGGCTTTGTGCTTTTGATTTTTTCAAGTTAAACCATCTGGCTAATTCTCTGTGGCCTGTGTATGTGTGTGTGTTAGCAGAGAGAGACACAGCCCCTTTCCCTGTTGAGACTATGCCTGCAGTCATAAGGGAAGAATTTGTTACTTTGGAAGTGGATCCTGCCCATCCCAGCCTTTACAAATAGGGAAGAGGTATCAGTATGGCTGTAGTCACTAATACCAGCAAATGAGGTGTGGCACAATAAAGTATCAGAAAAGTTGTGGTCTTTCCTTACTTTCCCTCAAAACCAAAGCATGCTAAGGCAATTCTCACACATCCACCTGATAGGTCACAAGTCAGGAGATCTGACCTGATTTATCACGAAGGTTGAGAAAGAGTGGGCCACCCTCTCACCAGCATTCTTTCCCTTCCCTCCTTTAAGCCTTTATACCATGTTCCACTACCTTTCAATTACCCAGGTATCGAAGCACCCATACTCCCACCTTTTCATCCACACAACAGTCTTGAAGAGCTCAAGCAGTGCCAGCACCCCCATTTTATAAATGGGCTTTAAGCCCAGACAGACTTCTCTCTATCAGATGGGAAATACATGACAGAACAAAGGCTCATGCTACCTAGCTTAACTCCGTAATACAAGAGATGGCAAACATTTTCACAGTCTGCTGCCAAATTTGTTTCCACTGAACCAACAAGCAAGCTTTGAAGGTTATTTTCACTGTTTCCAGCCCAAGTCTTAGTTAAAGTTTGACTTAGCATTGGTAACAATGCTCTGCCAATGCTGCTATTTCCACTGGGCCTACATTACCTCCATGACAGAAACTTCCTGAGCTGTCTTCCCACTTGAGGCAGGATGCTGCAGTGGTTGATACCCAGCGTCTCAAAGTCTCTCCTGTCAGTTCACCAAACCAGGATATATTCCTGCACCAAGCACCTGCACTAGCATAGCATTTCCACACCACAGCCACACCACTGTGCCAGCCCAGGAGGAAATGTGCAGATACTGCCCCATGCAGGGCCTGTGCTTTCAGCCCATCAAACCATCTTCTGGGATTGATCCTCCCACTGTGTTTACATTCAGGTTCTATGGGCCTTGGGAGTCCTGCTTCCCGTTGCAGGCAAGTTCAGGCTCATCCTACCCATTGCTGTGCTGCTTGTGCAGCTTCCTGCCAGCAGAGGGGGAGTCTCTTGGCTCTGACTACTCATGGAATGAGACAACAGTACCCTTAGTGGCTACTCACAGGTCACATCTGACCAGTAAGATTAACCTGCCGGATGAGCAACATACCCGGCAACAACAGCGAAGTGTCTCCCCTACTTCATCCTACCTTACTGATCCTGGAGCAGTCAAATTCCCTCTTGGAAGCAGAATTTCCCACAGCAAACAGGCAGTTGGCTGCTCATGCAGGACTCTTCTCAGTGAGACACCCATGCCTGGGGCCAGCATGTCTCTCTGGCACAGAGGGGACAGTGGGTGCAGCACGTGGGACTCTGGCACCCACAACCAAAAGCATGGCTGAGGAAACCAGTACCAGGTGGATGAGCAGTCACAGGGAAGCACTGTGCACTGCATTGGATTGAGAAGAGTGCATGATCTGTGTAACTATGCTGCTCTCTGTTGGCTGCAGCACAGGGAAGAAATACGGCTTCAAATGCTGCTCTTACTTGAATTCAAGTGGATCTTTTAAAGGGTTTTACAGAACAAACCAGTATTTTGGAAATTTTTGTGCCTTCCGACATTGTAATGTGAAGAGGTCAAGACTGAAAGTGCATGAATTTTATCCTCTGTGCTGGACAATGAAAATTCAGCTATGGGTGAGTATGAAACAATTCACAATGCAAATCAGGAAAAAGAAATCCCGACCACATGATTTCCAATCCCCGACCATAACCAGCCATTCTTCCTCGTTCCTTTATCTTCCCTTTTCCATTTCCCCAGGCAATTTCCACATCCTTGCTCTTTGGCTTTCCTTGTCAGAGCTTACAGCAAAGTGTTTCTGCTTAACAATGCTCTGTCTGAAGCAAATGGGGAGCACCGGGGATGAGGAAGCTGATTGGGAATGTGCTGAAATAATGGTGGTCAGAGCTCAGGACAGGAAAAATGGAAGCAAATGCAGCCCCTCAGTGCTAAAAACTATTAAAAATAGTGATCCATTCTTTATCTACAGCATAGGTAATTTCTCACAAAGCAGCCCCTATCTCCCTCAGACAATTCTTACCAATGGGGTCCATGTACATGTAGCTGTGACTCACCAGTCCCAGATGCCATCCCACACATCCTGCCCTGTTTTGCTCTGTTCTGTTCTCTCAGAGTGTGGATGTTCCCTGATGTTTCTGGCTCCTTCTCCATGTCTTCCTCTCCCAAACTCCTACTTACCTAGAGCTTTTTGTCCCAATTTGCTTTATAGATAGAGAGATGTTGTGCAGCTGGGTTGCTCTCTGCTCACTGGCTTGTGAAGGCAGGAAAAGCTTTCAAGAGGAGAAAAACACACCCGGAGCTAGATTCTAGTATAGTCTTGACTGGCTGGGGGTTATTTATCAGAGAAAGATGGAGTTTTTTGAGATGTGTTTTTATGCTGTTGTGAAATAAAGCCAAAGATTATAAGAAAAGACATGTTAAAAAGATTATGAAAGAAAAAGATGAAAAAGATGAGCAGAGACACAGATTATGCTTTTTGTTTTCAGGACACTGTTCAGTCTACTGTTTCGTTGTCCTCCCTACATCAGAGGGAGGGAAAGTTCTCTCACAAAATTTTCATCAAATTTACACTAATGGTCTTGACAAAGAACATTCTCCATGACAGTAAGCAGTTCTTCCCCTGCATCGTTTTTTCTCCTGCCCTCACCATCATGACTATTTCTGCAGCTGTAAAGGAGTAGGGATCCACCTGCATCCCCTACATGCCTCATGGACCCTACTTGTTTCTAGCTCAGGACCAAATACCTGTCTCCAGTGTACTCAATCAACAGTCAAGGCAAAGAGCTTAGAGCTTATAAGAGAGAAGATGGAGATCCAGGTGCCCTCAACTTTTGCTAACACCTGGATCTATTAAAGTAACAGTGTCTATGAGAAAAGACAGCTCAGAGTTACACTCCTGGGTGTGCCAAGTTGCTGTGCTATGATGGGTGCCTCCCTTACCTCTGTTTGCCCTTCAAAGATAAAAATGAATATTCACACCACACTGTGAGAAAGGGCATCACCAGTACCTTCATTTTTCTGGGGTTAGAAGAGCCAGGGTTGATCCTTTCACATCTCCTGCGCCTGCTGCAAGTGGGGAAAGGTCAGCACCACTTGGTGAGCGCTGCAAAGACAGCAGAGCACTGTGCACTGCTCTTCTCTTCTGTGAAACTGGGTAGAGAAACCCTTTCATACAACACTGAATGCTCAGGTGTTATAGTGGATGAGGCCTGCTCAGCTTGCTGAGGACAGTGATGAGCATTTCAGAAGGGTTTTTATTTTGCACACAACCCTGACTCTTTTGTGCAGAGAGTGGTACAGTCCCTCCTGCAATGTTTTGCATGAGGTTACCAAAGGTCTTTTTCCCACGTGGGTACAGTGGTGCCTGTGGCATCTCCAGGATGTATCTTGTGGAATGGCAGCAGCAGAAGACAAAAAGAAAAACAAAGTAACAAAGAAACAAACAAAAAATGAAGCCAAAACAAAAGAACAACCCACTGAACGGCAACATTGCCCGCTGCCAGCAGATGGCAATGGCACTCCACTTGTTCATCGCCGATCGCGTCCCTGGAAAAGGACACAGATGCCATCTACAGAGCAGTCCTGAGAAGCAAATTCTTTAAAAAATGCTTCAGATCTGTACGACAAAAACACTTTAAAAATCGTGGAAGAGAAAATAAGGCCATTTCATGTGCAGGCCCACCACCTAGAAGCCTGGACGGATCGCAGATTTATGCTGCACAGGACAATCTCTACGATTTTCTCATTCTCCCCTTTTAATTTTCCCTTCATAGAGATCTAGTCTAGAATATTAAGGGAACAGGGGTTATTTATTTATTTATGCATTTTCAACTTTTCTGATTAAAGAGAGAGGGTTTTCTTCTCCCCTGCACATTCCAATCTGTGTGGACGGGAAGCAGTAGGAATCCAGTAAGGACAAGACCATCTCAACAGCAGTGTGATTGCAGCTCCTCCTTCTCCCACCTGTAAAGTCTTTCTCTTTCTCTCACTTTTAAATGAGACCTTGAAATGCCCTTGAGCTACAGGGCCTAATAAACTAACATTTTTACAGACAAATGCTCAGCAGTTCATCACATTTGTGTGGAACCTGCATTTCTCCCCTGATAAAGATATTCAATACAGCCCCTTCTTCTGCCCCATTGAAAGATAAAGTACCCTCAAGCTGTGGGGCTGCTAACTTTGCACTGATGGATCATCCAGCCAAGAAGAAATCTTCTAGGGCTTCAAAATCTCCCACTGAACTAGAGCAATAACTTGAACTCAGCCCTGCAACTGGGGGTGCTCGCCAAAGAACTTGAGGCTGCTGCAGGTAGAAAGGGAAGGAGTCCTCAGCATGACACAAAGGACTGCAGGGAGAAGACAGCTTTAATGACAGCCAGCCTGGGGCAAATCCCACTTGCGTTGAACCTGGCACCACAGGAGAAAAGGTAGTGGAACCTGCAAATACGGGGGTGAAGGCATCCTCATTTGGATGGCTGAGCACTGCATCTCTGAAGTGAGTAATTATGCATGTCTGGACACTGCAGGTCCTCTAGCAGCCATCACAGCACAGGGTCACTTAAAGATTAGGCTCTTTAATTAAAACAGGGTGTAGCAAAGATTCAGGGGAGGGCAACTTGCCCAAAGACAACACGAACTGCACAACCTCTCTGGGAGAGTTGCTGATTATAGAGTAAGAGGCATTTCTTCTGCAAGGAAAGGGACTGATCTCAGAAATTTCTCCAACAGGTACTTCACGGTGACTTGCCTTGTTAGCATGAATAAAAATCCCATCACGGGGCTTGGCTGAACTGGACATATTTCAAGCGCCTCTCCAGCTGGCTAAGTGATTCCAAAGTGGGAGGAGAATGTCCTTGAGATATGATTTCTCTTTCAGACATTTCCACCAGAGGCAGAAGGAAGTAAAAACACACCTACACACCACTCCTTTTCACTTGAGTTGATAACCCACCCCCTCTATATGGTAGTCATTCCCCAGTCAGGGAGCCACTCCCTCCACAGGTGCTATTGGAAAACAAGCTCCAAGTTCAAGGCACCCTGAAGGAGGAGAGGGCAACAGAGAGAGAGAGGAAAAACAATAAACTAGAGGTAAGACACTCCTCAACTGCAGCTTGATGCCTACTTTGTCTGCGTCTGCAGGAAAAAACTGAGCAATCCTTTCTCACTCACTTCCTGCTTCTGAGGATCACACAATGAGAAGATAAAAATGGATATAGTGAATTATTGCCAAATGGTGAAGAACAGTGCTGTGGTTCAAAATGGGAAAAGCCAACAGATCTGTAAATGCTAGATGGTTGTGGGCCTTCCAGCCTTTACAGAAATTATCTTAGGCCATAAAATGGCCCATTTTATTCATCACAGATAGGTCACTTGAGGCAGGCTGACCATGAGGGGGAAAGGGAGAGGGTTTACACCCAGACATATCTGAGCTTGCAGGGCTTACTTATTTACTGCTTTATCTGTCAGCAGGATGCTCTAACTGGTATGGGAGAATGTAACTGTTCAATAAACAAGAAAACCCCAACAAATTAAAAGGACATTTTCCCACAACAGCTTTGTCTGTACTTTCATGCAGTTGCCTATCCCAGCTCTTCCAGCCCTGGGTTCCCCACCAGCTCTGTCAGTGCCCTTCTTGGCTTTGCAGTCCCATGGCTCTTGCAGCCCTGAGAACTGCACTAGTGTACCCAGGCATTAAAAACTGTTCTTGATGTTCACTTTTCTTCATTGCCTCTTCAGCAGGGGAACTGATTTTGCTGTAAGAATACCAGTAATAATGGTTTTTGCAATTGAAGAGAATTGAAGAGAAACTAAAAACATACATTTCTTAAAAAGTGATCTCACTGAGGATTTTGTACTCAGCATCACAGGGTAACAGGCATGACTCCAACTATACACAAAATAGAGCACCCGTCACTGCACAATGCTATTCTGCATGCATTCGGCTCCAGATCTGTGCACCCAGAAGGAGAGCTTGTCATAGTAAACTACAGCAGAAAAGCTAATCCCATGTGACAGGTAGTCTACACCACATTGTGAGCCAGCAGTTGGCTGGCATCCTGTTCTTTTAGGGTGCTACAGTCACGGGGCAGGGAAGCCATGCTCATGTACGCACACAGAGAGCACAGAGATGGCAGAATGTGAAAGGGTAAAATCCTCAGAGCCTACTGCAAACACACATGGGCACACATTCCAGCAGATTACACATGCACCTCTTACATCTTTTGGCAAACACAACTGAAAATTGCTGTGGGCCTGTTTACAGAGAACCAAACAGTGCCAACAGCTAGACAGACAAATACCCAAAGACCTCAACTAACCCAGCTGAAAATCACAGAAGTGCTCAAAAAATCCTTCATAAGGTATAAAAACTGTGCGAATTCACCCATGTGCTTTGTCAGACAGGAATGAAGGGGAATGCATGCTGTCAGTGGCAGACAAATGCTTTTGTGCACCAATATGGAGCCTCATGCAGCCCCTGAAACGTACACTGCCAAGCAAGGGGTTTACACAAAAGCAGCCTCTAACTAGAACCATAGAAGGAAGGGTTTAATGTGTTTGCCAGGCCTGCATACTCCTTTGAAGCAGCAGTTCCAAGTATAACCTAAATGCAGTAGGTATTGTGGCAGCAGACAAACCTGAAAGCAGCTGTAAGGAACACACAGACATGTCTAGGTATGGAAGAAGCAACATAGCACTGGGGAGAAGGATGCACTTGCAGGATCACAGGGCAGCATGGATAGAACCTTGCCATTCTCAGTCACTTGCTGCACAGGTTTGACCCTGCATGGCAGGGAGGAAGAAAAGAAGATGCTCACTTTCCACCATTTCAGAATGGAAGTGCCTTCTGCAGAGGCCTTTGAACCATCCAACAGCACAGTGGCTCTTCTCAGTGTCTTGCAAATTATATTATTGCACTGTCAGCCTTCACAGAACCAATGGGAAAGGGCCATACAATAAGGTGATGCAAATCACTTTGGCTTTGCTGAAGCTATCAGAAAAATACCAGTTCCCAGTACCTGATGCTGAGTCTCTCATGCCAGTGGTGAGTTCAGAAGTGGAGCTCAGCTCACCTCCATAGTGACTACTGCTCAATATTCTCTTCATTTTATGCAATTTATCATGTCAGTAATTTTATGCAACGCATTGCTACGCACAGCCCTGACACTACTCAGAGCATCATGTAATCCACCCATCGTGCAGTATTCCTGCAAGAATATAAGGAAAAGCCACTGATTTTCTCAGAACATTTTCATAGGGGGAAAAAAAAATGTTCAGGGAAAACTCTTTCATTCTGCTTAAGCCATGTAGCTTATTACCATAGCAGGCTTCTACCACGGCAAGTGAAGGCAACAGCTGCTGCAGAGATAACGCAAAAAAGTAGATGGATGGACACACCAGTGAGTGTGGGTATGCATAAATGAACCAAGACAGAGGAGAAAGTCTGATCAGTGAAAAGGCTCCTGCACCATCAGAGCAAACAGAGGCTTTAATCTGCCAGTTAAACGGATGCTGAGGCATCTCCACCAAAAGAAATGTGTCTGCAGCACAGCTGGGATTTGACCTTCAACTTCTCTTGTCTGTCTGCAGAGCACAGAAACTCTGGTTCCTTCATGCTCCTCCTACAGAACATAAGAAGGGAGGAAGAAAGAAAAAAAAAAAGACTGCCAGAGAGGCCCTAACTCATCTCTTACTCTTGGATAAGTGCAAATTTATGCCTCTGTCTGCCTTTGAGTCTTTATTATCTCCTTAAGTGGCTAGCTTTGTACACAATTTATTATAAAAGCCTGGAATCTACAGTCAAATTACAGATCAATTGAAAACTACATAGAAAACAATTAGCATCTGGCAGTGGTTTCATCTATAAAGCTGTCAGAAGCTTTGCCAACCCTGAATTCCCCTTCTGACACCCATATTTCCTCTCCCCAAACTCAGTCTCGTCTTTTGCATCTCCTGAGTTCGTGGGAGACTGAATATCCCCTCTGCAGTAATGTGGTGGCAAATAGCTGGCTCTGTACCAGCAGGCCACTGTGTGCAGTATGAAAACTAGGCTTGAATACAGGATAACATCTTTAAAGAGATGATTTCCATCACATTGCTACAGAGGGAAAGCAAAGCTGGGGTTACCCCATTGTTCTGGAGTTTCTGCCTCCTCCTTCCTGAGCTGGAAGGCAGGGCAAAGCCAGTAACCTTGGTCTGTGTTTTGTTGCCACTGCTGATGACTGATCTGCTTCTCCATAGTGTCAGAAGCCTACTAAATTCCCAGGCATCTCTGTCCAATTCCAGCAGTAGTCCTCTGCTGGTGTGAAAACCATAGGAAAAATCAAACATGATGACAGGAACACTGTTTGCCAAGGAAACGCCTACCTTTCCAAAGGTCTCTCAAAGTCTTTCCACTGACAGTCAACTCTCCCTTCCCCTCACCTCTCCTTGTTTTGTGTCAGTGAAAGGAGAGCAGTAAGAAATGTAGATGGCCACATGCAGCTCTCCACACAGTTTTCTGTGAGACTCTGTCCTTTTTGGGGTCAGAGCTTTTGTGGCTGAAGGGTGGTCAGATGAAACCAAAAGTAGAAATCAAGTGGAAAAGCACTGCAACACTTGCAGAACTTACCCTGTTCTTCTAAAAACTTTCCAGTCATTCATTCCTGAGGATAAAAGCTGTCTCCAGCAGCATGTGCCTCCAGCCTTGTGGCCAACATGCTGCCCCCTCCCCACGTAGAATTTCTCTGATCTTTGATTTACTGGAGACTATGAGGGAGTTGGGAATTCAATGATCATGAAAACCCCTTTGTCTATTGTCCCATTCTCTGTCTCTCCCTCTCTGCAGCTTCCACAGCTGATTCCTACTTCTCCATCTCTCACCTGCACAGCACAAAGACACTGGTAGTAGCAAGCACTTCCATGGGCACTGAGGCAGGAACACTGAATCAGCAGGTAATACTGGTTTCAACAAAGAACACCTGGCTTGTCTTTTATCGTGTGATATGATGGGAGTACAAGAAAAAAGGGTGTCTACTGAATTCATGCATGCTTCGGTTGGAGAGCTATTATCCACTTTCGAGGTACAAGGTGATGTATCTCCACCCAATGGGCCAAACCCTGCTCAAATGGGGTTAGAAAGAACAAAGGTGAGGCCAGTGAAGGGCTGACTGCAACATTCCCAGCCACAACATTTTAACAGTACTGCTGTAGAAATAATTCCTTTTTCTATGTGCTTTTTAGTTTTCATCCTGGCTGAAATACTAGAGTTGATATAAAGAACACTGTAGTCTACATAAATATACAGTCATCGTTTTTGGGACAGTGAAGAAAATACATACTTTGGACACTTCACCTGTCCTTTCCCTTCCATCACTCTCCAGATATGCATCCATCCTTACCAAAATGCTGACAAATTGCTGCAGAAGTGAACTCCCTGTTTAGACAGCAGAAACACTGAACTGAGAGTGACAGAAATTGCTGCACAGGAGTAGCTCTGGAGATGCTTGTCTCATGGAAAGCTGAGGAGAGGAAATAGATGAGTGGAATGTGCAAGAAAAGCCTCCGCCCTTCAGTGAGCGAAGAACAGCTGTTGTTGATGATGATTGCTTCCTAATTAGCTGGCTCTTGTATAAGCTTGATAATTTTATGTACCTCCAGAGAAGCAGATTAGCTCTGAATTCACATTGTATCCATTTGTGAAGAGTACCCTATAAATTATTTACCTAACTCTCAGAAATATTAGATCAAGAAAACTCTAAGTATGTCTAATTATATGGCAAGAATAACACAGAGTAGAAAGGCTTGCTGCATTTAAAAATGCACAGAAGTGACAAAATACTTTTAGAAGTTGCTACACATATCCCATGATGCTACAACCTGCTACAGGTTTACAGCTGGGGTCTTAATAATGTTTCTCCAAATCAGTTTTTGTATGGCGGAAGCACACAGAAATCCAGCCACAGATTTGTCCTTCAAGAGGCAAAAAAGATATACAAACCCAAAACAAAAAAACAAAAAAAAAAAAACCAAACCAAACCAAACAACAAAAAAAAAAAAACAACAACAAAAAAAAACCCAAACAAAAAAAAACCAAAAAAAAAAAAAAACCAACAAAAAAAACACCAACAAAAACCAAAAAAACACCCCAAGTCACTATCTTCAAGCATATAAGGTTATCACAGCCATAATGAAACAAAATGAATTTGAGTGTATACTGGTAAATGGCTCTAAACTTCATAAAGACTCTAATAACCTCTCCCAAGTTGCTGGCTCTGAATCGCTACTGGTTTAAGTAGAATAACACAGTGATGAATCAGCTATGCTATAATTTTCACTCCATTTTTTGCTATGCTAGTACATTGTTACTTCATTACTATTGAACCGCTATATTTTCTCTGTGCTTTGCAACCAGGCTTCTGTTAACCCATTGTGAGCCTGTGGCCAGTGTAGAAGAGATGACACTGAGTTTCATGGCAGTAGCACCCCAGTTATTATTTGAAAATGAAAGCAGACATAGCACATTGTAGGGTTTATAGGTCCATTTATAGGTCCTCATTTCAGGGTGAAGATGACTTTCAGAAGGGAGAAAGCAGAATGGTATCAGTTAATGCCAATTTCAATTAGGAGAAAGAAAATGTGACACAACATGGAAATTGATATGGGAGAAAAGGAACTAGAGAGAAATGAGTCCACAGAGAGGGTAGTATGAAGTGCAATGGGGACATCTTTCCCCATTTCTGATTGCAGCTTACATTGACAATGGGTGCTAGACCTTGTTTTGAATTCATCTTGGTCACTTAGGTTTCTTTTCTCTTCTCTGGTATTAGAAAAATATTTTTGGCTCTTGCTGAAGTCAGGCTACTAAATACAACAGATCTTTTGTCTGGTCCAGTATCACATTAATGAACAAAGGTGTAACTGAGAGCAGCCACAGTTCAATCAGCAGCTCCAATCTGTGAATACACACTGAATGTTTATGACCCTGCTGGGTATCAATAAAGCTAAATGGCACTGTCAGGAGCAGACACAGGTGTGGGAACATGTTTGGTTAGGAACATAGGATGTGAAGAAAACAAACCAAGACTTTGCAGATGTAAGGAGAATACCTAAGGCATATTGTTTATACATTCTATTTCTGCAAGAACAGTGCTGTCTCTTTGAGACACAGTCCATAAGGTATGGAAAACTCCTTCCTTTCTCATCCTTTGAGTAATTTCCAATTCAAATCCCCTGACTTTGCCCAGAATTTCTCACATTATTCATCTTGACTCTTCACTTTTGAGCCAGGACTAGTTACACTCCTGTTTATTCAAATGTGATAAAGAAAAGCTTCCCTAAATTGCCAAGGATATGCAATTGCCTATCAACAGGTAGCATCTGTCTGTCCCATGGTAGGAAGACAACCCGGAGCTTGATAGAACCTCTTCCAGACTGAGTCTGTCACAGACTGGTATCTCCTTTTTCCAGAGTCTGGGAAAAGGCATTATGAGATTCCTGTTGAAATGGACTTGAGGATCTTTAAAAGACATACAAGGGCAACTGTAGAAAATTTAAGTCCAGTACCACTAATGGAATAGTATTTGCCTATGTTTTGTAGCAGAGAGATTAAGAGGGGACACACCTACTGTAGTAAAGGAAAGTTTCATGGTTGAAAGGTTAATTTTTTATTTGATTTTTTTCAGAAGTATTGGAGATTTGATGGAGGAGGGTGATGGCATGGAGGATTAAGAGATTCTGACTGAGGAAGAGAATGATTACTGAGACAGACACTCATGTGCAGGGAGAATTTCATGACTCCTCCCAAAAATTTATGTATTTGATTTTCTTGTAATGCTTTTCTGCTTCTGGCCCCAACCAGTAATCCTCACACTCCTAATACAAACATCTTGTGGCTGTGTTGCCCCCTCTCCCCTGCCCATGAACCCTTCCCAGGCTACAAGTCAGTTAAAGGCTGTGTAGATGGATTTTCTGTGGAAAGATGATAAAGGGGAGGGGGGAAGGGGGAAAAGGAGGAGGGAATTTAAGAGTGAGGGAGAGCAGTTGCAACCAAAATCCAGAAGTTGAATCCCTTGTGCTGAATGTTAACTTACAGAAAAGTAACCCAGCAACCTTGAAATAGAGCAAAGCCCAATTTAAATTCATTACATTTAAATTAAATTTAAAGCTCATGTAAATGATTGACTTAGTTAAGAATATGTCATGTGGAAGAGAAAAAGGCAGCAGTGACATGCCAGGCAGCTTTGACTAATTTTAAAATTCACTGCAAAATTTTTATACTCTGATTGCAATTTAAAAAAATACATATAACTTATTAGCATCAATATTAGAGCCAGAATTTATACTTCTTCCCAAGAATTCATTTAATATTCTGAAAACTTCACACACTTCATTTATTGAAATGTGTCTACTTTGCTGTGATAGGATGAACAGGGATCTCCATAGCAGGTATAGAAGGGAGAAAAAAAAAGGAAAAGAAAAAGAAAAAGAAAAAGAAAAAGAAAAAAAGAACATAAAAAGAAAAAATGCAATTATTCCTAAGTGGAATTTTGTTTCTCTCTCAGGACACAAGCTCTGAAGTGGGTAAAAATGCTGCAGGATCCTTAACTACCATGACCTTAATTCCAATGCAAAAGAACATTTCACTTTTATTCAATTGAGAGAAGAGTTACTGCATTTTTGAACCTTTTTTTACATACTTAATCTACTGACAGTTACCATCGACACCAGTGGGCACCAGGTCACAGTCTGAAGGATTATGTCACTGGAGCTTTATAGAACTACATGATTTGTAAGAATATTAACGATAACATTAATAAATTAATTCAAAATATGCTCTGTGCATATCTATGCCCTCCCTGCTACATCACACAATGATTTTATTGGGTTGGTTGTGGTCTACTGCACCAAAATTGCTTTTGTTTATTTTTTATGAGAAAAATGGCCCTGTATACACATTTATAATCTTTGTTATACTCCAGCATGCTTGCTAAAACTTAGAAACACCAAAATTATGACACTGTGGAACCAATCTTTTAATCTGCTACTATGTGGTCAGAATAGGATGATTCAGAGGAGACTGACTAGTCTTAAAATAAGAGTATTCAGGTCACATAACTCTCATAGTTTTCACTTCAAAGGTAACTTTTATTTTCCTGCATGAAGGAAAATGATGAGCACCATGGCTGAGAGAGGCATCCTACAGTTAGTTTGACCCCAATTTGATGAATAAGAGATTGCCCCAGTGAAGTGCCACAAAGACATAGTCTACCATAAAATTGGGAGCAGCCAGGGATGAGAAAATATAGGTGTTTGGAGGGAAATGGGTTAATACTCATACAGAAAAGCAACTGTTTCTTCTGGGACTCATACATTACTTTTTTTTTTTTTTTTTCAGCAGCCCCTCCAGAAGTGTTATTATCTGTGTATGGCTTTTTTGCTTTTCTTGCCATTGTTTTTTCCAAGACGAACAAGAGTTAGGTATATCTTGTAAATAGAACAGAGTGAAAAAGAACTGTACATGCTTCCCTCTAAATGCCATAAGAAGAGACATGCTTTATAAATGCAATTGTTTTGCTTCATTTCATCTTCTTATTGGTGCTGGTTCCAAGCAAGTAGGACTTCAAGAGTTGGTCAATTTAATGCAAGAGGAATGAATGATGCAGAAGCTCATGAGCTCTGTTTCTAATTTAGGCTGTGCTGCTGGGAATCAGGGGTAACACAGCTGAAAGCAAAGGACAAGCCTTTGCATGAGAGCTGCACAAATTCAGAAGGGGCCTCTCTAAGTCCTGCTGTTGCTCCCTTCACAAGAAGCCAATCTGCCCCTGAGGCAAATGCTCCCAAGAAGTATTAAATAAACAAGAAGAGAAAAATAATTTACTTAGAAACCATGTGTCTTTTTCCAGGAATACAAAGGCTTCTCTTTCTTTCTTTCTTTCTTTCTTTCTTTCTTTCTTTCTTTCTTTCTTTCTTTCTTTCTTTCTTTCTTTCTTTCTTTCTTTCTTTCTTTCTTTCTTTCTTTCTTTCTTTCTTTCTTTCTTTCTTTCTTTCTTTCTCTCTCTTTCTTTCTTTCTTTCTTTCTTTCTTTCTTTCTTTCTTTCTTTCTTTCTTTCTTTCTTTCTTTCTTTCTTTCTTTCTTTCTTTCTTTCTTTCTTTCTTTCTTTCTTTCTTTCTTTCTTTCTTTCTTTCTTTCTTTCTTTCTTTCTTCTTTTCTTCTTTTCTTCTTTTTTATTTATTTTTTTTTTTTTATTTTCCATATAGCAAGTAATGAATCTGCTGCCATAGGAGGCTGCAGGGGCAGATTGTATCAGCAGGTTAAACAACAGGACAAATGCATAGACAACAAGGTCACAAAGAGATTTGAAAGCAAATAGGAAGAAATGCATCTTCTAATGTCCCCAGTCCAATGACTATGTATGCTGGAGGAGTACAAGAGGAACTGCAGAAATTGTCCAGATTCTTTTCTGAAAAAGCTTTTATTTGCACAGGCTGCAGAAAAGGTACTGGCCTCGACTACCGTTCTCACCCTTGAGGCAATTGCCTGCACTCATGGATAAAACCTCATCCTCCTGAAGAGCAGAGTTGCATCAGGCTGCTACAGGACAAGAGCCTAAGTCAGGGACAGCCATCCTTCTTCACCTGGCATTTGAAAATACTAGCAGTACAACCATGCAAATTCTGTCTTTGGAAGTTGGTGGATGAAAGGGCTTGAGGAAGAGGTCACACATGGGAAACTCTCCCCTAAGTCTTCATAGCTACAGCACAGGATGAGGCTGGAGATGCAGCTCGGTTCCACCCAACAGTGTGGTCACTATGACCCAACAGTGACATAGCATCCAATGCTGAGTTGGTTCCTCCTGCAAACAGGAATCTGGATTATCCAGCAGCAGCACTCTTTCTGGTTTAGTAACACAGTGTTATTGGAAAGTAACACTTCCCCTCATTTGAAAGTTGCCCTTGAAGCACACCCAAGTATGTTTGTTCATTAAGAAAGGACTCAGGCAAACAAAGATCACAGATCTCTTTCCCTTACTCCCTATGCCTCGACCCTGAGGGCTTTCTCCCATAAAGGCTCATGGCTGAGGTGCAGCACAGAGCCTCTTTAAAAGATTGCAGTGTCCTACTGCTTGAAGAATTGCTCTCAAAAGTAATCAAGCATCTCACAGAAAGGGGTCTTGAAAGCTAGGCACACCAATTTAAAGATTTAGCTAGAAGATTTTGACAAAGCTCCTTTAAATGGAGCAGAAATTTGTCTCAGTGAATGGAGAAATACAGTACGAATTAAGTCTCCAGAATGAGAACATTGGAGGAAGCGACCTGCCTTGACTGGTAGCCAATACTGCACCCCTCATGATGTGTAACTAATAACAGCATACTAGACATTCAGCTTGCACATTAAATATTAATAACATTTTTCTTCTGACTCATCATTAAGCCAGAGGCTTGCTGCACAGAGCAAACTGATTTACAGACCATCCGTGGCCCGCTCAGTGCTGCCCATGGTGCTCAGCTAAACACCTGCTATCCCGAGGTTTGGTGAGGGACCAGCAAGTGAGCTAGGTCAGAAATGGGAGGCTTTGGAGTGCAGGAAAACAACAAGCCAGGCAGGTAGACAGACAGACAACCCACTCCTCTGACAGCACCCCTGCCCACAGATGATAGATGGCATGTGAAACAAATCTCTGCGAGGAGCTCAAGTCTGACTCCTTGGCTCTGAGGATGCGGCAGGTGCAGCTGCTGTGCAGAGTTCCCCTGCCCATTTGCTTCTCAGATAAGTTCAATGGAACTTCTAACCTTCTGGGGAACCCTTCCACAACCAATGAACACTCTCAGAACACAAGTATGACTGGTACTATTTTCATAGTGAGGAAGAGGACCTACTACTCTCTTGAAAAAAATAGTCTCAGCCTTGTTTATACTAAAAAGGAGTTTGCTCATTTATACCTTTTCTCTTTGGAGACAAGAGTTTCTACTTCAGTTTCTACTTCAGAAGCTTACACTGCCTGCAGCTAGAAAGAACTGTTTGCCTGATCCATGGAGAGCATTTTTCAGGGAGATTTAGACAAGCTATTTCAGAAATATGGGACTCAGCAAGCTATAGGTGATGTATAAAAATTGGAAAATGCTTTCAGTGATTTTAGTGACACCCTATCAAAAAAGCAGATAGTCTTAGAAGCTTCAAATGTAGTTTCTTTGAAAGAACCTGGTGAATTCAAACAGTATGGAATCCATTTTGAAAAGGTAGGAAAAAAAAAACTGAGAAGTGAGCCAATGATTAATTAGAAACATTAGAAGAGGGTCAGATTTTTAAAGAAGGTGCCAGACATCTCCCCAAGAGCTGTGTTTTCATTTAAGAGACTAAATAAATTAAAAAGTACTCTCTAGTCCTTTTCTCCTCTTAAGTTTTCAAAATGTAGGTAGATCACTGGAGTGTTTTTTACACACAGTGTTTTTTTTTAGAGAAAGATGTGTGATTTATTTCATTCTGAGGCCTTTGGGGACAGGGGATGAGGTGGGAGAGAGAAATGTGTAAGAATGCCAGACAAATCCTTCACACTTCCCTCATGATAGCTAGGAGTACTCTTCTTTCACTTCCTGGTTTGCAGAGATCCTAGATCAGCTGTCAATATTTCTCAGAGAATACTGTGGCAGTCCAGGATTCAAATGGCCAGAGGCCTCCTTGGTGATCTTTGACAAATGACTTGAGAACTACTTGTGCCCAAATTGCTGGGTATGTAAAACAGAAAGAAAACTACACAGGTCTCCTTCCTCATCTCTCTGAGGGGTCTCTTGTGCCATGGAGTGACACAAGGACATGCTTGTGTCCACCTATGTGAGTTTGCAAGTGTTAAGTGTACATCTACATAGGCATGCAGACATAAACATTTGTGATTGCTTCCATTGAATTTATCCCTTCTTTCTTCAAGTCACAGAGGATAAATGCATGCTTGCACGTCCTCCATCATTTTCTACAGCCCACATTTCCTTCCAAACATAGCACTCTGTTCTGCTGCACAGAGTAGCTGCGTCACTAATAGAAACTTCCAGTGTTCCTCCCTCACCTCTTTTCATCTGTAAAAGGCTCATTAATACCTTCTACATAAAGGTCCATTCCTACAATAATATTGCTGTGCTGCTCAGCAAAGATTGATGTTTACAGAGGAGAGGTGCCATATTTTACAAGGTTTATTACTCTTAAGAAATCTGCTCCAGATAATTAGAAAGGTATAGACAACTAGCAACTTTTAAAGTGAATAGAGTGCATGTTGTCATTCACCATCTTTGCTCTTTTCTGTTCACATTATTATCATCTCTGCTAATTTGCAGGGTGTCACTGTCACACAAGAATTTTCCAGATTTTCTCATATTTGTGTGTTGCCCTTTATTGTTCAGCTGTTTTGAGGCACAAGAATGAGATAGCTCTCTAAAAACTGGTACTTTTAAAATTGCTTTCTGCTCAGAAGCAGGGGGTAGGTCCTGTACCTGTTAGCACAGTTGCTGAATCAAAGCCTGCCAGATACAGAGCTATCTCCAAAACTCTCATCCCCTATCAAAGCATCACATGTTCATGTAAAAGCTCTGCCAAGGCTTGGATCATTACCCAGAAACAATTGTCAATAAAATAGCATTAGAAACAAATCAAAGCACCAATAAAAGATATACGTTTCCAGATGAGGTCTGTATGCCAATTAAAATACTTCAAGATCTATCTAAGAAGAGATCATTTGACCATTCAAAGAGCATAAGGAAGAAAACCAGGACAGAGGAGAAAAAAGGAAAAGGGACCATGAAGGGCAAAGTGATCTCTGCATGGGATTGCTGTTCAGAGGAACCAATTTGTGTTGATGAGTTGGACATTTAAGAGCTGATAGCATGTTGTGCTGTCTAATATGACATTGGTGGTTATGGGATTTCTTCAGCAACAACTTTATTTACTAAGATCCAAGTACCAGATAATGAACTGCTCAGATAGGTAACATTTCTCTGTGTCAGCGTTAGAGGCAGCAGGTTGTCAGCTGAGTTTTTTCTGTTCCAAGGCTGAAGGCTGGGAGAGAACCGAGTTAGTTGGTTCTTTCAGGAGCCTTCGACCCACTATATATTCTTCTGGCAGATGCTGGGTCTCACAGAGCATCCAAGCCCTCATGGGCTTTTCCTCTGAGATAACTTGCCCTGTTAAGGCATGATGAGTGATGTGCTAGGAGTCCCTGCTCCCCAGGAAGCTACTGGAGCACGTATCTCCTTACCTCCACTGTGCAGTGCAGGGGAGTGTCCACACCTCGCACTGCCCCTGTGCCACCTCTGCACTGTCCAGTGAAAAAGTGCCGGGTGTGGAGCTGCTTCTTGTGAGACACAGGCTGCCTCACAACTGCTTACTCTAAGCACACCCAAAAAAACTCCAACATACCAGGGACATGAAGATGCTGTATCTTCCAGATGCCTTTCTTTTTTTTTTTTTTTTTTTTTTTTATTACTCTCCTGCCCCCTCATCACAATTTTTTGGGTTTTGTTTATTTCACAGAGTTTGCTTATCTCTAATGGCTAAGCCTGAGGGTAAAAACACATAATCTTGCTAAATAATTTTGATCTATCTGCCTCCTACTCTTATGGTGTACAGCTAGCATTTCAGACTGCAAAAAAAGGCTGAGAAAGTGTAACCAATAATGCGAGTTTCAGGAAAAGAAAGCTTCAAGAAATAAAAACCCAAACTCCAGCACATCAGGATGAAATAATTGAGCCATCTAATTGCCTGCACTGAATAAACTGTGAAGCAGGACAGGTGGTGATAATTTCTGAAAGATTTAGTTTTAAAATATTATTAATACAGATAAAGGATTAACATTAAGACTGCAGGTGACTAATCTTGACTGTGCCTTTTTTAACAACAGCATTGCTACCACCATCATAAAGGAAATTAGCAGTGATAATTAGATAAAATCCTTTATGTCAGTAATCCCACTTGAAGATATTTTCAGAAGGTTGGAGGTTTAAGACAATTTCCTGTGTGTGTCCAAGACTCATTAATTAATATTGATACTTAATATATTCCAGGCTTACATTTATTTCTTGGTAATACTCAGAGCTGTGCCCAACTAACTCATTTGAGATAATAGTTTAGTTACAATAGAAAATAACTGTCCATTCAGCATCAAAAATTATCAAGCAACAAATCAGAGACCTGTAAAATTGTCTTAATATTAGAGAATTGGATTTCTCTGTATCTAAGCAGTTTGTCTTTTTTTCCTTCCTATGGAATTACCCTTAAAACCCTGCATTGAAAGTAAAATTAATCTCATGTTGTGACAATATTTCTCCCAATCACTGATAGTTCTTATATCATTAAGATTTCTTCCCTAAAGGTCAATCTCTACATTCCTTAAAATAAACAGTGTCCTTTCTTTTTAATAATTTTAAACACCTTTATGTAGAGAAGACAGAAAAAGGGAGGGAGAGAGAAAATACTGCAGATTCACAACATCCTCACCTCCCCTAAAACAAATAAAAGTATAATACTGAAAGTATATGACTTAAAAACTTCAAAAGTGTTGAAGTCAATTGCATGCTTCTCAGGGCCCAAGCAACTATTCTGCCACGGTCCCTTCATGTTTTTGTTCCTGGTGGTTGAAGATCTATGAACAATCTCTCCTCTAATGGTACCCTTTAGCTCCTAATTTCTGGGCACCTCAATAGGCCAGACTAAACTACAAAAATCAAAGAAAATAAATTAAATAAATTATTGTTTGGTTAAATCTCAGTTTACCTATCTCAAACCTCCTGCTGGGGTTGTACAAACTCAGATGAGGAAAATACTTCAAGGTTCTTGGAAGGAAACCATACCACAAAAACTACCTTTGAGAGCTGTGCTCTGCTGATCATTCACCAGTCTGACAAAAGAAGAATGGCCACTTACCTGAAAATAAAAAGAGAAAGAAATATCCATGATTATTCATGTTTTTAAAGTAAATTACACTTTCTACAAAACAAGGAAGAATAAAATAATCGTGGTGCACTGGCAGACTGCCGGTGGGATGCTCAGGGCTGCAAAGGGAGGGAATCAGCCTGAACATACAATGGAAGAACTGTGGGATAAAGCCAGGGCTGAAATCGGGAAGGATAAGATTGGGAACCACTAGATTTGTAAACCAGTAGCAAAATATGAAGGCATTTTTTCTGCCTGCAATGATGTCCCAATTAAAGGCAGCAGTCACATTCTTGGAGGTTTCCTTCCTATTTTCTGCCTTTCACCCATTTCTCCTATGAAAATTTTCTTCCAATGTACAGGTTGAATGTGTCCCATTTTGCGAATTGAAGGATTTCATCTCTGCAAAACATATTTCGTTCAGTGAAATATTTTATGAATCCTTCCATGACATTCTTCTCCTGCCCTGTCTCCATCAAGAAAACCAAACAAAAAAAGCTGGAGGAACCTGCAAACAAATTCCTTTCCACACAACTTGTGTACAGTCCTATTAGCAGCAACACAGCAGGCCATTGACTGGGGAGGGGAAAAAAGGCTTGGTTTATGGCAATGGATTTTAATCCTCCTGGTGATAGCTTATTTCATTGGAATTTTTGCAGAGTTGGCTATTACACTGATGGAAACCCTCCGAATGGACTGATTTTAAAAGGGGTGGGGTGAAAACAAGTATCAGTGCTTATTTTTTGAAAAATATTGTTATTAAATATTTTGAAACACAATGATAAAATGTGTCTGAGAGTTATGCTGCAGTAATTTATAATACAAATTAAATTTCTATTGACAAATGGCAATTTAATCCAGTGACTAACTTCAACAATGTGAATTCCTCTGCTGTTTCTCTCTTTTTAATTTTTTTTTTTTTAAAGACATAAAATATAGCATATGAAGCAAGATACATGCTGGGATAACCAGATGTGTTGCTGCTGCTTAGACTTATTTTCTGCCTAATCTCCCCAAAGGATACACAACTGGGAGTAACCAAACCAACTCCCTTATCATCTTTAAATATGGATCAACCCTGGGAAATATCCACAGGGAATCCATTCTGCATAAATACTTGGTTTCAAGTTAAGCAATGTCTTTTGCATCCCTGAAGTCACCCTGTCTACTCTACTCCCATCCCAAGAAAATCCCCATAGGGGACAAAACCCAACACAAATCCTCAACTCTTTTGAAATTAATTCACCTAGATGATTTAAAATAGAAAAGAGATCATGATCTTGTCCTTGACATATCCTTATGAAACAAACAAAGGACTGAAGCATGCAGCCACCCACTGTGCTGTCTATCCTTTTGCAAACACATCCCGAGACAGATGCACCCATGGACTTAAAGATGATGAGCCCTTGGCAGTAACACTGCAGAGCTCCCAGCTGTAATGGGATACTGGGAAATCAGATCATCCTACATTTAAACTGATCTCTATCACTGATACTCTTTGTAGTACACAGGCAGCATTAAGTGCAATAACATGCTACTGTATGGTCGCTTAATTCTAGAAGTAAATTCAATATTTGCTGGCATCCCCTATCCAAAGTGTACGCATGTATTGGAGCTGCTAGTTAGAATTACCTTTGCAATGCCTCCTGAGGAAAACCAGAACAGCTTAGACATTTGTCTGGGAAGAAAGGGTTGTCATTCTCACCCTGTACAAAATGGTTTACAAATTGTTCTGTCACTTGCTTTGTACTGCCATTATGGCCCAGTTGCTGCCTTGGGCACTTGTGGGTTTTCCTACAAGAAATAAGAGGGGCCCATTCCCATTGCTTGCAATATCTTCAAAGAAGGAGCTGGGATATAACAATGGAAACAAACACAATGTCTTTGTGACACCACTTGCATGTAGTTAGAAGGAGGTAAGGAACAATGCCAATGTTCTTCTGATACATCCAGTGAAAAAGATTTCTTAGGAAAGCTGTCCCCCAAGTGCACTATCCAGAGTCCCATTAGGATACAATTTTATCAATTTACTTTGGACTCTTGTTTTCTGGCTGAAGGAAGTATGAAGAGGAAAATACGAATACAAAAAGACTAGAGACATATGAATTTGGTTTTAAACCTCTAAATGGGTTCAGTCAAAGTTCAACGAGTTCAGAATAAATATTGATAGAGATTGTCTGACAGGTGTTATCTTAAAAAGCAGACCTGAGTGACAGAATATCTGGGAGCTGTGTCCAGTGTTGTTTGCATTGGCTCATTTTGTGACCCTAGAAAAGCTTGTGCCCTGTCCTGTTAAATGATACTCATCAGGACAGTTCCACCATTTGTTGAGTCTGTTAAGGTGTTTCAAGAGATGAAAGCTACTATTTTCTGTCACACAGTATGACCAACTTGCAAAACTTCACTGCTGTATCTGGACGCAGTAAGGCCATGACAAAATCCACCTTCTGACTCAAAGTAAGGACACAAACTTTGATTGCATTTGTTGTGAGAAGGATCTCCCTCAATTTCTCCTAAAGAAGATGTTCCACTTCAGTTAAACAAATATTACTTGCCCAGAGCAAGATTGAATGTAACTCTATCATAATTAAGGCTTCCAGTTCTGGTTTCAGGGAAATGAGCAGGATTTTACATCTTCAGTTATTCTCTCCACTCCTGTAATGAAAGTTTGCCTAATTCAATTCAAGTTTGCAAACATCTGCAGGGTAGGTGACACAAATAACATTGTGTTTTGTGGCAGATACTTGTCTTGTCAAAAACACTTCCTCCAGCTCTTGTTCCAACACCATCTCTGGGAGAACCTTGACTGAGTTCAGTGTGCCTCTACAGAAATATCAGCAGCTGAGTGTGATGGTGGCTGTGAGAGGCAGTGACACACACTTCACTTCAACACCCCTTTTACTGGGGCCAGGCTCTCCCTGAGATTTTCTCTCCACAAGCTGACTTATCCTTTCCATTGCTTAGCTGGAAAATCTTGATGAGAAGAGAGCCCGCGGTGGGATGGCTGAAAATGTAATGCAATCAGAAGATAATGACTTCAGAAGGAGAGAGGAGGGAGGGGATAATCAGCAGAGGCAGATGAACTCCCAAGATATAAAAAAAAACAAACTCTGTTTTCATGCAGATGTCCCTACTAATGAAGAATGAGAGAAGAGGAATACTGAAAAAGCGGTGAAATGGAAGCTGATTTGTTTCTAAATAGAACTATTTCAGATTCTTCTATGGGGGGTAAGTTGCTTCTTAAACTAAGAGTGTCTGAAAATACCCCAGACAAATTCAGACCTCTCAGCCATCTCTCTCTCTCTCTCTCTATTATACTCATATCCATACTACAATTTAGAGTTAGCTTGGTGGGAACTGGGGATGGAAGTATAAAATATGCAGGGAAGATCCCTGTCTCCCTTCAGGCTCAGGTTGAGCTAGGTGTCTATGAAAATATTATGCAAATGTGACAGTGTTTTCTTTGGGCAAGCCATTTAACTGGAGCTTTCAACACCTCAGAAGCCTGGAGACAAAGGGTGCAGGCAATGATAAATGCAATTTATTTACAATGAGCATAAAAGAGAAGGCGTAGGCAGCTGCTCCTACAGGTGATCTCTCCCCTGCTCACCCTACACACTCAATCACAGACTTCAGCCTTTCCCTCATGATGCCTACATGTTTCCTGGGGTAAGAGGTTTCCAGGGTTCATTCTACTCAGAGAACAGTCTCTCCCTGTTCAGATTCTGCATTTTGTATTCTGTACAAAGTCAAAAGTATGTGACTTCCACAGGCAAGGAGCTTTAACTTCAAAAACCAAAACAGTAAATGACCTGACCTTGGCAAGCCTCATACAAATTCTGATCCAAGGTTCAGATCTGGAAGAACCTGTGAAAATTTTCAAACCCTTTGATGAGAAACTAGATATGGATGCAGTAATACATCACTCTTCTACATATCCTCCCTAGCTTAATTGTATCAATACTTAATGGCAACAGCTCTAAACAATACACCTGCACTGCTGGATGTGCAGCTACCAAATCTAATAACAGACTGCTGGGTACCACAGGGGGTTGCTGTGCAAAAAAAGAGAAAGCCAGAAAGTCTTCCAGTGCACATTGCTAGAGCCCATGTTGTGGCTGATAAAATCAGAAGCCTTGACTTCTCAGGTGGTTCTATACCTCTCCTTTCATCCTTCCATATACTTGAGTGTAGGTGTTAGCACCAGCATCCTGAACAATTCTACCACGTCTCCATATGCTCTGTCTCTTTTCATTCCCTCAGCAGATGAAGTAGCTAAGCTATTCTCCTTTTCCTGCACTAAATGCCTGTTATATTAGAGACTGCTGGCACACTTGCATCAGCAAATTAGGCTGGGATGGCTGAGGGCATTATGGCCTGCAGTTCTCCATCAAACCTCTCTCCCAGAGATTGCAGATTCCACATAAGGGACAACCAAACAGCTCCTGGGTCAGCTGCTACACTTTACAGCTCACTCGATTAGCATGAATCAAATGGATGTCAGCTTACTTTATCAGGCTGGCTGTAAAACTGTTCTAGGGAAGGGGCTGCTTCATGAGCCATCCAGCTGTCCTTGCTGTGGGGTGGTAACATCTGGCAGAAGCTCGACACTGAAAGCGCTTGCCCCCCACAAACTTCATTAGTTGCTGAGTGAAAGAAAAAAAAATCACAGCCTCTTCCATCCTGGAAATAGCTGCTGTACGGGAAGACTAGGAGGGGAGGTGACTCTATACAAACAGACTTCTAAAGGATGATCAAACATACAAAAGGTGTAATGAAGTAAGTTATTCTTTATCATTATTATCTCTGAGATCACATACTCTCTTAAAAAAGTGAACCTTTTTAATTTGTTCTAAGAAAAAAACATTGCTTGTAAGTATGACAACGGCATTACTAACTATGTAACAGTTCTATGCCAAGGCACTATTAAAAATGGCTTCAAGTTTAAAGTAGGTCTAATAAAGAGTTAATAAATCACTTGGACTCAAAAAAATTACTTAAAATTATAGTTTACTGAAAAACTTCACATTACTTTTTATTAATGCCACATAAAGTAGTTGTGTAATTAGAAATTAACTCACAAGGTGACACAATTTACTCGACAATGATGTGCAGAATTCATATGGCACTTAGCATCCCCAAAAGATCACAAAATACTGTGTTAAAAAATGTGCCAGGATCCAAGTGTTGCTACATTCAGCCCAGGATTTCAGCCAGCTCTGGGCTGGAAGCAGTCAAGCACTTATTGTAGTATATCAGCACTCTTCAGGAATTTAAGAAGGAGCCTGAAGAACATAGCGCTTGATTCAAGGAGGGAGGCAAAATAATCTCATTCTTCAGAAATGCAGTTGGGACACAGGGGTTTGTATTGCTTCATTCACAATAAATGATGATGGCACTTTTCCAAGGCTGAAAAGTATCATTACTTGCAGCCTGGGCCGTATGAGCAATGTGACCTCTCCTCACAACCCAGCCCATCTCAGGGCAGGGTTTCTGCTTGTGGATTTCTTTGTGCAATTCTTTATGGTAGTGTGGGGTTCCTTGAAAAAAATGTTTAGTTGACTACACTCAATCTCATCTAGTTTACAGAGTCTGATTAAATTAGAATCAGCAATAATGAAATTAGAAGTAAGACAGTTATGACTCACATGGAAAGTTTACTTATATCCTGTTACTGTACAGGGAAAGTGCTAGCATGGAAAAAGAATTATGTGGGTTTTGGAGCCCCTTTCTTCCCTTTTACTTTGTAGTGCTTGAAGTGCACATATTTAGTGCAGTACTTTATTAAGTTTGTGTGATAAGTAAATTAAAAACCTCTACTTTGGCTTCATTTTACAGAGGAGAAAGACACACAAAATAAGGAAGGTTGGGACAGAGCAGGCAAAACCACCTCATCCTTATAGGCATTTTAACAAGTAGCTCATCTATTATATTTAGAAATAAAGAAACTTAGAGTGGATTAAAAATATTACTTGGGACAGAGCACATCTTTAAAAAGAAACAAAACAGCCAGTTTTGTTTCAACAGTTCAGATCACTGAACTCTACCATGGATAAGTAATAGCCCACAGTGAAGAAGCTGGTGTTGAGATTTGGCTGGAAGTATCTATGTCTGCATTGCTGAAGGGCAGAGCCAGGAAGTGATTTCTAGTGGAGGCTATTAAAAAGAACTCACCCTACACACTCAATGCTGCAAATGATGCCCATGTATTTGAAGGAACCACAGGTCATGCTTAAACCACATTTGTGGTTTACATTTTCTTACATTTGTCATTTGTAAGAAAGTGGGCAGAAGGCTGCAATGGCTTGACAAAAATAAATAAATAATTTGCATGTACTTAGCCCTGAGATGAGCAACAGACTGAACAGATTTACAGCTGCAAATGATTCCATGATACTTTATGATTTAAAAAAAAAAAAACATTTCCATCCCTTTTTAAAGTCACAAAATTAAAGAAACAAATGCTTCTGCCTACAAACCAGAACCAGATTCTGCATGGTAAAATTGGCCCAGTTTGAAATTTCTTTGTCTATAGTTTCCCTCAGAAGTCTCAAATGCAGTGTTTAAATACAAGAGCCTCCCAGCGAGGTGTATGTTGTAAAAGCTTGAGCAGTTTGGATGCAACTCCACAGTCACCTGCCATGTTTGTTTCCTCACTTGCCTGAATGAATCTTTAACTCCTCAAAGCAATTCTTGAGTGCAGGTATTGCCAAATGTGAATTCAAAATACGTTGCCAGTGGTCCTCACCTGAAATCCACTCTTTCTACAAACCTTCCTCATCGTAAATGTGCTCACTGAAATAATCATGCGATATGGATGCCAAGAGAGTGTCAATGCAATCAAGACAAATTGGTGAAAGAACTGAGAAAGCTACTTGACAGCACTCATCCAGCTTGGATAAAGACTACTTAAACATTCCCCCTGCTTTCCTGCACCACAGGAGATCCCTTGGCACCAGAGTGCTTGTGCTCTGCCTCACACAGCGCCCTGCCCCCCACGCCTCCACTGCCGACCGCACAGGGCTCGCTACCTGAACTAAAACATCTGCTGGCTGGCTGCAGCTGGAGGCTTTCAGCACAGCTGCAGCCAGCCATGGCAGATGGATGGGGGACACGTTTATCCAAAATGTTACATCTTTCCACTGTCATCTCAATTGGGGAGTTCAGCTCCCCGATTCCACTCCGCAGTGACATCAACCAGGGGCCGTCAGGACAGATCGAACGCAGGAAGCCTTTAGGAAGAGTTGAAAATCGTAATAAGGGCATTATCATGAATCAGCTTGGGATTGATTAAACACTGTGTCATTTTGGGATAGCTCAGCCTCTGGGCCACAGACTGTCAAAATGAGAAATATGGACTAAAAACCCTAAAAATCGTTTTAAGCTGAAGCTGAATATAGTTAGGAAAGAAACAAAATGATACAACTGCAAGGGCTTCAAAGCAAACACCTAGGGCATTTTAAATCTTATATAAGATGTCCTCAGGCACTTGACAGATCTTTTATGGTCCTTGTGAGCAAGCTAGGTTACAATGTTAAGTCCTTCTATTGAAATTTTGCCTTCTGTCCATTTTTACCACCCTAGACACTTTCCCTATCTCAAACACTGTGATGTCACTGTTGACATTTTAGGATCATAGCAGAACCCAGCATTTCCTTGCCTATTTCTGAAAGTAGCAGCTGCTAGTTATTTAGCAGCATCATTTTAAAATTATTTGGAAGAAGCTGACTGTTGCATCTGGCATGGTAAAAAAGACAATGGCTAAATAACTTTTAAAATACTCAGGGTGACTGTAGCCAAATCTTCTGTGCACAAAACCTCCAACACTAAGCCATCAACAGAAGAACACAGCCAAATAAGTCCCCTATTGTTTGGCAAAGGATTGCTATGGTCGTCACACCTACAGCAATGAGACCTCCTGGTCATTCCTTATGAAGTGAGTGGCAGAGGCAGAAGCTGCACTCTGAATCTGCTTGCTAGCTTGTTTTAGTACAATGCAGAGGTTTCAATAAAGACAATTTATTTAACAATGAGGGAAGTTGCAAGCTGTACTGCTAGGGCCAAAGAATTTGATGTAGAGCTGGTTAGACATTTCAAACCAACTCTTATCTGGTCAAAATGTGATTCTTAGTGGAAGGCAAAACACTTCAAGTCTCAGGAATACTGTCTGAGGGATGTCAGAGAGACCCAAATCAAGTACTTAACATTTTCATTCCAAAGGCAGAGCAGATATTTTAACACAATTGTGCTTCATTAGAATGCTTGAAGAGTTTTGGGTATAATCCAACACGGATCAAAAGCAAAATTCAGAAACTCGGAAGTTGTTGTGATACAGAATTATCATTTTCCAGCCTGCCTGACTTTTGCAAAGGCTGGGGAAGAGGAGATGGGGGAGGGTAGTTATTGCTTTTTAAGATCAGCATTAGAAATGGAGTGATGCCAGAGAGAGATTCAAAATTTAAATGTGACAAAGTTCAGAGGTGTGTAGGCTCTAGTTTGTAGTCTGGGCTGTTAAAGTGATAACACACAGGCTTGAAGCCACTTCTAAAATTATCCCTAAAAATCAGAATGTCTCCTTCAGAGACAGGGTCCAAGTGTGATCTTTGCTGGCAACAGCTCTGAATCCAGCTACTTAGGGACCATCTCTATGGATTCCCGGATATGCTGATGAGCTGGCAGTTGACAATGTGTGTGTCAGGGATAACATTCTGTCATATGTATCAACGATGACATTTAATTTCTGCATGAAATTTCTGCATTTATTTTCTGGATGAAAACTGTCCAGTCCCCTAAAGAAATAAAATGCTTGTTAAAAGCAAGAGGCTGTTTGATCTCCCCTTTGTGGAATTTCAAGCCTCTGACTTGCAAATCTTGTTCAACTATCATCTTTGAACCACAGCACTAGCCTTCTGTTTGCACAGAGGCTTATGCTAAGTTGACAGATTCCAATGGCCCAAATAGGCTGCCCTCTCACTGAGGGCACTGTCTTAATGGTACAAGGAATGAGAATTAGATCTTTGAATTTCTAAGTGGCTTTGGATTTAGAAAGAGGCTCTCAAGTCCTGAATAAGATGTACAACACTGCCAAGAGGAAAGGTACATGCACTGATCTGACTTCCTGTACCCAGCTCCCAACACTTGTCTCAGTATCACCCATTTTGCAGTTGGTTTCACGTTTAAGTACAGTAACATGCTCACTAGTACTCAGCTGTACTGGGTTTATGTGGCCAGGTTTTCGTAGAAGAGGACTATGGGGGGGACTTCCCTGAGGATCTGCCAGAAGCTTCCCCCGTGTCTGACAGGGCCAATGCCAGCTGGCTCCAAGACAAATTACCTGCTGGCCAAGGCTGAACCCATCAGTGATGGTGGCAGAGGCACAGAGATAACATATTTAACAAGAGGGGGAAAAAGCTGCACAATAGCAACTGCAGTTTGGAGAAAGGAGAGAGAATGTGAGAGAAACATCCCAGCAGACACCAAGGCCAGTTAAAAAGGAGAAGAAGGGGATGGAGGAGGTGCTCCAGACACCAAAGCAGAGATTCCCCTGCAGTCCAGGGTGCACAGCATGATATGGCAGCTGTGCCTCTGCAGCACATGGATGTCTACCGTGGAGCAAAGACCTGCAGCTCACGGAAAATCTCATGTACTTCATGTCATCCATCATTTACTTTTACATCTCCAATTAGAGATACTCTTCTCAGCAGCACTGGGGCACAGGTGCTCCTATTACTTCTCTGGTAAAAGCAGTGATCAATATACCTGAGTAAACAAATTATTTCTCAAAATGGTTCTAGTCCCAGTCATTGAAAAATCATCTCTTTTTTGTTTGTTTGGTTTTGGTTTTGTTTTGTTTTGTTGGTTTTGTTTTTGGTTTTGTTTTTGGTTTTGTTTTTCTCAATCAACATTCATGGAGTAGGATAAGAAGGGCAGCACTGAGACAGAGGAAGACACAAGGAAATTTCAGATCCATCTAACAATGTTGTTTGCCTCTCTTTGCTTGATACGTGTAACAGTGTCGGTACAACACAGTTCTAGGATAGAAATATGATGGCAGAAGAGAAATGCAAGGAATAAGCAAAGCATTCTAAGAGAGATGAGATTTGGCAGATTTCGTGTGCTTTAAGGTTGGAACAGAGGTTTAAACAATCCCTCCTGGCCTTCTGTATGTCACACGGCTTTCATCTTTGCCCAGCTATCCTTGTACTCAGCTCAGTGAATTTTCCCTATCTAATTTATTTTTTTTTCTTTTTTTTAGCAAGATATCCAGTCTTGAGCTGAAGGTGATGAAGAGTTAGCATGTCCTAAGGGAGTTTGTTTCAGTGTTTGATCACCTTCACTTTTGAAAGGCTGAGCTTAATTTGAATTTGTCTGACATCAATTTCTGTGTTTTGGTCCTCACTATGCCTTTCTCTACTAGATTAAAACATTATGTAACAGCTACATTTTTTAAAATAAATGAAGAAAACTATACCATGTATTGACCAAGTCCCCCCCACCCCACTTACTAATTTCAGATAAATTTAAATGATCTTGATGTTTCATGGCAAGTCTTTTTCTCCAACCATCAAAGTCATGCTGCAGACTTTTCTTGTATCCAATGCTGTATCAAGTCAGGAAAATGTAGATACCAGAAAAAGACAGTATTTCTGAACTGGACTCAGCAATGCCATATGAGAGAGAAAACCAGTGCACATTACATTTTCTTAGTGCTGTGTTCATACAGCTGTGGCCTTTAAGCCCCTTTTTACTATTGCACCACTTGGGAAATCAGAGCTCTACTTGCACAATACCTTATACTTCCTTTCCAGATGCAGTCCTGTCATCTGAAAAAAAGATCTGCTGCTCTAAATACCCAAAATCATTTTCAGTGTGCTACATATCTTTGTATGAAAGCATGCAGCCTTTCAGAGCAATCCACGCATTAGTTTTTTACTGTTATTATTTTTTATATCATCCTACTAATCTATGTGTATCCACCCTTTCTCTCAGCACATTTACTCCTAGATTGTTGATGAAGACACTGAATCAAATGGGGTTTCGTACTGATTTCTCAGAATCCAGTCTGGAACACTCCCATTTGCTGATAATTCCCCATTGACACATGCTTTTTGAGGGCTATCATTTAGTTTTCTCTCAACTCATTTAAACTCTATTTTATTATTTCATAGTGTTAACTTTTTATGAGAACACCATGAGGTGTTATAGCATGTTAGGAAAGTCCAAATCTGAAGGCATCTTTATGGACTAGACTTGTAATTTCACAGGGGGGAAGAAAAGCAAATTTGTTTGAAAAGCCTATTTTCCTTAAATCTGTGTTGACTAGTGCTAATGACATTCTTAACATCTTACTCTTTAGTCACTGGATTCTATATGAAATTGCATTCTTTTATTCTAGAATGATTTCAAAATAACTGCACTACTGTCACTCAAGTCATCCTGGCTGTTTTGTCTTGAATCCAGCAGAACATTAACATTCTTATAAAGCTTCTGTTACTCTTCCACCAAAAGTTAAGATCTGTGAGCTGGAGACCACCTCAATCAACTCTTTGACATGAACTGCTAGGGACTATATAATTAAAATGTCTATTTGTGAACATTGCTCAATATCCATCACAGTTAGTAACAAGCTCAAAAAGACCTCACCATCCTCATAGTGAAGGAAGAGTTACCCAGCCTAAACCACCTGCAACAGATTCCTAAAAACTGTTCTGCATTTGGGACTTCAGTTCACTCTATGGACTTCCCCTCCCACCTTGGAAACACTCCAGTAACTTCCCATCACACCTTGGAAATGCCCCATATGGAGCATCTAGAAAAGAGCTGGCATTACATGAACATTAGGCAAGTTTTTTCGCACTTCCTCAAAAAAAATGCAAATGAATGCTTTGCTGAGCTGGAATTTAGCAATGGTGCAAAGTGGGCAAAAAATAAAGCCTCTCCTCTGAAACACTAAAATGCTTTTTGCCTTGCAGCAGACTGTATAATCAGCCTGGTCAGCCATCTCTCTGGCCTATAACCCATGCACTATCTCCTATTCAGACATCTTTCTGAGTCCTTACATTTGGGCTTTGTATAAGTCTCATGGACTTTTGCTAGAAGTCACAGCTAAGGCATGAATTACTGATCCATTTTCACTACAGCCAAAACAGCTGCCTATATATAAGCCTACTCTTTCATTAACAGCAACATCCTTTTCCTCACCTTAACACGGCAAACTTGTCTGACTCAAATCAGTGCAAAAAGAGAAAGGTCACATTCTCTTCCTGTCATTTGGAGTATGTTGTACCTTTCTCTAAATGTTTCTTTTGGTTTCTCTTCCTTTACTTTATAGCTTTCGCTCCTCATAACATCACCTCTGAACACTTAGTGAAAGGTCAGCTCACATGTCAGATGGACAGTGCTGACAGACACCACCAGATCTAAAATATTTTCAACAGCACCTTTTGAGCTTTCTCTGCTAAACTTTTGCAAAGCTCCTTCACTCCCTTCCTTAAAACTCTCTTTATACTAAAACTGTAATGCTCACAGGAATAGCAATGACAGCTATTCCTCAGCTTCTCAGGCATCACTGTCTCTCAGGATGAACAACAATATTCCCTCTCTTTTTTCTCTTCACCCACTCATCTCTTCACCCGAGTCTGCCTTTGTCTCTTGCTTTATATTTCATTAAAATACATAACCTGAGCTTTTTTTTTTTTTTTTTTAAATTACAATAATGATTGTATAAGACTTTCAGCCAATGTTCAACATTGATATCCTTCCTAATTCCTCAACTGCTTTGCATGCATTTAGATAGGCATGTTGGGGAGTAATGTTGTCAGGTAGGATTGGCTGAGCTGTCAGGGTGCAACTATATTCCTAACTTAAACAATGCCTGGAGTTGGTCCTGGGAATGGAGGAATAAGGAGCTGTACTGTTAAACAGTCTAGCACAGCCCCAGCACACGTCTGTAAGCACCCCATGGAAACAGCTACTCTGGGCCAGATGTCCTCCCTACACTTCATAAGTTTAGTTTATTTCTCCAGCCATATTCTGACAGGTCACCCTCCTCTTAGGCTTTGACACTTGTCTGTTTCCATGCATGACCCTGGAGTTTTGACTTATCAATAACTGTGAAAGGCTAAAAGCAGCTTTTTGCAAAGTACCATTCCACCCCTATTATTAATTCTCTTGTTCCTTCATGACCAGTCATATTTTAAATGTTATAATCAAGTGCTTTATGCCACCAGGTTTTAATCAAGTCAGACATGCTGGAGTTATTCTCATCAATGAGTATGTCCTGTGCCTCCTTCTCCCTGATGACAGTCCTACAGCAGTAGTGCTCATCAAAGCAAGAGATAATTTTCTCTGTGCATTATTTGTTGCATTAGTTCAATTTGTTTGAAGCATCCTGAACCTGAACTCATCTTGTGGCTGCCACCTTAGCAGTACAGTAACATCCCTGGACACTCACAAAAACTGCTGGGGACTGAAAGAAGCAACTGTTTGCTCTTCCTGACTTTGGAAGCAGTTCTGTGCCAACTCCATTGTACACCAGATCTAAATACAACCTCAAAACTGCCCTGAATTTTTCTATTGTATACTGTGCTCTCCAGGCTATTACATGGGAAGGAAATGGCTGGAGATAAATGCACTCCAGATACATAATGGCCTAGTACATTGATAGCTGCATGGAACTGGTACTAAACGAATAAAATATCATCCTTGGCAAGTTATTCCTATAATTTACCTTTAAAAACATCACAGATGAGATTCTATAAGGGAAGGAGGAGCGCAGCATCCCAGTGCAATTTACTACTACCTCTCAGTTTGATTACTGCTGGGGTAAAGTTGAGGGGGTTGAGAGGAGACAGAAAAACATGAGAGATGTGAGACATGATTAAAGCATGGTCTCATCCTATTCACACTGGCAATGCTAAATTTAACTAATCAAAAACCTCCTTTGATGTGGCAAGAGCCCTCATCAGGAGCCATTCTGCCATAAAGATGTTTCTGTTGAGACAAATTCCAAAAAGATTTCAGGTCAAGGCGATCCACAGTATCTGACATCTCTAAAGGGCAATTTGTCATCCCCTCTGACAGAAAACCCTGAAATCACTAAACGCACCAAGCGCACTGACAGCTCCACCTTGTCTCTTAACTACCACTTGTCTTAAAGCAGCTCTCATGGCCTCAAATAAAAAAAAAAAAAAAAAATATATATATATATATATATATATATATATATATAAAGTTCTTCTTTAACAGCCTGAAGCACACAAATAAAGCATAGTTTTGGCTTTTTCTATCAAGAAGCCCTGTTTTAAGAGTTCAGACCTGTGATTCCTTGAAGCAAGTGTGCTTTCAAAAAGGAAATATCTAGTCCAAGATCAACAGGGAAAGATCAGGAGACTAGAAATAAAATCAGCTCTTAACCTGAAGAAAGTGCACTCCTTGAAAGAGCCTGACTGGATTTAATAGAAGAATGTGGGCATTAACGGCTTTCAAAAGACCAGAGTTTCTGGTTTGAATGAAGGATGATTTTGACCTTTGGCATGGATACATTTTGCAACCCACTGATGTTCTCTAGCTAGTCCTTTCCATGAACAGCAGTATCTAAAAGATCGGCGCCCTGCTTGGTCCTGATCGGCACTTGGGAAGAGAAGAAGACTTCAGAAAATGAGTCCTGGGTTTGAGTATGACTCAAGACAGCTCATTTGGAGTAAATGGGAGAAGTTCATTGTACTGCTGAAAAATCTCAAGCTTCCTTTCAAACAGTTGAGCAAATATTTTTCCTGCAAAGAAAGTTTCTGTAAAGCCACTGTGTCTGACACATAGTGACAGGGTCGGCTCAAGACAGGCACACCCTGAGCAAGGCCATGTAAATCATATCAGACAATCTGTCAAGTACCCCAAACCTCATCAGGGAAACCACAGACTGGTATTCTCATCATGTTTTCCATCACTACCCTGCCTCTAGTGAAGCAACTGGATTCCTATTCTTACTCCCATTTTGCCTCCCATGTTGTCCCATGCAACCTTTTCCTACTGCAGTAGCTAGGGCTTTGCACAGTTCCTCCTACAGTTCACAACACTGAGAGGTGACATTAACTCCTGCAGCCTACACACACCTCTCCTTCTGACTCACAACCACTCTTGTCAGCATAGAAACTCGGGTGTAGAAATCTGTATTTATAACAGAGTGTGTGGTTCTTCCTGACATAAAACAATAAAATAGCTAACAGGGGCTATGCATGACAGGTTAGAATGCCTGTCATGAGAGATCTCCATGGAAAAAAGAGATGTCAGCCCAGTTTTGCAAACCTGCATCTCTGACAGTCCACGCCAGGTGTGGAGAATGTGAAGATGAAGGAGATTTAGAGAAGTGATCACAGAGAGTTAAAGAGAGAAAAAACAAAACCTTGTAATTCCTTTTCCTAAGAACTCTCCTTCTATGTAAAACAGAAAAGGCTGAGATAGTGCTTTTGGGTTTGATTATTTTTTTTTTTTTTTAACCTTTAATTATGCATCATCAGTGACAAGCTCATGTGGAGCTAAAAGCTGGATCTAAGCATGAAGCTAATTTTTGGAGCTATTGGCTGTTCACTACCAGGAATAAAAATGATTCCTTGTCTTCCTAGATTTGGTTTAAGGAACAAAACCTCTGTCTCTCCCTCCATATTAGCTGCCTACAGACAGCTCCTTTTTCCATTTGTGCATTTAATTATCTCTTCCTATGTGAGCTACTTTACATTTGTGCTTATTGAATCTCAGTTTATTGATTTTGGCTTCCTTCTTGAATTCATCATAGTCGGACTCAGGGCTAATCCTATTCTCCAATGCATTGGCGATTGCTTCCAGCTTTGTGTTGCATATGAATTTGATTAGCATACTCTTTTCCATTCTCCAGTGAAAATGTTAATGAAAACATTGAGCAGAATCAGATCTAGAGCACATACACACAGGGCTCCATGCACTACTGCCTAACCTGACTCTAAACCTTTAACAGTACTCAATACTTCTGGGGTAGGGATGGTCAAACTTAACAACACTTGGCTAAGTGATTTGCAACATTTCAACTGAGTTTATATTCTGCAGGAACAATTAACATACCTGGATCAAATGTAGGGGGAGGTCAAGAAAGCAGCGTTTGAATACGGAAGGTATGGAAGTTTAACACTTAGAGCTCAATCTAAGGATTCCGTAACAGTCCCTGAAATTTCAGCTTCAAAAAACAAAAACCTGAGATGGCACACTTACATTTCTGGCAAGTTGACTGCTATCTCAAGCTTAATCTCACTGGTGTGGCTCTTCTCACATACTTTCAAATGATGCCAAATGGCAAAGTAGGCTGGTTCTAGGGTGAATCGAACTTCCCAGAAATAGAAGGATTTAGGATTTAATGGTTAGTTCATGCTCATCTCATTAATCAAATCATTCATTGTGGCCAAAATATATTGGGATGGACATGGACATAATTGCTTTCATATTCTAATTTACTGAAAATGAAACTGAATTTCCCATTTTTATCAGCAGAATAAAGCTGTTTATATCCATGACCATTTCTCAGCCATAAAGCTTAGGATTTTTTTTGTCTTTTCCTTTGTGGGTGGGGGGTGCATGTGAAGACTACACATTATTTTACATCTTAGTTCCCTCCCCACGTGGGTTGGTTATGGAGCCAGGCATTTACTAGTGTTGAAGTTTAAGATAGAAGTGCTCAATTTTCCCATATTCTCTCTTGTTTGCGAGTTTGATTCTGCCATTCATTTCCCTCCTCTCTCTCCCCTGCCTTGGTAGATGACGCATTACAATTTACTTTACTTTGCCTCCTTCTCTTTTCTAACACAGTAGAATCTCAGCACCCATCAGAAGACTGCCCAAACACCAATCCCTGGCAGCAGTAAGGAAGCAAGATACACAGAGGGTAAAGTTATTCAGTTTATAATGAGATTAATCTCTTTCTGAAAACTACCAGACATGCCCTGGAAGGGCTGACTTACTCCTGTCTCAAAAAAGATGCATCCAAAGAGTGCAGTTTTGCCCTCTGGAATGTATCAGATGGCACAGTGTTTCTAAAAAGCTTCCTAACTCTTTTCCAATCATGCCCTCAAATTTCTGTCTTCATAGCAACTGCTTCTTCCAGAATGGTGTTGATGCAGGACTTCATCACTCTTACTGTACCTCTTGCAACAGCTCTGTGGACCATGCAGCAATGTTCAGAGAAGAATACCAATCATTTATTTCCAAAGCCACATGCACCCAGCCAGGTTAATTTTCATTATCAGAGTGTGTTTGGATCTGTGATACCGTAACACGGTAATTCATTTCTTAGGGAGACTCACAAGTGGCTCTAATTAAGTATAAATAGAATAGTGATGCCATAAATTTTGTTCTACTTGAGCAAAGGGTCTTTCTGACCTAAAAAGTGGAAAGTTCTATTCCAGCATTGAAAAGCTGTCCTGGAAACCAGATGTAAATTTTGCCACCAAGTATGATGCATCACTGCATCATTTGTCCTGTTCTTATCATTCTTTTTAGCTAAGATAGAACTGCAATCTGTCTCTGGCCTTCTCTTATTTACCCTCACTCTCTGTTGAAAATTCTCTATATTTTACTTATAAATCTATTACTAAATCTTTAATCCATCTATGTATAATTTATGAATAAATATAGAAAGTCTGCTAATAAAGAGCACTGCTCAGATATCAACTCACACTGCTTTTGCAACCTCACGTGATGAAAATCTCTCATTTAAGCAATTCCACTGATAGCAGCAATAGCCTCTACAGTGTGCAGAGGGCCAGTGTAGTTAAAGCTAGTCTGATACCACTGTATTAGAGCAGAAGATGATTTCGTCAAACACCACCACATTCAGAAGGCCTGGGTAATGTCAACTGGTTCCTACTCTTACCTGCACCTGAAGCAAGGGAAAAATGCATTAAGTACTTGCATAAATTAAATGTCTCAATATATCCAGAAACAGCACCCAGGATGTCATTCAGTCAAAAACCATTGAAGATGTGTTTAGCATCATGTTGAGTAGACAGAAACAGGTGTTAACCTGTACAGGCTCCATTTTTCAAAGGAACAGATGGCTTGGAATACGCTTGTCCTTTCTAATTTTTCAGTCATCTCATCGACTACTTTGCTCTTCCACTCGGCAAAACCCTTAAGCCCAGGAGGAAATTCTCTCAGCTACTACAGAGGGGCTTTTATTGCACTTTCACTTAAGAGACTATCTATGACCCTATTTATAACACACCCATGTTCTGAATAGGGCAGCAAGGGAAAGAAAAGCTATTGTCTGAATTGCAGAATGGAAATGGAAGCACAGACAAAGCTCCTGAAAAGACTTAAATGATGCCTAATGATGGGGTAATCACGAAGCACTATTCTCAAAGGCACATGTCTAACTAATCCTCAATGATTTAATTGAAAGGTGAGAAACCAGTGGAGGGGTTTTTAGCATTTCACTATGTATTTATCTGCATCATGAAATGCCTGAATACCTCTGGAAATCTGGGCTTTGGCCTCTCTCCCATTTTAAGAAAGCAAAGTAAGCAAGTAGAAAAGTAAATCTGAGGAGTTTGGACTCCTCAGTATACAAGTCTTTTCTGAAAAACAAGCGTAAACTCTGTCTTTATTTAAAAATTCTACCGTAAGTAGTTTATGTGGAAATTCCAGGACTATTAATTGATCTGCTTGACCTCATCATTCTACTCATGAATTCATCCTTCTCATTCCCTGCAGACTCTTGAGTTGGGTACTATTTACACTGTTTAGATTAGGCTTTAATGAGTACTGAAAGCTTTATGTTTTCTTAATGAGAATTGAAGTAGAATTGAAAACTACAGGCATTGTTTAAACAAGAACAATGTGAATCTGGCAGAATTCAAACCAAGCTACAACTGAAATACTGACTTATATAAAAGCAAAGGATGACATATGAACATGACTGAAAAACATTCCTGCAAGATACAGCAGCTTTAACCAGCCTCATACAGAGACAGTAGTTATACATGTGCAAGTATAAACTTAGTAGTGCAGAGAATTCACCTTACTGTCTTACAAAGAGCAAAATAAATATAAATTTAAATTTGTAAAAAATAGATGTAAGAAAATCAAGATATTTCACATAGGTGGAACTATAGATAACTGAAAATCTAGACGTGTAACTTTTCGGTGATCTTTCCAAGAAGAAATGAGCCAGAGAAAGAATAGAAGAGACTATGAACAGGGACTAATTCTTTGTTATGGAATTCAAATAACACTCCCTAGCATCTCATTAGCTGATCCGGGAAATCCAGAGCAATCTTTCACCATTATTTGGCTTGTGTCCTTGGCTTCTCTTACCCTTTTGTGCTGTTATAAGTGCTGATGCACTTGTGCCTTCTAGTGGAACAAGCAAGTTGGTGAGAATGAGGGCAGAAAATTAGATACATCATAAAGCAAAACTTCCCAACATTTAAAAAAAATAGCTTCCCTGTTTGCAAATTCTCTCAGTATGGGCGCCACACTGTGTGGACTGGTGAGTTTATGTCCCTTCTTTTCTAAAAACCCTCTTCAGCCTCCAAGTGAAAGGACAGCACCATCTCCTTTCACAGCTTTGCATCACACGATTTTTTTTTTTCAGTTCTCCATTTCTACCTTTCCCAATCCATTTGCCTCTTCTGTCACAATCTATCTGTACACCAGTGCTATCTATAAGCCTCACAAGGTAACAGAACATAATCACTTTTATGTGCTTGTCTGCCTTAATCTCTGGAAGAGTTCCCTGCAATCACTCTGGGGAGTTCATTTGTAAGATCATTCCCCATTTGGAAGAGCTGTATTTAATGTTTATGCTATGCAAGAGATCACTGGCAGTTCTTTCCAAGTCCTGCTCTAGTTGTTGGAATCTGTCTGAAAAGGAGCTGACTGCAATCCTTTTGCTGAAAAAACCCAAAAAGCAGCATTGCTTTTTCAATGATTTTATTGTTGCTTTAACATGAAGAGAATAAACTAGGCAGAATGGGTCAATTTCAAGATTACTCCTCTATAGGGGGAAAGGTTTTAAACAGATCTGTTCTGGCGTCAAGTGACACAAGCAATTTTTGGGTTATTGATCTCTTCTTAGCATAATTTCTTTGTGATTATTTTACCTCTCCATTCTTGTCCCATCACTCCTCCATAAGCACTCTCCAAAGGAGCAGTGATCTATTCCTCTTTTCTGTCTTTTGCACTTCAGTTTACCTTCCAAAATTGCAGAAACAATACTCAGTGAGTACCAGAAGTTTGGAGACAGACTTATAGAAGGAATAAAAGAAGTTTTTATGTGCACTGTTCATTTTCTACTTTCCCAGCCATAAGTGAAACAACTATCCCAAATTCATGCTGATAAAACTTTTAGATCCCACTATGAGAGAATTCAATAAAAGCCTGTGACATCAGCTTCACACAGTACCAATCTGTTCTAATCTTTCCCAACAACTTAACCATCAACAGCAGTCCCACCCCCACAAATGCTCACAGCAGTATTGCTCCAAAAATGTAGCTGGAAAAAAGATCACCAAAAAAGCATAGACAAGGTAGGAAAAGACAATATCACAAAGACCTAAAATAACCTTTCTATAATTAAAAAAAAAGGCTTTTAGAACAAGTCCTACACCTTCTACTAGGTTCAATCCCTGCTTATTACAAAGGAGACCAATGAGTTTATCTGAGTGTTTCCATGCTAGCTCACATAAGATGGTCTTGGAAAGCCCCCAAGTAGAAGACTCCACAAATCACAGGACACCTCTGCCATTCAGTGCTGCACCACCCTCCCAGCAAAAAGTCTTTCCTAATGTCCAATCTGAACCTCCCAAGGAACAGTTTATGGCTGTTGCCAGTGTTATGCTGTCTAATGCTACTTACAAAAATTTGGTTCTTTCTTTGAGATTATGGAAGTGCCATAGACTTTTAGCTTACCTTTTAACCTTCTTCTCTACACTAAACAAGCTTAGATCCTTTAATCTGTTTTCATGGGATATATACCATAGGCCATAATTATCTTAGTAGCTGTTTCCACTAGACCCTCTCCAGTTTCTCCATATACTTCCTGAATTGTTGAGACTCAGACTTGACACAGATTCGCTTTGAGTCACTGAGGGAGATGAAGAGTTCTACAGGAGTCAGCTCTCATTCTGAAGACATCACTAGTAGAACTGGGCTACAACAGGAATAGCATGCCCAGGAGGTAAAGGGAAGCTCTTCCTTCCAACAACTAACTGAGACAAGTGTGAATCTCTTCTCTGTAAGATCCTGTGCTTGGTAGGGAACCTTTCCTGGTGTCTAAAAGTTTCCTACTATGACTCACTTATTTTTTGAGCTCCAGAACACTGGGTCTTAAAGGCAGCATCACTTTGCAAGTGGGTTGCTTTTGTTGAAGGTAAGGATGCAGTTCAAGCAGATTGAAGCAGAGGAAAGCCTGGACCTTAGAGTTCCCATGTTCATGATGGATGTTATTTCCATTAGGCCTTTGAGCTGATGGACAGAAAGCTGTCTTACCTACTCACTTGAGTGATCTGCACTTGAAGTAGATGTTGGATCAAGCAGTGCAAGGAAGACAGCTCACAGCTGTCAGTACAAGAGGAGCTGTGTGCATGCTGTTTCACTGGGAGATCAAGCAGAGAAGATTCCATGCCCTCACTATGAGTAATGAGGGATGAGGAGGTCTTGCAAGCACAAGTTTCTGCTGCTGGCAGCTTGGGGATTTATGTTTTCCCTTCATGTATCCCATCTACTGGTAGAAAGAAAGATGGCCAGCACTTTGTTGTAGCATGTGAAAATCAGCACCTTCATGGATTTTGTGCAACATGATGGTTTGCAGCATGAGGGGCAAGCAAGCATATTGGATAAATTGATTTTCTTATAGCCTCCCTACCTCAGTGGTTAAGTTGCTGGTAAATAGGAGCCTCTCTCCTCCTGTTGCTCTAAAGAAACTATGAGAGATGCAGACTGTTTTGAAGTTCACACTGTGAACAGTAAAGCAGAATGAATATACAAGTTGCACATGCTAGTGCGTACATTAAAATCTTTTGATCGCTACAAAATTGTCTGTTTATGAGGGCTGCCTTTCCCTGGAAGAGCAATGAAGCCAGAGTGCATTTTGGAAAACTTTGCCTTAGACAAATGAGCCCAATCTTGCAGACATGGGACAGCATCTGAGAAAATATCTCCTACCCTTCAGAAGACCAGTCCCAATTCTCCTACAATTCAGTGATCTATAAGCCAAAAAGAAAGGATTGTTTTAATACATGACACCCCACCCTCCAACCCCACATACACCTTAATTACACACCTCTACAGTGCCTGGATATGCTGAGTTCAGGAGAAAAGCCTTCAACTTTTAAAGACAGACAGCTTGAGAAGGACTTCCAGCTTAGGATGGATGATCAGTCAGAAAGCAGATTTATATCATCCTGGGAACTTTGTACTGCCAATTTCAAGAAGTTGCACAAACTTTTCAATTTGCAATGGTAAAATAATGTCCACTCCTTTGTACTTTGTACTGCATAATTTGTCATTTCTTCTCGAGGTAGAATATATTGCCTGGCATTATCTGCAATGCAAAATGAGTGGGCACAGACTCACAAGGTTTGGATAAGATCATACCAGAGCTTTTTCATTCATTTTCAGGAAGTTCTTTTCTCAAGCACCTCTCATGACAGCATGCACAAAGCCTGCCATAACAGGCCTCTGACCTCCAGTGGGCTTTTGTTGAAGTCATTTTGGGCTACAAAGACACAGAACAGATAGTAAAGAGCAATTCTCCCTGTTCAAGCTGAGGAGGGCCCACCCTGCCATTGCACAGATCTGGTATAGAATCAGTAGTGGTAAACATAAGGATGATTCCAGAGCTGAGAGTACCTAGGAAATAATACAGACCAGCTCACATTTTCCATCACGTTACTGCACTGCACCATCAGGTATTTCCAAAACCAAAAAGGACAAACAAAAAGGATCCTGGGCAAGAAACGTCAAGAGAATGCCTCAAAACAGAATTTCTATGATTTTGCAAAGTTCATGTTCAAGACTTGGAATGATAAGCAGGAATAGCTAAGTCCTTGGGAGGCTTAGGGTAAAGGCCATTTTTCCTCACTTAGCATTTCCTTGATACTAATTCAGGTGGCTTTCCCCACTGCATTCTGACCTTCCTAAGTCACATTTCTGTACATTTACCTTTTCCTCATGCTTATAGAACTGAGCCCTTATAGCACTGTGCATTTGGAAAGATCTTGCCTGATACACCTCCACAAATGAAATTCTTGTCTGCAGCGGTTCATCAACAATATCAGGAACAACAGGTTTTTTAGTACTGTCCATTTAAAACACAGACTATACATTGCAGCATACATTAAACACCAAGTATTTGGTGCTGCAAAGGTCACAGATGTTGAAAGGATGGTGACAGGGAACCTTCCACCCCAGCAGCCTGACTCACCCAGAGTGTAAATGATGGTGCCAGCAGCACTTTGCCAGGTCGGTCACTTAACTGTCAGATACAGCTGAAAGAATGAAGAGCAAAGAGGGTGAAGTAGAGTCGAGACATAAAGTTCAAGTCTCATTTTGTTCTTTACCAAAGTTTGGTGGGGAAGAATTGGCTAAGGGCCCATTTTCCATTCAAAACCCGAACTGATTTGATAATTAGCAAGTCTATTGGAACATGTGCAGAGGCTAGGCATAAAAAGCGAAGTAGATGATAACATGTCAAGAAATCATATTTGATATAGATTAAAATTACTGAAATACAGGGAATTATGGAAAAATACAATAATTTTGCAATTAAGATTAGGACTAAAGAAAGAATTTGCATTCATTGTAACAAGCAAGACCAGTAACAACTAACAACCACCTACAGAGATGGAGCTATTAACATGCAAATGATCAGTATTCTGACCGAGGTATTTCTACCGAAAATGTGCTGTTTATGCAGATTTCAAAGTTTGAAGCAAGGTATGTATGGGTAAAGAACTGGGAGTGGGAACACTGTTTACTCAGGAAAACTGTTCTGCTTGACACAGAAGAAAACAAAGAAACACAATTACTGAGTTGGGGTTGGAACAGACACGGTGTGGGGATTCCAGCAAACCTCCCAGACAACATGATTAAAATGGAAAGCAAGCTTTGGGGCCAGAATACTAACGAAAAAAATGCAAACCTTCATTTAACAATTTAGAAGAATAAAATGTAGAGAAAAAAGGGGATGCTACTGACTTGAAGGCAAGAAATAGAGATAGAAAATTTTTGTGGAAACTGTAGAAATTCCTGAGCTCTTCAGATGTAACCAAGTAGTTTATATCATGAGCACAACTCAGAAGGAGAAAGCATTACCTGAAAGTATTCTAAATACAACTTCCTCTGTTATCAGCATTCTTTGTGATTACTGCCCTATTTTCAGCGGAGCTTTGACTCCTTCATATTATATAGGTCTTAAAAAATTAGTTGAGGTCCATTTTTACATGAAGGGCACACGGACCATAGAGCTCTAATGGGAAGCAAAAATAAGAAAGGCTCATTCAGAACACTCAGTGAATGGCAGGCAGCACAAAACTCTATCTTGCCAGTGTATGGTCAAGACCTTGGCAGAGGTCAGTAAAGAAGCAGGAGGGACAAGTATAGCAGGCACCAAAACTGAAGAGGAAGAGAGAGACATTCCATTACTGTGGGAAAATTCTACCTTTAATAAGATATAGGAGAATGTTCTCCTGCAAAATATGGCAGTGTGTTTGAGAAAAAGACACTGAGTTCCACTGCAACTCCCTTTTGCATTCATAGAAATTCAGATTAGTGAGCTTTCAAGCATCAATGAAAGTGGCTACTTTCTAGGAGTGAGGTTTACCAAATTTCTGAAGGTCTTGGAGGTCTCTTTTGTGACTTAGGTAGTGCTGCTGTATTTTATAACTGCATTGTATGGCCTTATCAGGGAATCTTTAAAAGATACTGAGTTTGATCTGTGTGGTAGAAATGGGGTGAGGGTGACAGCCAGAAAGTGCAGGAGCTGGGGAAGTCACATTAATCTCTCACTTAGCAGGCTGCACTGCTCTCGCAGTCCTACATAATCCAAAAGAGAGGCATTTTAGGAAAACCTGAATTTGAAAATGTCAAATAATAACTCCATATCTTGAAGTGCACAATAAGATTCTTTCAGCTCTGCACAGGGTGTTTTTCACAAATTGGGAAGGCAAAGCACATCTCTGCAAACAAAAGCCACCCACCTGCTGATGAGACAAAACCAAAATAAACAGGCTCAGTTGGTGGGTCTAAAGTCTACTGTGCCAAAGCCAGCGAATTTAACACATCCTTTTTCACTGGGAACTTCTGTTGTTTGATTTGTCTATTCTAATGTAAACGCCACCAAATAAATGCTGAATACCCTGAACATGAATGACTGGCACATTGGGGTTTTTTACCCACAATGAACATATGAGCAGCTGTTGGAAGAAACCTTTTTGGCTTAAAAGTAATAAGGCAGGATTCAAGTATTTCAGGGTCTTGAAAATCTCCTACATTCCCAGATTACAGAGTCACAGAATGGATTATCTTGTGGCCACAGAGGGTCGTCTAGTCCAACCTCAGTACATCTTCTTGCTTTTCTACAGTTATCAGAAGTATCATAAAATCTCTACCAATAGCCAAGGCATAGGGGATCGGTGAATGGTTCATTTGGCCACTATCCATGCTGATATTACCTTGGATAAAGGAAAGAAACAGATCTTCTACCTCCTAATACTTTGTGTTTTGGAGAACTGACTGTAAGAGAAACATGTCATGTACAGTTTAGAATAATCTGCCCATATGGGATGATTCCACAAACCCAGAAGCAAGTTAAGGATAAAAAAACAGTGCTTGGCTAACACAGCAATTATTTAATATTTCTTTTTAACATCAACACTTCAACATTGTACTTTCTAAGTCAGGAAATTCTGTCATCTTCATTTTATAGATACAAAAAAGGGTAGTGAACTGTAATTAGTGAAGCTGAACTGGCCGCTTGATTGCCCCAGTCTAAGTGAGGCCACCTGTTGGAGTGCCCACAGCTTCTTTCTCCTTCAGGCCATGTAAGTAAGGGTCCTTCCCATGAAAAAAAAGGACTGTAAAAGGAGAAAGGAGGTAGGCATGTTCCCCTTGTTGCCTCAGTAGAAGCTTGAATGTTCTACCAGACTGTCAGTTGAGACATGGATACAGCAACTAAGGCTGTGCTGTCCTAGTAAATTTCAATGTGCACAGATGTAGTAATGTTAATAAACTGCACGCAAGTTTGCTGGCATAAGGCTTGGCATATTAAAATTTGTATTTCAGTTCCAAGCCATGGATGATCAAGGGGTCATTCCTAAGTAGAAAGCTGCATGAAGCAACACTATTTTGGGAATTACAAGTGTTTTACTACCACAGATATGATTCCATGCCAGGTAGCTTTACTGCCTGAAAATGCTGCGAGGTATAATTGATTTACTAGTACAGACATAACTTGCTGGAGATCACCCAGATAGTCTATGGCAGAGCTGTGACTACAGCTCAAGTTGCCTGAGTCCTGGTTTGGCTCATAATCACTCAGCGACATTTGCAGTACCAATGCTTCTCTTGTTCAGCACAAGCTTTTCAATTTTCACAGCAGCAAGTTACTCGGACCAACAGTTGTCAGTTTGAGTGAGTCTGTGCTCCTACAACTTCCTTAGTAGTACACACAAACTTCTCAGCCCACAGATTCCAAAAGCTATGAAAATCTAGACAGTATTCTGCAGCATACACTTAGCCTTCACAATATAAATATACCTCATGTTTTCTCACCATAAGTTTCCTCAACACTACAGCCAAATGTATGGTCAAGCTTAAATCACGTATCCTTGAGTCTCAAGACAGTGACTCAAGCTTTTACAATGTCTTCAAAAATACAGGCATTTGGTCTTAAGTTCAGAACAGAGAGCTGCCAACTGATCCTCAGCATGGATCCGTATGGAAACATATTGCATGCTCTTCTTGGCTAGCACATGATGGTACATTCACCTAGAAATTTCATGCCACATGGGTAGAACATGAAAATCTAAGAGGACAGGCAACAAAAGACTCTGCCATCTTTTGCCTCGAGAAGGTGTAATTTTATGGCAGCAGAAAACCAATCAGCCAATATCCCTCTCTAGTTCTCTTTGCTATAGGACAGTTCAAATGAACAGAGCATGATTACTACTGCAAGGCAAGGACATTTGGGGACATAGAATCTTTTTAAGCTGGTTCCTGCCTTTCAGTCAGCTCTTATAACCAGATAGGGCCTCGAATCCTAAATCTCAGTTCTCTCAAATTCTGAGAATCTGACCAAATGTTTTCATTTGGTCTTACTGGACATAGAATCCCAGAATTGTTTAAATTCAAAAAAACCTCCTAAGATCATTGAGTCCAACTATTAATCTAGCTCTGCTAAGCCCACCACTAAATCATGTCCCTAAATGCCACATCTACACATCTTTAAAATACCTCCAGGAACGGAGACTCACCTCCTTCCCTGGGCAGTCTGTTCCAGGGCTTGACTACCATTCCGGTGACAGAACTCTTTCCAACATCCAATCTAAAACTCATCTGGTGCAATTTGGGGTCATTTCCTCTTGAAGTACCAGTTGTTACTTGAGAGAAGAGACTGACACTGATCTCTTCAATTAATTGTTTCAATCAACTCTGTCTTGTGAGCCAAGTTCTTCTTCACTCTAGCAGACACTTAGAATCCTTATCTAATGCATCTTTCCACTCTACAGAACAGCCTCTATATGTCTGAGTCTGCATGATCACCTTTTATCAGGTAAATAAACTGAAGTTCACATTATGTGATCTAGGATACTTGACAGCTTTTAACTGCTAACAATTACTTCTTTAAAACTTCTTTTAGAATACTTCTTTAGAACAAAAGATACAGCTACATGTCAAGCTACAATAATCAAACATGAATAAATATAATAAGCCACCTTTTTAAATATGTCATAAAGCAACCTTTATGTAACCCATAGAGAAAGAGGTGGGGACTATTTAGGTAGAAGGATGAAATTACAGACTGAAAAGAAGAACAAAGAAAAAAGGGCTATAAAAGCAACTTTCCTTCATATTATCCACACACACATGCAACACATACTGCTGTGGAATTACTATTTACTTTTGTAGAGTTTCTGAGTTGTTGAAAATTTTCCTACTCTCAAATCTGAATTTAAGTAAACTGTTAGTAAACTATTCAGCAGAGCCAAGCAGTCCTGACCTACCTAGCTGACAGTACATCCTTACACCAAAGCTTAACATACCCCTTGGGAAGAACCCTGGGACACATCTGTAATAATATTTGAACAGTAGTGACATAAGAGAGTGACACAAACTTTAATGCTCTTTGTACTTGTTCTCTTAAAAAACTCATTTACTCCAATTCTACATCTCTAAAAATCTGAACAGTTTGAATCACTTTCAAATAATCTGATGTAAGGAATATTTTGAGCAGTGGCCAAGGAGGTGCCTGGTCTTGCTGAAATTGTTGGGTTATGGACCAAACACAGACCAAGGCCTCTTGGTTGTGCATCTGCTGACCACTGGATAGAAATGTTGTACTCTAATGCAGGAAGCCTTATGTATGCACAGCCAGAACTTAAATTTTCTTTACAATGTTGGTAATTTTAATATAATCTATAATGTGGATGGGAGATAAATGCCTGGAAAGCAGTATTGCAATGATCTCTTTGATGAGCAGAGAGTTCACTTTCCATACAAAATGAGCTAAAGAACAAAGAAGGAAGCTGTTTGCAGGACTGATCGTGTCTTCTCTTAAAACATCCCAAACCCATAAGGTCTGTTAGTCTCAAGAGGATTTCTTAGACTGCAGCAACTTCAAGTTCGGCTGAAAAGTTAAAAAAAACCTAGCTTGGGAATGGGTAATGGAAGCTGAAGATCTGGCTCCTTAAAGATAAAGGGTGTTTCATATTGCTTTCTTAATTGTTCTGGGGGAAGAAAGCTGTTTGCAGCATGCTCTGTTCAACCTTGGGATTAATGGGAGGCATGAAGGAGCCTTGTTAACAAACAAGAGACTTTGGCACTTTGTAAAGGGAGAAATTCTGCCTACAAAGCTGAGTTTCATACTGAGTTGATTATTTTCATCTTACAGGAGTGTGGGATGAACAGTGAGACCACTAAAAATACTAGAAGTACACAAGTATTGTTTTTCCTTTCCATCATGAATTTAATTTTTTTAAAGACAGACCCCCAAAAAATTCCCCAGCAAAAGTCTTCTATCACAGAGGGGAATGCAGGACAAGAAGAGGCACAGGAGTTTGGTAAGGTGACAGAAAATAAGCTGCAAATCACTATTTCCCATCTGGCCTTACATTAGAACTTTTCTGCAGGTGCTTGTAGGGCAAGAATGAGACTGTTCAAAGAGAGATTTAGAGGAAGAGGAACTCCGTCTTCCCCAGGAAAAGCAGAAACTTAAAAGTATTTTTGACAGAGGAAGACTTTTCAAAAGATCCTGAAGGCCTTCTGCCCAGATTTAGCTTTCCTAGCATTTCAGTTGCTTTTGGGGCTGAAACTGTATTGCAACTTTGTCCACCAATCCTTCTCACTAGAAAAAAGGAATGTGTCTCACAAATTCCATATGGCAATACAATTACACCAAGACATGGATTTTTCCCACCTGTTATGACCTAATTTCTGAAATCCTTGAAGCAATTTTCAGCCTGATAGTGGCAGATTCTGCACATTAGACAACCATGTTTTGAAGCCAGGATATTTACATAGATCATAGTATTTATGCTGTTCTCTGTTACATTGCCTGTGCAATATCCATCATCATGTTATTCAAGCACTCTTGATATCACTGTGTTGGTATAAAAAGGACTGATCACACTTATTACAGATTATAAGCCACCATCACACCTTTTTACAGAATGTGACAAAACATAAAGCAAGTAATAGTTTCCTCTCTAAGTCTCAAAATACAGTAGTTTAGAAGTACCAGGTTAGAACATAGCAAATAATCTTGCTAGAAAATGGCAGACCTCTAGTAATCATGAAATGAGGTATTTCCATTGAGTACAGCTCTTGTAAGGATCTACTACAGACAGTGACAGAAGGAGAAAGCCTGATTAAATGAGACATTATCTATAGCCCTTAGTCTTCCTCTGTAATTCTGAACTGGCAGATTGAGGCTTGGAGACAGTATCAATCCACAACTGAGTCATGGCTAGAGGTGTAACTAACCCATGTCCAGGTGTGACAAGGATATGCCAAACCTCTGCTGGGTGCTATGCTGGGTCCCTTTCCTCTCACTGGTTTACAAAGAAGGAAGTTGATCACGGCCTTAGCCAAAATCATGTGAGAGGGGCAGCCTTTGCCTTGAACTACACAAAACATGTACAATCCCTGGTTCTATGGACAGCTTTCTCAGACTCTCAGGTCCTGAGGTGCCTTTTAAGCTGATGACACACCTACTGAGCAGCAGATCAGAGCCAACAGAAGGGCAACACCTGGAATGAGAGGGCAAGCAGGAAAGAAAAGTAGTTCTGTTCCAAAGTGAAGGCACGAGTCTCACTATACCAGCTTTGCATCTCCACTTTGATACACCATCAGCCACCATATGTGAGAAGCTTAATGTTGAGCGGGAGGATGGTGAGGAGGCATCATCATCTCTCCCCCTCCCAAGCACCATCCCTACTGCTGTTTATGCCTCCCAACCCCAGGGACCAAAGCGCCTATTAGACTCATCATCCTCCCTCTGCGGATGTTCCCCCTGAGAGGTTCATTAGGCCTTTCTGCCTAACAGCAGGCAGCCAAAGAACCAGGTGGCCACCTTCTTTTGCAATGCCAGTGTTATTTCCGAGGGGTTAGACTTCTGGGAAGAAGCTTTTAAATTCCATGTTTCCCAGACGCAGGGAGGGCTCCATAAAACCCTCCCTGCACAGATGGATTGAAGAAAGGCATTACACTTGGTACATTCTCTGCAGGAGTTCATTACCAGAGGGAAAAGAGAAGTGTGAATGCCTTGGTGTCTCTGTCAACAAGCTTAGAAAAGCAGTTTCTGCCCCTCCTATCCCAGGATCACAAGCACTTCACTTTCATGACTCCAATACACTCTAAAGCCATCACATAACAGTGTGGCAATGCTGGAGATGGAGGGATGAGGCTGGTGTCCATTCAACCTTGAAAGAGGCAGAGAAAAAATGGAAGCTGGAAGGACTAGCTCCAACTTTATTGCTGCTACTCTTCCTGCTTTCAACTCACTTTGTATCTCTCAATGCAATGCTATATTTATTTTCAAACTTTGAATCTGTTTTATAACTGTAGTTAGGCTTTATTAATCTGAAGAATAGAGAGGAAGGAAAATTTCTGGTAGGAAAGATATCTATATTTTAGGAAGGTAAATCTGAAAGGAAGGACTTCAACAGACACTTCGAGATGCAACTTAAAATAGTGAACCTACACCCACTCAGTCCTACTTTTTCCTCCTTACACACAGACGTTGAAATTTCTTGCTGCAGGCACTTCCTCATGTGTCTGCTTCCATGTGTTACAGGGGAGATATCTTTGTTAGGTATGGAAAAATTACCTCTCTACCCTGTATTAAAAAAGGCTTCAAGAGCTCAGGGGCTGCTCTCTACACCTTCTTTGTTGCCAGTGTATTTAATTTGGCTCTTGTTAGGTGTGTGCTATTCCTTTTTAGACCATAAAGAGAGGCTGGGAATGGGTCAGGTAACTGACATTTAGGAGGGGCCTCTCTGTGATGAATTAATAGCCCATAATAAAAAAAAAAGTGTGTATATATATATAATATATGATTATATAGTAGCAGTTTTCTAATGCACCATTTTCAATTGTAACTTTATTTATAGAGCAGCCATTTAAGAGGTGTGGGAGTCACAGCAGCATTTCAATTGCATGTCAGAAAGAAAGCTGGCCCTGTGGTTGAGATAAGTGACAAGAAGAGAAGAGCTGGATGTTAGGCTGAGAAACAAGATGACCTCGGGCAAGTCATTATACTTCCCTCTGCCTCACTTTCCTATTCTGTTATGCTGAGATTTTAAACAATTACCTGGCCTGACAAGTGCAATCAGTATGTAAAGAGCTCTGAAGTGGACATGCACTCAGTTGATCCTCACACAACCCACAAGCACTGCTAGGAACAGGCAAGAGGGTGGTAGCAAGATTCATGAGCAACCTGTCTTCCACTGCAGACACTGGATATGCTTGGGCATTGTGTAGACTATGTACTTAGATACACAGCTTGCTTACGCTCCCACTGGATCAGGACTAACATGATGACATGGAATGGCTAACTGCAGAAAGATCCCAGTGCCAAAATCAGGACGTAAGAAATAGAGAATCATGGCAACCACCATTTAAATTAGAAAAACTGCAGTTCTGAGGCATACAGCCTGGAAAAAGCAGACTGAGAATCCAATGCCTTTTTGGATGGGTAGGGTGCAAGATGACACCATATTGGCTAGCTGTGCTTCACTCGCTGATATTAATATGGGAGATTAAAAGCTTCAGCTTCTGATATATGTTCATCTGGGCAACATGGACAGAGGAAGAGTACAAATACAAACAGTGCAGCACTTATGCACATGCACAGTTCTGCAGCACATACAGCAAATACGACACATCAGTCAGGGAATCAAGGGAGGTTTGGGATCAGAGTGCAGGCAGGAGATCGAGAGCATCTAGAAAAAAGCATTGTATTTGGGCACAGAGAAGACATGCATGCTTCAGAGAATCCTTCCTGCCCCTCTGGAAAGTGTGCTATTGACATTACTTATTCTCTTTGGAGCAGTCACCATCTTTCTTTGAAGGACAATGGCACCACAAGGGAATGTGGGCTGGTTGGTGGCAGCTGTTTGTTCCCCAAGGGTGAAAAGGTGCTAGTATCATAGAAACCTAAACCTCTCCTGACTCAGCTTCATGCCATGTGCTTGAGTCCTGTCACTGGTCATAAGAGTGAAGAGATCATTACCTGTCTCTGCTCCTCCCCCCACTACAGAGGAAATTGTAACTGCAGTGAGGTATCCCCTTAGTCTCCTCTTGTTCAGGCTGAACAGACAAAGTGACCTCAGCCAATCCTCATAAGGCATCCCCTCCACAACCTTCACTGTCCTTGTGGCCCTCTTTTGGACCCTTTCTAATTGCCTAATGTCTTTCTTATATGGTGGCACTCAGAGCTGCCCCCAGCACTGGAGGTGAGGCTGCCCCAGCTCAGAGCAGAGCAGGACAATCCCCTCCCTTGCCTGGCTGTGATGCTGTGCCTGATGCCCCCCAGGACAGGGTTGGCCCTCCTGGTTCCAGGGCGCTGCTGACTCAGGTTCCATTTTCCAACAACCAGGACCCCCAGGTCCCTTTCCACAGGACTTCTCTCCAGCCTCTCATTCCCCAGCCTGTACACAGAACCAGAGTTGCCCCACTTCAGGTGCAGAACCTGGCACTTTCCCTTGTTGAAATCCACATGGTCGGTGGTTGCCCATCTCTCTAATTTGTCTATGTCTCATCAAAAGTGAGTTGTGAAGACCAGAAAGGAAGACATGGGGGATACATGCACATAACGGCATGAGTTGGCTGTAGGCTGTCTAGATGACATACCACGGACTTGAGAATGGGTATGCTATAGACAGCTTGGGAGCAAGAGTTTTAAAGGCATGAGCTGTAGGGCAGAACCCCCAGGAAAGGTTCTTTATAGCTATACTGGATAGATTACTTGGAGAGAAACATGCTCTGAATTCAAAGGAAAATGAGATAATATCAGTAACTCCAGGCCTATGCATGCAGAATTCAGTATAAAGTAAGTTTGTTTCATTATTTTCCTGCAGAAATAAATTTGCAGACACTTCTGGTTGCTGAAAGAGACTCAAAAACGCATGGATAAGATACGGTACAACAGAACTATGTCTATGATTGGAAAGACTGTGCAATCAACGTATAATTAACCTGTGAAACTTGTTGCCAGAGGATATTATAGAGGAAAACAGATTAGCAAGATTCAGAAAAGGATTAGACCTTACAAGAATAGCATCTGCAGCTAGGCTTGCTAAAATAAAAACCATATGGGTTATTACCTTCCCACTGCAGGGTATAAAATGATAGCAAGTCGGGGTCAGAAAGCAATGTCTCCCTATTATTTAGCATTGTAAAATGGGCTACACCAGGGGGTTGTTGCAAGCCTATCTAAAGCATCCAGTACTGGCAGTGGTTAGGACAGAATACTGGACTGGATGGGCCATTAGTTTGATACAGACAAGCAATTTCTTATACCATTCTGGCCTCATTTCCTGGGAGAATTCCACTCCCCAAACTGATGTGCACTCCAAGAAATCAAAATTCAAGTGTAAACATATTATTGCTCGAGCAATTTGTGGGCATGCAAAGGTACATCCTAGCAGTTAGACCCCAAATCGAGGTGCCTTGTGGACTAAGAGATTTTTCTATTATATCTTTGTGATCACCACCTACAGACTTCATGGTTGTCATTCACCTGGTCAGCATCAGTACAAGTGCAACCAAAATCCCTCTTGCACAGGCTCTTGTTGTGAAAGCAGGAGAGAAATCTTATTGTAGGAGCCTGTAACCTTTGCAGCTGCACAGTTCGCCCACCCACCCTGTGTGATGAAGCAAATGGAGGAGAGCAATCGGGATGGAGGAGAAGCAGAGAATAACATTTCCTTTTTCCTGCTGTTGCTGAGGTTTTCCCTTTCCATGTCTCACTGTTGACAGCTGCAGCACTCTTCCCCTGGTACCCTGCTGCATAGCAGGTTAGGCAGGAATGCCTCTCTGTCCTACTGACTCAGACAGGAGAGAAAACGTGAGAAGTGACAGATGTGGTGAGGTAAGAGCAGAAGGTATGCAGGGGCTGTAGGGTAGGTGTCAGGAGATGAGGCAAAGACCAGGACTATGAATATGTGGCACAAGAGTGAGGAGCAGAGAGGAGGGTTGCTGGGGGTGAGGTATGCAGTGAAGGAAGCAGAAGGAGTTGCTACAGACACAGAGAGTGGATGACTGCATGATCACCCACAAGGACAGACAGAACAGAAGCAAAGGCTTACATCCATAGGGTACAGACGGACCAGCAAGCAAACACAAGCAGAAGGGGAAGGTCCAGTGGGAAGGATGTAAAACACTGTTTATTCACTCTACCTCCTACTCAGAGCCACAGCCAAAAGCAAAGCAAAATGTCAGTGATGACAGAGGTGAAAATGTATGATATATTGGTGTGAACAGTGTGCCAGTGATGCTGAGAAAGTGCATTGGTAGAGGCACCTACTTAGAAGTGTGTGGCATTGATGTTCCACCACTTGGAATTTGGGCAGCATGGTGTGAGTGCTTCACATCCAGCAGGACTGCAAGAGGAAGACAGGACATGAATCTCCTCAGGCCCTCTCTCCTTCCACAGAACAAACCATTTCAGAATTAAAATGGCATTTAAGACCATCACACTGGGAAGAAAGACAATTTGGGGTGATGCACTGCTCATGCCATCCTAGACATATGTCAGTACACATGCAAATTTTAATGGGATAGGCTCTGTCTTTAAGATGAACTGGTAACTCCTCAATTTCACTTTCTAATTCTACTCCCAGACACTTCAAATACTTTTGTGAACAGCTTGGAGCCCTTTAACTCTTGTCTTCTCTAACACTGGCCATAGCATTTAACAGGAGAGACCATATTTTTGAGGAATGTCTAGTACAATAGGGACTGGATCCTTGTAGAAATTATTCAGTTGTCTGAAAAACAGTTAAATGTTTTCCACCTGCACCACCAATGTCTCTCAGTCCGTGGCTCGAAGGTCAAGTGTCCACTCTGCATCAGATAGCCTGATCTTCAGAGACTGCATTTACTCTTAGAAAGGTCAAACTAGTAGCACAGCTATTTCCCCTCAGAATTTTCTGTGATCTTGTGCTACCTCTGCAAATCCAGAAGTTAGCTCTCGCTCCCTCTTCTGAACTCTGGCCTATCAGACTTGGCAGTTACGGGGATCAGCCCCTGAAAAGTTCCTCGCATTCCCGAAAAGGTCGGGTGCACACAAACCCACACACAAGCACACGTCCACAGAAACACACGCAGATGCCAGGATTCACAGATGCACACACAGCTTCCTAGCTCTGCACTGCTGTTTTCAGCAAGGACCGCTCAAAGTGTTTAGCCCGACATGCTGTGATGATGATGTAAACGGAAAAAGAAAAGCCTTTCACCTGTGAAACTAATTAATAGCCAACAAACTCGCTTCAAGGTAGGAGAGCTGGCACCGGAGGCGAGAGGCTGTCCCGGGGCGGCAGGAGCCCGGCACAGCTGCTAGGTGGCAGCAGCCATTCACCAGCCTGGGCTGCGGCTCGCCCCGGCGGCTGCCGGCTGCAATTCCCGCAGAATTCGGTGCTCGTCAAAGCGAGCCCCTCTTAGAGCCCCCACTACAGCCAAAGCGCTCAAGGCTGCTGCTGTCACTGACAATGACGGGAGCATACATAAACATGAAAAGAAAGCTATCCTGGCTTTTAAGGCACATCACAATTGGGGTTGCAGCTTTTTAAGGGAATGTAGCTGAACAGACACCTTGTGATGATGCTGATGAAATCACATCAGTAGGCAGGGATTATCAGTAGGCAGGGAGGCTGTGTTCTCCTCCACAGCTATTTCAGGCCCCTTTATCACCCCCTATCAAGGTGAATACTTATCTTCCAAGGGCTTTTCAAACACCACCTAATTAGTCTCCCCAAACCCATAAGTAAAGCAGGGGAGCCAAAGCATTGTGTTCTGTGTAGCAAATGAGACTGAAACTCTGTGAAGGGCTCCAATTTAAAACCAACCTTCTCTGCAGCACATGGGAAGTGCTGCAGCAGATTTAGGGGCACTTTTAAGGATGCCAGTTGAATATTATAACCTCGTTATTCATATAATTAATACTGCTACTACTACTGAATTCCATGTGTTATTTATAGAAGCATTATATTCCAGTTATTTTCTGCAGCTCTTGTCTCTTTGACATGAAATAGATTTTCTTAGGGGAGTGTAGGCCTGCATCACTGAGGATCCATGGGAAAGGCAGACTTTCAGCAGAATATGGTTAAATATTCTGGGCCATTTAACAATGAGGTTCTGTTGAACACAGCTTGAAAACTGAAGGTCAGAGATTCAAACTACTCCATGTCAGAAAGCCTCCGCAATATCCATTTGCTTGCTGCAAGCTACAATAGGCAGCAGTTATGGACAAGTCTTGACCCTTCATGCTTTTTGCTGGCATGAAGAGCAGGGAAGCAGTAAAGAGTATTGACATCAAAATCAAGTAATTAGGCTTCAGGTTTAAGATCACTCACAACTGACTGGAGGTGTATCAATTCTCCCTCAGTGAAACTGGTTTGGACAGATACTACGTTGAGTTGGCTTAGTTCATGCTTGGGAAGATTTCTTTGCACTATAGCAAGAAAAGCAGTGGGTTTCAGGAAGAAACACTATTTTTTTTTTCTCTGCAGGTAGGGGAAGAGCACTCTTGGCCTCCGCAGGGAATTAAGCAAGCTTAATATGAAGGTGGTGTAAGTGTTGTTTGTGTCTGCTCCACTTAACAAGAATGGTCATAGTTACTCTGGGCTTGTATGTCTTCCAATAACCATATAAAGTGAAAACAGGAAGGGTTAGGTGCTGTCCTTCCCTGGTCTAGAAGCACAAAATATTCCCAGAGATGTTCACTTTATCCCTTTGATGTAGGGAAAAACTTGACCAAAACTATGCCTCCTATTTCCAGGACAAAGACTGAAATCAAGCTCTGGGCCCTTCCTACCCAAAGTATTTAACAGTTAACTCCTCCCCAAGTTCTGCACCACCCAACTAGTTCCTTAAAAACCCAACTTCCCACAGTGGGAGCTAACCTGACACCTAAGTAATGTGGATGGAAGTTTGTCTGTGCTGTGTGGCATGACCCTGGCTCTCTTCTGTTTAGCAGGACGAGACACAAAGACTCCTGACTGTTTGCTTTAATCACTACAGAAGTGGAAACTGCCCCCCTGCCACTTCAAAGGCCCTGCAGAGAAAGGGCCTTTAAAGAAAAGACATTTTACTTCAGGGAAGTGTAACACTACAAGAGGGGAAAAACACTTGCTAAGCTGTAAGACAGGAGTGAGTTTTAAGACCCTCTTATCCTTGTTGACAACCAAGGCAGATCCTCCATGCACTCTTGTGGATGAATGACATTTTGGGCTTTTTAACTTTCCCTCAGACAACACACAGTAAAAACTGTATGGGGCTTCAGGCTTATGCAGGATCAGGGCAGGGCAGAGCATTCATTCACAGACATTTGAGTTTTGCAGAGGAAATTCCCTTGCAAAAAAACATCAGTTTGCTCCTTTGCAGTGGTGGAAATCACTCTCTGTCCCCATGCTCATTAAAGATACTGTGAGGTGCTATTCTTTGAGGACTGGCTGCATGTTGATTCTGACTCACTGTCCACAGAGGCTGCTCACTTTGTTTTACTCTACTCAGTGTCCTTCTTCTACCAGATAAACTTAATATTCATTTAATGTGCCTGATCTTTTGTGCATCTGTTCTAGGCAAACAAAGCTCTTTCACTCCCCACCTCCCCTCAAACTTTTCCCAAAACCAACATGCTGAGGTTTGCTGCCAATTCAAACATAGATGTCAGGTCGATGAGTTATGAAAATGGCTAACACTGCAACGTGTAAGAGTATTCCTCCTTAGCTCCTGCCTAGTTAGCTAAATAGCACTTCATCCATGTAAATAGAATTGCTGTCTGTTCCTAAGACCCACAGTTCCTAGTGAGCCTGCTGGTTAATTTTCTCCACCCAGTCTGGACTATTTAATTTATAAATTACATTAAATAAAACTAAAATTCTGTTGGGGCTACTAATATATCATTCATTAAATATTATGTAAAACAGCAGAGATACATATTTTCTGTTAAGCCCAGACACGTTACTAACTCCCTGTAGAGATCATGTGTGATAGCTCTGGATGCAGGCATGCTGCCTAGATTCCCCCTGAGGACAGCTCATCCAGTCCTCCCACCATCTGTCAGCATGCTGGGGTTCCTCCGTCACACCTAGGCAGCCAGCTCTGGGCTGTGGATTCTGCTCTATGCCTCTGACACTCAGTGTTAAACGGGCCTTAGTGCCCTCCCTGACATGCTGCAGTGGAGCTTGCACCCCCAGATCTCTAAGTTTCAGACTTCTTCATGCCACAGGCTTGACACAAAGTCCCTGGAGCATCATTTAAACCAGCACTCCGAACAGATTAGAGATGCATCCACGTTTCTCCTTCCCTTTGTTCCCCTGAAGGGTAAGTTTCACGAAAAGCCAGAAACTTTACAAAGGGCAGTGGAGCTCATCTCCATCTATTCCAAGGAACCTCTCCATTCCGTCAAACAACTCGGCTGTCATAAGAGAACAAATGGAGGCATGCAGGACCAACATGGAGCAGAGAAATAAAAGCACCTAAACTTTGGGCAGGAAGTTTCTGTTGTTATTTCTGAAGTGTGTTTACCATGGAGACATATTGTACATTTAGCATAAGTCCTCGGGACCCTAATGAGCTCCTAATGTACCCCATACTTCAAGGGTTTTCCAAAGAGACCGGTAACTTAGCAACAGCAGCAAATCCTTGACAGACATAATCAGTATTTGTGCTGCAGCTTTAGGCTTCCCCTATTCTCTCCTACGAAGTGGAAGGTGGTTTTGGCTGGAGTTTCTTCTCTGCTTTGTCATTGTTCTTATTCTTCTTAGGGGTTTCTTCAGTGTATTTTTCCTTTATCCTTTCTGTTCAGTAAAGCAAAACCCACCATCAGCAGTTTGCAGGGAGCAGAGTTCTTGGAGCCTGGAGCTACCAAGATTCTCCCATGAAGAATTCTGTTGCACTGGGGAGGTGCAGAGATGGCTCTCTGGGGATGCCACAGGCAAGCCAGGGCTGGTGAAAGCTGTGATTTTCACATGATATCAAACTAGACAGTCACCAGGGCCAGTAGTGGATCCTCAGGGATACCAGCTGGAAGGTGATGAGCAATGACATTTCTTTGCTGTGTTCATGGCTCTCAGCCAGGGGAAGCTGAATCACCAAATTCCAAGGACATTTGCTTAAAAATACAAAGCAAATATTGACCACTAACTACTTCTTGAGGGCATATATGGCACTAGGCTCCAGAGGAAATACGAGGTCCTTCTGAAGCAGGCTCTGCACTCTTCCCCAGTGGCTGCCATTTGATGCCAACCATGTACAAAGATTTTGTCTTCCCTGCCCACATCTCCTGCCTATGTCCCCTGCCTTTGTACTGACTGCAGGAATAGCACTGGGTTTAAAAGGAGGCTGCTTTACATCTCAAGCAAAGAACATGAACAACCGATTCACATTCACAAGAAATTTGTGTGCATCAGAACATTAGCGTATTAGGTGTTTAAGAGGACAACCCATTTTAGTAGCACTGAGAAATCTCAAGAATGCTAACCTGATGTGCAAAAGAAAAATGAATTGTCCAGTAATACAGAAGGCTGAGAACAGGAGACAACCTATTTTGAAACAATTTCTATATATCCTATTAACATTCTGTAATAACTACACTACAAAAATACAGAAGATGAACAACCAGATTTCAGCTAAAAATCACCAAGCAGCTGTTCTGGACCTTGGTTAGTACAGTTGCAGCAACCAAAGGGACAAAACAAGTTCTATAGGTCCCAGTTTAACTTGAATTTTACAGACATAGCATATCAATGGGTTTTTTCCCCCCCAATGTTGAAAGAATGAAAGGTTGAGAGTGGAGAAAAAAAGCATTTAACAAGGACTTCTTCATACAGCAGTGATATTTGAATGTTTAAGAATGGTCAACTCAGTCTAGGAAAGTCTGATATATCTAAAAATGCAGCATCATACCCATATCTCTTGCATTTATAGCAAGAGAAATGGACCAGGCTTATATATCAACCTTGTGAATTTTAGAGAAGTCGGAGGAATAAGCAAAATTTCAACCACTTAGAGCCAACCAATCTTAGTTACAAAATATCAACAGACTAAGCATGGAAAATGAATGAAGAAATATTTGGCAGGAGGAGGAAAAGACTTTCTTTTAGGTGGCTGTCCAGGCATTAAATTGGAAGAATATTTTGGGTTAACTCTGCTGAAACACTCCTGAAAAAACCCCAAAAATTCCTTTCCATGCAAAGCACGCTCACCACGATGCAGCAAAGCACCCACACAGAGGTCCACAACCACACAGGTCCCCAGCACAGAGATCTGCAACTCAGCACAGCATAGACAAACCAGTGGGCTGCAGCTCTCAGCTAATGGGATCTCCTGCCTTGTGCCTTACAAACCTACCCCGATGCCATGAAGTAACAAGACAGGTCCAAGGCAAGATAGAAAGGATTAAATCTGCTAAGTCATTATTTCAATGACTCCAAGCTGTCATCACAAACTCATAGACAAAGGAGGGACATGTAGAAACTCTTGACCCTGTGAGTAACCTACTGGAACTGCAGGAAACTATCACTGTGATTTGTCCGTCCTTGGCTTTTATTACACATATGTCAAGGCAAGACAAGTGCCAGACCCACCCACGTTGTAACTTTGGCCTACAGCATCAGGCAGTTAGGTCTCCGTGAAGCATGAGAGAATCATTAACAGTGCCTCTTTCTCTCACAGTCCACCTGGCTTTACCCAACCAGAAATGTCTGCAGGAAAAATCTGAAAATCCCATTAATGGGGATAATGATGCTTACCTCCTGTACAAAATGCTTGGAGATTCATGGCATGGAAAATTCTGTTATAGGTAGGTATTTATTACATCCTTCTAGTTTCTCATATGAAGGATCCATAATACAGCCCTACATTTGGACATAATTCCCACTACCATTAGAGTAAAGAAGTCTATACCACATGGTTTAAAATCTGTGGCTGTCACATCTATCCTGCAGACCAGATGTAGATCTCTCTTGGGGGTTGGGGTTTTGTTCCTTTAATGTATGAGTTTGGAGAATTTTTTCCCATTGTAATGCTAACAGAACCCGATGGCTGTGCCCAGGGTTTGTGATGGCCCTGGACGGGTGGGTGGGTGGGACCGGAGCTGCTCGGAGGACCGCGGGGGCTTCCGGGTGGGGCTACCCAGAAGAGCGCGCGGGCCGGGGCAGGGGCACTGCGGCTTCCGGCGAGAGAGGAGGGAGGAGGCACCCGCTTGGCCCGCACCGCACGTGGGGGAGAAGCAGACAGCCAGACCCTGCTGCCATCAGCTGTCCTGCTACCTCGGAGGCACTGCTGACCACCAAAGACCAACCGCCTCTTGCCTTTTGGGAATACAGCTGACATCCAGCCACTACAGTGAGTGAGGAGCTGCTCCCACCTGAGCCAGCCCGGCCCCGGCGGCTCCCCCACCTCTCCTCGCTCCCGCCTGCGCTGCGGCACGTGTTACAGCCCCGGGGACAGACACAGACCGAGTGTGTCCGCGTCTAAAGAAAGGACTACAACTGGGTTATTTTCTTCTGTTCTTTTTGTCGGTAATTTTTTAATAACTGTTGTTGTTTTCTACTTGTGCTGTGAGTTAGAGTAGTAAAGAGCTGTTACTTTTACCTCCTTACCTCTGCCTTGAGTCCTTGATTTGAAACAATTATAACACTCGGAGGGGGGTGAAATTGATTTCTCTATTTCAAAGGGAAACTTCTGCCGTTTATTGGCAGAACCCTGTCCTAAAACCAGGACAATCTCCTCAATAGTCTGTGCCTGCACCTTAACAAGCAATGATCTTTTCTCTCCTGCTTTTCAAAATATGACACCTCACATTACGGAATGGGTCAAACAAACCATAGCTCTCAGGTGAAATCCAGGCCCCCTTGAAGCCAATGGCTATATAGGGACAGGATTTCATTTTCTGCCTGAAATTCTCTTTGATCTTAAAAAACACAGTTTGGTTTGGGTTATTTTTTGTCTCACTGTAAGAGCTGAAAGAGTCCTGAAGCTAAGTGATGAAACAGTGGTAAGAAGTTGTGGGGCCATTGTCACCTGGGACCAGCTGTCCCAATTCTGGTAACCAGATAATCTGCTTATTTGACATTTCTGGGGGTCTCTGTACAGTCTCTCATGATAGATGTCTTCCTCCTTCTTGAATAAACATTTGATCTTTCCCAGCCTTTAGAGCTTCATTGTGTTTTTATGAAGGAAAGGAAAGCATGGAAAAACATCTGCTGAAGAAAATATTCTCTCATTTGGATAACACACTCCATTTAGTATAAAGAAAACAGGCTCAGAGAGGCCCACACCTATGATTTCCAATTCACAATAGAATGCTGTAAAAATTACTTCACTCCTAAATGTTCAAGGCACCTCCCAAGGAAGACACTAAACTAGAAAGGACTATAAGGGATCAGCTGGCAAATCACTATCTCATCTGGAAACTGAAGTTCCTTGTCCAGTTTCGATCAAAAGTGACAATGAATTCAGAAAGTTTTGCCCTAGGCCCTTCACAAAACCCGCTGTGCTCAGCATAAATTTCAGTCCCTAATCAGGGGGCATACAAGCCTACAATACTAAAAGGAAAATTGAAATCACAACAGAAAAGCCAATGAAGAACCGGTGAGGGGAAGTGGGGGAGGCAGAACTGTTGGGAGTAGGATGTGCCACAGGGTGGGCGTCAAGGTGTGTTTAGCAGAGCTGTGTATGCGTGGAACCTGCACTGTTCTTGCCTTTAGTCTGCAGGAGCTGTTGAGCTGTCTATCACTTTTTACGAGCACTAGAATTCACTAAGCCCAGAGAGATAAAAGTGGTGAATTAAAAAGCAGTTCTCTTTGTTTTGTTTTAAGGCAGGGTATAAAACACAAGTCTTGCTGGAACTTCAGTCCTCTTGCTGCTTGGGAGGCAGCCACATTAGTCTCAGAGCCTTTCTGATATCTGCCATCAAACTAATTACCTGCCTAACGGGAACTGAAATAGATTTCCATTCTCTTGATGTGTAGAAAGACAAGAAAGTGTGTGCAACATGGAGAAAGGTGTGGGGGCTACATCAGATGGGAGAGTCCTACAAAAGGGCCCTAAATGCAAGAACTTTCAGGAGAAGAATGAGAGGCCTGAACCCAAAATAGACACATGATAATTCTGCTAGTTTGGCAGCAATTAAAGACCCAAGAGTAAGATGTGAAGTTCTGATTGAGTTCTCAAGTGTCACACTGCCGGAATCCAAGAATTTACTCAAGGACCATCTTTAGCATTAATCCTGTAGTTAGATACATGACTGAAAAAATCCTTAGATGCTAATGCTCTTACAGTAGGACACTTCTGGAAACAGGAGTTATATCAATAAAGTGGATCATTATTGTAATTAATTTCACTGAAACACAATTGAAACAGAATGTAACATCAAATCCCCATCTGCTCACCACAAACAACTAAGCCAGTCCTAAAAAAACCCTAAAAATAAATACCTGCTTATAGGCTAAGGCAGATTTTATTACAAAGAGCGTGAAGGAGAGACGCGGAAAAAAGAGAGCAGAACATACTCTTGAAATGCCATGACCTTCTTTCTCCATTCCAGCTTGTTTGCCAAAACATATTCTTGAGATAAGAAGGACTATTTTCTATTGTGTTACTTCACGATTAAGTGGAACTAGTGCCTGTACCCACACGTGCCTTTGCCCACATTGGTTAATTAGAAATACCCTCTACATAGATGTATCTTTTTCCAGTCCCTTGCTTCTTAGCAAATAAAAAATCTATTTTGGCTTCCTTGCACTGACCAGCTAATTGAACTAATATGGGTTTTGTTGCTGTTCTTTGTTTTTAAATAAGCAATTTTGTACTTGCAAATTTTAATTTCCCACATGGCAAAACACTTCTGAATATTGCCAAATCCCAGGCACTACAGCTAAAGAAAGAATATCTCTGCTTTCCCACTCCAAATTAAAAAAAAAAAAAAAAAAAAAAGGTTTCATCAAACATCCCTGCTGACCAGCCCTTTGCTGTGACATTCTGTTGGTTTCATGTGAGAGATCAGGTTGATGTGCTATGCTCGGCCCGTCATAAATTCCATTATTAAAGTTATAGAGACCTGAGATTACAAACCTGTTACCTGCATAAAGCCCAGCTAATTTCTCTCCTTCTCTGTCTCCCCCTAAAAATAGAGAAGAATCTTATTATTTGTACATAGGCTATTTTATAGTAGGCTTGCAGAATTCTGGGAGAATATTCCTTTATTGACAGAGCATTAGGTGGGGGATTTTTGACTGTATATTATCTGCACCATCATGGTGCAGAGGGAGAAATCTCTGAGACCTAAGTTGGCAGTTTTTTAAATGACAGTTTTATGTGCTTATTACTCTTGTTTTTTTGCCAGGTTTGTTAGGCAGGGAGTAGGTAACAACTTGCAATCTTGTCCACTGGCATGTGTACATGCATTAATGGGACAGATGGAGCTGCAGTGATTTTAGCAGCTGAGGGTCTGGACTATTATGTTTATACAGGTCAGGGGAGAGAGGGAATACACAACTAATTTAATATAACTTTAAAGCCATAATCTTCACTAAATTGGACATAGGATTTAAAGTGAAGAAGAAAGAGAAAATCTGGCTCCTTCTCTTGGCTCTGCCACTGATCTAGTTTGTAATTGTAAGCAATGCTATTTACCCCATCTGCAACATGATTGTAATATTTCTCATCGTCTCTGTGCAGAGATCAGAAATGGGGATCCATAAATGGTTTCTCAAATTTATCTGAAATTTATTTTCCTAAAACTTCATATATGTAAGCTTCCCCTTCCATGTGTTTCTTTTTCATATTTGACAGTGTGCTTATTTTTTTTCCTCAGGTAGGCTTGCTTGTAACAATTGACAGATTTTAAAATCTTCTCCTTAAGGCATGTATTGCAATCATTTTGCCTGCACTGTGCATTATATTTTAAACAAAAGATTCAGATTTCCTTATTTTTCCATTGAAAATTTTAAACTTCTGAATATAAATTTATTACTGTAGAATTTCACCAGCTATTTGCTAGAGTAACAGATGCAGAGAGCCATATTAAACATGTACAGTTTGTGGCATCTTGCCAACCTTTTTGTGCTGAAGCACAAACTAATTTGAGGCTTACATGAAACTTGTTATCACACTGTATAAATAAACTATAGTTTCTACATCCATAGAATATAGTGATATGCCCAAATCAAAGCAAATATACACTATTTATTTTAAAATTCCTAGCAATATTCTGTTTCATTGTGTCTCCTGGATCACAGGTTCAACCCTGCTATTAAATACATATTGCCCAAGTCATGCACATTCACAGCTTTCCAAAATCTCTTACCTTCCCTTATTGCTACTTTCAGCAAATCAATACAACTTCATCCAAAACTTGTCCTTGCTTTTGTCCCTTGTCTCTAATCCTCCTAACATTGAAGGGGTAGAAGGAGAGGGATGGTCTTTCTGTAATATGGGTTGCAACCCCTAAGCCTATGACAAATTCAAAGTAGCCTGAAATAATTTGTGCTCATTGCATTAAAAACTGATTATCTTGACTATCTGAATGTGTCTGTTGGTTTAACTCAAAGACTGCTGTTTCCAAGAAAGGAAAGGTAATACAGCAGATGTGAATATCAAATACCAAAGGATTATGCAAGGAGTGTTTTATGCTCAGTTCTGGCTGACCCCAACTCCTTCCAGTCCTACTGAACTTCTTTAAGAATAATAAAATCTTTAGCACTGAAAGATCCATCGCAGCAAAAGCAAAATGCAGTCCATCAAAAAAGCAGGAGACAAGGAACAGACTCCAGAATCTGTCAGAAAACAGACCTTTTTAAGTCCCCTTTATAAGATGTGATTTCAGGTTACACAGATATAGCTCAAGAATTACATGTATAAATGCACAGAATTTTTACCTGAAGAAGCTGTGACATCACTCTAAACAGAAAGAAGTCCTGAAACCCCAAAGATTTTCCAAATGATCATTACTAATACAAAGAATACTGCAAGACCAGGGATTGGTTTAATATGGGTAAGAAGCTGATACATGAAATTTAAAACCAAACAAGTTCCAGAGACAACAGAAAAAAAAAAAAAAAAAGTCTCAGAAAGTGGCCAGTTATTCTCAGACAGTTTTTCAGCCTTTTGAACAGCAGTCTTCTGCCATAAAATGCTGTGCCAAGCCAGGGAAGCCAAATGCATTTTAATAGTATTAAATGTCAATAGCAAAATTACAGTGGAATACATATATGAAGAACAATGCAGGTTACAGGGCCAGATTTTGGGAAGCAAAGGCCAACAGCAGTATGGATAGCAAGAGGAGTAAGACTTCACCTGTGTCTATAATGAGCTCATTTCACATTTATCTGCAAACCCCCATATGTATTAGCATATACACACTTTTGACTATAATGGCCATTATAATATCTCTTCATCTATGATGCATTGTTCAGATACTTTCCTCAAAAGCAACCTTCATTAAGCTCATTTGTCTGAAATAGCCAGAATACTGAACAGCTGCAAGATCCCACACATTTGTCAAAGCTTATAGAAAAATATGAATGTCTTAGCGTTGTGTTATTTGAGAATTGATATGTTATTATACTGTCTTTAAGGCTTTATTACAATGCATGTGCTCAAGAAATGATAGTTAAAAACTAAATAGTCATTCTTAATTTGGGGATTTCATTTAAGCTAAGCTGTAAAACACTAAGATGTGCAAATCCTGCCATTTCCTTCAGTGATCATTTAGGTGGATGTAATTTATATACTTGTGTTTTTATGTGGATGAATGGTGGGTGACGTGAGCTCTGTAGCAGGAAAACAAGAACAAATATTGAGAAAGCTATTAGGTTTAAAACCACAACAAAATCACCCCAGTACCCTGTTTTCCTTTTTTTTATCCTCTTGATACTTTTTTGGCTGTCTCCTTTGACTCTCTCTTGCGCAAACTGCATTCATTCTGTGTTCTTATCAGATGCCAGAAACATTATATTGCCACTAATAACTGTTTCTTGACCAAGTTAAGACAACATATCAGCCCTAAATGGGGTTTCAGCAAAAAATCTCCTACAAACCAGTTATTCTGACCTACAGAGATGCCCTTGGGACTGCTAAACTTCTAGTCCTTGATACTACGTCATTCAGACCTACACCCTGGAAAACTGAGGTGGGTTTTCTCATATTACTGTCAAACTGTGTAGCAGAAAGTATAAAGTGGAAAAGTCTTCCACAGATCCAATGGTCTTAATAACCATATCATTTGCCATTCTCCTTGCATTTCTGTTAGTATAGTTTGAGAGAAACAGATTCAGTTCACACCTCCCTTCTGAATCTTCAATATTTATTTTGATTCTTTATGTTAATAAATAAATAAAATCCAGAGCCTTAGTTGCAGTATAAAACAGCACAATTCACTGCTGGGACATAGAATTGATATACTAGATATTTCTCATTTATTAGCTTCATTCCTTTGCCTAGTCTCCTGCAGTAATGTTATTATTTCCCATGAGGGTCACATGAAATTTCTTCCCCTTTCTTGCTTTGTACGTGTCTTTCTCTGTGTGCTTATTTATTTAATAGGCATTTTCCCCCTTTATCTGCTACTTACTTAAAGCTTTCACTATACCCATTTGATCTGAATGCATTGGCTATGTTGCCTGCGCAACCAGGTCTGCTCTTAATGGTGTATTTACACTAGGTTTTCACACAATACCAAAGAGATCCATAACCAAAGTGATTTAGAAGATGATTTCAATGTTCCTTTCCCCAGAACTGCTCTCCCTTTCTCAACAAGTAGGAAATGGCACAGAAGGGAAAGGATTTGCTTGCAACTGCTGTAAAAGCATTTTTCTCTCCTTCAAAGCAATATCCCTGAGGGTCAAAAATTAAGCCAGGTTCTCAGAACAGGTACTGACTTTAAAAATAGGCCTTTCTGGCTCCTGTCAGAAACACGACGCTAGTTCACAGACTGCCTTTAGGATGTACAGCTCCCTCCCTCACCTGGTCTACTCAGGAAACACAACACCCTGTGAGTAGCTGCAGCCCTTCTCTCTCCTGGCTCTGTCCTAGGGGGCAAAGGGGAAAGTTGAGCATGGCCAAATTCCAGCCATCCCACCTCCATGTTCTCACTGTGGGGGAGTGGCACACAGCCCCACTGAACAACTTGAGCAAAACTTCGTATTGCAGGTACCGTGATGCCACAAACTCTTTAAATTTGGCACTGAGAAACAACTGTAATGAGAGGAAAATACTAGCAAATCTGGCCAAGTGCTGAGTGGCAGCATTTCAAGGAGACCAAGTCAAGACTCCAGTATTCTCTGTTAGCAAAACTTCATCACCATCTGCCCCATGCCACACCCCGTTACATGAGTCCAATGGACAACACTGAAATTATTAAAGGCTTCACTTAGCTTTATTTAGCAAAATGGCTGTGGGGAGCAAGTGGATTTATAGTTTTTAACGAAATTGAAATATTCTCACACAGTTTTGTAAACTGGCATATAAATAAATGCAGTGAAGGCTCCATCAATTCAACCACCACAGCAAAACATCTGCTTAGATACCACTCTGATTCACGTGGCTGAAGACTCAGGTTTTGACAAGACTTAAAGAAGTGCTGTCTGGAAAGCTTTTAAAACAGAATCTTTGCTTCAACCACGTTGAAAAGGTCAAGTGCTTTTTCTTTACCTCCTTGCTGTTCAGAGGCACTCAGATCTAAACCACAGAGATCTCCATTTTAAGTTTCTACTTGCCTCATTTAGTAACATCATGCCTTTTGTCAACTCAGGCAATTTTTTGGTTTTCAATAATGAAGGAAGACTTAAATACAAAAACTAATCTCAGCCCTGAATGCAACCAAGATATTCTCAAGGGAGTCTTCTATCCCTTTTAATCTAGCAGAAGAAATGAAAATAGCAAGCGTAGTAGCCTAACAGAATTTAACAGAAATAACCAGTCTAAGTAATATTTTCCCCTCTTTCCTACTTCACTGAAAACAGTAAGTTAGTAAAAAATAACATTTCATGTTTACAGACAATTACAGCAAGACCTCCAAACTCATCCCCTCCTCCAACTGAGAGCCACTAGCCAAAGCTGACTCCTCTAGGAGGAGTTAGTCATCCCATTGCAGTTGGAAACAGCAGCAAACCTGTGCATATGCAGCTGCTACTCATTCACCATAGCTGTCTTCAGCATGTGGCAACCAAGACTGGCCTTTTCTGATTGCAGTCTTCAAACTGTTGAAGAATGATCACCAGACAGGCACTTTGTCCCCACCCCGCAGCTTGGGAGGAAGAGAAGTGCTCAGATTATAGAAAATGTACAGGCACCCAGATACTACTTAGGTGCCTGACATCCATTAGCTTCACCCAGTATATATTTTCAGGTTGTAGGAATCTATAGAGGGACCTATAGTAGGAATCTATAGGCTTCTGAGGGACCTTATCAGGAACTGTCAATATAGTCTGAAAGGAAAACAAAGCTCATGCTGAGGGTCACCTCCAGCAATTTTTTGCCACTCCTGGTTTGAACAAGTCACCTGCAGGAAAACTGAAGCAGTCTCCTGTATCTCCTGACACACACAGTTCTTTAACTGATGCTTTTTCCAACAGGTTGTATTATAGGCTTTACATATCTGTTAGTCCTTTAGAAATAATAGAAAGGACAAGCTATACCCATTTTGCCAGGCCTCTAGGAAAAGATTTCCATCACAGCAATTCCTGAAATAAATTTTGTTTTCTGCAAGAAGACTGCTGTTGAACACTATTTTTCAGTGTGGCTAGGGGCCTTCACTAATTACAAAGCTGCTCTTCAGCTCTTCAAAGTTCTTCCTTTACACCCCTAGGAAGAGATTATCAGCAATTCATGGAGAGAAGAACTACTTCTTCTGTATGTATTCCCACTATTTACTGAGCTGTTCACCAACCCTTTACATATCAAATTTTGTACATGACACACTAGATAACAGAGGCGAGCCAGATGGAAAGAGCACACATAGCAGTTGCTAGCATGTAGTCTTCTATTTCCTTTAGTCAAAAACCTCATGAGGTGCATTAGAGAGGACATTACACAAACAGACTTTCTTGCAGAAGGGATTTCTTTGAGCCTAACCTAAAGTTCACATTGCAGACCAGATCAAAAGAGGTTTTCCTCCATTTTAATAGAGGAATCCAAGACAGATTGTATTGAGAAAGAAAGAGAATAAAAAAAAGATGGAGAGGTTACTTGGCAATTAGGCAATCTTGATTATTTCCTTCTTGTCTTGCTAAATCTTCCAGCTGGCTATTAGGTGGAAATGATTTTCTATTCTATTTGGCACTGGCTTCACAGCTAATTTGGTATCCATCTATCTACCTAATCAATTTTATCTATCAGTTCTAATTCAGTCCTATCCCTGCTTTTATTTGCATGCTTCCCCTAAGCGTAAACAACAAGAAGTATATTTTCTTCTTATATGGAGGAAAATAAGCTAGTTTTTCAGGTGAAAGGCAAAAGACCAAGAGAAAGGTGCTTTTTGTTTACACTTTCACTCCCACAGGGAAGTCACACAAGGATACAGGTACCCTCTTTGACAAGGCAAGAATTTAGAACCCTTTTCTTCATGCACCAGAGAACTCCAATATACAGGTCCAAGTCACAGGGAATGCTGTGTCTGTGTCATTCTACCTGATGAAGCATACATTGAAGCTACACACAGACATGATACAGCCTCACAGAGAAGTTAGGAGCTCTCCCAGGAATCTGAACCTCAGATGAAAGCCTTTGAAATGGGCCATGCATCCAAGGGACAGATGGAGAAGACAGAGACAGATAATGGCAATGCGTCCCTCGATAGCTGTTTCCCTGAGCAGGTCTGCTTTCCTGAGCAAGTCCCCATCCAATGGGTGCATCTTCAGTTATAAGGGCTCACTTCTAGACAGGGACACTCCGGACACCATGGTATACCTGTGACAAAGCCAGGAATGTGCAGGCAACTCAGGCACCTGGACAAATATTTCTCATCATCACAGGAAAAGTATTCTTGTCAACACATCCACTGGACTTAGTAGCTTTCTTTTCAGAAGTCAGGTTCATCCTGTTTTGCCCAATACATTAAAAGAAGCATCAAGTCTTGGGGCAGAAAAGTTTCAAGTACTTAGTCAAAACTCTGCTGTGACTAACAGTGTGCTTTTTCCATGGCCTTGGAAACCCTGTGGCTCACAAAGCACATGATAGCCAGGATCACAAGGCCCTTATTTCACATCTGCTATGTGCTGCAGCACATCTGCCATTTACAACCGACTGTATATGAATCCCTTCCTCCCTCTGGTGTAAGAAGCAACCTGAGGTCCTCAATTTGAAAGGAGTAGAAGCACAAGGTATTACATTAGGCCTTTGATTCATAATTAAGTAAGCCTTGAGACTCACCTGGGAATTTTGCCAGATAACTTTACACACTAGAACAGGAACTTTGAGAAATTAATTTATGGTGTCACCCTGAAAACTAGAGGCATCTCCAGGATGCAGTCTCCCAGAGCAGGAGCTTTTCTTCTGTAGAATGACCTCTTTCTTATAATAGTAGCTAGCCACTGCTAGAGACACTTAGACAAATCAGATCACAGAAAAACCGAGATGATTAAATAATTCCATCTATTGCTATACTTGTTTCAGTGTGTTCTTGAGAACCTGACGAAGGGAAATAATGTGGTGATTCTTGCCCCATCCCTTCCTAACTTGTTTTTTGAGATATTCTCCTTTCTTGTTCAGACCTCCAACTCCTTAAACACTCTCTCTCTCTGTTTTACTGGGGCTGCTGCCTTCGTTAGAAAGATTTTCAGCTTTGATTAATTATTGAGCCTGTACTGCTGAGGGCTTTCTATTCTCCAGTTCTCATTACTGATGCCTTGCAGCTTGTGTGCTTCACTGGTCCCATTGCAGGATTTGATGGATGCACCCGTGAAGTTTTCCTGCCTGCAAAGCCAGTCTTGCCTTTTGCTGATTTTGTTTGGTGGGCAGGGAATTCCGCCCTTGGCTACAGTGAGCAGTAAAGCATACGCACTGGGCAAAGTGTTATTGTTATTATTACAGTGGAAGCAGCATGAAATTCTTGCTTCTTTGCTTTCTGCATTTTCCCTCTTTAAATCTGTTTCAAAAATTCTCCCCAGCAGCCATTTTATTCTCAAAGTTGCTGCATCTTCTAACAGAAGATTCACCAATACATTGCTCTCTCATGGGAGACCAATATTCTTTCTGGTTGTTTGCTTTAATCCGGAATGAAAAGCTATGCATAGCAAAAATATGTTTTGCTTTGTTTTGTTTATGCTGCTTCTGCTTGGCTGCATAATCACGGCTAGCGTTGACCAAAATATTTTTCTTTATTTTGATGAAGTGAAATTCTTATTTGTGGTAACTCAGACTTAAGACAAGGGTCTGATGCCCTATGAAGGAGGTAAACTGATGGGAATGCAGAGCCTGTGTAGGTAGGTAGGTCCTGTGTCACAGTTTCCATGAAACCTTGGAGGAAGAATTTTTTTTTACAATATGGGTGGCAAAACACTGGAACAGGTTGCCCAGAGAGGTGGTAGATGCCTCATCTCTGGAAACAATCGAGGTCAGGTTGGCAGCGACTCTGAGCACCTTGATCTAGTTGAAGATGTCTCTGTCGCAGGGGAGTTGAACTAGATAGTGTTTAAAGGTCCTTGCCAACCTAAACTGTTCTATATAATCAGACATTTAGGAGGTTTTTTTTTCTGTTACAGCATTAATGTGCATCTTATGCCTTGATAGTTCTGCATTCAGGCCCCATGAAGAAAGAATGGGTATTTAAGATCTAGTGTGTTTGAAAGCACCCAGGGCCTGATATAGCCCTGTGATGGCCAGACAGGATCCTGGGAAAGGGGCTGGGATAGCTTAAGGCTTGGTTGGGACATCAGCCTGCAGGTGGGGCTCAGGATCAGTGCTGGTGAAGGTACCTAGGGTCAGACATAGTCCTGCTATGTCTGAGCAAAGCCATGGTGATGGACCTGGGCTGCAGCCAGGCTGGGACATCAGCTGTTGGATGGAGGTCTGCATTAACAGTGTGAATGGCCAGGATGGCTCTGCCTGAACTAGACAGGCACTCTGTGTGTGATGTAGGTCAGGCAGCAGCTGAACTGTAAAGGTTCCATTTAAAAGCAACTCCCACAGCAAAGGAGACTTGTCCTGTAGAAGCCTCTGACAGTTTTTTCTGAGGCGCTCTGTCCAAGGGCACCAAAAGAAGCAGGGCTGTCCTCTCCTGCACAGTCTCAAAGCTGGCTCTGAGCCCCAGCAGCCAGACCTCTGTGAGGAGGGATGCTATCAGCATCCCCTTCAATCTCCTCCTGCCTCTAGCCTTTGTTAGAAAGGTCCTAGAGCAACTGTCTGTGGCCAGCTTGAAAAACTCATACATCTTTGACTTTGCAGCAACAATGAGAACAAAAAAAGAACTAGATGAAAGACTGAAATAAATAGCCTTGACACAGATAATCAGCTGGCTGTGCTTCACCATCACCTGAAGTTGTGTAACTGCATGGGCATGATCTTAGCAAATACAAAGGACTGAAGCCCAATTTAAGTACCACTGTGGATCAAGTCACTACTCCAAGGGCAGGAAAACAGACAGACAAGCAGTGCTGGATGACTTCCTAAGCCACAGAATCTCACTACCCCAAGCAGATGACATACATACAGTCAGAGGTAAGAGTGGGCACTCGCATCCTCTTGCACAGACATGTAGGTATACCACATGTACATGGACTCCTTTCTTCCCCATTCAAGTATTCCCCCACAATAATTACCTTGGCTGCTTTTAACCCATCCTGCACTCTGAAAACAGTTTATCAGAAACATCTGTCTTGAACCTAATGTAAAGTGAGATAGGGTGGTTAGCATGTGATTTGTTTCCAAGGAAGCGAAGGAGTATTATTAAAGCACTGCAAAGGCCAAGATAGGGCTTAGATCCATCTGATACAGCACACCTCTAGTCTCTCTCCCAGCATTTGCCGTGACTATACATGAGAAGAACAAGAAAACAAAGACAACAGTAAATCCACAATCATTTAATCAAGGGACTGAGCCCTTTGCAATATTGGCACCAACACTATTTACTCCGACACTCCAGCACACAGCACACTCAGCAAGAGCCTAGCACAACACACACACACTGCGATAGCTGCAAACACCAGAAACATGGGCTTGTGCTCTGCATACTGTAAGCATGTGGACAACCATAGCTGTCAGAACACAGGGGCACAAGGCTCGGGAAGCAGGTCCCACATGACAGAAAAATTCCTGTCCATCAAAGCAACAACCTTCATTTCCTCATTTGTATCTTGGTGGGTTTGGAGCAAGGCCGACCATAAAACCTGCACCTGACACTGCCCTTTGAACAGGCTCACACGTCTGCACACAAATGGCTCCTTTCTGATCAAGGAGTGATTGGAGCCCTGAGGATTCCTAGCCAGAGTAAAAGGCTTCTAAATCCCCTGCCACCACCATTTCTGCACTAGAGCAGGATGACTGTGCCCTGCAACTGTGCACTGACAAGGCTAAGCATCTTTCTTTATTTTAAAGGCACATGGCAGTTTTCATCTGCAAGTCAATATTGGTGAGAAAGCCTTCTGGGATCCAAAATAAGTAGCATAGCTTTTCAGACACAGTAGCATTCTGATGGCATATTAAAAACCTATGTGAATCATAAATCCCATTTCTTTAGGAACTGAGTCCCATCAGGGCACAAGGCTGAGGAGAAAATGAGCTATTCTGCATACAACTAGGAGATGATGATGATCTATGTAGGTAAGACACAGACATTCTGCTGTGAATTTTTTGTGACTGTCGCTACTTTTTAAACAAAAATTTAAAATAATGGTTTCAGCTTCCCTGTCACACACCAAAGAAAAAATGCTACTAGTATTAATAAAGGTGCAAACAAATTTTTGCAAGCTCTGCATACAACTGCCTTACCCTGACTGAAGAACAAAAATGAATGACAAATTTCTTACACACAGGATAACCACATTGCTGGAGCAAACATTGCCTCTCCTAAGGTTGTGAGCAAGCAAAAGGCTGGGGTGTGTGTATGGGTGAGCAAAGAGTGTGTAAGCATGACAGAGACTGAGTTGCTGTGTGCTGAGCAGCAGGACAGAAGAATAGTTGATCTCATCCTCAGGAAAGCAAGCTACAGAAGCTTGAGGAAGTCAGACTGCTGGCATGCAGGAGTAGGAACATTAATCCCAGAGTGCAGGCAGTGACGGATGGCAGGTGAGCAGATGGGGAGGCAGGTCTGGAGTGCAAAGATGGGGGCTTGGAATGAACCCTGTTTAAGCTCTGGGCAAATGCAGCTTGGCAGAATAGGGGCAGCAGTACCCAGGAAATCAGTCTGCAATAGCTTACCCAGCTCACTTTCAAAGCAGCCAGTTAGCCAGCATTCCTGCATGCCAGCAATATCAGCCTCTTGGCCTTAAAGCTTTGTCTTCTGCACTTCTCAAAACAAAAGGTTTCCAATTTTATGCGTAAGCTAGGACATCTGATCAGCTCAGAAACTTGGACTTCATCCAGTTTGAAATCCACTGGGAGCAGGACAGCCCAGCTCTGAGGGTGCCTGGATGCCAAGATTCTCAGGCTGAAGTCCTTCTTATTTCCCTCAACAGCATCCTCTCTCCCTCCTGCCTCACAGTTGGTTTGGAGAGAGTTATCTGCCTAGCTCTTGGACCCTGACCAGAAGCTGTGCTAGGGCCTAGCCTTTACCATCTGTCCAGGTGGCCCCTTTGCAGCAAGTTACTGTCCCATGTGTCCTATATGCATCCATCAGATGCAGTCCTTTGCCAGCTTGGCTCTGGGAATGAATCACTGCACTCTCCTCATTTGAAAGGCAAGCTTGTGCCAACCACTCCATAATCCTCCAGACAGGTGCTCTCCCTGGGAACCTGGTACTTTCACAGTTGCCACAGTGTGTGCTGAGCCCTGCACTTGTCTGCGTGAGATCCACAGACCCCTATCCATCCTAGTTTCTGCTGCAGAATATTTTAGCGCAAAACACAGGAATGATACTTTCACTAGACCACAACCTATATTTTAAACGCCCTGTCCTGGAATCCTCCTCAGTGTACTGTCAAGGGACCAGCAGAAGAATAAAAACACCTCTGGTTTTCTGCTACCTACAAATTAAGAAAATCTCAAAATTTTTAACCTGACAAAAACATACCACAACTGGACCAGGGAAGCCATTCTCTTTGAAAGAACCACACATGACAGTCCCCTACCTCATTTTATCTCAGGAAAAGAAAGAAAAAATGGGAAAAACTTCCTTTTTTCCTTGGCAAGGCTCTAGATGGGGACAACTTGCTGCATATTTTCTGTGAGGAGAGAGATAAAAATCTCAGCTATTTTAGTCTGTGTGCATTTGTCTTCCACACAAAGCTGATAGCACTTTAGCACACATGCCGCGTACAACTGTATCCGCAATTAATGAATACTTGCATCATAAGTACATTCAATAGGAAAAAGGGATCCTCTTCCCCACTTTTAGAGACTGGGGGAGGGGGAGCCTGAGGGGGTGCTGGTGTTGGGAGAGGGTGCAGAGAAGAAATCATGCAGTATGCAACATTAACCAGTTACTGGAACACTCAAGCAGCTCAGGGAAGGCTTTAATTTGCACAGTTCTTCTGCCCTCACCCAACACCAGCCATGGTCCCTGCTGAGCACAAGTGGCCAGAAGGCTGCCAAAGCTCACTGAACATCCTGGCCAGGGAGCAGAGCTGGATGCTTCCTTGGCTTTGTCTGTAAGAGACAGTGCCCCAGCAGACAGGCACCCTGGTCTGAAAGCACAGCAGTGTGAGAGGGAATTCAGCAGCTCTCACAGCTCCTCTGGTTGCACCTTTCCTCTCCATGCCCATCTCCTGCCAGCCTCGCATGCAGTTTGCTCATTCATGCCCGCTCCTTCCTTTCCTCCCTCCCTCCCTCCAGCAGTGTCAGGGAGACAAGTGAAGGTTACAGTTTGGTATGTTTGTTTTTGCATTATTTATCTTGTAGAGGACAGAGTCAGACATCTAGAGGACAGTCTTAGGTCACATGTGAATCCTTCCAAATGGGACTCAATAGCACAACAAGCCAAGTAGAAAACAGACTTGGACAGCCTCATGGAGGGAGGAAGCATTTGGAAAGGGATGTTGTGCATCTATCAGGCCAAGGTACCTGGCAACACCACAGGTCTGCCTGTGACTCCACCTTCCTCATTTCTTCTCCTTCTTTTCCAAACACTCCTTAAAGTGGGTACAATATATTTTCTCTTTTTTTCTTTTTTCTTTCCTTTTTTTTTTTTTTTTTTTTCCCCCTCCAGAATTAAAAGGTATTTCAATACTGTATGTACTTCATATAAACAGGACTGCAGGGAACTGAGATCTCCCCTCCACCCCAACTCCCTTCAACAGTTCCTGAGAGAGCAGTTGCTCCCAGGGTAGCCACACATCTCAGACTAGCCATAGGAATCTCCTAGGCAAAGTTCTCTTGCCTGTTCTCTCTGAATCTGCCCTTTGGAAAGGCTGGTGCTGGAGTACCCCACAAGCAGTGCTCCTGTGGGTGCCCCTCAGCACTGTCAACTGGGGGAGCCTGGCACAGATTAAGAATCCTGTGCTCACACATCTTCCAACTCTGTTTGTTTCTGACTCCTCCAGTATTTAATAACAGATAGCTATACCATACTTCAACAGAACAGAGATTTTATGCTACTTATTTTCCCCATATTTTCCAGCACATCTAAGTCTCCCTCAATTTCTTATTGAAAATGAAATGGGGACAGTTCTGCTTATACAGCTGAAGATAGTGATCACCAGTATACAGAGACTGACTTATCAAGCAGATGCTTAATGCCATAAAATCAATGGGTTTAGAAATTCTATTATCTTGCCTCTGATAGAAAGCACCAACTAAAGAAACTTCTTGCCCTTTTTCTTTTTTTTATTTTTTTTTTTTTTTTTAGAGCATACTTAAATATAGCATTAGTGCTGTCCAAAAACAAGCTTTGCCCATGGTCCTCCAATGGAATATCATACCAAAGCAAAGGAACAGGCAGGCTGCATGGAGAAACAGAAAGGGCAGTTTATTCTGGGGTTTTCCAGCTATTCTGTGACAGTGATATGAGGATGCTGGATCTCCAGATTTGACAGCGATAATAATTTCATACTATGTAGGGTGCAAGACTCTAAGAAAATTACTTTTCCAAGAACAAAACACAGTAAAACCAAATATATGGCCAGTCCAAACCACAAAAAGCTGCCTGAAAGCAGGACACTAGCAGATCCAGATGAGTGGAGCAGGTTTGGTATGCATGTTCATAGGTCCAAACATCCAAACAAAACAAGAGAGCAAAGAAAGGAAGGTTTGTGTGTACAACAGGGAAAAGAGAGGTCAGGACACTGGCAAATGATGGGAAATGGCTGATTGTCTGGTAAAAATCAAGCAGAACATAAGTAAGCCATATAAGATGTAAGGAGGGAATCAAATAGGACACAAAATAAACATCTGCAGAAGGTGGATAGGATGTTAAGGACGAATCAGACTTGAAACAATACTTGGGTGAGGGCCATTCAGTGGGACACAAAGGACTTGATTTTTCCTTTTATTTAGCCTCCAACTATTGAGTATTTGTGCTAGGTCCCTTAAACTCCACGAAGTGTTGTAAACAGTATTTAATTGAAAATTATGTCTTCGATCAGTTGTCTGATTTCATCCTCCTTCCTACTTTCTCCACATATAAAAAAAAAACCATCAGAAAAGGTAGGTGGTGGCTTGCTACTTGAATAAACAAATGTGCAAATATGGAAATTATTTTTCTCTAGTTTGGCAACAGAAGAAAGAAAGAAACCTGAGGAAATTGTTTCCACTCAGTACGATTCAGTGTTGCTGTTTGTAGCCCGGTGTTGCTGAGTCCCGTCCATCTCCAGGACCGAGTGAAATGTGGTGAAGGTGAGGTGCAGGAAAAGTGCTATCACCCTCCCTATCACCTCCATGTCCAAAGAAAATGGACTCCAGATAAGTTAATGCTCTGCATTAACTGCAGGGTCATATCAGTGGAGAGCCATCATGCATGCTCTGAAGGAGTGTGATTTAATCACTGAATAAATCCAAAAGGCAGAAGTGTTTCGACCCGATTAGCCTATCATGGTAGCACACTGCTCTATAAATTGTTCTCAGGCAATAAACAGCAATGTCTTATATTCGAAACATGGGCTACTTTCAGCTAATGAAGGAGGTGTGCAGGTTTGAAGACTGGCATTTCATGGAACAACCAAGCAATCAGCTGAGGAAGAAGACAGTAACAGACTGATCAAGATACATTTTCTGTTGCCTCACAATCAATATATATAGAGGCAGCTTCTGCAGACAGCTTGTGAAGTACCACTTGTAAGTTATTTAGCTTTGATGTGTCTTGCTACATCTACATTAAAAATGCTTTGTGATCATGAGACCTGATTTCCACTTCTCATCCAGTCATGCAAACGCTTATAAAAGAAAGCTGTCATTGCTGGATTGCAGTACCTGATTTCATTCAGAGGAGAGGCAGTTTAGATGGGAGTAGACTAAGACAGAAATCTATGAACAGTCAGAATAAAAATGAGACTGCATCTTTAGACTTAGGTTTGTTCAACCAAACTGAACAAATCAAAATTTGGATCTGGAAACCTCGCTGGCTTTGTAGAAACTCAGGCCCATGTCCTCCGTGGTTAAACCCACCCTCTACTCCTTCCTGGAGATATCTTCTGAGCTGAAATCTAAGAGAGAAGCCTGTCCCCTTGCATGAAAAACATACAAGTTTAAAAAGATTCTTTGAAGAAGAGGATATAAAGCAATGGACAACTTCTAAAGCAGAGGAAGTCAAACAGCAAGATCATTTGTTCTGGATATAATAACGCCTTGCCTTTCTCTCTGTTATCATCAGAAGCTTCTGTGTTTGTGGGAGAAAGTCTCTCCCCCACTACCAGCTCAGTCCTTCCTGCTGTGAGGTCACAGCCCTGCCTTTCGACACAGCTGTCTGTTGCTGGGGTAGTGTTTGTGCTTTCACAAAATCAGCACAGCAATGATTTCACAAGCAAGGTCATGGAGGAGCAGATGGGCTTGGGAAGAGGGAGGGAGACAGACCCCTTGTTTAAACACAAATAGCGGTGATAATTAATTAACCAAAGTAGCAGGGGAAATTATGAAAAACATGTGAAAGGTAAATGGATTTCTGTTTAGCTGTCTTTCCCAAGAGGCTAAATGTCTCCGTTGCAGAAGGGAGATCTTTACAATGAACTAACGAAACAAGGACATTTTCATTTGGTTTCTTCAGGTGGACGCTCCTGGAAAAAAAGTATGAACAGAGCCTACACTTTGCCATCCTTCTTTCTTGCCTTCTCATCACCACTTGTTGACCTCAACTAAAAGATCAATACTTTCTATCAAAACCTTGAGTCTATCTATCTTTTCAGCATACAAGTGCTGTGGTGGGAGCAAACAAATATTTAGAGAAGAAGTTTATTGTTGTGCAGTGGCTTAACAGAAAACATGCTCTGTTGATAAAGGAAACTCTTACGCATTTATTCTTCTCCTGACTGCCAAAGCCAAAACCTTGTCTTTAGAGTTGACCAAGGTGGCCTTTTAGTTTCTTCAAACACATAAGATTTGCATAATAAGGAAACTGCAGCCCAACTATGCCCTAACTTCCCCTTACACTTTTAGCTTTTGCCATAGCAGTGCTGGTTCTGCTGTATCTGCTGCACACCTTCATGTTGTTGGCAGAAAATTAAATAATCAGATTTCATTCTAAAACAGAAGGGCAGGCTACCCAGGCAAGATCAAGGGAATCATCTCAATATACAAGTGAATCCACGGAATGAAGAATTTTGACTGCATTCAGTGGAAGAGTTGTTCTTTCTTCATCATCCCTTCTCTGTACTGTATTTGTGTCACACACAACAGGTCAATATATGTTCATTTATTGATTTAAGATTTTAAGGGAAAGACAGCATTTTGTATATACTTGCTTCCTTTTTTATTCTGTGGACACACAATTCTGCCTTTGACTTTTTCAGTGAGAGCAGAAACCCTTAAAAAAAAGAATAAAAAAAGTATGTGCTTACAAGAGTAGGAAACCTTAACAGAAGACAAAGTGGTTTAGTGACTGGCAGTGCTTTCACGAAGTTTGGAAAAGCAAACAGCCAAAAAATACTATTTAGACACATCAAAATGAATTCAAGGAAACTTCTACAAGAAATATAAGTTTTGGTTAGTTTTCTTCCACTTACTGGCCTCTGTCCATCCAGCAACTCTGTTTTCTACTTTTGAGCTGTGAACCCAACACAGACGTTGTAATGTCAAACATTAGCACACAGATTCATGGAACAATTGCTGAGATTGAAAAGTGCCACAGGAGATCATCTAGTCTGTCCCCTTTGGTCAGAGTGAGGTTAACTAGAATGGGCTGCTCATGGCCACGCCCAGTTGTTAATGTCCTCTCCAGGGATGAAGACTCCATAACTTGCTAAGCAGCCTGGTCCAGTGTTTGAGCACCCTTGTAGTAAAGCAAGGGGGTTTTCTTGCATTTAAATGGAATTTCCTGTATTGCAAGTTGTGCCCACTACCTTTTGTATCTACTCTGTCTGTGGTTTTCAATCCACTCTGCTGTCCACTTACATAGTTCATATTTCATCAGTTCATCAGTGAGTAGCTTCACAATGACATCAGTTATCTCCCTCAGCATTCATGTAAATATCCTATCAGGTTTCATAGACCCATTTGTGTCCAGTTTGTTTAAATATTCTGGTACTACTTTACCAGGGGTGAGTTGTCATTGTGCCAGTTTTCCCAATGCTCCCAGGAACCTGAGATTTCTGAAGGGAGGCCTTCCTAGTAAATATCAGGGTGATGGTGGCATTAAGTACCTTGGTCATTTGCAAATCTTTTGACATCAGGTGTCTGCTGCATTCAATGCTGGCTCCACATTTTCCTAAAGAGTGTTTTTATAGAAACCTTGCTGTCTGCACTGTTAAATCAGCTGATACTATTAACTGAAGAGGAGCCCCACCTTGCACATATCATGGTGAGCCATGCTGGTTGCGGCTGTCTTTTTTATCAACGTTTCTAATACATGGTTGGGGGGTAAGTTACTGCTGCCTCCTATCAGATAATTAGTCAGTAAATCATTCAACCAACTACAAGGTATATAGCAAGGACGATGTTTCCAAACCATATTATCATCAGACAGTTATACTGCACTCTATCGCAAAGGGTTCAGAAGATTTACATATACCCTGTAGAATACTGGCCTTTTTTTACACCTGCTGCTAAAGTGAACCCCTCTTTGGAGGGCCATGACTGTGTTTTTTAAAGAGTCATGTTATGGAATAAGCTTATCAAAGGAAATTGTGCAGAAGACTTAGGTATCTACTTGGTATTTTTAAAAGAGTTCAAGAAGAATAAACAGTCTAAGGTTGACTTTTGCAAGGAGACTGCAGCTAAAAAACAGTCCTTTCAGATATTGGTTATACCAGGTTACAGTGACATGACTTTTCATAGGGGTTTGCAATTATAGTGCTAGAAAATACAGTATAAAATAACAGTTCTGCAATTTCTTCATGTTTCAAACTGAGTTTTACTACATCTTTTTGATACATTGCCATCCAAGCACAAACAAACACCACCTCTAATATAAGCTTGATAGGACAGCTCCTGTGAAAGCCACCAAGAAGAACTAAGAGAGCTGGAGTTCTTCTGTGGTCTCAGAAGAGAGACTGAGTCCCTTTTGTGTGCCTTCTGTGGCTGGTTTTGGTCATAAAAGGAGATGGAGCAAAATAACTGTGTGGCTCTGGTGCCTTCCCCCCCCTCCCCCATCCTCCCAGCTGGATTAAATTGTGCACTCCTGGGGCTGCAATTAGTGATGGAATGGGAACAATGCTAATATCTAATTCTTGCAAACAGGCACAATCCATGACCAGATCCCACTTTTCTATAAAACACATGCCCTATAATGTTACATTACTTTAAAATCATAGAATGGGAAAAGCATTTATGTTGGAAAAGACCTATAGGGTCATTCAGTCCAACTATAAACCTAACACTACTAAATTCCCCTACACCATGTCCCTAAGTGCCCTATCTACATATCTTTTAAATACCTTACAGATATTTCACAGAATATTCTGAGTTGGATGGGAACTTTCTGAAGGGAAGATATCCCAGGATGTGAAGGAGGTCTGTTTTACCATTCTGCTACTATTCCTCTAGGCTTCATTCAGTTACCCACACAGAAGTCGTTTGATTTGCCTTACTGCATGTCAGGTATCTGCACAAGGATGGCAAATATGACATCAGATCTATTGGAGACCTTCTCTATTCTGAAACAGGCAGGACATCCTTGGGCATCTTGAAAGGTAGTAGATGATTTCTGGTTTGTCAACATTAGTGTCTCAGTTCAGAGCATAAATGTGTTAATGAAATGAATTGCCAGGTCATCTCCACTTCCTGAGTCGCAGTGAAGCTGTCTAGAAGGCCACAGCCTGGATATTTTTTCTATTGAAAATAAGATGCACATCATATGTACTCCACCTCCTAATGGATATTCAGTTCAAAGCTAGATCTAATTCAAAGCAACCCCCTGGAATTTTTACATTAAAGTCCTTTGTCCTGATGTTTCAACTCTACAAATCTATTCTTACAGATCTACATCATTCCTAATGCAGACATAGGCAAATCAGTAGTCAAGCTCCTTAAGCGGACTATCCTAACTGCAAACTGGGATAACTGTTCTCGTCTAACCATGGAATATTGTGTGGATAGGTAAATTCAAAAGTACAGGGTGCTCTGACACTGAATCAAAGATGTGTGTGTGAAGAGAACAGGAACTCAAAGAATCATCGTGTAAACAAATGCAGTTAAATCAGAGATTCAGATTTCCATGTATGTCTGAACAGCTCCTTAACAAGGGCAAACATATTAGCAGTGGCAGTCCCACTGCTGACATCAGCATCATGACTGTGCTGCTCCCCATGCCCTCTCATGCTTCCAATAATCTTTAATTGAAAATGACATTCTTGATGTTAAAAAGAACAATATGTATTGAGTGGAGGAGAGGTGCTTTTTACTTTCCACTTACCAAAATGATGTCTCTGTCACTGGCTTCCCACCTCTGATCCTTGCCCACTTTCCTCCTGAAATACAGCTACACATATGCACACTTCCTCCTCTTTGAAGAAAACCTGCTCTTCCCTCAAAGTCTTTGCTAGCCTAAATTGAAGATTTTCAAGCAGAATTAATACCACCTACTTGTAGACCAGTCCCACTTCCCTTGTGCCACTATTATGAGGGAGGACTTAATGACAAATGATCAACTAAATATTACTGCCAGATCTTCTTCAGCTAAAGAGAAGCCTTGTATTCTTTTGTCATCATCTTTGTGTGTATTTGTCCTCTTCCCTCCCTCTCTTCCTCTCCTATGGAAGGTCCACTGAACCACATCTTGGAATATCTATATTTTAGTTTTCTGCTCATCACCTTTTAGGACTAAAAAATTATGTTCAAGTACACTTCTAGGACAGTCTAGATCCATTTTTATTAAAAAATTTACCATGAAATGGTAAGTATATTGGGGTGGAATCAGATACTTCCTAGAATAAAAAGAGAGCTGCAGAATCAGGGTCTCACAGCTGGGTGTACAGTGTAGTATAGACAAACCTATTTAGAAACAGTGAACAATGCTCACTCCCACCATACACACCCTACTGGCAGAGGGCAGAGGTGATAGCAACCACAGGAAAAAGCTTTTAAGAGATCCAGTAGAAGCTCTTTGGGAAACCTACATGAAGAAAACACTCAAAACACCTGAATTCCTTCCTCCATCAGAAATTACATAGTGGAAATGATATAAGTCCTTTTGAAGGATGCCCCAGGAATACATATTTTAGGTCTGTTTTGCTTAAATATTGCCTTTTCTTCAAGAAAGAACACTTATCAGAGATACAATACACTGGTTCCCATGTTTGGTGGAGTATAAGAGTTCAACTTCCTCTATAGCCTGCTTTTTCCCATTCAGAAAATCCTAGAGCAACTTTTTGGAGCGGCTGGTGCCACACAAAAGCAAAGGAAGCTGGTGGCAGCCAAGGTACCCCTGAAGTGAGATGAGTGATGCCAAGAAGTCTGCACTGTGCACCTAGCCCTTGACTTCTCACTACCAAAACTACCAAAAGATCGTCAAATGTTTTCACACATATGTCCTAAACTTCCTACAGCCTCCTCAAAACATGCTAACACAAGTAGTGATGGATTTGTTGTGATGTAGTTACTGCTACACCAGAGGCAGTTGAAAAATTCCCTTATTACAGTCTCCTACAACCACACAAGTTAGTGCAAATGAGGTCAAGAATAAAACCCCTCAAAATTTTGGCAGAGCAAGTAAACTGGCACCAAAGCTTGGGACTATGAAACAGCATTGCTATGAAGCCCTGACATGCTCAAATCAGGAAGATTCAAAACCTAGTCACAGTGGTAACTATATGCACAGTTTCTCTCTCTGCTTTTAAAAAAATGCAGGGAATTCAAACAAAAGAGAAAGGGAAAATGCATTTAGATAATTAGCCTTTGAATCCTGTCTGTGATGCTTTTATCGCTGCTATAGTTCTGTCTCTGTATAAGCAAAGATATTGGCTATTAATGCTATAAAGTATTTTTCACTGCTGAGTTTTGTTGAGATCCAACACTAAACTATTATACACCTTGCTGTGAATCAGGTAGGCTGTGATTCAGTTTCCTAAATATTGGCTGCTGATGCCATCTTAAGGACCATAGGGTATCCTGCTTGGGTGTCCTGAATAGCACAGGCCATGTATAATCTCTGCTGGCCATCAGTGGTATATCAAATACCCCAGTGTGTAAACCAGTAGTAGATATCTGCATATACATAACCCAGCCACCCTTGTCCTGATCCATTTGGTTCACAAGCTCCAGAATACAGAGTTTTTTCACCAACAGTCTACACTAATCATTCATCTCCTCTGGAAAAGAGAGGAAAATAGTTACTGCTAAACTTGGCATATCATGAGGATTTGGACTTAGGGAGGGTCAAAAGAAGAAACTGGTGTGGCCAGGTGGGTTCAAATTGCTCCATGCACGATTGCTTATTTTTTCACACCACAGCTTAAAACTCGGGTAACACACACTGGCTTAAAAGACAGGACTTGTCAGCTAACACTGTACCCTCAAATAACTCAAATAACCAAGGGTTACAGAAAAGCAAAATAGTAGACTATGAAGAATTACAGAAAGGAAGAGTGCTTGGGCCACAAGGAGTGCAAGGGTCAGCTCCCCAGTATATGCCCTTAATTGTTTCTAAATCTGTTTTCTGTTCTTGGGGTATTCCTTTGCTTTTTTAATGAGTAGCCCATAGAAAGTCATTGTGAAAATACTGTTTTCCTGAGAGTTGGGTGTTTTTAGTTGCTTAAGAGTATCTGTATGAATGTTTGCAGAGACACAACTGTGTAGGCAGTGGCTGCAGGTACTGTGGTAGGTCTGACTACGCTTTTTGTGGACTTGTGAATGTTTGTGTACAGTCACATGTGCCCTGCTTTCACTGCTAGGATAGACACATGCATTTATATTGGGCAAAATACCTCCTAATCTACCAGAGTGTTGCACAATGCAAATCCAGCAGCAGCAGCAGAAGGATGCAGATTTCTCCTGCATCTCCTCCTTGTCCACTCTTTGCCTCCTGTCATTCTAATGATAATTATCTGTGTTGGGGGCATTTGCTGGAAAGCTTAAATGTAACCATTATTTTTAGGTTGCTGGAATTGAGGTGGGCGTCAAGGACTCCAATGAATACAAATAAGCTCAGATCCAAGAAAACTCCATCTTGTGTAATCTTCACTAAGCAGTACTCTGGGAGGTTTTGCTTGCTTGCTCTCATTTTGTATGAAAGGACAGCAAGCAGGCCACAATGTCAGCATTGCTGAAGTCTGGATTGATCTCACCTGTTTGCATCCTGAAGTCTCCTAATTCTTCTCTGCCTCGGTAGCTATAATCTGTCCCAGGAAGTAATATTCACGAGACAACTTCTCCTACCCATTACTGGAGCAGCAGAGGCAACGTTTTTTCTTTCCTCATCAAGTTCACAAAGGTGTGTTCAAAACAGACACAAATCCAAGATGCAAGGCTGGGAATTTTGTTGGAAACTTCTCCAAACTTTGGATGCAGAGGCTGCATTTGAACCCATTGACTAAGCTTGCTTATTTAAATACAAGTTTACAGCCTCCTTTTAAAACATGCTATCTGAAGGACATGAAATGGTGGGATTTAATTTTTTTATAATGCACTTGGGTATTGATTGTGCAAACCTTGCATGTTCTCTCTCATCACACCTTTAAATGACAGCACACAGTTCTTTTGCAGTTTCTACATTCAAAGTAAGGAACACAAAATCCCACCAAAAATGATGTTTGTGTAATGGAAGGGACCTATCAGGAACAGAAGAAGGATCTAGTCAATGAGGAATTTATTCTCTTTGTGGTCCAGAAGTGTACAAATAAATAAAGTGAACTTGACAAAAGGAAAAACATACAAACCCTGGAAATTGATACTTATAAAAAACAGTACAAATACTCTTTGATCATACAGTGACAGGACAACAACAAAAAAAAATAAGTAGAAACCCTATACAATGGACATGAAGTAGAGATGGAACATAATCAGTGCACAGATTAAAAAGGTAAATGAAATCTTGGCTTATTTTTTTAATAGCAGTGGTGATACTGAGTGTAGGACAAGGTGGTGTAGCTAATGAGAATGAGAAAATGGAAGTAAACTCTGAGATAATACTGTACTCAAGGAGGTGGAACAAAAAAACTTTCACCCTAGAATGTTTAAAGAACTGATAAGGGATATTGCTGGATAAGCTGCAAGAATCTCAGAACACCTGTCAGTATAGAAGAGTGTTATACAACAGCAGAATACCTGATTTAGAATACACAAATAAGGGAAAAAAAGGAGATCTGTAAAACTACAGATTTAATTATATGATCCTGGTGGTATGCAGTGCTTTGAATTACATGCAAAAGCAATTAAAGACATACAGGCAAGTGGAAAATAATATAAAATGCGTTATGGATTTTCCAAAAGCTGAAAAAAACCCTGATTGCCTTTTCAGATAACTGATTTTTAAACAAAAGAAATGCAGTAAAAACTAACCTATCACCATCGGATACAGTGTCTGATTATTAGTTAAGATGTTGATGATGGCATTAGTAATTTTTAGGAATAAAAATTTAAAATAAGGAATACGGAATACATAAGGAATTGATGAAAGATATTTCCACCTGTCAAGCTGAAAGGGGAATTTATTAATAGAGTTCCTTAAGGAGTGAGAACAATTTTATTTAGTTATTTTCATGATTGATCATAAAATAAAAGTAAGAGTCTGCTTTTGAAGTGGACTAATAACACATAGAAAACCTTGTCAAAGAGGAAAGAGGAAGATGAATAAATAAAGATCTGCCTCACCTTGAGGACTGGTCAAACAAATGAGAAAAGCACAAAGTGCAATGACAGGCACTACAGCAAAAGTTCCTCATGCTAGGGGGGATCTCGTTAGCTGGAAAGAACAGTGAAGCAGGTGGACATGGGACCAGAAACACCTTAGGGTGACTCTGTGCAGTGACAAAGTAATGGAGATGTCACTGCAAAATGCACCGATAGAGAGAGATCTCATATGAAACAAGGCATAATTCTGGTTACCCATTTTGAAGAGATCTTGCTCTGGTTTTGCATTGAACTGCTCTTCTTGTATGAACCAAGGCAAAGAAATTTCACGTTAGAAGGTTGCTAAAAGAGCTGATTTTATTTTTCATTTTCTAAACTGTTCCCCAGATCAGGATGAGATGGTGCTGGGTCTGCAAAAATAATTATACAGAGACTAACTGATCTCCCTTTTTCTCCATTTGTGTGGAAGTTTGCAATGACAAGGAGCATCAGTGGACATCCTCCACTGGATCTGTATCAATTTATTTTGCCCAGGAATTTGGTCCTTCTGCTTTTTCTCCTGATGAGGAAATCTGATCCTTTTGCCTTTTCACCCATACGAGTAACTCAGGCCTTTCATTTAGCCCACCACCCCTACCCTGGTTGCTAAGGATGAAGAGATAAATGCTGCAAAAGCAGCACTGGAATAGAAATCCTTGATAAACAAATCTTCTTGCATGAATAGAAGAACATATAGTTCTCATAAAAATGGTAATTAGAGCCCAGCATGAGGAGGCTGATTTTTTCATAATAATAATAATATTTTTTTTTTTAAAGTCTCCAAGAGCATTCATTGAGGAGGAAGTTATATTTGCCAGCATTATTACTGTTATTATTGTATTACCACTAATAATGATGATAAGGCTCTTGCTAAGGGACAGGACCTTCTATGTAACTAAGCAAACAGCCCAAAAAAGGGCTTCCCTTAAGGCATGTCTTCAAATAATAAAGACAATTGACAGATCTGCATACAGACCACTGCGAGGTACCAGCTAATTTCTTCTCTCTAGTAACTATTAAATTTGCCTTTACCTTCCCAGTTACACTGGTGCCAATGACAAAAGCTGGCATTTGTATCAGCAGACATTTTTTGGTCCAGCCCTAACTTCTCCATCAATTCTATCCCTATCTCCTATCCCCATCTCCTCCATCAATTTATTTGTTCCTTCCTTCCCCCACCCCAGCGTAACGTTTGCAGAAGACACTGCTGTTAATTTAGCCAGGAAATAGTTTGATGGGGATAGGGAAATAAATTGATCAAACCTTTTGAACAGCAGCCATGGGAAGAAAGAAACACCCCCTGCCATTTCACAGTGACCTCTCCCTGTGCTTAAAGAAAACTCATAAGCTCTCAGCATGAATTAGCATGGCCTCATTATAAAAACAGAATTGGGGTCAGAAGAAACTAAGATGGGTAAAGAAAAAAAAATCCCATCAAAAGCAACATCTGAGACAGAAATGCCCTAAGTGGGGAAGGCAAAAAACCAAAGCTTCAGAGGCAAGAAGCTTTTTTTTTTTTTTTTTTTTAAATGCAGAAAGGGCAAGTTCCCCACAAGATCTTGATGTCACACTGGACACTCCTGTGAAAAAGAGTTTACGTATTTGCATCCTTCATAAATTGCCATTCCTAACCCATTTGCAGTCGTTGCTGCACGGTCGCCTGGTCAAGCCATTGCTGTTTGATGGTCTGTGCAAAAGACAGCTGTCTTTAAGACTTTAGTTGCACAGCCTGAATTCCAAGGGAAGAAAATGTGAATGGCAACTGCACCACTGGCATTCAGTGTGGAAAAGACCTGTCTCTTCTACCTGAGCTGTAATTATTTCAGAAGTGTGCCATCACACTGTAACAGTGGAGATCCCCAGCACCGTGGAACCCCTTCGTAATGACACAAAGGATCCCAGTGCTAGCATCAGTCACCAGCAACAAAACCAGCAGCTAACTACAAAAATGTATCTCATTAATGCTGCCATTTCCACACACTTAGCTACAAAAGGAAAGTACTAGAGGGTCCTGCCATCAGTTTGCTGTCCAGCTTGCCAAGGAGAGAGGGTGACTCAGTTGAGGTCCCCAGCAAGCACAGCTGCTGGCCTGACAGCTCTCCCTGCCTTGGCAGCTGGACAGCTGTGCTGCAGCAGCCTCTCTCCACAGGCCCTCTGACACTGGGCAGCTGCTTCTGTCTCCATTGCCTTAGAGGAAGGTACTTGGGAAAGGAGGTCCTTCTCACTCTCCACACTCTCAGGAGCTATACAACCCACCCTCAAAAAGGCAATGCCACTTTGGCATTACTACCCACCCGTTCCCATGGCTGACACACATGAGCCTTGGACCACACTGGGGAGCAGATCATGGTGATTGTGTAGACAGGAAGAGGAGGCACAATGTGTCTTGCTCAGGGTCACAGGCAAACACGAAGGCAGCATCACTGTCTCCTCTGTGGCAGCTTAAAAGACTATCTCTGGCTTATTTACAGGAAAAGGTAGTAACAGTAGTCATGAAAGTTTCTGCCACAAGAAAAAAGCCCAGAATCAGCCCCGCTCATTCAGTTTTATAAGAGACACAATGGACAGGCTCTGACATTTTTTCACTATCCCTACTGTAGACCTGTGAGCCACTCTCCCAAACCTCTTAGCCATCCAAGTCTCTTTTTCCTTCCAGACAGAGACAGGCTGTGTCTTGCTGCCATCCAGATAGCACAGCTCTATTTGCACCAGGCTTTGTTGTGCTGCCTTTGCCCTGACAGGTGGTAGCAGGGATAGAAAGAAGCTGGCAAGGCAGAAAATGCTACAAACCAATTGAGTCAGCAGCCTTGAGGATCTGTTCACTCTTCCCCCCCCTCTTAAAAATTATTTTATTTTATTAATTCTGCCCTGGGGGGAAGGGGAGTGAGGGAAGATAAATGAAAAAAAAATACTAACTGGACCTTGAATTTATTTACTCCAATACTATGCCTTATCATTCTGACGCTTAAATCTGCACAGCAGCAGAATCTTCCAACATCAATATAATTGTTCCTTGTTCATGGCAGTGGCTATTGGAGGTGGCATTTCATAATTCAGATGCAAAAATTAAAGGCAAATTTGAGAGAGAAGTAGAGTCGCTATATTTGCTCAGTCTGCTGAGTAAAAATCCCTCAATCAATTCTACAACTGTCTCTCGTTAGCAAAGGATCAGAACTCAAGTGTGATTTGAAGATTACCTCCCATACTAAGCAAGAGTACAGATTTGAAAACAAAAAAGTCAGGGTAGTCAAATACCTGAAAAGCAGTGTCATCTAGTCTCAGCAAGGTCTAAATGTCCATGTTTTTGGTGTTGGTTGCCATAGGATATGGCCAGCACGGAATTACTCTTGTGGGATATGATGGAAGTGGCAAATCTACCTTGATAAAGACTGGGGGAAAAAACCTCAAACAACTTATCCCCTTCCTCCAAATACAGGATGCTTGCCTAAAAAAAAGTGATTTCTTTAAAAAAAGCCCCACACTGTAATTTTTCTTTCCCACTCTTTCCATTCCTTTTAATATGGATCTCCTCTGTCTACCCAGAAGGACTAGAAACTTTCTTTAAAAAGAAAGTAACAGCAGGCTGGATTTTCATGTAATAGCATGTCATCAAGAGCTCTGACTTTAAGAAATATACCAACTATAACAACACTTGAAAAAAAAGCCCTAAAATTGGCAACGTTACTAACTCTATGAGTCATAGGACCAAGACACATCAAGCACCAACTCCAGCAGGTATTTCTGCAGCCTGTCCCATGGAACCCCCCTTAACTGTTGTTTGGCGAGGGATGTTAATCAGGTCCCAAAAGCAGAATAGCTGTGTTAGCCTGGCACTGCTCTAGAGACCAGCTGGGCAGTCCTGCAGGGCCCTGGGTTAGGACAGGTCTGGGGTTGAACAGATGAGCATCAGTTGGGTTGCATGTGCAAGCCAGGGCAGAGCACCAGAGCTGTCTGCAGCTCCACATCAAGGGGGACTGCCAGAGAGAGAACAAGGGGCATGGATGCTGTGGGAAGGTATGGTAATGTCTCACAGAGGAGGTTATGTAAAACATCATTTCACACTGAGTAATATTTGGATACCTGAGTCTAATCATGGAGTTAACAGCCCTTATTTGCACAATCTCACATACACACACAGTGGTGCATAGGATACAAATCAAACCTCTGTCTACTTACAAACAGCATCCAGGCTATTAGGACACAGCAAGCAACAGACCAGCCAGGATCATACAAAGGAAAACATTTCATCTTCCAGCTCTCTATACGGTACCAAGAGACATGTTTTGCACCAAAAGGCTTGCTCCCTTTTCATCATTTTCTGTTTCTGCCCTTGCTGTCAGTGCAGAGTGGCCCAAGAGAAGGGATTTTTAGTACTTGCTGATGCTTTGTTGTTTAATCAGATGGCTGCTGGAATCAAGGTTTGCTGGTTGAAGAGGCAGCTGAGTAGGAACTTTCAGAGAGCAGAAATGTCAGTCAGCCTCTTGGGAGACAATCTCTAACCCATCTAGAGCTCCTTCAGACACTCTTAATTATTGGTTTATATTTTAAATGGCCAGGGGAAAATGGGGTGCCTTTAAAATAAATAAATAAATGAAAGCATCAGAATGAGTTAAGTGTATCTGTTAAGCTGCTGACAACACATCTGTCTGAATTCGACCTACCACTTAGCACGCAGAAGAGCAAAGCAGGGCTAAATTAATTTAAAATTTGGTACAGATGTGAGTGAGTAGATGCAGATACTGCAGAGATCACTCCTTTTCCTTACCAGCCACATTTTCAGAAAGCACACAGTGCTCCTGACTTAATGGAATACACATTTCTTCCAACACTCAGTCATCCCCAACTGTTTCAGTGTACCTCTGCCTGGCTTCAGAGAATTCCTGTTATCTCAGTCCCTACTGAGCCTCTTCTGTCACATCTGGTGCAGTGGTTGTGCAAAATGGGAAAAATCCTCCCTAAAAAAACAAACACACACCTGAAAGTATTGCATGTCTGTCTCAGAACAATGTCAAATTAGGTGAAATACAAGTCAATCTAACCCGAAGGATTTCTCACTAAAACTTTTGAGTTGAAATTCCAGTTACCTTGCAAGTGAAGAATGTAACCACTGATATTCCTGGAGCTAAACTCACTACTTTGATTTTTGTAGTAACAGAAAGCTATGTTGGAATCTCATTTGCCTGGGCCAGTATATAAGAAGTAGAATGCAGTCTGTGGTGCCTTTCCTGTTAAGTCTGAGCGTAGATCTCTCTATACTTACAATCTATATTCAAGAAACCCTATTTCCCTAATAATTAAGCTAGTCATGCTATCTTCAACACAAAGTTGACAGGCCCCTTGAATGCTGCTTTTTAACCATGGCTGATTTTACAAATGCAATAAATTTGCTTTTACAAAAGAAAGTGAATAGAAGGAAAAATATTTCAGAGTGGCTCTGTCAGACAAAGAGGCATTATGACTCCTGTGCTACAAATGGAAACCAAGGCAAGGGATTTGCCAAGGGAGAGTACAAAAACTCTGTGGCCGCACTAACCTCGTTGTAGCCACTGGATTGGATGCCCCCTCCTCTTGGCATTTTGTTGGTATTGTGACACTGGACCTGTTCTTAATGAAACACAGAGGCAGAAGCCCCTACTTCCTCAGCTGTAACAGAGCTCTGACTACTTTCTCAAAGATTGGCATTGTAAGATGGGTCTCATGACCTTGTTCTAATTCACTGCATTATACATTTACCTCTCTGCTTGCTTTGACTCCATTCCCTTCTCTGCTTTTGGGTGGATGCCTTTTCAAAGTGACCTTTCTTGCTGCTGCTCACTAACAAAGAAGAACAGTGAGGAATGCCACTTTAGATGGGAGACAGGGCTGGGAGAAACACCATCCAAAATGGTACCCACCCAAAAGCACAGACAGGAAGATTTAATTAAGAAGATGTGAATTCATCCTTTTAGCTCTAACCAATGGGTATCAGGGACATTTTTTTCAATGCAACAAAGCTCTGTGCCTACTTTTACATAGTGCTACCCTCTGCAAAATAGCAATCACAGGAAGAACTGGGTTCAATTGTGGTCCATGCAAAGAATCCCCCATGAAGAGTCAGGCTCTTGAAAAGCTTTGAGAGAGGATGGCCAGTGAGTTCATCTCTTTACAACCCAGTGGCTCAAAGAGACATCTTTGCCTTCAGTCAGCACTCAGATGTACCGCAAGGCTTCCCTTTGTGAAACAAAATAGATGTCTCCAACAACAGCGAGCATTGTCCATGCAGGCATAAAGCAATATTTGGACATGCTGAATGGCTTTCTAAGATGAGAAAAAGTGCTGAAGAAACACTAAATTATGACAGATGGGAGCCCTAGAAACACAACTACCCCCAAACTGGAAAACGAAAAGCCGGCACAAAGGGCAGGCATAACAATAGAATTTAGGCATAACGGAATACATGCCATTTAATGTGGAGTGCACTGAAGCTTCAATACATAAGTCAAAATCCTAGCCATTAAATAGCCTCATTTAAAAAGTTTTAAAGCAATTAAAATAAATTAGAAACTTCACAGGAGGACAAAATCACTGAAAAGGATAAGAAGCACTTTATGCCAGGCTCTGCTTCTGACAGTGTTGTGCCCATGAGGCCAGATTTTTATTTGAGAAGAGCTCGGGGGCAGATTTTCAAGGGCTCTGCATCAATAATTAGGGACAGATTTTTCCAAACTGCTCAGCTTCCATTATCCAAACAAAGGCCAGATATACCAAAATGCTCAGGGCCCAGCAATTTCTACTGTGACAGTTATAGTCACAACATGGCCAGATTTTTTCAGAAACGTGACCTTTTATTCCCTGTCTGCTGAAGGAGGAAGTGGCCTATTTAAAGGCCATTTTCTAGGTTTTGTTCACTGGCATGTTGGAAGTACATGATTTTTCAGTCCCAGTAGCAGTGAGAGGGCCCCAACTTTGCCAAGTCTGAGGCAGCATGGTCTTGAAAGACAAGTGTAATAAACCCTGCTGCTTTTACTCTATTTCCCTAATTCCTCCTCAAGAGACATCTATCATCAACCTTCATATGAAGCACTTCAGAGCTGACTGCAGAAGCAAACTTGTGAAATTACAAAGCTGCCTCCAGCCATTTTGCAGAACTAGATACATCATTCGTGGTACACCAGAATAGGAGCCTTTCTAAGAAGGAGAAGAATCCCTTAGCAATGCTGCTGATAGAGAAAAGAGCACAATAGGACTTTTCCAGCTTTTAAGCTGATAATAGCTCAACTTGGAAAAAAAAAAACAAACTGAGGTGACCTTACTACAGCCAGGCCACAGACCATCAGGCTTGAAAACTGCAGGGAGTTTGTTTCCTCTCAGATCATCCTGAAATGGATGTTGCAGTTCTTCCTACTGCCAAAGTCATCTGGATCAGGGCTGCTATACATACAGGAGGTGGTGCAGAGGGACAGCACTTAACAAAATTAAACTGTGCAACTCAGCAATGCCTACTTGCCTCCAAACTGGGGGCTTCTGGAAAGATACTTTCTTTAAAATCATGTGGGATTCTTTCCCTCAAAAATAATTACTGTTCTTTCCAGAAGAACACATTGGTGAACTAGTCCAGTGCCTTACATATCTGTCTCTATCAGAACACTACACTTGCTCATACCACTGTACCTGCCCAAGAGAGTGAGTTAAGTGACCAGTGCCTCCAAACAGACCATTCCACGGCAATGATGCTCTGGTAAATGACCAAAAGTGAGGTTCTAGCTCTAAGGAAGTTCAGGCTGCCTTTAAAATAGTGAGAGCACCCAAGAGTCTGTTACCAAAATCTTGAACTTTCAGTGGATTTGCAATGGGTGCAATGAGGTGTCTCAGTCTAGTTCCAACCAGGACTAAGCAGCAGCTGCAACACACCATAGAGCACATGGAACAGGAGACTCTCAGTTAGACCTGAGGACCTATGGAGCCAAAACAGAATAATGAGACAGGCACATCTAAGTTACTTAAATGCTCTCTGGTATTTTAGATTTTCTGGTGTCTGTCTTCTAACACTCACTTAAAAGCCATCAGAAAGAATGGGATGGGAGCAAAAAGTGGTCTGTTTTTTTTTCCTGATACTTATGCCTTCCATATCCATTTTTACCAATGGGAAATTAAAACCCACTGCCAGTAGATCACCATTAAACCATCTCAAAGTTACAGTCAGAAAAGGAAAATTGGGTAACTCAGGTCATGGGAGGACACCAATGCTCCTAGTTCACCACTGTTTCTGTGGTGGCTTCATGTCTTTGCTATCTAATCACACATTTGATAATCTCTAACAGCTGCACTTGAGAGCAACCCATTCAGCGCCTTGTGGAGAGAAATACAGGGCACTGGAGAAATTGCTGTAAAAAAAAAAAATCTCAGAAAAGACAAGCTGAGGCTCTAAGTTTTCACTCGTAGAACTGGTTCCAGTAAACTCATATTGAATCACTTCAAGTGGGGTAATAAAGAGGAACATGCTCCTTTGCTGCTTATTGTTATACAAAATCTGAGAAGAAAACTCTGCCTGCAATTAAGTGTTAGCAATTGTATACTGTAGATAATACTACAGCACAGTAAAGTACACCAGAGAGAAGCATTATGGCACATTTCTGTTGGTCCCAGCTTGTTTAAAAACCCCCCAAATCAAAAATATGAAAAAAAAAATAAAAGGAAATTAATTTGTGTTGCCTGGGCTTGAAAGGAAATCTTTTCTTCTGCATTGCCATCTTCACCCATTGTAACTGCACCAGAAATCCCTAATTTCCTCCACTGCAGAGTAGCAGGTAGGTGCATAGCAGGATGTGTATTAGACCACACTATCCCTCCTTTATGCTGCTGTTCCCTGTGGGGGCAAGATAATTACATCTACCCTAAGAAAACATCAATATTTTATTTTTAATGAGCTGGGCAGACCCAATTATCTCAGTAGGCTGTTAATAAGTGAAATTGTGAAGTATGGCTGCAGCTTTGATGGAAACAGAGTCATCTCTGAAATGGGAATTTCTGACACACAGAGTATTAAATAAGATGCCAGACTGCTGGAAGTTAGTCAGAGAAAAACTGTATAAGAAAGAAAACTTGCCTTAATAGCAACTCTTGGTATTAAAAGATAATAAGTCAAAACACAAAGAATCATCATATCAGCTTAAAAATCACAACTCCTGAAATAATAATGTATAGTGTTTTTCAGTGCCATTCTCATTATTGATGTTTTGTGTTTCATATCAACAAATTTTTCTCCCCCAAAATAGTGATAAGAAATGCCTTTCTTTTTTTTTTTTTTTTTAAGAAGTAAGAACTCTCATGGAAACAACACAGAAAATAAGCTTTAAGGTTAACAAAAAAGTATGAAAAGACTTGCCGTCATTGTGGTGGACTGAACCACACATTGGCAGGCATTTTTCCCTTTACTTTCACAATACATTTGGTTCAGGAAGCACATTAATCTCTTGTTCTTCCTTTCCCTCTCTTGCTGTGCCCTCAGAATATGCCCTTTTTCATTCACATATTAAAAAGCAGATAGAATAGAAGAATAGAAGCAAATCTCAATAGATCAATGGATGGATTTTTTGGAATATGCAAAACTTACTAACCACATTGACAACAATGAAAACTGGAGAGATAAGTCAAAATGTGATGGAAAAAATACAAACATGCCCTTCTGTTCAAGCTTTGATTGCAACTGAACTCCATCAGAACAGAAAGCCTGGTACAGACTAATCAAATTTTATTTTCCTATTTAAGAATAATTCCAGTTCCAAAATAGAGTGAAAATAATTTATTCTCTAAGCAATACAGTAGATATTAATCATCAAGTGAAATCTATAAGCATTTCATTTCCTCTTGAATCTCAACACATATGTTCATTTCATAAACCAGAGAACCAGTTACAAATCCAGTTTCAGCCTCAGATTACCATGAGATTACTTAGTTTTTCAAATCTCAGATTGTTTGGGAATTTTTTTTTAAGAGGATAATCATAAACATTCAAATAGTGCTGTGTCCTTCTCTCCAGTAAAGCCAAACTCCACCACTGCAAAACATCACATTTAAGTGTATTTGGCAGGTGTGATGGTGAGCTCAACACAGTTTGTTGTCTAACCCATAAATGCAGATAATATAAATGTGGTTACAAGCACCAGTCAAGCCACACGTGGGCCTTGAGCTATTGTCCATGTGAAATGGTTCTTCCACCTATTCCAGTCACTTCACTAGGATCAGTGTTGCTGTTAGTGAAACAAAGCTAGTCTTTGGGAATGAGGGTGTTCAATCCAATCTCTAAATGAATAGTTGCTCCTAAGAGAAAGCCAGTCCCTGGTTCTACGTCTGACACACCAGCTCTCGATTTTATCATTCCTTTTTCCCTTTAATAATTCTGACAAATGTTGAACAATTCTAAACCTGGCTGCATCTATGGCCCTCATGAAATGAAATGCATGTATTAGTGTAATCATTTTACTGACATTCCAGACACTTAGCCACACGACCTTGCAGTACATTTTAAAGGGCAAGAGCAGAATTAGCATCCTCAGCTAGCTCAGTGCAATAAACATAAACCATATAATAACAAAAGGAGAAAAGGGGGAACAAAACAAAAAGAGGAAAAAGAAAAAGTTTGCAGACTTTGAACTCCCCTAATCAGTTGTGTTTCACTAAAAGCTGAGCTTCTTAAGACTTCTTTCTGCCTTGACTGCACATCCTAATCATAAAAAAATCAGACATTTAATTCCAGAAAGATGCAAAGGCACAATACACACTTTGATCCAAAACTGTTTATTCTTGTTGGACTCCAAAAACAGTTTTCAGGCTTCCAAAGGCTCTTTGCCAGCTCTGATTTAGAAGCCACACTGGCTGACACAGTAATTGCTCTATAATCATATCTTCAGTACTCTGACCTGGTTTATGCATACAATCTATATTCTAATAGCAGTCAACAGGTCACCAGTTAATAAAAATACCATTAACATTCCCCTGTGAGAAAGAAAGGGAGATATTCATCTCACCAGGCCAGTGGTGGGCCAATATAATTTCTGTGGCTGTTACTGTAATTAACTCTGCCAGCATGTGGATCTCCCTGGAGGACAATGCAAGCATGGAATGACCTTGCTGTGAATCTTCACTGGTGGTATTGTGGTGGGCACAAAGATTTACAGGAACTCAGGTCAGAGAAGAGTGGATACTTCCCACAGCCTGACCCTGAAAAAAAGAGAAGCTCATCATTTCTAGGATGGTGTAGAGCATATCTGACTTCGACTGTGAAACAAAGGTAGGGATGGCCACAGGATGGGCAGCCAGAACTGGCATTGTATAATCAGCAGTGTCTAAAGGGCAGGCAAAGAGAGAGAAAGTAAACAAAAAAAGGGATTCAGGTAGGCAGGAAAGTGATGGGGAAATTAATTTTTTAATGCAGAGACAGTATTTCCATTCAGCCTAAATGTCATCCATGTAAACACAGTTTGTGTGACATGTTACAGCCATTATGTGTAGGACAGAGGAGTACTGGAAAATTCCATAGATTTCCTAGAATGTGTCTTAGAGGTCTGTGTTCCCATCTAAACCCTTAACTGAGACATTTATTGTATCCATGTGCAGAAAGTTTTGTGTATACCAGGAGGCACAAGATGCCTAAAGTACAAGGGTTTTCTAAATATGTTTCTGAGAAGAGATACTACCTCTAGACATCCAGAAATCCTCTAGAATCCCAGAAACCAATGTAAGGATCTATACCAAAGAAACCAGGGGACACAAAATATAAAAAATAAATTCTTGAGAGAAACCTGGACTTGGAAGTCAATGAAGCAGGTACTGTCCCATACAGTGAGTTATGTATATCCTCAGTTTCTAGGTTTGTTCCCTAATTCTTTACATTATCTCCCAGTTTTGCTATCTAACACAGCCTGAGTCCCAGGAAAATGCATCCCAAAGAGAGGACCCAGGCTGACACTTGCAATGCAGGCTGCACTCCCATCTCATCCATCTCCTCATGCAGGAGTCACTCAGCTGGAGATAGACCAAGACCTAGCAAAATTCATTTCACACACTAGTCCTATTCCAAAATCAAAATCAGCTCCCAGCAAATAAATATCCTGCACTTAACTGCTGTAACATGCCTCCTCCAAATCATCTCAGATCCAGATCATTGCACTGCCCGCACAGACATTTACATTCTGCTCCACCTCTGCAAGTTTACCTGGACCCATGCCCAGGAGACAGCAATGACCGTTCTCCTCCTCAATTTAGCATCTATCAAAGATCCTCTTGTCCTCTGGTTCCTTTCCCTCCTTACTTGAACAGCACCACAGCACATATTTGGAGACTTCAACAGTTGTTTTATAGCCAGATGAAAGGACAGGACCAAAAGAGAGCTGCTGACTGGATTTGTTTCACCAGCTGATACAGTCTGATGCAGACAGGCACTTTAAAGACAGCATATCATTGTCAGATGAGACTTGCCAGCCTTTCACAACATCTCAATCTCTGGGGGGTCATAAAAGCCCTGATGTTGTGCCACAGTCTGGGTTCTTTCTGACCAACATTGAGCCCTTTATATTGGTAACATTGACAGAGCTGGACAGAAGTGACTGCTACGTAACAAGAAGCTCAAAACATTTTCACCTTTCCTCCAGTGCTCTCCATAAGTTCCACTGGAAGCTGAGCATATTAAACCCTACATAAATCCACTACTTGGTTCACAGAACAATTTGAAAGTATTAAGGATCCAGTTTGATTGTAACTGTTGAACAAAATCCAGTTCAGAGGTCTTAGAAGGGGGCCCCCACTGGCACAGTTGAGGGTGAAACAGCATCCTGTACTGGGTAATGAGTGCTTGGATGCTACTTGCCAATGCACAGGGTCCTTCATTCTCAGGAACACTGCACTCTGCTTAGGCACTTGATGAGGATCCACACAATCAAACCCATACAGCAGTAGATTCAACTAAATTGATCCATGGAAGAAGAGCACTAAGAACCCAAAAGGGACCTTGGGATAAAAGGGCCAGAAATTCTTAAGAGAAAGGAGAAACAAAAACCTAACTGTACAGGATGAAATTTTTCACATCAGTTCCCAAAATAACAGACAAAAAATGGAAATTCTACACAGCATAGTTTATAACTGAATTATCCACTGACTGCCTGCAATATATCTTTATATACCAAAAAATTAACAAGATGAAGGAAGTGCAATCTACATAGATGATAAACAGCTCAGGTAGAATCTACTTTCAAAGACAATCAGGCACTGGCTTTATCGCAGATTAAGAAAAATTGCAAACACACAAGAAGCATACAGGACAGAGAGGAATCACTCGGCAATCAAGACAAAACATCAGAAAGACAACAGAATGTGAAAACAAAGAAAAAAAGCCAGAGAAGGAGTAGAAAAGCAAATTAATTGGTGGAGAATACGGGAAGCAAGGGAATGAGGAGTAGTCTGCATGTTCTCATGCTTTTAGTAGCCAAATTTGGAAGAACTTTTAAACACGGCTGCAGACTTAGGGTCTTACTATGGTATATAAATGTTCACATTTTTTCAAGCTCTTTCATGATTTCTTTTCTGACCTCTCAGTATAGCAATTTAAATCTGTCTTCACTAGTGCTTTTTCAGTACTGCCTCCCACTTGCTTTGCTTGCAAGGTGCAGCATCATTAGATGTAGGGATCACCATCCACGAGACTCCCTAACAATGTTTGTTAAAATGCATTTTGGAGAATCTGGCAAGTCTCTTCCACAGCCTCAGTGAGAAGAGCCCAGAAGATGTGCAATTGGGGATGGTACAGTGAAGAACATAAAAGGAAAAAAAAAAAGACAATATAAAACAAGAAACAGGATACATGAACATTGTATGTCAGCTCAGCTCACTAAAAAGGGTCACTATCAGAGGTAATGTCAACTGACCGCACTTTGTATGAATATAAACTCTTGTACCAACTACCTTCCTTCTGGTTACAGATGATGATAAAGAGCTTCCTGAACGCCCTAGGATTCCCCCAAAATCTGTTAATTTTTATTTTTTTTGATGGGGGGAAGTGAGTTGAGAAACAGTAAACTAAATCACAGATCCAATTAAGGAAGACAACCACAAAGTAGGAAAATGTCTGGCTGAAAAGGATAAAAATCAAAAATAAAAACTGAACCCCCATGAAAGAGTACTCCAGGTTTTCTAACCATTTCCCAGCAGAAGGATATTTTTAATAGGTTTCTATTAATAAGGGTAATCTAGCTCTGTGGGAAGAAATGATGAAAAGTGTTTCTTCCTGAGGAATTTCAGTTTCATGGCATATTCATAAACACGGTCCAAGTACGGACACCATAGCTGCATTTTATCTGTCTCAGCCAGGTAGGCCCAGCTGCAACCTGGGCTAAAACCTGCTGAAGCCTGTCAGCAAGGCTGGGACAACAACAAAAAGCTAATATCCTAGAGAAATTATGGACACCAGGGAAGATTAAAAGTCTGGAAGCAAGAATATTTCCCTAAAATATGTCTGGACAGGAAGTAGCAGAGTTGCCAAGAAGGAAGGCACTCAACCTCAAGAGAAAATCTCTCCTATTATTTGACATTATTATCTAATGTAAGCATCGTTTTCCTTTCAGGAAGCACATACTGCCCTAAAACAAAGATGGGGGCTTGGCATTTACCACAGTCCTGCAGCTCTCAGGCGACATATATAGGTACATATATCTGCCATTTTTTTTAGGGACAAGAAATTAAATGCTAATTTCCTTTCCCTCCCAACAGTATCTTCCCTTCTCTTTCTTTAATAAAGGATAGGCTTTTCATCTACAAAAATCTGCTTAATGATAGCCATGTGCTTGACTGATGAATTGGTTTCCTGATCTTAAGGCATTAGAGATTTGACAGAGTAGCTCCAAAAATGTCTCTGAGCTCAGGGAAGGTCTTCCAGCTCAGGACCATGAGGAATAGACGTGACCCATATCTTCAGCTGTGTTGTCTCTACCCTAGTTCTTAAAAAAAGGGAGAGTGGTATCTACCCCAGGAAGCACTGATGAGCCAAGATCTATTACACCAGCTGCATATGAAACAAAGTGGTGATCTCTTTTCCTCCCTTGCAGCTTTGTAGCTGTCTTTGTAAAAATAAAAATGAAATTTAAAAACCCCAAAACACACAAAACACAAAACCAGTAAGGGTTCAAATATGCTTTTGGATTTGTTGTCTGCCTTCAGAAAGATGTTTGTTTTCCAGCAGAATCTACTTTACTTCAAAACCACTCTAAATAAAAGTAATAGATGAGAAGTTTGTCATAAATATATTTAATGCATGTGCTTATATCACCTTGCTCCACTGGGAAACAAACAAGCACCACATCAGCACAAAAGCATTTCATTTAGTTCCATGCTTATAAAGGACTGTAGAGTATATACAGCAAAACTGAACTAGAGGTGAAGTCAACGATCCAAAGCTAATAAAACAATAAATTATACTAATAAATAAAAGCTGTCAGAGACAACAAAGACCCGTCGTCTCCACCAGTATGTCCACTTGCCAAGCACAGAACTGCACTCTGCAATTTCTGAGTTTTAAGCATCACAAACAATAGCATTCCCAGCACTTCCCTTGAGTAGCTCAATTCATCTCACTGCCAAAGAGCTTTGCCCCAAGTGTTGTTCTGAATGTTCTTTTTTGCTTGGTTGTCACTATGTTCTCAAAACAATCCCTCCCACTGGGTGAATCAGAAGTCAGCTAGAGGAAAAGGAATTTAGAAAACCTCGTCCAGGGAGCTCCCTGCACTTGATGAGGTAAGGTATGAAATGTGATGTGTGGATTTCTGCAGTGTCCAAATATCCAACGGTTTCTGAAGGCAGAAAGAGAAACAAAGACCAAAGAACTTTTGGGATTATATTTAAACTGTTTTTCTAGAAAATATCTACCAACCCTATAGAGAAGTGTGAAGAAGAGCTGGAAACAGTGGTAGCAAAAGGTGGCAGAAGCCAAGATGCAGGTCATGGGATGCAAGCTCTGCTATGGCATCAAGGGGACTGTTGTCAGCTGGCACTGGGGTCAGAACCCCTAGGCTGAGAAAGACAGTATGTGCATTTCTGACAGGCTCTGGGTTATCACTAAATGCAAAAAAACAGATTTACAGATGGAAGTACAGGAGGGCTGCTCAGTAATCACCAACACATCTACTTCACAGGTTTTGTTGTTACCATTTCAGAGGGTGCTGTGTTTTCCTCCTCTTTGGAGAAGCCAGAGAGATCCCAGTATAGCATATGCCAGAGTGCCTTAGAACCATTCATAAGCACTTTATGCACTTACCTAGAAGAGAAGAAAATAAAACACAAACATAAGCACATTACAGCAGGCAAATCTCCCACCAGCAGCTGCACCACCCTTGCTCAGCCCCTGACCACTCTGTCTCGCTGCACATTGGGACCCTTTGTGCTTTGGGTGGCAGCTGAGACAGGGCCATCCCTTCCAGGCTCTGCACAAGGCAGCTACACTGAATATTCAGTGACTTATCTTCTCCCCTGAGGGTTTTGCTCTCCGTGGTTCAATGCTGATGCAAGCTGCAGACGAAGAAATGACAGGTGCCTGAAATTCACCTTTTTCTTCTGCTGCTCCCTCTTCCTCCCAGTCTTTTCTGCTTTGATTTTCTACCATTCACTATTTCCTCTCCCTACATCTATGGCTGCTTCATGGCAAGGTTTCATCCTGACACAACAGTACACCTTTTGAGCAAATTCCATTTGGTCATAACTTTTAGCTCAATTTCCTTGGATGCTTCCTCAGAGCTTGGCATTCCTTTTTCAGCTGCCAGCACCCAACAACCTGTCCCTAATTGCGACTGGCAGCACCTCTGCAATAAGGCACTGCTCCTCTCTGCCAAGCTTTTTGGGACATTAAGCCAAAGAGCCTTTTCCAAAACTGGCTCCTCAGCTGACCAAACCCTTGCAGCCACCAAACAGCTGACTAGTAAGGAGTCTCTGAAAACATTTTTCATTTCTCCAAATCTAATTGCCAGCTACTCAGATTTGTTCCCTAGTCTTTCTCTCTGGATCTAGATTTCCAGTACAGACAGAATGCAGATGGTAGGAAATCAATCCAACACTTAAAGGTTTTCTTCTAGGTAATATTATGTCTCACACTGCCAGCCACACAAGCGTTACAGCAACAGTTCCTCGTGCCAGGAAAAAACACGGCCTAGCTCTCATTTCTCCTCCCTGCCATCATAGACGCACATACGCCGCAGGGCTGGAAATGAGTTAATCAGATGATGCTCTATAAAGTACACCAGTTTCTGTATAAACAATATTAAATATGATAATTTCCTCTCATCTTTTTTTTAAGCTGTTGCATTCGCATTCTCTCTCAGTCACATCAACTGAGGAGGGAAAACAACTGCAAGAAATCTTGGATAATGTAGTTATGCTAATTTACTGAAAAATCTATAAAAGTCAAGAATACTCATGGATGTAGGAGCCCTGCAAATAATGTGCTTCATCTTCCTTTCCCACATGCCCTATTCTTTGTTGATCAGAAAAAAGTGACCTGCTGCCAAACTCCTTCTGAAAGCTAGAGCCAATCATATCTCTTATATATATAAAAGATTTGGGAATAAGATTGGCGAGTTCACTCTCCTGTTATTTGTGAAGCTCTTATTATTCATGAAAATGTTCACAAATCCCTAAAGCCTCATGCATTTTAGCACAGATCAAGTGTCTGAAGATTAGTTCTGGAAAGTGCATAATTCACTTTCTATTTTTTAAAGTTCCTGCCTTCCCCTTACACATGGCACACTACTTAGGCAGCGACTGCCATGGCACAAAGGTAAGGAGTTGCAGAACACTTTGAGAAAGCAAAGGAATGGTCAAAGCTACAATGCCTCAAAACAGCCAATGGGTTGAGAACTGAAGTCAGCATTACTCGCAGAAAAAAATCTAGTGACAAAATGTTTGCTGAATAGAATGCATATCAATTTTTAAATAAGTTTTAAACCACCAGGTCTCCCAGTGTAATTCAGTGCACATGGGTCACTGAATTATTATGATTTATACCAGATAGGGGCTGAGCCTTTCATTGCGGGAATCTCCATTTATATGAGATGCAGCTCATGTTTATCTGGATGGCAAGGCAAAGTACAAAACTGGATTGAAAGCCTCTAGGGTCTCCAAACCAAGGGCATCTTTGGGCTCCTGCCCTTCAACACCAAAACTAGTCATAGAACTAATTTTGGATGTGGGGAGGACACAGATCCTGTTCTCATTCCCACATTGGTCCACTGCAGAACAAAGGCAGTGTTATGGTACCACTGAGATGGACCGCAGTAAGCTGTGATTACTAGTGACAAACAACACAAGCCTCAGCTCTGATGATAAACTAGAAATTCAGTGAGAATTATCATCATCAGCAGCAAGTTAGCGAAACTAAGCTAGAAACGATGTTTTACTGTGAGATTTCCAGACCTGCTTGTTGGGCTAGAAATAGGATGAGAAGGAAAACCTTGACTCACTTAAGCATGAACAGGCTAAACCTTAAATGCTTTTTCTGATACAGACCAGAATCTCCAAATGTTGAAAAGACTGGAGTAATGAAAGTTTGGGATTAACCCCCCTTGTCAGTTCCATTTGAGTAGTCCGTTTTTGCTTGGTGGCAGACATGAAAACATTTGAGATGTTTGTTGCTCCCTCTTGCTTATCTGCACTCTTCTATAGGCCCAGGGAGCTGAGGAAACCCAGGTACAGTACACAGAGACCCCCATGTCCCTATGACCTTGATCCACATCTACAGTAAGTCATATAAGCATAAAAAATTGGCCCTCCATTTGTATAATTCATGTCTCCTTCTGTTTGACACAGAGAAAGAGATTTCTTCTTGGGCTTTAATAGACTTGTACTACAGGATCCTGTTCTGTCTAATGCCTACTGATGGAAGAAGCATTGATGGAGAATTGCTCTTCGGGAGGCTTCAGACAGACACACAATGTCAATCACATGGGAATCATTCAGACACTGTGGAGCCATTATGACTGCATTATTGCAAGTCAGTTCTCTATTATCTTGGATAATAGGGAGGGAAGATAACAGGGATGCCCTACAGGACAAGGAAAAAATGGATAATTTAAGTAAGTGGATCATCCTAGGGACTGTAGAGCAGACACACTCTAGTGCTTCCATAAAGAATCAAGTCCAAGTGAACTTATTAACTAGGTGGCAGAGCCAGGTGTGCTACTGCATCTCATCCTTAGTGATTGCATGGTTCTCAGAGGTGCTCACCCAGCAGGGTGATTGCACAAACCACTGTCTTTCACTGTCCTCAGCTCACCATTCTTGTCCTGGCCTGTGATGAAAAACCTTCCCCTGTAACAACTGAAATGGGTAAAATTATTTCCAATGTTATCTCACCTGGGAGGAAATAAATAAAAATACACAGCCTGGTGGTTTAAGGCAACTGCAGTCAGCACTCCCCACCATTACTGCTACTTACTACTCGGTAAGATTCTTCTGCTTGTCCTCACTCTCCTGCTAATGTGCACCACCATTGCTCTTTCCCGGTCTTGCTACAGCAAGTCCAAGATGCAGGAGGCAGAAAATCCTTACGAGCTTTTAGGGGAAGGAAAGGTGGGAGTTGAAATGTCATTCTCCCAGCAAAGTTGAAAACTATAGTGACCCACAGGGTTTTAATCTATTCAGTCTCTAAGGCATTGAGAAAAGAAACAGTTAAAGGAGACAGAAAGGCGAACTGTACTGTGCATCAATTGAACACAGCATGATAGTCCCTTGTAAAAACTTTCAAAATCTGACCTGAAATGGCATCAGCTGTTTAGTTTTCAGTCTCCTGATTGGCAGAAAACTCTCTCCTGGTCTAGTTAGTTGAGGCTCAGCAAAGAATGGAGCTGCTTCCCCTCAGCCTCCTAGATCTGAAGAAGAAACTCCATCCCACAGGGACATGCCAGGATCTGAGGACTGAGAATGTAATCCTTATTCTAACAGCTGGTTTAGCTGTTGCAATTAGCTATTAGATCCTTCTGGAGGCATAAAGCAACAGCTGCAATAGTTTCCCAGATCAGTGGGTCTTGCCTGCATATGGGGAGAACGAGTGGCAAATTGATCAAAGTCACAGGAATGCTGTTTGAAGCCTTGGAACACTGGCCGGCTCTGCTGTATTCTCTCTCCAGGGATTCCCAGCATCACAATGCCTGCCGTGTGTTACATTCAGCATGCTGAGTTCTCACAGTGTTACTCACACTCTGCATTTAGGTGCTTTATTGCCTTGCAATCTCCCTGCTTGTTCTGAGGGCAGGCTCCAAAACGCCAGGCTGCTTATCACACCTAGTAAGCTCTACACGAGGCACACAAGATCACATAGCCTTTCTCTGCTACCATCCTCTTGCCTTTACAGCAGCACACAATCTCTGCAGAGCTGAGAACATGCTCTCTACTACCACAGGTCTTACCAGCTCACACAGTTGCACATGTGGTAACTCAGAGGCTCTCCATTAACACTTCCTCAACAAAGAAAAGCTATGTACAATGCCACCCTTCTCTGCCTCTCAATGGCTTCCTGTGGCAGTATTTCATTATAGTCCTCTCTGACACCTCCTATAGCAGGCTAGGAAAGCAGCAAAGTAGGCAGGGAACTTGCTGTAGTGCTGGCACATGATCCTATAGACGCTCTAAGTCTCGCCTCTTTCACGTATAAAATTCATATCCCTCCATCATATAATCCTCGCATGGGTGAAATAACCTCAGTGCACTGTGAGCTGTCTACCTTAGCAAGAACTGAAGAATCAGAGGCAATTTTTGTGGGATGATCCATTACTTGCTTACCTTACTCTTGCTTTTCTTTCAAGCTGACATGAAAAGACAGACTAGCTGAAAAGATTGAAATGACAAGAGTTACAAAACTCTTGTTAGAAGAGTTTTTTGAAAATGCAGATAATTTTAGAATAACCTCTTTTTGTAGGGGAACCTTCAAGCTCACTGGCTTAAAGAAATTCACAGAAAGGCCATAATCCCAGGATGTTAGTCCTTCTGAAAATAATTTGACAGGTCTTACATAAGCCAATTCCCAAATCTCCAAAGGGCAGTGTGTCTGACAACAGGCTTCTTTCCTGGATACACCTGCCAAGTCCACATCTGAGGAGACTGAGGTGTCAAAGTGGAGAGGAGACCAGGGTCTGTGGACCCATGGAAAGAGATTGGGAGACAGGTTATTATTCATGTCCTTATAGTTTTTGGAAAAGAATAGACACTGCTTCCCACTCCAAACTCTCCCTTATCCCTCCCTTCCACTGACTAGAGTAATGAGCTCCAGGGGGACCTCTGCATCTGCCTTTGAAGTAGCATGTTTCTCTGAACACATTCTGTATTTTGTTTTGTGTCTTGTTTGGATTAGGTTGCTCTGCATGTCTCTCTGTTGGGGAGTTTAACAGCTGTTAGTGAGGCTACTACTACAACTCAGCTTCACATAATATGGAAGAAATAAACAAACCAACCCTAAATCCCAAACCAAGAAAACCTTTGAAGGAATAATGCATATTCCCCAAGGAGAGAGTTTTCTCCCAACCTCCAAACCTCACCAAAGCCACCATGTGCAACTTCAGGAGCTGAAAAATACTGCAGACAGGTGGTATAATTTAGACAAGAAAGATCAAAAGGCAACTTGGTCTGGAGAGTAAGAGTCATGCTGGGGTCTTGAGTCATGCTTAAGTCAAGATTGTTCCTTAGACAAGAGGAGATAAGATCCTTGAACTTCCTTAAAGAACAAGTTAATTCTTTAACTGTACATTGCCTATGGAGCAGTGGACCCAAAACCTCCTTCTTCAACAAACCATGTCACAACAACTCAGGAAAAGTATGGTCAGTAGGACATATCTCTACCCTTCCAACCCATACAAGCAGACCTTAAAGGACAACAGGCAATACTGAAATCAGAAGCTCGACTGAACTGAAAAGTGGAGGTATTGTCTCCCCACTGTAATTCAGTATGGAAGAAAAAAAAATCAATTTTGATTTCTCCTTAGTTTTACCAGTATTTAAAACATGGAGCATGAGTACAGCAGAGATAGCAGAGCCTTTTTTGTTTTTTCTCTCACTTGAAAATTTGAGACCACTTCAGCCATTCCTCAGAAGCAGGGAGGTTCTGTGCTTCCCACAGCTTCTTGTCCCCCTCCTTCCCTTCATCCTTGCAACTCAAGGAGATAATGAAGGAACTCAGATCTTATTGAGGCCACTGGAGTGAGTCAGCTCTGGGGACTGAAATAATGGTGAGAAAGATTCAGGAATGATTATGTGAGCTGCAGCCACTGGGACGACAGCACTGGAGAGTTCTCTTGCTCATTCGTGAGAGAGATGAAATGACTCCTTAGGAGAAGAAACAAGTTGCCTGTGTCTGCCTGAAATCTCCTTTCTGGCTCTTCTGCCCTTGGGACTCTCAAGATAAAGAGGAACAACAGCTGTAGCAAAAAGGACCCCCTAGAGTGTGCAGCCCTGGGACTCAGCACTGAAACTCATTGAAAGGGAGAAGGGGGGGCTACTCCAGGCCTGTTTCCTTCTCCAGAAAGGAGAGGGCAGAGGAAGGGAATCCATGAAGCTGCTGCTCCCAGTCCCCTACCTCATCTCTATGGTGAAACTTTACTGGCCAAAAACCTGTGCTTTACAAATAGCCTTTTACTCTCACTATCACAGAGTGATATCCACCTAAATGTTTTAAATCAGGGACTGGCAAAATAATTATTTTCTTAAAAAAGAGAAAGACATCTCTTTCTGATTTCCAGAAGTGGTTATGAGCACTTAATGTAGGTTTTAGACAGATCTCCGGCCACAAAACATGTCAGAATACATTCTGAGCCTTATATTCACTGGAGTATATTAAGCACCACTGTACAGATGACATGCAGGGAGAACAGAGGAACAGTATATAAATACACATATATGCATAAAAGCAGGTCCCTGAAGTCAGGTGGCCCAACCATAAAATACAAGGTTTTCTAATGTAATGAACACTCATCACTTTTCACTGAAATCAATAGATAAAATTATCTGAATTTAGCCACATTATAAAGAGTAGTAAAATCATTTGAGTAGTGATTTGATAGCAAAGGAGGTCATCGAGGTGATAATTAATTGCCTTTTACTGCAAAACCCATGAGCTGTGACGCTTTCTGTCTGCATCCCAGAAAGGGGATGAATGTCTTCCCTTCTACAGAGTGCCTTTGAACCTTCTTTTGCCTGAGGTAAGTTGGCACCTGAGAAGCTGAAGGAATTTTGATCACAGGTCAGGTACAAGGGTCAGCATTGCCTGCTGGCCTGTCACTGAGCAAGAGATCCCAAGCACCCCTGTCCATTAAATGGAAAGAAAAGTCTGTGCTATTCCTCTTGGGGTCATAAAATCAAAATTCCCTAGTGTTCCTTGAAAATGTGCAGTCCTCTTGCAGAATGGCATAAGTTATCATTTGATATTTATCTTGGAGTAGCTCCTAGAGGTCTCAAATCAAGATATGGACCCTGCTGTTCTATCTGCTCTGCAAATATAAAACCAGACTCACTGTTTGTCCCTCAGAGCATAATTTTTGTCTTGACAAGTGATATATTTCTGCCCAGACACAGGACTATTTCTTACAGCCCTAGAACATGTAATTATCAGGGGACTTAACTGGAAGCAGATTTAGGATCAAATATTAAGTATGTACAAAATTTTAATTTATGAGCTTTAGGAAACTCAAAGATATTTCTCATGCTAAATAAATACTAACCTTTTCACAGCAGAATCACTCCCCAATACAAAACAAAAACAAAACAACTCAGAATATTTGGGGCAATTTACACCTTTGGCAATGAAGGAAACATGGCTGTGAATATCACTTTCAAAAGGCAGTGATTTTAGCAGCCTCTTCTCTTCCTTTTTAAGCTACTCACCCTCGATTCCCTGAAAGTGCTAGGTACTGTGCCCAAGAAAAAGGCAGAATTGTGACAGGGGAACACTTCTCACCTGTTGTTGGATGCTGCTGGGAACCAGGGAAGAAGCAGCCTTGAGGCCTTGCCTTTCTCAGGCCATTACAAGGTCACGAAATTGTAACAATGATTATGCACCCTGCAGGGTGCGTGAGAGATGTGATGTTTTTAGAGAGGTGCTGCCTTCTTGGACCAATGAATCTTTTCTATTTTGTTTTTCACGTACTACCCTACATAAAGTGTAGTGTTTCTTTAAATAAAGCTCTCTTCTGTCTTGCTCCTCCATTACACGAAGAACTATGTTACATTATCCTTTTCGCTGCTCCTAAAGCCTTAAAATACAACACTCGCCCGAGCTGAAAACTTTAGGCACCAGCTGCATTGCTCAGACAATGCTGAATCTAAAATATAATTTAGAAAAGTGGAGCATTTAAAAGGTTTTACTGGTGATGTAGGCTCCTCAGAAAACTAGGCAGGCAGCACTGGAAATCCCACAAGCTAACCTGTTCTCTTGAGACTTCCAGCCCAATTTTGCAGACTCGAGAGGTTTGGATTAGATTTGAATAATTAATCCAAGTTTGTCGGTGCTTCATAGATGAATCAAACCTCCAGACCTTTTAAGGTTAATAACTTAGTGCTAATAACCCTCTTTACTAAGCATTAGCATAAGAGTAGAGCAGTTTAATGATATAAGAAGATGCAAAAAGTAGATTTATGCTGTCAAAACTTTTGTAACTGAAAATATTATGGATTTTAATCAGCTAGATTGTTCTCAAAATGAAATATGAAGATTTTAATAAATGTTAAGTAGGTTTTTTTTGTTGTTTGTTTGTTTTTGGTTTTTTTTTGTTTTTTTTGAGATTCCCACTACTATGTTACCAAGGGTCTCTCTACTGATGAAAAATTACAGCATTACATGGGTGGCGACACATATTTCCAGTAATAAATAAACTGCACCCTTCTGTGTGTGCTACAGAATGAGTGACTTTGGCTTCAGCAAAAGTAAAATTTGCTTCACACCACAAGAATCAAAGAGCTGAGAGGTAGCAAAATCACCCAGAAGTCAGTGCTGCATTCATCTTGGGGTACCTGGCTGTGCAGCACACAGTCTGCTTTTTGGTGCTGGTAAGCTAAGGTTAGCAATAAGGAAAAGGAACCAGCTGAATCATCCTCATGCAGTGTATAAGGGCCTGCAAAGGCAAAAGATGGGAACGTGCCATGCAGGTGACTGGAGCTTGTCATGGCAGTGGGGCTCTGCTGGCCAGCATGCATTTGCAGCATTGTCAGCTGGAGAGGACAATAGGCACAAGAGCAGGGCCAATCTAGGCTGAAGCAGCTTCTTGAGAAGGAGTAAATTTGGCAGAGAAACATGTTCATGAGAAGGAAAAAGATGTGCTGCAATCAGCAAGGAAGGCTTGGAAGAGAGGATCACTTTGCACAAGGGAAGACCAGTCACAAAGGAGGAGGTGAGTCAGATACAGACTGCTCAAGTCCCATGAACATCAAAGTGACTGATAGGTGTCATATAATTCTCAATATGTTGGTGGATATTGAATGTTAGTGCTGTAACATTTCTCAGGAGGTACATGAGGTTCAAAGATATGTTAATATTTGCCCCTTGGCTTTGCTTCCCTATCCCAGAACAATCTAAAAGACAGTATGAATATTCTGCGGGTATGGATACCCTAAGCATTTAAATTAAATCTGTCTTAAAAAAGACATGATGTCCCAGTGCAGAAATACCAGAAGTTCAATAGTACCATGAATGTCATCACCATAACCCTCACTTCAGCTACTGCTGCACGCATGCACAGAGCTGAACAGGCACAATGGAAAGAGGCAAGACTTCGATATTCACCTACAGGATTGCCATCCCCAAACAAAAATAATGTCAAAAATAATGAGCCAAGCCTAAAGAAAGAAATCCCAGCATGGGTTTAAAGACTTTGAGATTTGAAAACATGCATGTTTCTTTTCTAATTTGAAATTTCGTTTTTGAGCCTTTATGAATCATGCTTTCAAGTTATTTTTCGCAACTACAAAGAAGATATTTTTCCATTCAAACACAAGAAACCTGTGATTATACCATAGTCACAGGATGTCTTAGTCAGGACTTTGAAGAATATCAGTTATTGTGAAAATTGGAAATTTATGAAATGCAGTAAAAGTACATTTAATATGTTGTATAAATAACACTTCTAAGGATTTTGTTTTTTGGTATTGAATAAACTGTAAATGTAAATGTAAAGAATGTAAAACATTCTTGTCAGCTGCACTGGTTTGTAAACTGCTTAGAAAAAGACAAGGACTTACTTTTCTCTTTGGATTTACTGGAAAACATCATATGACCTTTGGATGAAGAGGTCATGGTCATCTACTCATCTCCTCAACCTACACTCTCTAATTTCATATTTGTACCTTGCATATGACACTTCTTTAAATGAGTCAGAAGTAGTGTTTTTCTCCAGGGTAGCTTGAATGTAGCCACTGTGCCTTTCTTGAGTTTGTGGCAGTAAACATCCAGTTGATTACAGAATGACTTGCAATATTCACCTGAGTCACATAGCACAGCTTCTGTCTCCTAGCTGGCTGATCAAAAATACATTAAATACCACTCATTTTGAACTCTATTTCCTTGTGCAAGTAAATATTTTTACATTAATCAAAACCTGACAACAGCATGCAAATTGTTAACTTTAATCACCTGAATGCTCAGTAGCAGTGGAGAACATGGGGACCAATGTGAAACTTTGACTTCTAATCAGGAGCCTATTATTTGCTTCCTTAGAAGTCTGTATTCTCGGGGTGGGAATTCTACACAACACTGCAAACATTTATCCCCACAAATCTATTGCCCCATTTTATGGATGGAGGACTGAGGCAGAGAAAAATTAGCATGCATGTGAATTGCTATTAAAAAGCCCCAATAACCACGTGCACCAGGGATTTGAACATAGACAAGACATCACAAAGTTAAGCTGCTGCTCAGAATACTGGACTAGCTGTCCATACCATCAGCTGTGAGCTTTTTTTTATCTCTGCTTGAAAGGGCCCTCTCTTTCCTTCAGATTACTAAATACCAGAGGACTGGTTTTAAAAAGCAAGACTACTGTAGTGGAATATAGAGCAAGGTCCTCAGGAGAATTCAGAACTTTGAAGACATATTTGGTATTTTGCTTAAAGGGCTTGACAGCATCGTCTTAAACAAAAGCTGTAGCTGTAGCTTCTGTTTCATGATGGTTTTTTTTTTCTCCTGCAGGAACATGACATGAATGAAGGTGACTTAATCATTTGCCTTGTAAACTATCTATGACAAAGCCATGAGGGGACCTGCTCATCCTTCCAGAAAGAGTCTGGAGTAAGTTTCAGCACCAACAATATAATATTTCTAGTACCCCATGACTGAGATATTACCACAGGGAAACTGAGCAAATCTTGTTTGGCACCAAAGAGGTGCAGCTTTCATTCTTCATCAAGCTCATTTCTATTTACCTGGCCATCTATATCCAGTTTGTTGTCTACAAGGATGATGACACTGTGGAGAGCTGGGATTAAGAAATTGAACCATCAGCTGTGAAACCACAGGCCCTTGACAACTAAGCAAGCATTTGACGAGTATTTATTTTGTTATTTCACATTTAATAGCTGGAGTAGATTCTCACCTGCTCTGTGGGGTCAGCCACTGGTAAGTGCCATCATTTATTCATGTATGTCTACAACACTGATGACTGGCACATCCAAGGGACTACAGAGAAGGATGCTATTCTCTAGTTTGGTGAACACTCACAATTCTTTTAATCAAATGTAGATCACCTCAAAAAGCAGGCTTGAATAAATTCAGAAGACCTTTTTAAATGTCTCTGGAGTCTCTAGGTGAGAAGATTCCAACCAATTGCACTGTGCCATCAAGCAAAGAAAACACCATCATCTGCAGCATAATGATAAAAGATTTAGACAACCTTAATATATGAAGCACACATAAGAAGTTGTCTCCCTGACAGCAAGGTACTTCTATAGCCACCTTGCCTTCCCTCAATAACTGCTCAATCTGGAAATGGCCTGCAAGTATTTTTATGGTTGATACTTCAGAGCTTCAGGACCTGCAGCACGAGGGACTAAAACTGAAAAGTTCACTGGGGCCATATTGGAATAAACCATGTGAAGATGTAGTCTACTGTTCCAGATCCTAAGCAAGTTTAGATGTTCTCATTAGCCAAGATGTGGATAGATTTCAATCATCGTCTCAAAACTGAACACTGGCATAACTAGAATGAGCCAAAATATTGTGCATGGAGAACTTCTAGAGAGAAACATACCTTGGACTTAATTTAGTCACATCTGTCTTGTCTGTATAAATAGAAGATTATTTTCAGAAGACATAACTTTAATACTAAAGAAATAAAAAGTATGAAAGAATAAAGTTAGTTACCACAAAAGACAGCAAGACCAGGGAGCACATCTCTAAAATACCACAGTGGCCTCAAAATGAAAGGTATCTCTGAAACACCTCACAGCCCAACAAACTTCTAAAAAAAATTAAACCCAGACTTACTAAAAGATAAGTGTTAAAAAATGGGAGAGTGCAACAGATTCCTGTCTACCCTAGAGTTGCTTTGGGGTCCAGGGAAGCAAAAGGCAGAGTGCACACAGCTGTCTTACAGCAAAATGTTGCTCAAGGAATATCCCGGCACTGGAGCAAATCTCTCCACCTTTTAAGCTCTGTCAGTGTTGGTGTTGCAGAAGTAGTCAGCAGAGGGAGTGAAACTGTGAAAACATCTTCCTCACAAATTCCACTGACTGCAGCAATGAGTGTTGCAGTAAATAGTGACACAACATGGAACAGGTGTTGGCACAGTCTAACATGGGTGGGAATGAATCTTTTTTGAAGGAAAGTAGAAAACCAAAAAAAACTCCACTGTTGAATTGGAATAAAAAGCAGACTGAGAAATGAAAACAATCTAATGGCATATATATATATATAGAGAGAGAGAGAGATTAAAAAAATACTTTTATCCACATCAAATTCCCATTTTTCTGACAACGTGATTTGCTCCTTGTCCCTTTAGCCCATATAGAGTCTCCATAGGTTTGATTTTGCTCTATGCTGAGCCAACCACATGAGGCCCTGAGCATATGCAGGCTGCCATCATCCACTCCTGAGAATGCAGCAGCACGACGATCTTCCCAAGGGCAAAGAGTTAACTTAATGGGGATGACTGGATAAGTTATTTGTGTTTCCCCCATCAAAGTTTCACAAAGTAATTTTCTCCTTAAGTCCAGGGGCTATGTCCACATATATGAGATTAGAGGAGTGGACAGTACGCTGGCTGCAGATACTTACAGCACGTTAACATTTAATTAGGAATGTTTGCTTTAATCATTTAAGGGATATTAAATGTAAATAGAGAATGTGAGCGAGTGGAGCTGGCTCTGTAGCTGAAAGTGGTCACACAGTTCTTCAATGCAGGCGCCAGAGGAAGCAGCAGGGAAGGTGATGACTGTTCCCAAGGACATACTAAGCCTCAGAGGCATGCTTTGACTGCAGTCCTGCAGGCTGGCAGGATGGAATTAGATGAAATTTAGGAAAGGAAGGTGACACATTACTCTTACACTATCAACAAAGCAATGGGAACTGTGCTTTAATAGTGAGAACAGCAGGGATTCCCCCAGCCCACAGTCTGTTGTGGTGTGAGGGGATGGGCTTCAGCAAGGTCTGTCCTAAGGAAAGTCTGCTCTGCAGCAGCCACCTGAGCAAGCATGTGTTTGCTCGATGCTTATGGTGAAATCCTGCAGTGCAGCACATGAGGAGCATACTTCCTATCAAACATGAGATCAGTCATTTGAGAAAATGGCTTATTTTGGGGAGTAGGAACACTAGCCTCCAAGATACGTTGCAAACCTGCTGCTATTATAATTTCACAGCATATTGCCTGTCCACAGTCTGGCCATACATCACAATTTTTGATGGCTCTCTAGGCTTGAGATAAGACACCACACAATAATGGTAGCAGAAGATACATACAATAAAATGAATGCAGTGTGAATTCACTACAACACAGAACATTTGATCTTTGAACTGGACACATACCAGTTGTTTTTAAAAGTGCAGGTTTTTAGAAAATCAGCCATATTCTGAGTGTGGTAAATGTGAGGTCTATTTTAGCTGAAGTATCAGTTATTTCACTGAAATGATAAGCATGCTCAATCACCCCCAGAAATTCCACAGACTTCTAAATATCTGACAACATCTCTGATGCTTCCTGTGTATGCCAAAACCATCAAAGGGCCAGCCCATATCACAGAGGCATACAGGACTTGGCACGTGGCTTCCTTTGGCTTGTACTTCTCTCAGGCATCCTTTTGGTCATAGCTGTGCCCTAGAAAACTGTCTCAGGGCTTTGCATTTTGGGATCGCCCAAATGAAACAATTTCTGACCCAGAGATAAGGTCTAGACCCATGGGGAAAGAGCTTTTTTTCCCAAAAGCATGAAAAGGTCGGGAGAGGTCTGGAAAGCCAAGTGGTCACCCAGCTTTCTGTGTCTGTGATTGGAGTAGTTCCTTGCCCATCACCATCACCGTGTCCTGCATCCTAGCACTTCTTCAGCTAGCTGTGGTGGAATGCTGGCAGGGTAAGCATCCAGCCTGGATTGCAGAGGCTGGGCATGAGGGAAAGCTGGCAGGTGAGTCACAGCAGGGTCACAACTGCTCTCCCATTGCTGTAGCCTACTGCCCCCAGCAACTGTTTGCTTTGCCCAGGGCTGCTAGATCCCAGCCTAGGAATAGCTCTTGCCTCCGTGATGATTTTTAACAAGCCTCATTCCTGGTCTGCATTACAAATCACACAAATACAGACTGATGGTGGAAACGCACACAACATCCCATAATGAAAGTGACCCCTGCTACAGCTCAAGGAAGCAGACAGATTAAATAAGAAAGAAATAGGAGAGCCAAGCTATGCAACAAGGAGGCTGTCGGAAAGAGGTGAGTGCTGTATTGAGAGCAGCACAGAGAGAGAACAGGGCACCCTTTCACTTAATGAATATTTATTGCAAACTGCCACCTATTATCTTTCAAAGAATTTTTATACAGTTCCCATGTCTTTCATCTGTTTCATGTTGTGGTTTATCTAACTGTGGAAATTGCATGCGTCAGGTAAACGTTGATTTACATGCAAATTGCCTTCGCTAAACTCGCCTTTAAGTAAAATAAGATTTGGAAATAATTTTTTCTCATTAATTTGCAGTTTCAAAGAAACTCAAAAACACAACAAATGCAAATAATCTAATTCATTTGTAAATATAAAACAATTTGTTGGGATTTAACTTTGCCATATTTTTTCTCCCTTCCATGTGCTTTAAATAAATTGCAGTGTTTATCAAAGACAAACACAAGAGAGATGCTGGGTTGTTCCAATCCAATACCTTCCTGCTCTTTTTCTTTTAAAGGGCCACTATCAGGATAAAAATCTCTGCAAGATTCACTCCTGGAGTAACTGCTGAATGATATAGATTTATATCACACATTCAATTGGTTCCATAAATTTAAACCCAAATGTTATTTCCCTAGATGACACTTTAAATTATTAGAAGTGAATTTAAAAAAAATGTAGGCCTGCATTTGCAAAAGGGGCCAGTGATTTAGGGACTCTGGTTCTGAGGCCTCCTGCTAAAAGTGTTTTGAACTGCTAGTCAAAACATGCAAGACCCTTAAGCTGTCAGTTTGGAGCACCTCAAACGTCATTTATGCAAGATCATGACTGTTTGCCTTTTGCACTTTATTAGCTTGAAAAATAATGCTATATTTGATAATATGTAAATCTTATAAAGGTTTTCCCTGTTTCAGTGTGTGATGCTGGTTAAATAACAGCCCTATTATGTCCCTATTTCCCATATATTCACTGGAGAAAAATACAAAAGGGTATTCTTGCTTCCTCTGGTTTTGTGGGGCAGGGGTTTAATATTTGCAGAGTCGTAACAAGTGCAATTTCTTTCTCATTAGGTGCTCTCATTGATTTTCAGCATCAATACACTGCTCTTTCATTTGGGTTTTTGGACAGAGAGTTTAAGGCTATCTTCACAGCTGCTAGAATGCCTGAGGACAGCAAATGTGCCAGACTCAAGTCTTCCTCTGAAAGATAGATAGTAACCAACAGAAGACAGTGTTTTAGATCTGAGTCTAGAGCTAAGATTCAAAAAAGATGGGCTAAGTTACTAGTTCCTCCAACAGGTCTTTGAGCAACTGTGGGCAAGACAGTCATCCCACAAACAGGGAGGAAGACAATTGCTTTTTGCCATCCTTTTTCTTGTCTAGGTATTGCAGTACGAGTTCTTTGGGCTGCTTACACTTCTCCTCTAGTCTTTTCTTACCTGTACAAGAACATCCCACTAACCTTACCATGCTGGTGCTAATAACAAAAAACAAAAAACAAAAACAAAAAACAAAAAACAAACAAAAAAAACCAACCCCAAAACCAAAACCCTGCTTTTACTTTAAACTATAAATTATCCCTTTCCAGATTTAAGCTGATCAAACTTTTTACCAGACATAATATGACTTGGAAGCTGCTCAACCATTTTACCTTTATAAAACACACGTTTAAATATGTTTCATTACTTGCAGAATTTTCTCCCAATTTTAATGGTCAATTTCTAGCACTTATTGTTCAGTCCTTTAACGTAATCCTTGCTGGCATCACCTAAAGTAATTTCTAAGTTACATATGAACAGCATAAAATGTCTTGATGTAATCTTGTTTTACTGCAGACAGATATCCTCATTATTAAAACATTAATACTACTGCACTTGACTCTATATTCTCGGACAGTTTCTCAGTAGAGAGGCCAAGAGCTAAATAGAACATAAAGAACAAAACTTCCTCCCAACACAAAGAGTGATCCCTTTGTGCCAGTCTTCAGGGATATGGAAGGAACATTCCTCTGGCAAACTGACAGAGAAAATTCATCACCAGCACTGTCAATCCAGAAGGAATGCTAAAGTTTCCTAGTCAAAGGAGAAGTAAAACTGGAAGCAGCCATGGCTACCTGAGTCATCCTTATCTTGCAGGGCTGGTGCAAGGAACCAGGAGATGGAGCCCCGTAATTATCAAAGCCCTGGGTGAGGCCAGCAGGAGGCTGGCAGTGCTTGTCAAGAGTGCAGTACAACAGTAAGGAAGTAAACAAGGCAAAGCTACCTCTGCCTGCCTCCCTGGCAAGAAAGTGGTGGGGAGGGAATCAGTGTTTGTCATTGTAGTATTTGCATGGAACAAGAAAAAAACATTCACAATTGTCAGAGAGAGAACTCCTTGTTCAGGCTGTTAACAAGAGACCAAAAAAGCATTGGTCTTTTGGATCTCCACTTAACACAATCTGAAATGTTTGGCCCTGCTACATGACTTCTTTCCACATCCTCACTCTGTGACCATCTTGCTGCCCAAGAGAGGGGATAAAACAAGTAAGGAAAAAGGATGCCCTTGTCAGATTACAAACGAAACATTACCAGGCACTGAGTAGAGCAGAGATGAAGAATGATTTCAAAAAAGATAATTTAACATGTTGTAATTTGCTCTCTTCTGTGTTTCAATTTTTATCTGCTTGTAGCTCATTTTGCCAGTCATGCAAGCAAGTTTGAAAGGGAGGGAGAATGCACATTGATGCATGTGTGCAGGGTGAGCACACGTGTGCAAATAAATGAGTAATCATCGTAACCCACAGTCTGGGCTCCCCTGTGAGGGATCTTCAGCCAGTGGCTGACCAACACTGAGCTCATCTCATGGGACATGCATTGCAAGATAGTGGTTCAAGATGATGGAATGAGTGTGCTCTCCCTGAAAGCTTGTACTGGTACGGCCCTTGGCAATGGCATACTCTGAATGCAGCCCACTGGAGATGGTAACTACAGCCAGGGTCTGGGGAAACCCCGTGCCAAGCAAAAGGAGTTTCTCTTATCTGATGTAATCAAAGTAGAGGTCTCACAGCAAAACTGTGAAATAGAAACCTTTTTGAAGTGTTAACACCACTTTTTTTGCTAATGAATATTTATGCTGCTGACACTTTAAAGCCATGGAAAAGAACAAACCTATGTTCACAGCCCTTTAACCAACACCGATATGTTACACAAATCAATCAAGGTGAAGCCAGCAATCACTCACTCATTTACCTCTGCTGTCCACATTCCCTGCCGGGCTAATACTCAGTTATTCACAGCTGTCTTACATAGTGGGATTAAGATGGAGAATGGCATATTGGGGCCCCAAGTCACACAGAACCATGCCCTACTCTGAGTCATGTCCCTTTGACAAATTTGGCTCCCCGGTTCCCAGGAAACAGTCACTGCAGATTACTACTTTGAAAAGTGTAGCTCTTTTTGACTTAGAAGAGATTTCACACACGTAGTTTGCCTTCCCTGTTAGGTGCCCATAGTCTTGACCTTCTTCTGTGCACAGGCACATGTGTGTACCAAACAGATGGAGAGAAAGAATTCCTGTACTCCATACTCTGCTTTCCATCCCCTTTCCCAGTGTTTAGGTTAATAGCATTGTGGCCCATGACAACTAATCAATTCACATTGCAGTCTCCAGAAGATTACTGTATCTGGAGAGAAGAAGGAAGATCAGTTAAGGCACGTTCTTGAAAATACCCACTGGACTTACTGAGCCCGGCTGCACTTGGGATCAAATCAGGTTTCACTTAACCACAGACCAGAGCACTTGTGATTTGCGTGAGTAATTAGAACTGATTAATAGAATGACTTGCTTAATTAAGTTTATCTCAAAAGGTGCCCCTTGAAGACTCATGAATCTGAAAATCCAGAGGCAATTTCTCTTCAAAATCCTTTTTGGATTAGAATGCTTTCAGCTTGGAACACTCGATGCATGAGTTTCTGCATGTGTGTCTCTGGTCTCAGATTAATCAAAGTGATAGAATGGGTGCACAAAAATCTCAGGCCTTAAGACAAACTGGTGATTCCTCAGCGAACTCAAAAGGAGCTCCCATCACCCTGAACGAAGAAAGGCTAGTTAATTTGCCAAAAACTGATAAGCATCTCTGCCTGGTAATTTATGGCTCTGCTGAGCTTTGCTAAATTTATTTCTCAACCCTTCCTAATTTTGGTTGAGCACAGCTAAAGCTGCCTGACATAGTAGCAGACCAATTTCCAGTGTTTTGCCTACACCACAGATTTAGACAATACTTTGTTATAGGGGAACATGGCACCCCAGTGTGCTGCTAAATCTCGCATTTCCACAAACAGCAGAGGTATGTGTACTATGGTGGAGTTTGAGGGAAATCCCACCATAGACAAGAATATCAGTTTTCCTAGAGTAGGTTAGAGACCTGGAGACTTTTCCTGCTGAGAGCTTTTGGGATTTTTCTTTTCATTTTCCCATAGTGAAAGCAACATTAAGATTTTATTTCATTCTAAGTCAGAACAAAGCCAAACAACTTTGACATTTTCTCTGAAATAAAATTTTAACACACATCCAAACATTTGGTTTAGAAAATTGGAAACACTGTATTTAGATGAAACCAAGGTGTTTTTATAGTATCTTGATTCAGAAGAGATATAACAACACCGTGAATTAATATTGCAAAACAAAAAGGCACTTCCAAATGACAAAAAACAAGTTAATTTGAAACAACTTTCCAATGGAAAATGTTTGCATTTTTTCAATTAAAAAATTCATCCCTGCTGGAAGGTGAGATGGAACCAATTGCTGGGGCTTGTGAAGTGTTTTATGGGTGAGTGGAGAATCCAGCATTGTCATGCAGTCTCATAAGCCAGAGAGCACTGCAATGTGAGGGATTCAGTGCTCTCACAACTACGTGAGAGCTTCATGGTCTCTCCTCCCCAGGATGTGAAAAGGGCACTGGTGTTCACACAACGCACTTCATCGAGGATAAGTATGGGTGGGGATCCTGCCAGTTTTACTCTTTGGTCAGAGCCCAAAGAAAGTGCCTTCTTCACATCAGGAAGTGAGGCTGGGAGGGGAGATGAGGAAAGTGCTGGCAGCAGAGCAGAGAGGCAAATCTCCCTCACAGCAAGATGGACTGCAGAGCCCAGACTAATAAACCCTGCTGGGTCTGGGCTGCCTCTGTGTGACCTAGTGAGGCACTGACCTGCCCTTCTCAGGGGAGGTTTGGCTTCTGCAAGAAAGACTGGGACAAGGCAGTCCACTGCCTTGCCCAGAAAGGGCTATTTAATGAGAGTTTGAGGGTTTTTCCCTATAAAGAGTCCCAGGCTAGGGATGTGCCAAGTCCCCAGATCAGCCAGGCAGCACTTAAATATACAGTGGCATCTGGAGAGGGGGAGGGTCATCTGTAGATGAATTAAAATAAAGTGCCAAGGGGAAAAGGGAAAAAAAAAAAAAAAAAAAAAAAGAAAGATGAAAAGGGAAAAAGTCAACCAGATCAATTGAGGAAACAGGCATCTGGAAGAAGAGTTATTGATCCAGCTGTTAAAAAACTTTGTGAACCAGATTACCCAGAAGCCACAGACCCCCTTCTCCCCAAGACATTTGCTGCAGTTAATCAAGGAAAGAGGTGACATGAGACAAAGGAATAAAACCCCATTTGTCCAGGCTGAGGTTTTGTTCCCTTAGAAATCCTCAAGAGGATGAAATGGTTGGACCTAAAATGATATAGTCAGAACAAAACAGACTATACAAGATATAAGGATTAACTATGTATTTGTGGAAATCTGTCAAAAAAGGGAAGCAAGATTTCTCTGCCTTTCAATCTTTACTCATCTCAAGACTTTTAGGGAATTGGGAATTAACAGGGGAATATTTTCATGCCGTCCTAGCACCATACTGTGAGCAGTCCTGGAAAGTTGTCAGGGAATACTGAATTTAATTTTTCCTCTATTCAGCCTAGCATAGGTTTTTTTCTGTTTTTTGTCTTGTTTTGTTTTCTTTGTTTCTCTCTTTTCTTGACTTTGAGAGCTCCACACTCTCAAATACTCTCAAGTGTCACTCCCTTTTCTATTCCAGATTTATTCCATTTGAGTACAGCAAGAACATGCACCTGGTGTCAAGAAAACAGTAGGTGATGATTTGGATTTCTCATTGTTCTTTAAATGTAAAGCCTTGCACTTCTGAAGCGAATTCTTTGGAAAATCTAATTTGTGCATCCTGAATCACTGTTAGCTCTTTAAATGATAAAGTAAGGCCAAACCAAAGCTCCTGATTTCTAACATATGGTCAACTTTGTCACCAGATCCATCTTCCTAGGAAAGGGTACTGAGAGGTATTAATCAAGAAATGCCTTTACTCCAGTAAATGTAAAACAGGTAAGAGCAACAGATTTGGGATGCTGCAACAACAACCCACATGAAAATACTGAAAGTTATAACCTGCAATCAAGCATTCATCAGAAAACTCCACATTATTCCCTTCTTAGGAACAAAATAAGGCCAAGAGCAAGGGACAGTGACCCAGTTTAGTGAAAGATCATCATAAATGTTACCCCAAAAACTTAATCTTGCTTCCAGTTTAAAGATATCCTGTGTACCTGTGTTTGCTACTGTCATGCTGCCACAGGATCTGTTGATTTTCTGGTCAAGTTCATAGGAAGTACCATGAGATTGATTTCTAAAGGAGTGGGTGACAGAAGCAGCATATATAGCAGTAACTTCCTAAGAAAGTCAGCTTTGAAAAGCCTAAATGCAAGAATCAAGTGGTCAGAGTTCAGACTCAAAGCACTCCTGTTGTGATATTCTTAACTGAAGCTCTGAAGAATAAAAGAATCTGGGAATAAAAGTTTTACGTCCTATGTAACATTATGGAAAGTCAGGAGTACAGTTTTGCTATGGCAAAGAATCATAACTTGTTTTCCGTTTCTCTAACCATTTCCCACTTAAACGCAGTGGTCCCCTTCTATCCCTCTGCTTTTCTATTTTAGTGCAAGAGATATTCCTTCTTAGGTCACTGTTGAGAATTACAAGAAGGAAAAGAGTACATAAGATATGACTTTTGCCTTACTGAAGGAAACAGTACAAAGAACAACAGACAGCAGATTGAAGAGGCTACCAAAAATACTTGGCAGAGGACTCTTACAACCTCTTGTATTCTGGTTATGAATTATTCCCCCATGTGCAGAGCTTATCACAATCCTCAAAATCACCCTTCCTGTAGTGATCTGAAAGGGATATGCCATCCCTTCCACGTGCAGCACAAAAGCACAGATGGAACATTAGGCAGAACTGCTGTGAAAATATTCAGAATTACCTCAAATCTGTCCATATCTTCCTTTTTGTCTTCCATCCACACACCCAAGCCCACCTGTTCCTGTAGCACCTTCAGCTTTATACACTAATCAAGAGACTTTCAGAACCTTGACATCTGTACCTGCTTACCCTCTCCTAAGCCCATTAGCCCCCAATCTGTAGGTATTAATACACAATCCATGTGCCTGGCTTGAATCTGCATATGAAGACTATGAAATATAAGGTGCACTTGAGCCATGGCTTTCAAGCAATGATGGCAATTCTCCAACTGCATGCTGTATTTGCAGTGGTTCCCATTTATCATGTGCACATTCTCTTGTACATGCTACAGCCTAGGCATGTAGGAAAGAAATGCAAGCACCAACATCAAAGCACAGGGCTGCTGGGATGTGCAGTAAGCTTACGAACATTCCAGTTTTGCATACTGTATCTTTCAGCTATCCCCAAAAATATTTGTGTTACAGTGAGCAGCGCTGAGGAACATTTTATGCAGCTTTCTAATATGGACAGATACATTCCCACAGCCTTTTTTGCAAAACAAGATTTTGATAACAACTGTTTTGGGGTATGCTAATTTCATTCTCCATCCTTGGTTGGCACATGTACACACACTGGAACTGACAAGGCATGCTGTCAGGCAGGCACAATGGAAGCTGGCAGAGTTAGGCATAGGACAGAGGACTCTAACAGATGCAGGAGATGGATCTGCAGATCCAGGCAAAGCTCATCCTAGCTTTTGAACAGTGATAGGCCCAAGTCAATAACACGAGGCCTTCACAAGCTTTCCAGATTTGCATGTACAAAGAATAAACAGGGAATCACAGGAAGTGATATGGGACAAATCCAGCAGTATTGCGTATGAAGAGCCTGGGGCTGGAAGAACAAGGAGTGCAGCAAGGCATAAAGAACTTTTTCAACACCAGAAAGCATTTGACTATGGAAAGCTTATCTTCCTTATTGACATAAACTCCTAATGAACTACTTACTACAACTAAAATAAATACATAAGAAAACAAATAAAATAAAAATTTCAGCAAATCCATCCTGTAGTGTCATTTTAGAGCAAGTAAGTACTCTGAATGCTAACGCTTAATGCTCTTTAAACAGCAGTTTAGGGAAAATATTATTAATATGCTTATGAAAATACATGTGTCCTGCTGGTGCAAATCTCTGCTAACACTGTCAAAGTCAATAGAGTTCCTTTACTTATACCAGTGAAATACTGAGGAATGTGGCCCATGATCTCTGTTAGAAAGGGTTGCACATAGAATTTCTAGAAAACTGGAAATGGAAAACCATAGCTAAGAAACAGCAAGGGCTGGAACTGAAGGAAGAACTGGAGCTCAAGAAGAGAGGGCTGGGAGTGGAAGCTGAATGAGGAAACACAATCTCTACAAGTTGAAGAGAAGAAGAAAGTGGAAACTGTGAAGTGAGGGAAAACAGAAAATCAGAAAGGAATGTAGGAGACATCGAGCACTTGGTAAATCAGACAGTAAAGCATGGAGAGTCATGGCAGGCAGAGACAACCTGCAAAGATGGGCACCAGCTACAGCAGATCACAAAAATTTGGACTGAGATGTCAGAGACAGAGGGAAGGAGCACAGTCTGTCAGTGAAGATAAGGTCAAATAAGTGACCACTACAGGAAATGAAGGACTCATCTGAAAACTGAAGGTCAAATGAGGACACAAGGGGGAAAAGCTGTGTGACAGAGGGGAAGGATGAAGCTGGTAAGAATAAGATGAAGCCTTAAAAGCGCAGAGATCTAGTAATGGCAAGGCGGCATAATGCTGTCCTGGACATTCAGAAGAGAAGACACAAGTTTCCCAATAAAAGAAGAAATCCAGAGCAAAAATTTTAACAATCTTTGCCTCCTCTGGGGTCTTCTGTTCCATCATTTCCATTTTAAAAGACATAAAAATACTTCTAATAACCAGAGAAACACTTAAAAAATTAAGGAACACTTGTTCCAGTTCATGTGTCTGAACAGTGTGAGCGTGTACCCACATGCACATGCTAAAATCACCCAAAAAAGTTTCCCCCCGGAAGGTCGTTATTATGCAAAAATTACCCTAATTAGGTCAGGAATATATTAGTCTGTATTCAGTGCCAACAACAGCAGGGAGAAAAAGCGAGAGAGAGAATTGGAAATGTGACATGCATACACTCCCAGTGTGGTTAGGGAGACTGGATTCCAAAATGCCATTACGAGATAAAAAGGTCACCCTGTAGGGAGGTAATTGGTACAGCACTTGAGCAGCTGATTAAAGGGACCTTTGCTTTTGGGGGCAGGAGGAGGAGGAGGGGCGTTAATGTAGGATCTTCTCTGACAAAGTATATGATCTTGATCAAACATCTACTTTTAGGACAATCTCAAAGAGAATGAAAGAGGCTGTCACCCTTGACATCCTATTGAAGCAGATGCATTTGTTTAAAAGCACCTTGACTTGCATGCTTTACAACAACAATAAAGGCAGAGAGTATTTTCCCTCATGCAGGTTTCTCTCTGCTCAAACATATAAGCCTCTGTTTTCCTAATTCCCATCACAGCTACTGCTCAGACACTGCCCATGATGCATTAATAAGAAGTAAATGGTTTTAATGAGTCAGTAATGGCTGGGAGAGCAGCACAGGGGAAAGCTGTTTCTTTACTTTCTCCTCTCTTCACCAAACAGTCTCTCACAGACTGAAGTAACACAACTACTGGCTTGGCATGCAAGACAGAACAGCAAAAGGGCTCAGAAATACCAATCAGCACACACTCCCCACAGAGAAATACAAGGAAGCTGGCTTGGAAGGATCATGAAACTTAGAAGTTATGTTAAATAAGATGCCATTTAAGCTCTAGAAATTATTGGTGACACACGTTAGGGCTCACTCTTGTGTTTGCAAAGACATGCAGTCTCACCCCACATTTGGAGACCACAGATTAAACATCGTAAGTTGGCACAGGAAAAAAGGAGAAGGAGGCAGGAGCATAGGCAGCGCTGCTCCTGGGAGAGAGGCAGCAAAAGTGTGGAAAAAGGTGCACTGATCTTCAATTTGACTTTGTAACCAGTTCAGTTTTATGGCCTCTTCTGCCTCCTCAGGCTGAAGTCCTCCTCTTACTGTCCAACTGAGTCTTGCCCCAGTTTTGATGATGATGGCCACTGTCCCTTCCTCCTGCTTAGACCAAAGAGCTGAGTTATGCTGAGTGCACAAGCATTTCCAAACACCACCACCTATTGAGCCACTGAGTAGCAGAAATGGAGGAATGCCTGGTACAGAACATCACTTGGACTAGCTTAGCATGGACCACCCTTCCCTGCCAGCAATGCCTGGGCAAAATTTAGAAAGCGATCCTGATACAGTTTTGTCTGTGAAAAAAGAGATTTTAAATCACACAGTACAGGCTTGAGCTTTAAGGTGCTACCTAGAGTTGCTATGCTTGAAATGTCACCGGTTTAAGTCCTGCTTTTGATTTACAACTAAGGAGATAACTGTTGGACTGACTTGCTTCCTTCATCACCCAGCAAAAGCAGCATAAACTGAAAAAAGCCTCAGAATGAGAATTTTTTGTCTACAATATCTAAAGAAGAATTTTTCTACTACACTTTGAATACAACTGGGTAACATTCCCATCCAATGAGAAATATTGACATTTCAACTTTCATTCTGGTCCCCCAGGAAACTGGAAAGTTGAAATTAAACATGTATTGAACTGAGTCAAAATAAAACATTTGGCTCACTTCTGTAAAATTAAGTTTTATCATTTAGGTTTAACTGACAATAAAATGAAGTCTTTCATTTTGATTTCCCAAAAGAAAGTTTCAATTTTCTAAAAAACCTTTTTCCAGAAAATCATTCCCGTGGAACATTCACAACCACCTGTAATTTTCAGTGATACGGAAAATAGCCACTGCAACTCCACACAATACAGTACTGATCACTAGAGTACAAATAACCCTTCAAATGAACATATTGTGACTAAAATATTAGTTGAAAATAAGAAAAAGAAACCCCATCATTCTCTACCTTTCTGATATCTAGGACCAGAACTTAGCAGTTTTCAACTACTACTTTAAGACATTATAAACTTTTGCAAACATAAGGGGTCATCAAATGCAAGAGATTTAAGATACAATGATCAGTTAGTTTCTTCTTTAAAAATAATCTTTCATTTCCCCTTGTAAAGTTCATTGGTAGACAAATACAGAGATGATTTGTCAGTGGAATATGAAGGGCCTTTTAATTTCACTCAAAATCAATGCAGACAAGTAGTTTGTAAATTTAAGCTCTTTTAAAAAAAAGAAAGGAAAGCAGGTGGCATGTGTCACTATATCACCATTAGATTTTTTTTTCCTACACTTTAATTACTACACATAATTTTAGATGCTTTTATAACTTTCATACTTGTCATGGCATTATTTCTGCTTTCTGAAATCTTATTTATATGTTGCCCTAGAAAATCCTTAACAGAGAAAGAGCATTGCTATAACCCTTTATAGGCATGAACTACAGAAACAGTGACATGCGTTATGACCACTCTGAAAGCCTGTGCCCAAGAAAACATTTGAGTCCTTTTTTTTCTTTCTTTCCCCTGAGAATAGAAATTAGGAGAAAATTGGAACAGAAGGTATATCCCTAAACCCTTTGGAATGGAGATGTCTCCCACAGCTGCTATGTGTTCCTTTAACATCTCTGCAGAGGCTTCAATCAACCTCCTCCTCTTGTATCCTGCACGCCAGAAGCACTTTGTGGGAAACTGAGGGTTTGCAGGCAGGCACAATTCTGAACAGGGATACAGGTGTTATGGAGATGCTGACTGTTTCAGAGCTTAGGGACAGGCAGAAGGGCAAAGTCATCCATGGCAGAAGCAGAAGAAACAATGTGGGCTCCTTTTCACATGCTTACTTGGTTACTTGCCTGTTAACCTCTGAAGGAGCTGGCGTTGAGGGTGGGGGAAACTCTCTTAAAAGAGGGTTTCTTTATATACAAATTTAGACACTATTAATTTTTATTCCAAATTTGCTTTGTAGCAAATATTTGATGCAGCAATTGTTAAAATATTTGGCAACCTGTTTCTCTTACAGAGAAGCTGGCCACAACATCCATCACTAGTAACACCACTTTCATTTGAACAGCAATTGGAATCTACAGCACATTGCTGTACCCGGGGCCAAAAGCTGTATGCAGACCACAAGGGCAATAGAAAGGGAAGAGTCATCTGTGTCCCTCTGATGAGAGAAACAAAACTACCTGAATGTAAAAGACTTACCTGTGGTCTGGTGCCTTGTGTCCCAAAGGGTACCCAGCAACTTGCAGTATATGCTTTATGTAGAGATGAACAAAATCCTGGGTACATAGTAAGTACTGATACCAGCGTCCTTAAAACCAGTCAGTACAAAGGACAGGCAGGCCTGGAAACTGCTCAGACATCCATATGGTGCAGTTCATGGATTATTCCATGAAGCATTGCAATAGCTAGGCAGTAGTGTATTACAGAGCACTGATTTCTCCAAACCAGAACAAATAATGCCCCCTTTCTGCCAGAGCAATGAGACAGAAAGAAGAACCCCTACTATGTTCAGCATCTCTGTGTTTCTTTCTTAAACATTTATTTCTTAAGTAAGGCAGGCCTGTGGGCCACTCAGCTGTACTGGGACCACTACCTTGTGCTGCCTTGTCCATCTGTCTGCTCTTACAGCTGTTTCCTGACTTAGGCTGGATAGATGGCTCTGAAGCAGTGAATAGTTTTTGTTCTCTCCTGTCTGTCTAAGCTTCTGTAAGCACTAAATATTGACAGATTTTGAAAGTACACATGCAAGGCAGCATTTGTTCTCTATTAACAATGTTGTTAGAAGAGTGCCTGTGCTGTGCTATTCCCACCACCCGGGATTTCATATTACTGACATGTAATTTACATAATTGAAGTATACAAAGAACCTAGATGCTGCAAGTGTATTGAATACCACAGGAACTGACATTTTGGACTGAAATAATGAAAACTGGCAGGCTTTCTACAAAGACCTACTAGGTATATTCCATGCCAATTCCAAGCTAATAACTGAAAGAGCTGCCCCCTTCCAAGAAGTGAAACTCTGAATTGATGTGACCCCTATTCTGTTCCATCAGTAACTACAGAGTATGCAGTGCTAGCATGTTTCTACTGCTCAGCTACAGCTACAGAGGCTTTTGCAACTTGCCTGAATGGGTGCTACACTTGATGCTTGCCTCCATCTCTCTTATACAGAGGTGTCAGATAACTTGTGGGATATAGGTCACCTGTGATAAAACCCATAAGCTGGGTGAAACAGCTACAAAGCAGCATGCTCATAAGCTCTTTTATGCACACCCTTCTGAGGAACTTTCCAGAGTTTGAAAACAAAACTAGACCTCGGAAGAGTATTAAAAATAAATGACTATAGAAGGGGAAAGACTAAGTGGTACAGGTAGGAAAGAATCAGAGGGATAATCTGAGATAAGACCTGAAATGAGACTGTATGACACTGTATGTCAACAAGTGGGAAAAGTATAAAGAATCTACTCTAGATAAGATCAGGAGTGGATTTACAGTGGCCAGAGAGCTAAAGGTCCTACACTGGCTAATGCTGCAGAAGTGTAGTACAACCTCCTACATGAAGGCTGCCACTCCCTTGTGTGTTTTATGAAAAGCAAAAAGCTCTAGATAAAACAGTGAGTAGCATTTCACTAGCACCGATCTCAAAACTCTACACTTTATGCACACATGGACACTTAAAAGCCACATATGCAGAAAAAACGTATTAGAAAATCAGCAACAAATGACAAAGATTTTCTCCAACAGCTTCCAAGCCTTTGCTTATATCTGATATCCCCTTAGTGTTCCCTTTACATGCTTAATGAAGTCATATTTCACCACAAAATTCAAAACATATAGATCATTACTATACTTCTGCAAGAAGTGGGCTCCAACATCGTAAGCAGTGTTAGAGAAAACCGTGGGGTGAAATGTAATTTCCAACCTATTAATCAAATTCTGAAAATACACAAACAAAAACTTCCCATCAGGCTCATCAGTTGTATCTCAACTGTTGGCTTCATCCAGTCTATACACCCAGAAGTTATCAGGAACTCCAAAATCTGATTAAGTTATGCCCTCAGGACACTGTACCACCAAAGTTCTTCTTCCACTACACAGATGACCATTTTAGCCTATTTCCTCCATTAAGAAGTCTTAATAGCATTCCCACCCCAGGCATGAAGCAAAGAAAAAAGTCCCCCCTAGTAATGCCCTGAGAGCACATCCATCTTGTGTAACTAATAGGGGATAGAATACCTTTGAGGATCAGGGCCGCAGCACATATTCATTTTCCTACACTGGATCAACTTACCATATCGTTTCCTCTATTTTGCAAGAGGGGAGCAATACATTTCACAATCATAATAACTTATCACTTTTTCAGAAAGTATCACATATGCTATTTCTAGCAAAAATTGATTTGACATGTGCAAACACCTGTTTGACTGCAGCATCCTCATGTAAGTTTTCAAAGGGAACCAGGACTTTTTCTACAAATCTATATCTATCTTTCTAGGTCAAGGACAATTTTTTTCTGTGCTGACAACCTGGTCTCTTTTGGTGCACTGACCTCTATTTCTTACACTTTGGTAGTTTCCTCAATATCACTATTCATTTGAGGAACACTGGAAAATATCTCTGACCTGTCTCAGAGTTTTCAATCCCTAAATGACCTTCATGTATCATTTTAATCATATTTCCCTGTAACACATTTCAGATGATCATCCTGGTGCCCTTAAACAATATGCATTGCAGTACTGAGAATTTCTCAGTCCTAAAAGGGACCAGGGCACATAAACTTCTGCCCAAGAGTTTCACTGATTTTCTAAAAGATCTTGCCCTAATCATACTATCAGGAAAACTCCATATTTTCTTGATATTAGAAAGGTTCTTGAGATTATTTGTCTTTAATCGGATTGACATATCCTTGGTTGTCTGTGTGCTTTCCTATAAATCTTTCTTACAAATGTTCAAGAGTATAACTGCAACCGCCAGACCTCTACTTCTGCTATTCAGTTTGCAAGTCATACATTTGCAGTTGGTCAGAAAAAATAATCCCTCTACACCTGGCAGCCATCTGCTCAATGCTTCCTGGAAACCACAATGAATTGCTTGCAGTCAGTTTCAGCTAATACAGGCCTCCAAAAAACCCATCCTAGAAATTGTTCATCACCATGAGCTAAGATAGGACATCCTTCTCAACTTGTATATACTGAGATTCAGCTTTTGCTGCAGCTATGATAAACAGCTCACTGGCCTTCAGTTTTGAGGACATTATATAGATAAATGCTCTGGTACCTGCTCTGGTAGCTTTGTGCTTAACATTAACTAATACCTGTCTCTTAAGACCTTGGTCTTTAGTTGTCATTTATTTCTCTAACTCTTCATGAGAATGTGCATCCTATCTCTCCTGGACATCTCTGGATGAATCTGATCTGAGGCTGTTGATTGGGACAGCCACACAAAGCCATCTGCCTACCAACCTGCAGCTCCCTCAGTTTGTTAGGGTAGGCGTATCATCGACAGCTGGAATCTTCTTCAGATCTGTCTGTACAATTTCCCAGTTACTGTCTACCCCACAGAATTTACATACTCCCTCGCTGTGGCAGGCATCCTTATTAGCTTCTCCAGCATCATCCCAAAATACAGTTTCTCAGGGGATGCCAAACAAAACACAAATTGGTGCTATTTTTTTCAAAGTGCCAAGGAGATAGTTGATGGCAAGAGTACATGCCAGAATTTTGCTGATCCCTTAATTATAGACAGATACTTGGAATTAGTCAATAACTGTTGTAAGGCAATGGAAATTTTTGCTCTTTACATATTGCTTTAATTGTGTGGGCCTTAGATACAGGTGTAGGGAACCATCTGCCTCTGTCAATTTTTTCCATTCCTGCGTGACTCCCAGAGCCTACTCAGCTCCCTTTTCATATCTGTTTTCTAAGGGAAAAGAAACTCTTCTCAAAGAAGGGGCAAGAGCTACACGCCTTTGCCAACCCTATTGATTTCCTTCTTCAAATCCACACTTATTTTTATTTCGTTTCCTTCCACTATATCTATCATCTTGATGCAACTAATAGCCTGACAAAGTGTCACTCAGCAATGATACTCTGAGAAATTTTATCCTTTCCTCACTATTATTTACCCAACAGGGATTGGTATCCCTATATTTTAAGTGCTGGCTGAGTGCATTAATTTCTTCTGTCTTTTCTTGTGTGTCTCAACTCAGTATAAAGCCCATGTAGTCAAAAGGAAGGTGTGGAACAGTTTTGAAGTGAAAAAATATGCTATGGAAACAATATAGAGTTCAGAGCTTGACAGTAAGATATGAGAGGTACATAACATGAAATGTATCATTTATATCTCCCAAATTATCCACAACAAGTGCAATGATTACAAGAGTTTCTAAAGAACTCCTAATTTATGGGCTGATTGCATAAAATTAGCAAAATTTTGGTTTCTGAGGTAATGAGAACACAGTCAAGTCATTAGCTGAGAGTGTCTTTTCCCATATTGCAGGGTTTGTACTTTGTTGGGCTGAATATGCCACTGGATCACTTTCTGAGAGGGTCAAGCAACTTGCCTTTGTAAGTGGTACCTTTAATGGAAGTCTTGGAAACCAAAGAACCTGCAGCCTGAAGGCATCTTTTAATGTGCTGCCATAATTATTCGTTGATACTCAACTGTCATAGTGATGAGGGGAAAATGGAACAGGACAGTGAGAGTTTTCCCTCTCCTGAGGTGTCATTCTAGTGGCAAAGCCCATTATAGGGTGATTGCAAACCCACCTCTCATCATCATACAAACAAATAAAAACCCATTATTCTTTTGCATGTCAAGGTTTAAGTCACAATGACAACTGGAATTTATTCTCAAAATTTTCAATACTTAAATCTCTTTTTGAGTTAAACAAATAAGAACAGCTTTTTCCCCAAAATTTTTGTGAAGTGTCTGATGTTTCTTTGTGTCTCTCTGTCAACCCAATGAAATCACATTATATCACAAAATCCAAAACTTAAGTAGATTTTCTAGACTATCCTCCAGGCAGCTTCACTGTTCATTTTTAATCCATGTAGAGTGCTTAAATACCACAGCGATAAGTGTTTTGTACAGGCACATAGATAGATTTTGACATTGGATCACAAAACAGGCAGTCTTCAAGGGCAGCAATCGTAGAATTTCTTAGAAACTGCCATCATTCTGGAAACAAGACATGATTGTCCATCATTGTAGCTGATAGAGAAAATAAAAACTTGTGGAATAAATATATTCTGTGACAGCACCTGTCATTGGTGAATTCTTTTGCCCGCCACATCAAAGATACTGGATGATTTATGGAAGACAGTGGATTTCTGCTGACAGTTTTCCATTATTTCCAAGCTGCTAATAGAGTACAGATACTGTTTTTCAGTTCTCTCTAGCCTGGCCAACACTTTAATTTAGTATTGATATTTAATTTGTTCCTTTATTAGCAATCTGGTGACCCTTCAATCCCACTTACTAAGAATTTAACAAATTATGTCTTTACTTATTAATGGGAGATGAAAAAGTAAATGTGAAATAAAGAAGGAAGTTCTATAATCAAAAACTTTTTTAAAATTTTAGAGCTAGTAAAGTTGCTCAGAGATGTAAGTACCTCCTGTTCCCTTTGTTTACAACCAGCAAGAAGATTTGAAGTAAACAATTTAAGGTGCCATAAATTTTATACTACGCACTGTATAAGCTCCACATTATGCCAAGGAAAAAGAAACACGTATTTAATCTCTGCAGAGAGAATTTAGCCACTGCTTACAACAAATGCTGTAGTGGAATGTCAAAAATAAAACTAGAGACAGCCAAATCAATTCTTAGACTTTCTTGAAAAAGAAAGGAAAGAAAGAAAGTAGATACAGAAATATCAATTTCTGTGTTAGCTTTTCCTGCTGGTCATGAATCTCAAGACCTGGAACTCGCACTAGAATTTCTAGAAAATGAATTTCTAACCCTGCTATCTTCCAAAAGAAAAAGTGAATAAAATGCGAGCCAACCCAGCAAAGTTCTTCTGACCATCTGTTTATCTATTTCCAAAAATAGCAAACATCTCTAATCTGAATGTTATGGTAACTACAAAAGTTAAACACAATGATTTAAATGCCCCCTTTACCAACTATTTCACTGCTGGGTTACTTTAGTGGAGTCAGCTTCTTTGTAGTCTCAAATAATCAGTTCAGAAATTGCACAGCAAAATCAATTACAATAGGAAAGATAATACATTAATTTTCTTTGTAATTTATTAAAATTCTATTTAAATGAAGCGGAAGCATAGTTTCTTCTCTGTCAAAACAGATTTTCACAGCATGAATGGACCAGGACTGAGTCCTAGACAACCTACAATTGCTGTACAGAAACACTGTTATTTCCGCTTTGGAAGGCTCATTTTTCCAGAATATCAGGCTTTTGGTTTGATAGCCATTTTATATGTTGGCAACTTCTGCTTAAAAGGGTTTTGATTTTCTTTTTCTTTATATCAAAGTCAACAAATTCAACTGACAGAATGAGAGAAATGCTTGTTGGAAGGGAACCCTGGAGATCACTTAATCTAATCTCCCACTCAAACCTAGATCAAGTAGCTGTGGATTTGCCCAGACAAGTCTTAAAAACCTCCAAGTATGGAGATATTGCAACAATCTCTGTACCTTATGTTATGAAATACTTCTCTCTCAGGGATGAAGATTTTCTTAACATTTCACCTGAGCTCTGCATCTTGTATCCACTCCTCAATGTGGTTTAACACCACTAGTAACTAAGTAGGACACTGCCCCTCGTCACTTCCAACTTGCAGTGGGGAGAAGAATTAGAAAGGAAAGATAAACCTCATGAGTTAAGATAAGAACTATTTAATAATAGAAAGACAACAAAATAAAATATTAAAACTAATAATAAAAAATGTAATTAAAATAAGCCGGGGGGAGACTGGGGAATTGAGGGTGAGAGAGAGAGAGAGAAATATTAACCCCAAGAGAAACAAGTGAATCACAATTCATCAGTTTACCAACCACTAACCAAAGTCCAGGCTGTTCCCTCCCAGATAACTCCCCAAAGTTTTTATACTAAGCATGACGTTTTCAGGAATGGAATATCCCTTTGGCTAGTTTGGGTCATCTGTCCTGGCTGTGTCCCCTCTCAGTTTCTCACACGCCTGCTCACTGGCAAGAGCATGGAAAGCTGACAAGTCCCTGATTTTGAGGAAGCAATACTCAACAATAACTAAATCATCAGTGTGTTATCATTATTCTCATACTAAATCCAAAGCATAGCACTGTAACAGCTACTAGGAAGAAAATTAACTCTATGTCAGCCAAAACCAGGATATCCTTGCTTTATCACTTGCCATTCTGGGAAGACCCCGTATCTGCTACTTTTGCTACTCAACAAGCAACTAACAGTTACTATTTCCTCGCTCTACTGCTTCTTTCCACCAGACTAAATCAACAGAATTCCCTCAACTTTTCCTCATCATCTATGCCTTCTTGGTTCCTAAACATCTCAGAGGCCCTCCCTGGCTTCTCAATGCTCCTGTAGAAGTAGGAAGTCTAAACTGGATATAATATCCTCACGCAGGCTCAGCATGGCTGCCCAGGGGAAAATGAGAGCATCCCCCGGTCTCTTAATCACACTTCTATTGGGCTACAGGAAGATAATTGTCTTAATTTTTCTGGCTCATACTCAGCTATCTGATTAATACCTTAATCCCCAGGTCCTTCCCTGATGGGCTGATACTCTAAGAGACAGTTCCTGACCTGCACTGACTATTCTACCACAAATGCAGAATTTTTCCTTGCCGAGCTTCATGGAATCACTGTAAGCCCAGTTCTCAAGTTTCTCAGGTCTCTCAGTGGAACTTCTGACATCTTAAAAGCACACATTCATGTGACCACTGCTCTTCAAGGCATTACTTTCCAATCAAAACTAGAAAATCTCTTTTTGCTCACTAGAAACCCAAACAGTAGAGCAGTACGAGGTGAGGACAGATTAGACCATTGGAGAAAGAATCACTCACAAAAAAAAAGAGGCAAGTTTAGACAAACACCAACTCGAGATGCACTCTCCTTATAAAAGGTGAAGCAATCAGGAGCAGAGCATTAAGAGCAATGCTTCCCTCCTCACTTAAATCACAGTATTTTCATGCTATTTTCATGCAGTTTGTGGAGGAGATGAAACTAGCTGATGTCACCTCAGTCTCCAGGGATGAACGTGGTGTGACATTACACCTTAACCCCTTTGCTCTTTCTATCAGCTCCTCTGTTAGAAAGGACTGTCACTTAAAAGATGAAATATATTTGCAAATTAATTAACTTTGGCCAGTGGCTGAAGAATTAGATTTCCACTAACAGAGATTCTGTCTGAGTGATGGATACACAGAACACTGGAGGAATAAAATACTAGTCCTCCTGGCCTCCCAAATCTGAATGCTCAGCAATCACACCACTTTTCCCTTCATCAGTCTTTTTTTTTTCCCTTACACTGTCAACCCTTCTCTTCTCAAAGCCACTGGAATTTGTTTTAGCAAATGAAGGTACATGTGTACTGAAAACAGTATTTGATCTCTGAAAACAACTCTTCAACTCATTAAACAGAGGCCCATTACGCAGAGAGCTGTGAAAGGCAAAGCAGAGTCGGTGGGGAGGAAATGGGATTAGCTGAGAATAAGACTAAATAAAACAGTTTGTGATTTCAGGACCTGAAGCAGAGACAAATATGCACAGAAATGTTCAAGGCACAAACTGTATATTATGTGGGCTGGAAGTTTCATTTTGTTCTATCTCATGTAAAACACAAGCTGTTTGTCAGGGGGACTGTATTTGCCCAGCTAGGGAGGTGTTAGAGAATACAGGCTTGCAAAAAACAATGTGGGAACAACAGGTGACTGTTCTGATGGTGCTAACAAATCTGAAAATAAATTATGGGTGTGATGCAGTGCTCACAGAGCAAGGGCTAGCATTTAATGCTAAAAAGAAACAGTGCTGCACAATTCAGACAATCTGAGCAGAAAGGTAGAGGGGGACTTGTGGCCTATTTCTTAGTCACTCATGCAATAAAGCTTCAGGTGTCAAACAATGCAAAGACAGGCCTTCATCATACTGCTTGTTTTTTATACCTCCTCTCCAGAGTGGGAAGCCTTAATGAGCTTATCTCTGCTGCACAACTCGTTAAAGCAGCAAAGCAGAGGCCCAGACAATTTAAGTTAGCAGCAATTCATTTAAAGCACACCTTACATATTAGTGATACTTCGAGGATATAACAGATTACAAATAAAATAAGCGTACTTGCCTCAAAGACCAAAATAAAATAAAGAAAAATCTGAATTTGTTCATCAAAGAGAGTGTTTGTTATTTAGTGGAACAAAATCCATCTTCAAAATCATCAAATGTTGGCCCAACAGCACATCTGATATTTGTAAAGGTTTCTTATGTCAGCTACAGAACTAATAAACTTTGAGACATTTTTGCAAGAGTCATGGTTGTCTGCCATAATATCCTTACAGACTTAAATAGCAATAATTACGCTTTTCCCTCTGTGAAATCTCTTCACGATTTGAAATGGTAACAATTATTTTTCTTTATTTCCTGTTCTATATTGTCAGTTGAAACCAAGAAATGTTATGAGATAGCTACTGTGTTCTACTTCAGAGCTACATAATGAAACCTCTTTCATCTAATACCTTTTCTTTCTTATTTAGTTGATGATATTTATGGGTTATTCTTTTTACATTTAGAAAGGTCATTAAAAAAGAAGTTGAGTAGACAGCAATTGACAAATAATAATGCTGCATTGGAAGTGGGGTGGACAAAAAAATATTCAATATTCAGCACAATGTAATGAGTGAAGAAGCACAGTGCAGTGGGTAAGGCTGACCTCAGAGATCCAGAGCAAATTATAGCTAGGAGATTCTATTCCTGGGATATGAAAATTATAAAGATGAACTTCATCAAAAGTAGTCACAGTTGGCCTCCCTTTGTCCATCCTTCATCGCTTCTGGCAACAACCACCTGGGGGGAAGGGGTGAGTGCCACAGTGCCACATGCTCTTCAGCAATCTTTGGCAATTTAAATAGCTGTGAAATTTTTCATTGCAGGCCACCAGATGTGCTCTGGGGCAAGACCCCTTTATCAGGGACAGGCAATACAGTGTGCTGTATAAATGACGTAAGCTCCAGCTAAAGCTTATTCCCAGGCATCTCACAAGCACATACACAAACACAGGCTTTTTCTTCCTGTCAGCTGAAAACAAGATGCATCAGCATTGAAGTCTAGCACAGGAAGAAAAGGCATAAAAGAACAGAGGCATTTTCTGCTGGTCATTGGTGCTAGGAGAGTAAAAATCTTGATGTTCAAGTGCTTACAGAGGCAAATCTTCACCTGCTTCCAAACATTTTTTAACACAATTTAGGAACTATATTTACCTAACATGAACTAGAAGCTGCTACACCCTGTACTTTAGTAACAATACCGCTGGCATGATTTATCTGATTTTATTGTTTGTAGAAATATTCTCCTACATTTCTCCACAGTAGCAGAGGCCATGCAGTAAGACTAACAGAAATGAGTCTCTTCACCTAAAAAGTGGCAAAAACCTACAGAGAAACATGAGATCCAGTGCTAGGGCAGTGACAGAAGCACAGAAAGAAGAAGAGATTTAGCAGGCCTTTTCTGTAAAAATATGTCAGTGGATGTGTTAAGAAACAGACACAATTATACTTTCTAGAGTAATGTCAGGCAATAACAATTTCCATGGTGACAGACTAAGCCATCACTTGCAGAGGTTTTTTGCAGCAGGAGGGGAGGGAGAGGTGATAGTCTGATAAGCTGTCAATAGTAGTTCATTACATATTTTTGACCATCAGCCCCTTGTAGGGAGGGAAAAACAGGCACCCAGCCAGGGCAGGTATATAATCTGATTGATGCTTCACATAAGTGGCTTTCAAAAACTTGACTGAGCATGAAATCTCATCATTAAAGTTTATGTCCTGAGTGAGTGGGGAAAAGAGAAAAAGAAGGAAAGAGACCAAACCAAGGGGAACTAAAGCTGACAGAACAACGGCAAATTTACAGCTAAACATCTACTTAAGCATGATTTTTAAAGCTAATCACCCAACACCAAAACAGGCTTCTGCCTCTGAAGGAAGTTAAAAATGAGACTCACCCTCTCTCCCTGTGCAGAGACATAAAAGAAACCAAGACCAGTAAAATCAAAACTCATGGTAATCCTGGTATGCAAGTATGTGCTCTGCCTATTTTACCAAAGTGTTAAAGCACTGTAGAATAATCAGGCACAAATAATCTAGGCTATTTATATAAATTTCTTACATGTTTAACCCTCTGCTTTTCTCTGGTTATTCAGGAATAAATAAATTGTTTGAGTAGCATATTGAACTCTACAATTTCCTTCTTTCTATCTGCTTAATATGAAGTGAGTCAGAACAGCAAGGAATCACAGATACGACTACACTTCATCCATAAAATCTTTCCTGCCAGAAACAGGAGTTGTTAAAGTTTACAGAGTAAAAAGATGTATTAAGATCACAAAATATTCTTACATAGAGAAGTCTCAAAGGACTGGAAAAGACTAGAATATTTCAGCAATATTCATTCTGATTTGAAAACAAATTGGTCTGCCTTGCTTTGCTCCCCCTTTTGTGTTCTTTTTGTGCAATTATTTTAACTAATGAGTTTACTGACAGAAGTGTTCAAAGAAATAGCAATTTTTAGTGGCCATTAGAGATTATTTGTGAAGAAATTTTTAATCATAAGCATTCACTGTGTAAATGTGCTTCAAATCCTAGGCTCATCCCATCAGGGACTAGCACTGCCCTAGGTAACCAATATGTACAACCACAGCTAACCAATCATCTCTGATTTCAAATATTCTCAGAAAGCAGATCATGGACAATCGGCAACATAAAAAAATATTCATAGATATTATTTGACAAAGGATTGTCAATACTGAATAATTGAAGAAGATTCCACGTTGTTCATAGACAATTCCCAGAGAGAAAGAAAAGTGAAGGTTGTTTTATAAGTTCATGATAGATTCTTCCACTAGGGCTGCTGAAAACACCCTGGTGAAAAACTCAGCCCCTCATATTCCTTCTGAAACATGAACGTTTGAATGGCCACATTTCAGGGGGGTGGCACTGGTTTTTGGGTGCTCTATTTGCAACTAGACAAGTAAATGAGGATCTGTTAAGGACACAGGTAGAAGTAATGGCATTGCTATTTGTGCAAACAGTCTGTGACACCATGCAACTCCTCAGTGATGCAGAGTCATTTCTGCTGATGTTTGGCTTTAGGAACTAGTTTGACAGAGACTGGCAAGATTATTCTATGTGCTTACTTCCCAATCTTCTGCCCCTGTGTTACTTAACTTTCCACAAAGGCAGAAAAAAATATTCGGTTGCCCCACTCACTGTTAGTAAGCACTCACTGCTGAAAAGAAACCTGGTTGCTAGTCCTCCTGAACAGTACAGCACTATTGTGCTTTTCTTTTTATTTATAAATAATTGAAAAATAATCTGTCCAGGTAATACAGAAAGGCAGATTATATACTAAGATGTGATTCTAAGTCCTCTACTGTTTGTCAATAATGCTATACCAAATCAAATAAGGGTGACAAAAGTTGCCATTTAATGTTTATTGTCATGTTACTTCCTTGAAAACATATCACCCCTAGTATCCCACCACAACTGTATCCAAATCTCTGAGTGTCACCTGTCCAGTACTGGCATCTGTGCCTGAAGACTTGACTGATCAAGACTCATGAACACAGCACTCAAAAAATTACAAAGTTTAAGAAATAGGACATTAGAACATAGAAGAAAGAAGAAGAAAAAAAAAAAAAAAAAGGGGTGAAAAGGGGAAGAAAACAAGAAAAAAAGAACACAAAAATTAGTTGATTAGTCTAGGAAAACCTGAGGTATGACACGATAACAGTTTCTCATTATGCAAAATGCAGTGAAGACAACTGTGATCAATTGTTCTCCATGTCTGCTGAGGATAGAACAGGACATAATTAATTTAATTTGCAACTGAACAGAATAAGATTAGATGTTCAAAAGAAATTTCTATCTGTAAGAGCAAGAACTAGAACTTCACTACCTCAGGCAGTTATAGAACCTCTCTACCAGATGTTTTTTCTTAGAAGAACAGATCTGATGAAGATCTGTAAGAATGGCAAAAGCAACTTGATCATTTCCTGAGCTGCAGGATGGACTAGAGAGCTTTCCAAGAGCCAAATACTCTCTTGATCTCTTAAAAGCTCTGCTCTCATGAAAACCTTAACCTGCCTCACAGGAGACCCTCTGAAGTACCCAAAACTACATCTCCCCATAAGAACAAGGAGGGATCCACAGTGTGTAGATAGCTTGGTGCTGTCACAACCCAGATCACTTCTGTCTGCTTTGTGTTACTGTAAGAGTACAGTTTTCAGATATAATGCAAAGGGTCACCTCGATATCTAAAAAAGCTGCCTGCCATAGAATTTGAAGATGAATTAGATTTAGCTACAGGATGCTTTAAATGTAAATTTTGCATGACTGGAAATAAAAGGATATTTTATAGAAGCACCCATTCCTACTCCTTCCTCACCAAATCAATGAACAGAAGTACTGTAGAATCCAGGAAGAAATAAGATTTAGAAGCTGACAGACACAAGAGACTGCAGGCTTCTGTAGCTACCATTCAGAGTTTTACCATGCCTGCCTGCAGGAGACTGCTCCTCTGCAGAGCCATTTGCCAACACACTGCTTCTGGGGAAGATTTTTCTCCAGACTTTTAAAAACCCTCCTTCCCTCTCTTTGAACACAGAGCATCTCAATTTGCCAAGGAAACATCCTATACTACTTTTCTAGCAATGACAACACAGCTTTTAAATATTTTCCCTTTTGCAATTCTGGCTAATTCAATGCTCTCAAGTCTAGAAGAGTTACCAGAGCTGCAAATTCTTGCGTTTTGCCCCTCTCATGCCCTGCTATTTTTGAATCCACTTACAGACCCATAAAGAAAAGCACCAAGTCTACCTGTCTTGCATCCTGAATATCCTCTGTTCCTCCAAGATACAGTCAATTTTTTTAAGCATTCTAGATAATATAGCCCATGAGGATTTACTCATGTTTGCAACTTTTCTTCATTTTGCTCATATCTCAACCTCTTCTTAGTTATGCGCAGGTTTGTGATTAATGTTTCAGATTTTAGGGATGACAGATTCAAGTCCACAGCGTTTGTTAAGGTAAAATAATGCACAATAAACAAAAACCATGACAATGAAATGTCTATATTGAACAAAAGAGCAAGTTTTTCCAGGCCTGGAATTCTATGCTATGATTTAATCCTATATATATAATATATATATAATATATATATATATAACATGTTCTATATATAAAATTATTATATATTACATCTATATTTTATATAGACAATATATTATTCCTTCTTACAATCATCTATTCCTCTAGTTCTTGCTCATAATACTATAAATGCAAGCAAAGAGGTGTCAATGCTTTGCCTTTCATAGGATCTTCCCTGAAAATTTCCAGCCTTATATGTGAAGTCCTGATTTACAGAGATTGTTAATAGCAGTATCTCCCAGCCTATGAGGACTTGCAGATGAGCACTGTACTTCTGATCAACTCAGTTTTGCCTTGGATCAGGGGTGTTCTGCCTCCACACGAAATGCTTGCTCTTGCTGAATTCCCACTGATGAGAGCCCCTGCCTTGTTTCTCCACAATTCAGATGTTGCTTCTGTAAAACTGGAAGTAGACACACACAGAAATAACTCACTTATTTGTCTCTGCCTCCCCTGTTGCACCCTCTGTCACCCTACTACCAGTTCCAAGTGGTGTATCAATCAAAAAAATCCATAAGAGGCAAGTGGGGAAAAAAAAAAAAGGCTAAAGAGATAGATCACCTCCACAAATCCAATTATTGTCTTCCTCAGGTTTTTAACTTTATTTTTTAATTTTCAGAGCTAGTTCAAGTCAGTTAGTTTTTATTTATCATATAAGCAAGAAGCTCATTAGATAACTCTACCATTCCAGTCATTCATATACAATGCAGCTGACAGTTGGAAATCTACAACTCTTAACAGGGCTAAGTATTTTACCCTGACATTGTTACTTATGTTTGTTGAAACCAATACTGCACTGTACTGTATGAAACCCAAGCCTGGATACCATGACCTTGTCTGCTATGTCTCCCACCTGCATCAATATCAAGTTAAATTGTACTAGTGGCAATTTTCTTCTAAAAGTTGACAGTGCTATAGACCATCCTTCAGAGTGTTTCTGGGTCTAATAGGTAAAACGTTATTCTCCCTGCAATAATTATGGGTTCTACAGTACTTTTAGGAAAATTGCTGTGGACAATACATAAACACTTCAATGATGTGATCACTTGATGACTGGTGCAATGACTTTTGGGTGAAAAGGGTCAATGCCACAGTAGTTACGGAACGGCTGATAAAATTTGAATGATTTTCTAGCAATCTCATACAGTACTGTAATGCTATAGGAAATGGGATGGAAATAACATGCCTAAAATAACTTTCATAACTAATTAATTGTGTTGCAGAACCAAAAGTCAGAAGCAGTTCTTCTCTGTGGCTGTGTTACTGTCCACATCTACAGACAAGCTGCAGTGTGGGGGAGAGAGAGGAGGAAGGAGATAATGATTGATGTGTAAGATCTTGGGAAAGTTTCAGTGATATTAATACTTGATAAGTACAGCACTTCTGCTTCTAAGCATGTCTGACAGGTATTCTGCAGCCAACTCAGAATTTACCGGAATATTCCTACCAGCAACATTCCAAAAGTCTTTAAATGGTCTCAAGCTGAGCATTTAGGGAAAAAAAATTACACTTTATAGGTGAAGAAGTGGGACATGCAAGTAACACATAGGGAACCTCAGTGGCTAGACTAGGACTGGGCTGAGCATGCCCCTGGTGTCAACCCCAGTGCAAGCTTGTTGACCCATCCTGAACCCAGGAGAGATAGGATTTACTGAACTCCTTTTGCTTTAATTTATTTCTATTTACTTTACACACAGCAGAAAGAGAAATGGAAAGAAGAAACTGCAAGTAAACTAGAATAAATAATCTCTCCAGTTACTTCCCCTTGATTATTATGCAACATCATTCATACCCTCTGGGGAATGAAAAGAAATCAAGAATTTTCTCAAGAGCGGTGATCACAATTTCCATTGTTGACTGTGGTCCCCAGACTATGTATTTTTGCTTATTTTGCATACCCATCAGTGATCATACTAATACTAAATGTCTCACTGTGCTGTTTATATTCAAAGGGAAGGTTCTGCCACTCACAGAACATCTGGTCCCTTGCACTTTAAACAGGTACCTGAAATTCATGTTGATTTATAGATTCAGGCCTCATTTACTTGAGGTGTAAGGAAGGAAGATGAAAATATATTTTTGCAAGCTAACATTAAAAAAGACTACTTTTACTACCATCTCATCCTGCTTTACAGACGTATAATTTCAATTATTTGAGTGGAGCTTTTCCAGATGGTCCGTGAGAGTACATGTATGAGTGCACATGTAAGAGGCAGAATACACACAAATGATCAGCCCTTAGACCTTTCCAACTGCAGTTAATGCTGTACAAAATGGTCCACTCAGGTATCATGTTTGGTGTCTTCTATAGGTAAGCAAACATTTCCTGCAGTGCTGCCTTCATCACCTTTCCATGAAGCAAAACTCCCTTAACTGTCAGGTCCTCTTACTTTAGGCACAATCCTCTCTTGATGAAAACAGATAAGCCCTAGGGTTTCTGGATAGCGTAAGGGTTAGTAATTACATTGACCTCTCCTTTAGCATCTCATCCTTTGTAACTGAGAGGGAGGTGTAGCTTCAACAAAACACAGAATTGCATGATCACCATGGAAATGAAGGATGAGTACCTCTTGTAATGAGGACAAATGACTGGTAAGAGGGTTCTGTCCCCTCTCCCCTTTATTGTTTTGCATTAAATATCTAAAACTTTGGGATCTGAAACAAGTCAGGAATATTAAATATTCCACATGTAATAGCAACAGCTCAGAGCAGTTACATGAAGAACAGCTCACATTCCCTCACAAAAGGCATTCACAGGTACTTCCAAAATATCATCCTGGCTCAAAAAGGTATGGGATACTTCTGGTTTCCAGGGCAGTCCAACGCTGGGAGAGCAGAGAGAACTGCAGAGCAGCAGTGCTTTTTTATATATTGAGCTGCTTCTGTTCCAAATAGAATTTTGTTCCAGTACAGTGCAGCATAAGGTGTAAGCAGGTGCTCGCAACCCACACATTGGTAGGAGATCTCATGTGGGAGTAGGCTCCACTGTCATGATATTTCACTGGAAATTTTTATCTAATAAATACTATTGGGAAATTGGAATGTCACTATGGCTTGTCTGGGTTTTGTGCCGTGATGGTTCATACATTTCCTCCCCTTCTCCCACCCCATAATGGAAATTTTCCACTTCTTCCTCACCAGAACTCATAGAAATGTTCAGTGTGCAGACAGATCATCTTACTTTCTGACAACTGAAGCTGTGTTCTTCTACAGATAATGTCTAGTCTTGAATCCTGTCTGCAGGAAAGAATCCTACAACTCAGCTTCCCTGAGATATCAACTGACTTCAATCTAACTTACCTGGACACTTGGCCTCGGAGAATTTGCTTGGTACTTTCTCATCAAGATGTGCAGATCCGCCTGTGCACTGAAAACTCTTCTATTTCCCTACGTTGGTTTCACCCTCCCAGTGTGGCTCTCAACTACATCAATCTGGGGTACCAGAGCAGCACCAAGAATACTAACTTGTCAGGTTGCTTGGGATGATGAATACATGCTACTGAGAGTTAAGGAATAAATACCTCCAACTTGATGTTGGGACATATAAAATGCTATGCAAGCAATTTAAAATCTATCACAGAACTGGTGTTATGGTATAACAGTAAGTAGCAGGTGCATACAGAACACAAGGCACAGTGCCATAGATACTGGCCTGTTCTTCATAGATATATTTATTACCTGAAGACACAAACAACTCCTAAGGTGACATGAGGCCTTTGGTGGATATGTGTGAGTTACTTCATTTTGATGCTTCAATGCTTCCAGAAGAATGAGGATATCTTGTTTTCATCACACAACATGATTGCTAATTTACTGATACTTATTTTTTGCCTCTAAAATGTCTGACACATCTGCAGAGATGGAAGGCAGGTTTTATTTCTTTGGAAACATATGCCTCTGCACTTGTACTGAACTATAAGCTCTAGTAACTGGTAATGCTACACAGCTTGGATGCTCAGCTCAGCAGCTTCTGTATGCACACAAAGCCATGTAATTACAATATATTCCATAGATGTTTCAGACATGCAGAACTTGCATGACATAACTTGCAAGGAAACGAATACATTTAAGTCATTGCAGCAAAAATATTATTCCACAAATTTGTGCATTTTGTACAGGATAACTTGTCTATTCACTTCCAGCATTTGCCAGCTAGTGAATTTCCTGCCCACAGTCTTTATATATATAAATATACATACATGCATATATATGTGTGTATATATATATATGAAGTTTATAATTCATTATGAACCACACAATGTCCCTTGCAAAGAACAGGGTCACATGCCAATCTAGGACTGCAAACACACCAAGCAGGTGTAACCACACACTTAGTGAACTGATGGAAAACACTCTATTAGTTAAATATTATTCAAAACCCAGAAATGTCTTTATGGATGTTAGTCAGCAAGTAACTCTGAATGACAACCAATTCTGAGGAAATCTTAAACTTGTCAAATCAATTCTCTTCTCCCAGTGTTTCACAAATGGAACAAGCAACAATGACTGACACAGAGAGGTGGTCCACTATCTCTTTTCAAAAGGCAGATACCCACAAGGCTTCCCAGCCTTCTGAAATTAAGTAATAACAGCAAAATCATATTTTGGAGCATATAGAAGGTTCACTGAAAGCTATCAGCTTGAATAGGCTTAAAACACAGCTACTGATTAACTTTCAAACTGTCAGGAATCTACAACAGAGAGGTATTTTCTTTGGCATGTGTCTGAATCATCAGTATGGGAACAGCTTTTGCTGAACCACTGCTTAAACTGATTTAAATGTAATAGCATGGTATAGTGGTAGAAGGAGGAGCACAATAATCTAAATAACAACTCCTGGAAGAGTAGCAGGGGCTTTGCCATACTTCATACAGCCATATTCTCCAAGTGGAAAGGAGAAAACAATCAACAAGAGAAGGACAACTTCATCCCAGTCCTGTGAACTGTTTGCTGCTGATAACTTTATAATACCCTTCATCCACCCTCTGGGGCCTGCCTGCGCTGCTCTTAAGACATATGGACGGAGCTGTGCCAGGGTCCCAGAGGGTTTCAACAAGAAAGCAAACTTATTACACCTTTATGTAGGAAGACTGCTCAAGCTCACATACTCGAGGCAATTACTCTAGGCAAATTCTTATCAACCTGCAAAAAACCGCCACAATTATTAAAGCATTTGTGCCATCAGCTGCTTCTCATTTCACTGATGCTCCAGTGCCAGTTGTGCCTGTGTTCAGACATGAGTGATGGAGGATCTAGTGTGATCCAGACAGCAAGGTCTGAGTAAAACTCTTTTTCCTAAACTTTCTATTTGGGAGCCCCCTATGGCCTCTCCACTGATTCCTCCACAGTTACCTTTCCAGCAACACCAGAAGGATGGAATGCACCAAGGTGAACAGATCCAGGTACTCCAGAAATTACTAATCCATGCAATTTGGTTTTTCCTGCTCTAACTGGCTGCATCTACTTCTGCCATATGAGAACAACTGGATTTACTACAGATGTCTACATGTTACTGTATCTTTCTTTTACCTTGTGGTAAAATACCCACTTTCTGTGGAAAGAGTCAGCAGTAACACTGCAGTATGCACTTACACTGGCAATCATCACAGGGTTTGAACATGAATTTTTAGTAAGCTTAGGACTGAGTCACAAAGCACTACAGTTTCACTAGTATCCTCAGCTATCCATATGAGAGCTTAGGCAGAGTGTGAAAAGCAGCTTGACAACTGGAGAAACTGATGCACAGGTCTCTTAATGTTACAGTCCCTTGGTTCATCAACCACCACACAACTCTGAAGTCTGTAACAATGCCTCCAAGGCGCCTAAAGGACCCACAAAAAAGAAAGAGTAGAGATGGCAGCAAGTCCAAACCCACCTGTCACTTAGCCCCACTCAGCATACTCGGGGCGTGGATGCCTTTTGGCTTGGATCACTTTTCTTCAGAAGGACAATACATACTTCTCTAATGCACACCCCTTTTTCCACATGTAGCAGTGAAAACTGAAGTGGATCACACCTCAGCCCTTTTCTCTCTGACGGTGTTTGTCTGTGAATTGTTTTAATATGCACTAATCAGCTGCTCTCTTTGCAATTCATTTTCCTGCTTGCCCCCAGCACTCCCCCACTGTTTGGACACTTTGATGCACTAGTGTCTATGAACAGCTTGCCAGCAGCACCCACACAAGACAAAACATTTCAAGACCTCAAAAGACTGACCTAGAGACATTTTTTTTCTTAAAATTGACATTTTAACAAAGCATCACAAGAGTCCTGCTTGGTGTGCTTTATTTCCAGCTCCTCACAGCTCCTGGATTTAAAGGGACAAGGGAGCATTTAAGGCATCCCTTACAGGCTAATCCCATGATTTACATTTTCTGGCTGTTATTTGCTAGCTCAGGTTGAGATGCTTCCATTCTTTCAGTCCTCCTCTCTGGACTTCATTAAGCTGTGGAAGTTATAAATAACCAGACTGCAGGATCAATCTCATTAAAAATTAAAGTCCGTTATAAAAAATCTGGACAATTCATATTATTGCACAAAAATCCACTAAATGTTTTTCTTTTTTAATGAGAAAATATGCAAAATATGCAGATTAAGCCACTTGAGAGTCTTCTTTTTCTGCATCTTTGATTTTAATTTTCAAAACTAAAAAAAAAAAAACAAAAAAAAAAAACCTAAAAAAAAAAAAAAAAGAAAAAAAAGGTTTGAAGCCAGGAAACTTCATTACTGCCACAAAAATGCTTTTTATTCCCTTGTAAAAAGAGATGGCCTCAGAATTATTTCTCCTCCAATCTCTTCATCACAGGAATAATAATCTTTTCTTGGATTTAAACATTACTTTGTAGCATTTTCAACCTACACAGTTCTCAGTTGTGCTACTGCATGAAGTCTCATAACAAGAGAAAAAACAGCTTGCTACAGTGAAACAAATTAATCTACTTCTCCAACCCTATTTGAGTACTTTAACAAAAACTGTACTGACAGAACCGATTTAGAAAAACCATAAGATTTCATTTCCCATAATGATCTTAGGGGACTAAGTACGATAATCTAGGATTTATGTTTTGAAGCAACTCTATTGAATCTCCATTCATGTGGCAAATTACTGTCAATACAAAAAAAAAAAAAAAAAAAAAAAAAAAAAAAATCAACAAAAAACCCCATCCCCTAAAAATAATCTGTATTAATAATGTTAACATTTTTCCTAATTTTCCCTCTGAATTTTTAAATCTGTGCATAACATTTCTAGAAATTTTCCTGCAACCAGGACAGCAGAAAATTGTTTCCTATTTCGCATATATTAAAAAAAAAAAAAAAAACCAGAAGTTCTCACAACTACATTTCAGCTGTTGGGGTCTTTCAGGGCAGAAGGATGCTCACAAGGCTCATCATAAATTCATGTGTTGACACACAAGAGACAGCACGCTGCTTGGCAGACATCATTTCCCAGGAAAATGGGGAACCATATCTGACACCCCTGGAGATGCTTCCGAGACATCCCTTAGGGTAGAAAACCGCCTCTAAGGGGGTGGTGAAAATATAGGAATCTATAGGACACTACATTTTTCTTGTTAAGCTATTTTTCACCCACTAGGTCAGAGCCAATGTAAAAGGAGCAGCAGTTACAATGCCAGAGAACAGCAGGACCTCATTTTGCCAGAAGCAAAAAACAATTCAGCAAGGAAGAAAATGAACCCCTCTCTTCCATGTTCCTCTGGGCTTCCTCACAACTTCTCCACTTAGTGAAACCAGGCTCCCAGGCATAGAAATACCAATATAATCTCAGTCCCTTAAATATAAAGACCATCTTCCCAAGTGTCAGGGGAGAAAGTGTATTCCAGTCCAGCCATTTCAAGAGCTGATGATAATTCTTGTTCCCAGCCCATTTGTAATGATGCCTCATTTTCTTCCAATGGCACATAACTTCTCTATTATCTACTGGCATTACAGCTGTTGATTTCTTGTTTTCTCTGATGGGACTGTGCAGGGATTTTTTAAATCCAGCACCCAACAAAAATTTCAGGGGAGACTGCCATAAAAAAGGCCATAGACTATTCTTAAATTGCTTCTTCTAAGTCCTACCTAGTGTTTTTTAAATTGCCATCAGTAAAGTATTAATGGTAATAGCAATAGAAGTGATATCTACAATTGGCCCTCTTGGACAAGCTATATGTAACACATTCCCCATAATAAGGAGCTCTGCTTTGAGCCAAGGCATCAGCCTTAATAAGCTATCCTACTCCTACTGGTGCTGCTAAGAGGTTGTTCGGACAGTTCATTAAACACCATTTTTTCTGCAGTTGAAAACCTAGCAGCACTAAGTATGTTTGCTGTGAAAATGGCAGGCTCAGCAGCACATCTGGGGAAAGATTGTTGGAGAAAGGATTTAATTTCATTAGAATTGGTGGGGTTTTTCTTGTTTTATCAGATTATCATTTTTAATAGTGCATCTAGTTGGATAAGGCAGATCCCCCCTCTTGTCTGAGCAGCCTACAAAAGTACTTATGATACAGTGCTACTGAAACTACAGTTGCTTCCACAGCAGCAACCTGTTAGGAGGGAAAGCACAGAGCAGTTTGGCTGAAGAGAGAAAAAGGAAGCTACAGGCAATGTAGCAGAATCTACCACTATTGCTACATGGATTCCAATAGTCTGATTATTTCTCTGCCCATGCTGTGTAGATGGCTTTCAGGTCTTTTCAGAATGAACAGCCTCAATCTGTACTGCAGGAGCCTGACAGCAGGCAGCTGGAACAGGGTGATGATACCTGTGCTAGATGGGACTGAAGCAGATGCCCTGCAGAGAACATTTTAGTCTGCCTGAAAATGGCCCATGAACGATCTCTGAACTGCACATGGCTGGATTGAAATTTCAGAAGAGTGAACATGCCCCTAGGCAGACACACTGGGCAGAAAACAGGTAGGAAGAGGGTAAATGGCAGGAACAGAAAGGAAACAGGAGACCAGGCATCTCTGATCGGGGCTTACACATGTCACTCCCCAACAGTGATTCTAAACAGAAAACACGGACCACTGTATCATCCTCTCCAAAAAACATTAACCCTTCAGAAAGAAAGAACAAGAGAGCTAGATGATTCAGTAATTCTCACAATGTTTCAGGCTCTAAAGAGAAGCAGATGCTATTTCCTCTCTCTCCTTGCTCATCTCCTTCCCTTTCAAAAACAAGGAGCCCTGCAAAATCATTCTCTCCACGCAGAACAAATAGTTCATTAGTGTTTGCCTTTATGAGAGTGGGCGAATAGATTTTGTACCTTGTCGGATCAATGTTCGTGCCAATTTTTCAAGGCTGCCTTGCTGAAGCAGATGCAATAACATTTTATTATATAACACAGAATCCAAAGAGATACTCAGCATACACCGAATTAGCATAGGCACAAATCCCCTGGCTGGTTGCACTGAAAGCTGCACTATCTCTGCCACAGCCCTTGCAATCTCCATAGTCAAGAAACGAATAAGGGATGAGAGAAGAGGAGAGAGCAGCCAAAGATGTAAATATATTATGTCCGGCTTGGATCCTGACAACTTTAGTTTCCTTTGATTTAGCTTCCTCACTCACAAAGAGAGAATAGAAACATCAGAAACAGCTCCTGGACTTCCCTGGTAGTTCGCAAACATGTACAACTCCTTAAGAGGGGAATGCTAGGGTAACGGATGGGACTGCCTTGGTACAAGCTTTAAATAATCGACATATTGTGACTGTACAGACAGACTCTAAAATGAGTGCAGTGGGAAATGGATGGCCAGATTAAAGAAGAGAAAAAAGAGATGTGAAAAGGAGCAGATGAGAGGGAGGGGAAGTAATGGGAAAACGAAAGCAAAAGTTTTGCAACATTGGCTGCACCAGCTCTTTGGCAGGGGCTCTGTGAACCCCGATGTGCTGCTCAGCCTGGCCATTTCCAAAGATGGATTAGCAAATTAATGTAAGCAGAGCATAAAGTTGCTGACTGTGGTGGTGTTGAGTCACCTTGGGCCTCATCAGCATTGCTAAACATTGCCCGTAACCTTTCCATTATCACTGAGGGTCTGCACAGCACCAGGACCCAACTGCTCCAATAATTTCAATTACTTTCCCTGACAAATTTTATGTTTCATGTATTTTACTGGCCTGATAATTATGATTTCTCTCATTTCTCGCTATCGAGCTTAATGGGTTCCAGCACGAGTGTACGGTTTCAGAAATGAAGTTCCACTTGAATTCACAAGTTATTATCTACTTTCACTAATGGAATTGGAAAAAAGAGAAAGAGTGGGAAAGAGATAAAGGATGAGTAGAGAAGGGAAAGCACAGAGGAAGAGACAGATGCATGCACAAAAAACCCAAAAAAACCCCAAACTAAAGAAAAACATACAGACGAAGGAAAGGAAAAAAAAAAAAAAAAAAAAGGAGAGAAAGAATAGAAACTAAGTTAAGACAAAGATGAAGCACAAGGAGGACAAAACCCAAAAAGACAAAAAGAATGCATGGGAGAATGAGATAAAGACTGAGACAGAGAGAGACAGACACAGAAAAATGGGTACACAAACAAATGAGAAAGGGCTGTGTAAGGATCAGCACAAATGAGAGTGGAAAACCCATCAAGATTAAGAGCATTAAAAATGCTTTATTGTATCATGACTAAAGACTTGATAGGTTATCTCAAACCTTAGGCAGGCAGCAGAGATCTCAGCTCTGCACCTTCTCCTATGGACCGCAGAGCAAATTATTAATATCCCAAAAATAATCCTGCTGGCAGAAGTAGATGTCCCAATTAAAGTGAGTTGGAAATTAATATTTGAAAAAGTGTTAAAGATCCAGAAAATTTTTAAAAAGGGAAAAAAAAAGGGTGTGAAATGTGCTTCTTATTCTATTGTGGACCTGTCCTTCAAGAAAATTTAATCAAATTTGTTGTCTCTGCTGACCAAAGTTGTCACTGCTTTTCCTTTTGATCATCCCTGGAGTGCCATAAGAGATATAAAGAGTGTGCTGGAGCTACCATTATTTGCACATAACCATCATCAGAGATGTTTAAAAAATTGAATGAAAAAGTTAAAGTAGCAATTAAATACTAATTCCAGGCATGGTCTTTCAGCAGTAACTGGTGTCTTTTTTCCATCAATGCCTCTGTAAACATCTACCTATATTCAAATTCCCACATTAACTCCCTCCCTAGCAGTACACAGACACTCAGTATGAAAACATTGCCTTAATATCAGTGAAGAGAGAATTTACAGCAGTGATGTTAGACAGGTGAGAGGAGAATTTTTCCTTCCAACTTCTGTTGTCTAAAGTGGCCAGTATATCTACCAGGAAGACTTCAGAAGCTGAAAGCCAAAGACAGATTTTCTGTAAGCTGGAGGAAGTTGCTAAAAGAAAAAAAATATCCCTTAATATTGCTATTTTGACAACAAAGCATGTTTTAAAATTAATGACCTACTTTACCAGAGATGTTTACGGAGACACTGTTTGACTCTCCTGCCCAAGCCCAAAGGCACAGGGACACAAAAAAGCTGGATTGGGATGCAGTGCCCACGCAGGATGCAGACCATCTGCAACAGGGTTAATGTCATTGGAGCACTGAGAAGAAGAGTAGACATCCAGGATGCCATAGTCTACTGTCTCTGTCATGGTTCACTGGAGGAAAGGTGCTGCTTTGAAAATTGTTTATGAGCAAGTCTTGAATGTCATGAGCTTATACATGGCCTTGAGTAGGACAGAAAAGTGAATTTAACAAGCAGAGCTATAACAGGTAATAGATATTTTAGTCTAAAGATTTCTTTTTTCCAGATCTTCAGGCAGGTATGCGAGTTAATAATCAAAACCAGAAAATCAATGCTCAAAGTTTTTCCTAAGCAAACATTATAAAAATCCACTTTAGGTCACTCTTCTTTTTTTCCCCAAGATTAACTCATTCAATAAATTTCTCAAGATAAAAAGCACTCTAAACAAGAACAATCATTAAAACTGTATCCAAAGATATCTAAAGGGAATTCCCAATTATCCTTCTAAATCAATTTTACAGAAAAAAAAATTCGAATGGAATTCGATTTTAAAGGAGGTTTTTATGACCATTTTGAATGTTGCTATGAATTAATTATTTATGTTCCATTGACAACACTTGAGCTGTTTTCAGTAAACCTGTAGATTTTCCTCCTTCTGTGATGGCACTTTTTCCAGCACTAGAAAAATATCCTTCCCTCCTAAGAACCTTTAAAATGAGCAAACCCTGAAATTTAAATCCAAGGCTAACACTGTTAATTTGTTAAGGAAATGAGAATAAAATAAAGGATAAGGTCTCAGCTGTTTGCTGCATTTTTTTCAATATTTCTGATAATAATCCCTTGAAGGGTTAAAACAAGGTTTAAATCAGAGGTGAATATCTAAAAAGCAAAAATACACCTGCATCTGAAGTGGAGCTGTGGCCATTTCACATGTATGGATCACTGAAATGCCAGGGAAGGATATTTCTCTGGAATCTCCTTGGTTAGGACCAGTGACATGCCAAGTGATGGGCCAAGGAGGGGTACTCGGGGGGGGGGGATATCCCTTGATGTACCACCAAAAGGAGAACACTCAGGTGATATCTCCACTTTCTCCCTGAATGTAGTATCATCCTTCCTGCTAAAACAGCAACACTACCAGGCCTCCCTAGAAATTTAGGGAATACCACCTAAATTCTGGTTTTTAACTTTTCAATAGACCATCTTCTTACACAAAGCATTTTAGGTCAGTCCACAACCTCACATTTTCCAGCAGCAAAAAAGACTCAGTGATGCAACTTCTTTGTCATTTTGTTCATTTGCACTTCAAAGCCCTGCAAAAATGACCAAAACTAATAATCTTGCAGAGTTTTTCTCACTACACACTGATGTTGAATGGAGGCTGGAACAGTCAAGAGAGAGCTCTTCACCCTTTGTTTTTTTTGTCCTGATCTGTGTCCTGTCCTTCTCTGTCAATTTAGGAATGAGGGTAGGGAGAGATCCTGGATAGATGAGACTTCAAGTGTGGAAGAAGAGGTAGAGTTTACAAAAGAGTTTATGATACTGGAGACATGGTGAGGTCACCATTTGTATGAGGAGTAAATCACACAGAATTTCTCATTCCACAGTGCAGAGACTGAAGATATGCAACTCTAAAGTTAGGTAGCAACAGCTCAGCCAGAAGGACTTTGTAAATGCTCAAGAACATGTTTGACAACAAAAAAGCTTGAAAGCTAAATCCTTCTCCACTAACACCCCTATCCACTGATACCTTCTCAAGAGAGGTGATGATTTAGTGAAGGCCAAACCAAATATCTTGGCATAGCTTACACACTATCCCAGAAACCCAGATCATCCCCAATGAACAATTACCTCCAACATCATAGGGGGAGCTAAAGGCTACCATCCAATGGGTGACAATTGAGACCTTACCTTTCCTGTCTCAGGAATGGGAAAAGATCCCATAGGATCAGACTTGCAATATCTGTTGGTAAAATGAGGAAGGCAGGGGCAACCCTGGCTCCACTTGCCAAGGCAATCACCTGTGGTGCAGGGCAATTCTGTTCAGCCTTTAACTAGTGTCAATTAACACATTCTGTCTGGATAAGTACGGAGAGGGCTGGAACCACCTCCTGGGGCTCACAGAGCCACACAGTTTGGATTTTCCTGGGCTTGATTAATTATTGTTGTTTATCTTCCTCCACCAGCAGCCAACATAGTTGTTGATTTAGGTTTCTTGCCCAAAAGATTTATGCAAACAGGTGATTTTCCAAGATTGTCTACATAAGATGAGAAGACTTTAAAATATTTACTGGCCTTTGCAGCACCTGAAAAAATGGTGTAAAGGAAGAACATTCTTTATTCCTTCCATTCTCATTCTTATACCAAACAAACACCTGTCTGTGTATTCCTGTGGAAGATACTTTTCTAGCACTGTACTAAGAGTTAGTAAATTTGGATTCTGTTTCTTGTTCTGTCAGAAGTTGTATGAGTGACTTCAGCACTGCCTGTTTCCCTGTCTGCAGAAGAGAATGATTTTTTTAGAAAAGAAAAAGGAAAAAAAAACTTATTGAGCCTTAACCTTTTGCTTCTGTATATTGGATAGAAGATTTGCTACACTTCTCATCTCCTTGTCATGACTTGCCTAAATAATAAAATCATACCTTCCAGTTTCTCTGTTTTCCCACACTCCAGGATGTCACCTTGCTGCAAATGCTTAAGGTTCAAGTGTTCAAAAGAACTTAGCTATCTAGTTTCCATCAACTTCAATGAGGACACATTATCTGTCGTTTTACTTTAAGGGCTGCGTATCTAACCTTGGGCTCCAATGTTGTCCTTTGGATATATTTGTGAAGGACTTTGTTCTCAATACTTTAGTTCAGAAAAATCTTATTAACTGAGCACATATACATTTGCAGAAACTATCTTCATTCCTCCTGCCACTTCTAATGAAGTGGTACTTAAGAAATATAAAGCAAAAACATAATTTTAGAGGATGGGAAGCAGCTTCATCTGTGTAACCCTGTGTTTGCACTTAACCTGAAAGATGAAATGTCCTGGTTTGAAGGACAGGTGTCTGCCAATAAAGGCAGAAGCTTCTCTTTGAAATGGAGAATGAAAACCCCCTCCCTCCAAATTATTAAAATTTTGAAATTAAGGGGCTCTCAGGCAAAGATATGGGAATTAGGAATAACAGTTCTTTACTAGGAAAATACAGTATTACACAGTATTACAAAGAACAATCCCAAAACACTGACAGAGTCAGACTACAACCTGACACCCTGTCAGTCAGGGTATTGGTAGCAGTGCCATTAAATGCTGCTACAGTCCCCTGCAGTGGCAGGTGTGGTTCAGCTGAAGCAGTGCTCCTGTAGAAGGGTGCAGTTTTCCACTGCAGGTGCAATGATGATGTAGAAATGTCCAGCTTTCCTCTAGAATCCAGCGGAAAGAAGGTATCTTAGTGTCCAAAATCTCAGTTTTTATCTAGGTAGGAAAGGCTTGGTTCCTCCTCCTGGCTGGAGCATCTCCCAGTGGGATGATGGAATTTTATCAGTCATACAGTGGGACTGAATGGCCCAGCAGCAGATGATTTCTTCCTGGAGGAAGGATGGGTTGTGTAAAAGATAAAGATGACTGTCCCACCTCATTTTAAAGATGGCTCATTAGTAGATAATATGTGCCACGGAGATAAGGATCACTGCCCCACCCAGCTTCAACAGATGGTAATAGAATACACATTTCTGGTCACATCCTGTATTGCAACCCAAGACATGAAGGCACCAGTTAGTATTGAGCTCCTGGGATAAAGACCCTCTCAGAGGACAGATGGACATTTTACAATCTTTGGCTTCACAAACACTGTCACAACATTGCTGCCTTCATTACTGTAGAATCCAGATACCAGAGTCCAGTGTTTAGAAACAAAAATCACAGCCTCCCATGTTTTTACAATAACTGCTAGTACAAAAGTTTAGGAAGAAATGGCATGGATCTTTGCCTATATTTATGTGTTAGTAAGAAAAAAGAACATACATACAAGAAAGGATAGATCCATGTAACTGAAGACAAGCAAACATTTGCATCAGCTAGCCAGGAAAACCTTAGGTGCTTCATAGTGAATGTCTTTATTTTAAAAATCTGACATTCAACAGCCAAAAAGAACTATTATCTGAGAGAGATGTTATGTAAAGCATAAGGGTTAATTTTGCATCCTCTAGTATAAATAATTTAAAGACTTGCACTTATTTTACTTCATCTTCTATTTTGAGAAGTCTTGGGGATTTTTTATGAGCTACTTCATTTACAGTGGAAAACTGTTGCATGGAGGGCCAGAAAGAGAAACCTTGTTTGTTGCAGTAATTTTCAGAAACCTTCAGTACACATCAGCTACCTGGAGGAAGGTATGTAATTAGGGAGTTTGACTCTTCTCAGGATTCTTGCCTGACCTTGTCAAAAAGTATTTGATGATATATGACCTGAAGATTTAAAAGGGGTTTGTGACTTCTGTCCTGCTTCTCCAACTGGCCATGACAGAGGGAGGAATATATGAAAGAGTAAAAACACCAGTGCAGGAACAGCAAAAAGCTGTTCCTCCAAATTCTGAAAAAATATAAAAAGACAAGCCCTCTTGAAGAAGCTCTTGTACCCTCCTTCTTCTGGCCTCCAAGCATTACTCCAGAGCTCTGTTTCCTAGACGAAGTTAGAAGGACACAGTTTTAAGCAAACAGATACCTAAAGGAAAAGAGGAGATCATACTCCAGCAAGTTTCAGAAGCAGCAATGTCAGGAGCAGATTAATAATGCCACCATGAGCACACATCATGTGAACACATGCGTGAGACAGGATAAAATACACTGACAGGCAGAGCAAGAGGATGAATATCATCCTTCCATCCCTCTCTTCATTCTGATTAGGTGAGGAACAAGAGATCTTTTTCCAACTAGTTGCACCCAGCCTCAAATACCAGTGAAGTATTTTGTTCATGTGCCAGGACTGGCACAATAACCTGCTGTACCTAACAGCCCCAAAGCAGAGAGGCAAGAGCCATGGGTACACTGTGTACAGAGGTGGGAGAAGGCAACAGCTCAGGAATCTCTCACCACAGACCAGCCAAAGACACAACATGGTGGAAAACAAGGCAGCAAAAACAAAGCTCTTGGCAAGTATTTCTGAAGACAGTCTTATCTTTCCTCCAAGAACAAAGCCTGTACAAGATACCTGGCTGACAAAATCTTGTCTCATCAGCTCAGATTTGTCCCCTAGAGCTCTCATATTAAGACACTCAGTATTTTCATACAGAGTCTGTGATCATGAGCTGAAGAACAGGTTTGAAACCACTTGGGAGCAGAAGATAGTATGATCATACACCTATCTTGCATACTCTTGTGAAAAATAAGAAAAAATAAATATGGAGAAGCAAAAGACTACCAGCCCCCAGAGAATTGTGGGTGTTGGATCCTGAAACTTACTTTTTCTGGTCTTCATAATTTCCTGCTTCTGCCTGCATATAAAGGAAGAACAGGAATGGAATCTTTTACCATCGAATCTTGATCTGATGACAATGTTCTCTACTTGATGGTTGAAAGTGCTTTTGAGTTTCAGGCTTCTTTTTATCTTGTTTGCAAACAGAATGACATTTCTGTCATTTCAGCCATTTGCTCTCATCATCAAAATGGTGATGACAGCCATTTCCTGAAACTATGGGGCTAAGAGAAAGGAGAGGAATGACAAATTTGGAAAGATGACTGTGTATGTAAAAGTTTAATCAATACAGAAACAAAGTGTTGCTATGTTCAGGAATGCTGCTCAACTCCCTAAAAAATCCAAATACTGGCAGCAGGGAGCTTCTAGCTACAGTAAGACTTTTTCTGTGTCCTAGGACCAGCAGCTGTAAGACAGTTTTGACCTTCACTTTGCTACATAGATGTAATACACAACAATTATGTTTCTCTATACTTGATAGATCCATAGAGAAGTATTAATATGTCTTTAATTAATTATCTATACTAGAGGTAGGCAATAAAATGTCCTATAATTCAATTTCAGAAGTTTGCTTTAGGTAGCTGAAGGATGAGAGTATAATTCCAGTTCTCATTTTTTGTCTGTATGAATGGGATTAATCAGATATGCTCAGAGTCAGACACCAGTTCTGAGCAGTTTTTCCAGCCGGGGACTTAAGCCCTCACCGTGCAGAAAAAGGACAACGATGCATTAGAGCATGACCTTAGGTGAAGCACTTAACCTCTTTGTGCCTCATTTCCCCCCTATCTGTGGAAACAAAAATGGCATTTACCTAAGTAGCAGGGGTGCTGTGCAACTTAATTCATTGCTGCTTCACTGTGACTTTGATAGCCTTGGATAAAAAGGTGCTAAGAATCAGCAGGGAATGACACACAGGAACATTACAGGGCTGGTGAAACAAACTAATCCATGCACTACTTACATGGATATTTATTATACAGCATATTTTTGTTGGTGGTTTTGATTTGGAGTCTTTACTGGCTTTAATGTACTGTATTACCACTCCCAGGAAATTGTCTATTTATCCACAGGACAGGGAACAACACTTGCTTCCCATACCTTATTCCACAGACACATCTAAATGTTGATAGAGAGGGACTGTCTCCAAGCCAGAGATTAGACCTCAGGCTTGTCCCTTATGTCAGGACTCTCTTCAAGAGAGAGTTTACAATTTGGGGATATGCAGTTTGCACAGATGACTATTAGGTTAGCCAAAGCCACAAAGTCAATAAAATCAGTGGAAGGATTTGTGTTTGTCTCAAACATTCCTTGACTCAAGAACAAGGAACTGATGCAAAGCCTACATATTCTCTTGAGACACCACAATGAAGCACCTAACAACATTTCCTAGGCTGCATTCACATCTGCGACACAGAAGTATTATTGGTAATACTTGTATTACCAATCCCTAAAGCCTCCTAGCTTCCCAGCTTTTATTTTAATTCCTAATGCCCTGTCTAGCACAAGCTGTGGGAAAGCTGGCCGATACCTAGTGGTATCAGTTGCTAATATGCCACTTGCATGTTTTAAAAGGACAAATTATAATGGCTTCGTTTCTATTTGCCCTAATTAGCGACAAGAACTGAGGGAACTTGCATCACCCAGAGAACTCTAGCTAACAAAACTGGACACATCCCAGCATTATAAAACTTGAACCCATTCTGGGGCTGATTTCCATCCTTTGCTGCTAAAACACCGCTCTAACTCCATAGACTCCAAAACCACATGCCTTTGTCCTGCTATTAACATCAGTAAGAAGAGAAAGTGACGCCACTGACTTTTACTCCCCCTCCCCCGTCTCTTCTTGCTTGTGAAAAAGACTTTCCATGTTTGGGCAAGAGAATGCCGTATGTGTGGCTAGTGACCAAACAGCTCATTGCATTGCTCAAAATTCCAGCAGCAGTGCTTTATAAATCTAGAGACAGGCAGGGCAGCATATAAAAACACGCTCTCACATTCCTTTATTTGTCTGACAGGAATGGAAGGTCACAATAAGGCGTGTAAGTAAAAGGCTCTGCAGAACAGAGTACTGTTTAATGTGTCAGAAACAACTGAGTGTTATGACCTCACTTTGGATAAACATATTTTCAACCACAGACATTTAGGAAAATAATGTTTGGCTATATTAAGTAATGAATAATTATATTAAAAGTAAATTAAATGTAGAAGTGAGGCAAGAAGGAATTGCAATTTGAATATTTCATTCCCTTGCTATTTGTGCTATAAATAAGTGTCCTAAAGACAGTCATTATACCAAGTCTACTAATAAACAATGCCTTTTCTACTTCTAATTCACTGATTTCTAAAGCTGAGAACCACACCCCTAGCTTGGTGGTTTTATTGTTTTTGCTTTTGTATTTTTTGTCATCTCTGGCCGTGTTTTTAATAAAAAAAGAAGTAAACTTTCTAATTTTTTAAAAGCAAAGACAAGATGGACCAGTACATCCTAATGTCTTATGAATCAAATAGACAAGGCTTAGGCTTACTTGTTTTAAAACCACATGGTTTCAAAGCTCATTATGCCTTGGTTTCTTGGATGCCCAGCTTTTCAACTGAACTTCTCAGGCACACGCTTCTTTTCTGGATCTACCCTACTATGGTTGGGATCCCACAGAAGGACAGGATGGAAATCTTGTTATTTAGCTATTTAGTTAATTTAGTTTTGTCAACATAACTATTCCTAATAACTATTTATTTAGTTACTTAGTTTCCTTGCTTTTTTATTTGATAGGAAGACAAGGGAGATGCACTTGTGGAAAGTTAAGGATGTTTGCTTACCAGATACAGACTCTGAAAATGTTTGCACTTCTGTGTGCCTTGAAGGGCCTGTGTAGTGAAAGCAGCCTCCCTCATTTGCATGTGAAGAGCACATGAAGCTAAGCAGCATCTCTGGCTGTGCATTGCCAAGTGCTCTCCGCTCTCTTTATGGGATTATGAAGTGCTCTCATAAACTGTCAGACTGACACCTGCGGCGAGCAGCACTCGGGAGTGTCCAAGCAGCGCGTGAGAGCACTTTACCATGCCAGAAAGAAGGGAAGGAAAGCAGGGGAGCCCTTAAAAAGGAACGAAATCCATACTGAGATAGAGAGGTGCAATTAAGAGTGGCTGGCACTAAAGGAGGACTTTTTTCTCCATTTTAATTTCTGAATTGCTAAGGAAGCATAAAAAGCACCTGTATCTACATAGCTGAAGCACAAGGTAGCATTTCCTTTTAGAGCAAAGGGGTGCCAGGGACTCTGGCATGCGCTCTTGCTGCTCCTGCCATAGTGTGCTGTCTAGCATTATATTTTCAAGCAGATTTCAATATTTAACAGTGAGAGCTCCCACTATAACCTTTGTAATCCTAATGATAAGGCAGAATTTTTTTTTTCTCTTTTTTAAAAATGTTTGCACAAAGAAGTACTGCTATGCTCTGGCTTTCCAGACACTTGGAAAGACACGATCCCTGCCTTAGAAAACTTTTAAAGACTAAAATGCAACCAGGGGTCTATCAGCAAAAGAATTCACACAGGAATTTTTACACAAAGCTGTAAATCTCTCTGAGATTGATACAAGAGATTTACACTCCCAACATACAATTATAAAGGGCATAATGTTCAATGTTTTTATATAACATTATGCAAACAAAAATAAAGATGCGAAAGGGCACATGGAGGAGTCCACATTTCCCATAGTGCATGAACAACTCTTCTGGAGAAAACCAGTCCGGATATGCCAGGCCTAAAGGTATATGGGATGGAAGAGTGTGAGTGTTGTGGTGATACTACAGCTCCCAAAGCTATATGACAGCACAAATTCCTCAGTGGGGAAGAAGCATTTAGATCCCTTCCATAGATCATTTGTTCACTTTGAAAAGTGACAGACTTAACTTCAGGCACTTGAGAAAAGCAAAGGAACAGTGGAAGACAATAGAAGAGGTGGTAAAAGTAACTGTCAAACTGAAAGGCAGAAGATTAAGACTTATGTTCAGTTGTCAAGAAAAATAACAAGGAAAGTTAGCCCACAGGCTAAAAAATATTAGAAATTAGTCAATCTCTGGGGAAAAGAGCAAGTCAAAGTAGAAGGAGTGTCAATACTAAAGTAGTTCTTCGGGGATCTTTTCGAGTGCATCTGAGTGACTGTTCCACTGAAAATTAGGTGAAAACATAACTTTTTTAGGAAAAATGACAAAGGAAACTGAGAGGCAGAAAAAGTGGAAACTACAAAAAGCTGAGAAAAAAAAAATCTGTGTGTATGACTCTCCCAATTTATCAGATCGACTCATAAACACATATCTTCCCTCTCTTAGAATCCTGTTTGCATGACCTGGATTCATGTTTACCATGGGAAGACATGAATCAGTTGCCTCCAGAGCATAAAAGAGGACACATGTGAGCATGGAGAACTCTGTCTGTGGCCAAGTTTCTGCATGTGAGAGCTGGGACAGGTCCCCATGAGTAAGTGGTAGCAAGTGACACGTGATATTTCAAGTGCTTCACTTAGGAAACAAACTCCATAACATTCCCCCTGAAACAGGTTGCTCCCAGGTGTTTAACAAATGGTTGGTTATTTAATGGCCCGAGGAAAAGCTAAGGAAGGTTAACGCACTGACAAAGTGGACATTAAGTATGATAACAACAGTTTTCATGGAGAATCATTGCTATTGTAAACCTTATTCAACACCATAATGCCAACAGTCATTCCCTGCTTTTCCCTCATCTTTCAAATAAAGTTAGTGTCTTCATGATGCAGCAGAGCAAACAGTGCAGCCAAAATCCAAGACCTTCAACTCATAATAATTGTCTTTCTGTTTGTTCAGGTACAAACAGTATTGGACTTTGGCTGGAAGATATAAATCAGCACAGAGAAAGCTTCATTTAAACAGAACTCCACAAGCACCTTTTATCCTGAAGTAAGCAAAGGGAGCAAATTGTCTCCATCAGGCAATTTGGAGGGCAGAAAGAGTGCTGCCACCCACGGAAACACTCGGAGGCAGGCTGGACAGGCCTCTGAGCAACCTGGTCTGGTGGAAGATGTCCCTGCTCATTGCAGAGTTGGACTAGATGCCTTTAAAGGTCCCTTTCAACCTAAGCCACAATAGGATTTTATGATTTTATGGGAGTTACATTTTGTTTGTTTTGTAGGATTCACCAAGCGGTCCATGCAGAGGGGCTGTGTTTCTGGGCTACCAGGCACTGTGCATTTATATTTTACTTTGCTAAGGAAACATGTAAAATACATTACCTCAAGTAAAAGATATATAGACTTCCCCCCAGCATCTCCTGATGTATAAGATATGCTTGACACTTGAAGCAAAAAGTTTTGCTAGGAAAAAGACCTACTGTGTGGTATTTGCTTTGGAAGGCACAGAGAAAGCTTCCAGCCACAGAGGACATTAAAGATGGAAACAAACAGGCAAAAGCTACAGATGGTAATGAGGTACCATTACAGAATCTCTTCATAGTGTTCAGAAATTAAACAAAAGGGATGAGTTTTTTGTTGGGTTTTTTTTAGGAGCAAAGATAAAGTATCATAAGAATTACCCTGCAAAGATTGCAACTCGGTCTCTCACAAGGATTCAAGAGTCCCAACAACAATTAGGCCATTGAGAGTTCAGAAGATGAGCCTAATTAAAATCTTCAGTGCAGAGATCAGAGACTTAACAACACTTGATCTTGTCAGCTCTGCCACATCATTTTTCATCTACTGGTGAAGGCCTAAGAGGCAAGGACAATAGATAGAGGCTGGCCACAGGTGTACTCAGCAGGGTTGTGGGAAGGAAAAGAGAATGTACAGCATCACCCACACACTGGAAATGAAGCAGTGAAACTTACAGAAACTAAATCTCAATTAGGCTTTGAAGTTTAAAAATGAAAATTACTGAGATCAGAAGGCTGAAACATTTGCATCCAACCCATGTGATAAATATGTTTAATATTAGTTGTACTTAGAACTTTGCTATCTCCTTTCACTTTAAGATCTGAAAAGGTTTTGCAAGCTTTAGAAATAAAGCCTCGTAATACCTCTGCAAGGTCAGCACTATTATTCTCATTTGTAAAAGTAAAATACCTTGGCCAAGGTCACATACAGAGAATCAGTGGCAGAGGCAGGAATGAAACCTATCTTTTTTGGCTCTTGGTTACATACATTTAAGGTGATCTGCAAGGGAAAAATTCTTGGGTATATGCCTATTTTTTCCTTTTCATTTTTATAATGATGAATAAAGAAAGTGTTAAGACTTTTTAAAGAGTTCATATTAACTGGCCTGAAGGACAGCAGTGGTACTTCAAACAGAAATGATGATACAGATTTAATTTTCAAGCACTTTGAAATCCACGGGGAAAAAAAAAAGTGCTAAATTAAAAGCTGGTTAATAAATAACAACAATAATGATAATGATAATAATAATAACAACCTGCTGTAGCACTAGCAGAATAACTCCCTATGTGAGCATTGTATTTGAGAATAAAAGTAAGATGCTTCTGATACAATTACTCCATCTCATTTATGGCTAGGCCACAGTGGTATAATTATAATTATTCCACTATAGTTCTACCAGTTCATTTCCCTGTGTAAAATAAGCCCTAAGGGATTCTTTTCCTGCTTCTATTCAACATTTTAAATTTATATTCTTTTTGCACCAGACAGCCTCTGATGGAAAATTCAGAAAACTACTGCATACCAGGAAACCTGAGGGCACATCTACAGATAGCATTAGGTTGTCGTAACTCTGACTCTATAAATCACCTGAGGATCTGCTTTTAAAAAGTGAGAAGGAGGGATCTGTGAGAACACTGAGCTAGTTTTGTTTTGAGCCACACAGAACTGAGATGAATAGGAAGCCATCAACTCAACAGCTTTCCAGAAAGCAAACAAAAAATCCTCAAAACCAAAACCCTGTTCCTATACCCCCCAATTGAGTGGACTGTATGAATGACAGATGCTCAGATGATCAATCTCTCTAAAACCCCAGGGTTAAGTACTCTTTGACATTCTGAAAGTATTGGTTCAGACTGTAACTAAAACAACAAAGCACCACAGACTCAGTAGTCTCCAGCACATTTATCTTTTCCAAGTTAGATGAAAAGCCAAAGTACACCAATTTAAACATGTGTTGTATTTCATGTCAGACACTCAAATTGGAGCACCAGATTTAGCACTTATGAGGAAAATTCTGCCTTACAAATCTGTGATGTCATTAACACAACAGCCACCTTTACACCCAGAAATGTTTAATTACTAGAGTGTTCTGACCAGAGTCAGTACAGGAAGTCTAACAGAGTTGTATGAAATACCTCTATCCCTACCTTGGGCTCCTATTTCATTGCTTATCTTCCTCTAGTACGCCTGGCCTTAGGTCAGTGTTATGAGATACAGCCACTGGATTGAACGCGCTGTGGCTGCTCAGGTGATTAACTGCGCTCCCACAGTGACAGGACCCTCCTCAACTGTGGCTTTATTTTTATACAAGTGAAAGTTGAAGATTGGTGTGAAGGCAGATAAACAATATCTCTGGAAAAACAGTACAGTTTAGATCTTTGTAGCTATGTGTTCAGACTTCAGCAGTCACACTTCTGCTGTATATTTCTGCATCTGTAATTGCACACTGTGTCCTTTTGATGTGATTTGCAGAGCTTTGCATTGCTAAGCTTACCTAATAATAGAAAAGGGCTACAAAATCCCCCAAGAAGCCTTATTATAGGAGCTTGCTAAGACTGCTAGCAAAACATTTCCCCTGAATTTTTGAGACTAGACATATACATGTATATGCTTTATGAAATGAAGGCAAAAAATGACTTGCTCCTTTAGGATATCCATGTCATGCCAGTGATTTCTCCTAGGTTACTGCATTTTAAGCACATAGTAGAGGCAGCAGAAACTAGAGATAGTAAAAAAGGTTGCCATACTTGTAACACAAACAAGAAAGGGCAAGGCCTATCCAGTTTAGAGGTGCTGTCTTGGAAAGGTCTCTGGCACCATTAGAAGTTGTGCCTTGGAAGGCTGGGCACCACCAACACAAGAGCAAAACACACACAAACACCTTCCATGGCAACGTATGAGGAAAGTTGCAAAAGATGGAAAACATGGTTGCAAAAAAGGTTACCAGCTCAGAGTACCTCTACTATATCTCCTTGAGGAGTTAGCAGCTGAATCACTATTCTTCTATCATTATTTGAATCTCCAGCAGTAGAGAAAAAACGCCAGACTTTTGAAGGTTATTACATAGACATCTCTCTGATAATAGTAGAACTATTACAATGCCATGTTTGTCTTACTGAGATCAGTTGTACAGCATTATACACTCAGCATGCATTCTCCCAACCCACTGCACACAGCAGATACAGGACTAAGAATCAGCTTGCAAAATGACTCAGGCCTTTTTCAGAAAGCTCATGCTGCTGCTGGGACCCACTACACATGCTCCAAAGCACATGCATGAAACACCAACTGGTCATCAAAGAAAAAAAAAAAAAAAAAAAAAGAAAAGAGACCCTGTATCTGGCCCTTTGCCAAGGCAGCAATTCCTTCTCAGGTGTGCATTTGATCCAGAAGGTCTCTGGATGGTAAAGATGATTGTGTTACCAAACTAAAAGCAACAACACCCTGATTCCCACTTGCTGGGGAGGTCAGGTAATGGGCAGGAACAAAGTCAAAAACATCCTTGTGAATGAGCGAGTTCCCTAGAAGAAGTTTGATCTGGATATCAAAGAAGGGGAGAGGGAGGATAAAAGAGGTCCAGGCAAAACAGAGCCAGTGTATTAACAAAGATGCTTTTCAGTACACCCTTAAAAGAAGGTGACACACAAGATAACATCCAACAAAACAAATTATAGCATCTACTGAACACAAATACTTTGCAACACGATCCAGTAAATAAAGCAAGGAAGAAGGAAACATATACAAGCCAGTTCATTTCAGAAACAACCTAAGGTAACAACTCAGATGCATATTTCCTTGGCCGAGTGCCCTGCTGGCTGGACACGGTGCTTCCAAAGACTGAGCTCACTAGTGACTCAAAGGTTTGACATGGTATCTTTCTTCTAAACATCTCCTCTAAGATGCAGCTTTTCCCAAAGTGGAAACATAGTCTTCAACCTCTACATCAGCACAAACAACATGCAGGGATAGGTGGAGAACAGTTTCCAAGCAACTTAGATCCCAGAGAAAACAACTGCCCCACCACGTTATGCTGCTTTTTTTAATCCTTCAGGGTCATCAATACTCTTTTATGACAGAAAGAACAAACTTTGTCAATATTCATCTAAGCTTTTACATGATGGGCACCATTCCATATTTCACCTTGTATGAACAAGGGAGATGCACTGTCTGCTGCCCTGAAATCAACACACTCTGGTCTCAAGGTCCTTTTTCCAGTCTGACAGCACAGGAATGTGGAGCTATTACCTATAGCCAGTGTTTCCCAAGACAGAGCCAGTCATGCTAGGATCCATCCCTTCAGCCAGAAATGCTGATTACAGATGGCAGGGAAGTGGAAGTGTTTCACTCATCAGAAGCAGCTTCTACCAAAAGCTACTGCAATATGCATGGTCTCACTAACCCCACATTACCTTTTTTCAACTTTTCTCCAGGAAAAAAGGGATGAGATATTTGAAAGTAGAAGAGACAACCAGAGATGGATAGAAAAAGCAGGCTAACTACCATGGAGATATTTGTAACAGGAGATATTTGCAGCAGGAAAGGAAAGTGATAGTTAAAGTTTGTCAGAAAATAAGAGTGAAATACTGAAATCCTGCAGCATCTGTAAACATGCATTTAATTTGCCCACTCAATTATATTCAGTCTTTCCTGGAGAAAAGTAAACATCATGAGAGAGGAAGAAAAGAAATTTTTGCTTCTAAAACTGTGAAGGCTTTCTAAATTTCAAAAAGTGATTGCAGCGTAGGCAGAATTTTGACTCCACTGACTTGAGAATTGAATTCCTCTTTAAAGACAGTGAATAGTCATAGTAGAAACCTGCTCCCAGACACTGACCCTAAACCCTGCTTCATCTCTCATTTGAAAAAATTGCTACTGGTACAATCACTGCAGCAATGTCTCTTATTCTGTTCATGTCTGCTGGTCTTCACACCAAGGGATGGTATTAAATCACAGAATCACAGAATTACTAGGTTGGAAGAGATGTTCAAAATCATCAAGTCCAACCCATGCCCAAACATCAAAACTAAACCATGGCACCAAGTGCCATATCCAGTCTTTTTTTAAACACATTCAGGGATGGTGATTCTACCACCTCCCCAGGCAGACCATTACAGCATTTATTATTCTTTCAGTGAAAACTTTTTCCTAATATCCAATCTATATTTTCCTTGGCGCAGCTTGAGACTGTGTCCTCTTGTTCTCTTAGAGGCTGCCTGGTGAAAGACACCAACACCTACCTGACTACAAACACCTTTCAGGGAGTTGTAGAGAGTGATAAGGTCACCCCTGAGTCTCCTTTTCTCCAGGCTAAACAGCCCCAGCTCCCTCAGCTGTTCCAAGCCCCTCACCAGCCTTGTTGCCTCCTCTGGATGCACTCAAGTGTCTCAATGTCCTTCCTAAACTGAAAGGACGGAACTGGAAACAGTACTCGAGGTTTGGGCTCACCCTGAGTACAGGGGAAGAATGACCTCCCTGCTCCTGCTGGCCACACTATTCCTGATACAGGCCAGAATGCTGTTGGCCTTCTTGGCCACCTGGGCACACTGCTGGCTCATGTTCAGCCTGCCATCAATCAGCACCCCCAGGTCCCTTTCTGTCTGGACACTGCCCAGCCACACCGTCCCCAGCCTGTAACACTGCAGGGGGTTATTGTGGCCAAAATGCAGGACTTGACACTTGGACTTCTTAAACTTCATCTTATTGGACTCTGCCTATCCATTCAACTGGTCCAGGTCCCTACAGAGCCATCCTACCTTCCAATAGATTGACACATGGTCCCAACTTAATGTCATCTAAATTTACTAATGAAGGACTCAGTACCCTCATCTATGTCATCAATAAAAATACTGAACAGAACAGGCCCCAGCACAGACCCCTGAGGGACACCACTGGTGACTGATCCCCAGCTGGATGCAGCACCGTTCACCACCACTCTCTGGGCCTGGCCATCCAGCCAGCTCTTAACCCAGCAAAGAGTGCTCCTGTCCAAGCCATGGGCTGCCAGCTTTTCCAGGAGTATGCTGTGGGAGACAGTGTCAAAGGCCTTGCTGAAGTCCAGGTACACAACATCCACAGCCTTTTCTGCATGCACCAGGCAGGTCACTTGTTCATGAAAGGAGATCAGGTTGGTCAAATACAACCCACCCCTCCTAAACTCATGCTGGCTGGGTCTGATACCCTGGCCATCCTGTAAGTGCTGTGTGATGACACTCAGTATAAACTGTTCCATTACCTTACCAGTACTGAGGTCAGGCTAACTGGCCTACAGTTACCAAGATCTTTGTTCCCACCCTTTTTGTGAATAGGAGTCACACTGGCCAGTTTCCAGTCATCTGGAACCTCGCTAGTGTCCCAGGACTGCTGGTAAATGATGGAGAGGGGCTTTGCAAGCTCATCTGCCAGCTCCCTCATCACCCTGGGATGGATCCCTTCTGGTCCTATAGATTTATGAATATCTAATCTGCTCAGCAGTTCTCTGACTGTCTCCTCCTGGATATCAGGGGTACCACTCTTCTCCCTGGCACCATCTACCATCCCAGGAGGACAGTTATCCTGAGGATAAGCCATCTTCTCACTAAAGACTGAAGCAAAGAAGACGTTAAGCACTTCTGCCTTCTCCTTATCTGCAGTTACTAAGTTCCCTACCTCATCCAATAAAGAACAAAGATTGGTCTTGCCCTTCCTTTTACCATTAATATATTTTTAAAAACGGTTTTTGTTATACGTTACAAAAGTTGCCAACTAAAGTTCAAAATCAAGAGCAGATGCCAAAATTTTGTGAGATATGTGGAAATTGTTATAGCAATGTGGACAAAAGTTTAGCAAAACTCCTTTCACTTGCCTGACTAAACTCCAAAATTGGTGCAGAGCATAATTTGATTTGGGGGGTGGGGAGAGAGGGAATTTAGGGTTGGGTGTACTTAGAGCATCCACTGCTCATGAAAAATCAGAGATGTCACTAAGATGTTGCTGCTTTAACCAACGTAATGCCCAGCCTAACATAAACAAGGATTGTCATGGCAACACTGGCTTGAAGCACTTTTTTTCCTTTCATGTGCCATTTCCCACTGTGTGAATTATCCCACCATACTTCAGAGCTCCAGGTTTCCACACATTCCCCTTGATTTCTTATCAGAGGATGGTGAGGCAGGGATGCCTGATTTCAAGGAGCACTAGGCCGACCTGCTGCATTTACTTCTATCTCCTCTTCTACTCCTGTAGAAGTAGGTTTGTGTGGCTGTTTTTATGCTACTTGAAGGATCCCCTAGGGAAGACAACTTCTCAGCCAGCTACCGAAGCTGGTTTCCTGACAATACAAAGGGGAAAAAGCAAGGCAAGGGACCCAGCCCAGTAAGACAGCAAGAGATACCACAGGAAATCTATTTTATGCTTATAATCTGGACAGATAACCCATAGCAGTCACAGGCATCCCACAGAATCATCAGTAGATATACTGGCCTATTTTGCCCTTAGAAGCAAGGAACAGTGGAAACACAGATATTGAATGGGCAGTTTGGGTTTATCCAGAGGCTGTGGAACAGGAAACTTGAATTGTTTTTTTTCTTTCCCATAATGGCCTGTGATTTGACCAACACAGTATAACTGTGCAATATCTAAATTAAATTCTTATTGAGACAATCTTACTTCAAGCTAGACCTCTCCTCTCCCTTCGAATTTCCAGACCAGATAGAATGAACACCGATGATCAATGAAGTTCAAGCAAAGTTCAGCACAGAGGCAGTTCCATGCAGGAGACTAACTGAGCAAATCTAAAAGACCACAGTGTAACACACTTAGGAAACTGCCAAAAAGGCAGCTCTGGAGTTCAGCGTACAGGCTATTCCCTCAGTTAATGTGAACTCAAACTTACTTGTCTGCTATGTGTTCCAGATTAAAGTCACGACAACGTTCCCCTTTTTCTTGTCCTTCTCCCCATCTTCTGTTTCATAAAATGAACAAAACAAGGTATAACAAAACCAGAGAAGGACAGGATCTGCTTTTACTCACCAACTGCTCCTCATTTGAACAGGAAGCCACAGTATATCATTATCATTCACCTCTATTCCACACAAATCACTGTTCTGTAACCATTTTATACCTTCATCTGAGCCCCTATCAATCCTCCTTTTGGGGACAGCTCCTGAAAGTCCTCCTGTTTTTCTGTTTCCATTAAAGACAGGCACAAATCCCTTAAAGCTACAGTTTCATCATGCTTCTTCCAGCACCAGATCTTACCAGAGTAAACTAAGGGGCAGGAAACCTCAACTGATTAGACAAAAACCTTTTTGAGTCTGTGAAATACTTCATGTATGTTATGATGATGATGGCGTTTTGCTACAAGATCAGGACATATTCAAGAAGGATAGTGGATTGGGAACATGTGAGAGGAAGAGCTCTATAAATATCCATGCAGAGGGAGGGAGAGGAGGTGCTCCAGATGCCAGAGCTGAGATTCCTCTGCAGCCTCTGGTGTAGACCATGGTGAGGAAGTTGTGCCCCTTCAGTCTCTGAAGGATACAGAGATCCAGGTGCAGCCCATGGAGGAGCCCCGTGCTGGAGCAGGTGCAGGCTTGAGAGGAGGCTGTGAGCCAATGGGATACCAGCAGAGACAGAAGGCCACGCTGGAGCAGCCTGTACTTGAGTGAGTGCCCCCTGTGGAAGAGTAACCCATGCTGCAGCAGTCTGAGGGGTGCTGTTGCCTGTGGGAGATGGAGCCACGTTGGAGAAGTTCATGGAGCTTTGTCACCTGTGGGAGGGACCACAGAGTGCAGCAGGGGAAGGACTCCTCTCCCTGAGCAGCAGGAGAAGCCACAGGTGATGAACTGTCCATAACCCCTATTCCGTCTCCTTGTGCCACTGGGGGAAGAAGTAGAGCAGGGAAGGGTGGGCAGAAGGTGTTTTGAAGGTTCTATGTTACTTCTCATTATCCTGCTCTGATTTTATTGTTAATAAATTCACTTCATATCTCTCAGTTGAACCTGTTTTGCTTGTGATGGTATTTGGTGAATGATCTCTTGACCCTTATCTCAACTTATGAACCTTTCATTATATTTTCTCTCCCCTATCCAGTTGTAGAGGGGAGTGAGAGAGAGACTTTGGTGGGCGCCTGGCATTCATACCCACTATACTGGAATAACAGCGAACAAACAGCTGCACTGAGAGCAAACATGAATCAAAGATTGAAAAAACAATTTATTTTTCCCCCAGAAGCTAAAAGGGCTTCCATTTCAGTCCTAAACTGCTCTGCAAAAGAGAAACAATAGTCATGATGCTTCCTTCAGGAAATCGAAGACTGAATTAGAGGAAAGCAAGGCAATTATTTTGGTAACAGTTCAGAATTTAAAGCACTTGCAAAAAAGACAGAGGCATCCTCAAAGTTCATTAACTTCTGAAGCAGTGCCCCATGTCCAGCTTTGCTAGTGAACCCCCCAGAGTAACAGAGAAAGCTTCAGGTTTATGCATCCTACGTTGTTTCCTTAGAACTGCAAGGAGCCCACCAGCTTCACACCCTGTTCCCCTCTTTCAGAAAGGCTATGTTATATAAGGAAATATTACTCCGGTCAGTTGTGGTCAACAGACCTTTTCTCTTTAGATCTCTTTTTTCTTCTCCTTCCATTTGAGGGTTTTTTCCTTCTTTCTTTTAATATATGAAGGCAATATTTACAGCCAAAGCACTGCTGAGTAAGATGCAGTGATTATGGCTGATTTTATCACAGCCATATTACTTAGCTGCAAGGTGAAGCGCTGTGCTAAAATGGATCATGAATCCCTGAAATTGACTATCCGTCACCTTTATAATCCTGATGGAAAGGCAGGTCAGATCAGGCCTGACAACTCCCCATGCAAACGAGACTACACCAGTGACGTCTGCTTGCCTCAAGGCATTTATTTGTCTGGAGAGGAAGGTGATGCCTTAAGGAATTGGACTAGAGAAAGACGGAGAGGAGAAACCAACTACTCCAACCGCTCCTGCAGGAATCAAGTGCAAATACAGGAGCCAATTTTGTGCACAGAAAGAAGTACTGAATGAAAGAATATTACAAGCAGCTAAGAATCAGGACTGTGGCATGAACGCCTCCCTCTAGTTACAAGAACAGATTTTAGTTTCAAAGTTAGAAAAATAAAATAACACCACCTCACCACTGGGAATTTGTAGGATCAGATGAAATCCATAAATGAGGAAAAAACCTCTATTTCTGAAGATTCTAGTCATAATGCTTTCCAATTCAGTGTCACTTTCTTTCTCACAAAGTCAGATTTAAGAAGTGTTTGTAAGCTTGGAGACTAAATCCATCAGGGTGTAAGCATTGGCTATTACGTGTGGGCATCTATGCAAGAAAGCTCACAGAGTGATGGAAGTGTTGAATCTCACAGGTGTTTATTTGGAGACAATCAGTTCTCTTGATGAGAAAATCACTAAACTGCTCCACTAAATTTTTTTAACTGGCATATGGCCATATTAAAGAAATTCCCCAATCTGACCATTCACAAGACTCTCTAGCAGTCACACTCCCAAGGCCAGGGACTTTATCTGCTGGGACTGAAGACCCTTTGCAGCAGGTGCTTCCAGTGAGCCAACATTTACTTCATTTGAGTCTACATACCCCAGTTGAACAGTCTGACCATTTCCTTAACAGTTCGAGGCCAGGTTTCCCTTAGCAGAGTCTCAGATATCTCATTCCAAAAAGCAATTTAATCATGGTGCAGTAACACGGAAACACCCCAAGCGGATGCCTCCGAGGAGGAACTGGCAACAAAGTACCCCCTTAACTTTTATCCTCTCACAGTCCATGCTCAAAAAACTCTTGCTCTTCCCTTCTGAGTCTTCAGTCCTTGGTAGTGTCTCCCAGTGCCCATCCAGCTGACCTATCCACCAGTATTTGTGCCCTTTGTTATGAAAAGGGTTGGCAGTTCTCAGCCTCTTGTCTCTGGCTCCTGCCACCCAGAACTCAAGCTGCAGCACCCACTGCAGCTGCACCCAGAGCTGCCTGCACCAAAAGTATTCCTCAACAGCCATATGCAAGGGGGGCACTAGGAAAAGAGACTAACTAGTATGCTATTTACTGTTTCTAATGAGACTGACACGCTGCTTTAGGTAAACACCAGCTTCTTAAGGCAAGACTTGTTCTGAAGTATAAACACAGGTTGTCTCATTCATACACCTCCCAGGTTTGGGCATATCTTGGAACCACCGAGCAGAGTGCTTGCTCTTGGCACACATGTTCTATTCCCAGCATAGTTTCTTACAAATCACGCAGCCTAGCCATAGTCAGTAACACTACTGTTCCTTATTCCTGCCTATACTAAAAGAGGTTAATACTATGTATGTCACAGAGCTACTATACCCTTGTTTTTAAAAGTGGAGTAGACTCTGAGATCCACAGATAGATGCTAGTAAAGAAGGGCAAATCTTACATCTTGCACTTCTCACCTGTCCTTTCTTCCCCTTTCCTCTAGTGCCTCTTCTGGGTAAGTCACATCCCAGCTAAACCTCTTAGTGAGTGATTACATTAGAGATAGTGCTAATTACCAAGTGTCGTCTGCATGGTACAATCTTATCAACACCCCACACTACCTCCCCTAAGCTGAGGGGGCTTGATCCATTTCATAAAGTTATCTGCTCCAGCAAACTCCATTCTCTCAGGCCTGAAGGTGGATGGTTTGGTTTTAGTTGTTTTGTTTTGTTATTTTTTCCACCCTGAGTACAGATTCAAAGCTTTTCTGCTAGAATCTCTTGCAGGGAGATAGGGTTACCCCAACAACAGACTCATGGGTATTGTCCCATGTGTACAAAAGGAGCCAGCCAGCTCCCAGCATGCTGTGATTCAGGTAACACACTCACAGGCTCATCCCCAGCAAGCACTGCAGTTCTACTGCCCTCCAACAGGCACGGGAAGTCAACATCTGCTCCACAGCTGGGAATACTGAGTTTGGAACATGGAATAACAAAGGTACAGCAGAAGTAGCGGCAAGAAACGCTCATCAATGCTTTGGGGTAAGACTACTGAATAACAATTTAGTATTGCCTGGAATTTTTCCTAGAATCTCCATTAGACCAAGTTCTGCTTGGGCCATGCTCTTCTGCCCTGCAGCACCCCCAACTCTGAGTTTGAGGCTCTCCCCACATTTCTGACAACTTTATATGGGGTAGGGCTCAGTGACCCTGTGGGCTTGACTACAATACTTCTGGTTACCAAGGCTTTAACAGGGTAATTTCATCTTGCATTTTAATCCAGAACACCATTTGCTTTCTTATTAATTGATGCTCCAGCTGTATTCTTTCTGGGGGTTTGGATATTTTTATGTTTGAAGGTTGTTAGTGCTCTGTTGGTTTGTTGTTTTTTTTTTCCATATAATTTGTGTGCATATTACTCGCTGTCCCTGGAATTCATTTTGTTCCCTGCTAATGAAACCTCTGCGTCGCTAACAAAGCAGAAAATAAAAAAGGTAAATAGCACTCTCCAGAAACAATTTGTTTCTTGTTCTGTAAATTTTTGCTGAACAGCATCTCAGGGAATTTTCACCCCAATAAGAGAGAAGCAGGAGATTATTGAGAAGGGGCTAGAAATGCAGTTAGTTGATCTGGAAAGGAAATAATAATTATATGCACACCATAGACAAATAGGTACCCAGACAGCTGCACCTGTGAAACTCCAGAAAGCACTTGAGCACCCAAGTAATTTGATTGAGTAGAAACCACTGGTTGTAGAGACAAATGAAGGGGGAATTAGTTTTCTCATTTTAACCCTTTGGATCTATACCAAGAGTCAGCTGCCCTTACCAGACTCAGAAAACAGAAGAGGACCCAGAAAATTAATGAGCAATCCTGTTCTGCTAGAACCTGAGGTAGGCATTGACTGCATTCAGCAATATGGGTGTCAATGAACACAAAAGGACAAAGTGGAAAAGCTTTGGAAGATGTAATGCTGTTTTTTCCTAGTATGTCTGATGCTACTACCTGCTAGGGCAAGACATTCTACTAAAGGTAGTTTCTTTGTCACATAGGTGGGTCATCACGTTCACTTTCAAACAGCTGAATACAAGTCACAAGGTGGAAATTTTCCAAAGAAATTAGACCACTGAAGAGATTTTGAAGTTTTTATTGAAGATCTAGATTGAAGGCTTGCAATTGAAAAAAATCTGAATTTATAGCTGCTTCCCCTGGTTTTACTGTCTGACATTCAGATCCCAAACCCTCTAATTCAAGCAGGGAGGTAAAAACAATGTCATAGGGCAGAAATGGAGATGCTCTTACATCCTTTCCACTAATAATAAAGTCATATATATGTCATTTCTGTGCCTTATTGTTTGGGAACTAAGAAATTAGTACACTTCCTGGAAAAATAAACCAACCAACATCAGATTCAGCCAGAGTAAAATGCACTGAAAGACAGGTTTTATGTCTGAGATTAGTCCTTTGGCTAAAGTAGCCAAGGGAATTAGATGGCCAAAAGCCGTGTGGTCCTAAGTCTGTTAGCCACCTTTAAAATTGTATGCGCAGTGCTCCATGCATGAACACACCTTTGCCCTATCACTCACTGGATTCCTGGACCAACCCTCGTATGTAAGATTAAATACAAACTGCTCTACTGGTAAAGCATATTTATTGAACTTTAAACACCATGTAATTTATACATCTCTCTTCACAGGGTTGGAAAACTCCATCAACAATAATAACGGTAACATTCAATTTCAATTGGTATGTTTTTAACCTACAATAAGCAACCTGTTATAACTATAAAGAGGTCTTTAGAAGTTATGCAAGGTATTAATTGAGCTGCTAGGAGACCATGCCGGTCGGTTTTGGAGCAAGTCTGCAGTGAAAAAGAATGCAGCGACCAGAAAAATCCTGGCAAGACAGCAGCACTATCTCAGGAGATGATTGCTCCAGCTGTACTAGTTATTTACATGAAGTCAATTCCAAGTGATTATTACGAACATGAGGTTTATCGTTCAATATAAAAGGCCAGTTCATTACGTCCCCACAAGCTACAGCTTAAATGGCCAACCTCGATAATTTAGTTTTTTTAACAGCAGTTTTGAATTTAATCGCTGCACAATAACTGCATTAATTCTGAATTAATTTCTTAATGGAGATGTAATTGTCTTGAGTTTCATCTGAGGGGCCAAAATATGCTCTCACCAGCATAAATCTAGGGGAACTTCATGTGAAAGAGCATGATTTCAGCATAAGGAAACTTGAAGTCAAAAGGCAGCTGAGTTTTACACTGGCATCAGAGGAAAGAGCATGGCCCAACCACCATTTGCACTGTTTCGCTTTCGGTCCCATGTGACCCTTGTTTGCCTGGGCAACATCCTTCCAAGTACTGAACACAAATCACATCTATTTGCTACCATGATTATAATAAGAAGAATACTTCATCCCAAAAGGCTGCAAAGCATTTTGGTCCAGGGAAAACATTTCTATCAATAACAAAATGCTTATAGGTTTGGGGTGAAGACACCAGCTCCTATAGATGGAGAAGCTAAAAAGGCAGACTGCCACATTTCCATTTGGCTTAGACATTCACAATGACCCCTCCAAGTATTATAATAAGCCCTGTATGAACAATTTAAAGACTATGCTTTCAGAAGGTATTCACAAGAACTCAGATGCTATTGTGGCAGGCACGCTGAAAATCCTTAAGGTAGAACTGAAATCAATGGGAACAAAAAAATGCTCATTTCTACAGTCATAATATGGATGAGAATAGTGATGGTAAGAAACTGATGCCGAAGGCAGAATGCCTAGAAGCATGAACAGGGACTGATGAAACATATTTTAGCTCTTCCAGTTGCCCATTTGAATGGATGAACTTGTAGTGGCAAGAAGAAAGTTGAGAACACAAAAAGCAACAAAGAAATAAACCATCTGGAAAAATCAGTGCGATTGATGAAAGCTACAGTGACAAATCTGCAAGTCACCCAGGAGACTAGAGTCTACTGAGTGCCCTAAAACTGCAAGGAGTTCCTTGAGGCTCATCCCATTCAAGGCTATACCAAGGAACATACGAAGGAACATACCAAGTGTGGCAGTAATACCTCTTAGAACCCGAGCCAGATAGATAAGGTGCAAACTGAATCCATGATAGTAAGTAAACCTAAGTGAGAAAACACAAAGTAAGGCAGCCCAAAATTCCCTTACTTCAGTTTAAGGCTTACCACCCAACACCATATACAAATATAGTTCTTTCCTGTTGCCAGCAGGTGGAGAGAAGATAAAAATTTTCAGATGTTTCTGTTGAGCATTTTTCTGCCAGCACCACAGCAACCTCATGTGAATTTTGCATCCATTTTATATCTATTCATACCACTGGCAACACAGAACCACTGACAGCCCCTCTAGTGTTTGAATTGATATTTATCAAATGAGAACAGCAGTCACAAACAATATCCTGCTAAAACATGATGCACCTGCTCGCCTGTTCCTTGAGGACCTCCTCCACAAACACTGCTCTGACACAACCTTTCATAGAAGAAAGAGAGCAGATTGTTTTGAGGTCTACTATTTATATATGAATACATGAGAAATAGATTCCACACAAGATATATGTAAGCAAAGAGATATTCACTATCTTTTTTTGTGAAGGCAAAAAGTCATAAAGACTGTTCCTCCTCTAGAGCCAGAAAGGCCTGAGTAGAAAATGTTCATGATGTGATCAAGGCAGTAAGCATCAGAAGTTGTGTTAAGAGATTAAGAAACCCTGGCTCTTTGTATGCCTGGAAAGGACCCTGGCTTTCAGGTCAGTGAGCTGACCCTCCTTATCAATACAAGTCCTGATGAAATTTAGCAGATAAATCATCCAAACTGTTGGAGAGAAAGGAAAAAGACCTGCCAGAATAGTTTTGGTTTAATTCTTTATCAATTCTTTATCAAAATCCTATCTCTAAATGGAAATTGTCAACTTCAATGAAATGTTTGATGGTTACACATTGAAGAGATTCATTGTGTTATTCTCAGAACATTTTGTTTAGATCAATATTTTAAATCTAATATATAATATAAATAATAATAATATTTCATTTAATGTATTGCTCTCTATCAGATATGTGTGAATTAGTATTTACTTATTAGTCTAATACAATAAAAAATGAAAAGTAAATAAATCAGGGGAAATAGTGAGAGTTTAAATAAAAAAATAAATTCTTCATTGGGAGAAAACCGAACTCTAAATTCAGAATTCATTTCAATTTATTGAGACATGCAAAAATTCTAGCACGCACAGTGTAACTGCCCCAGCAGCCTAGTCATTATAGGCTCTTCTGGCCATGGCATAATCTGTGCCAGGCCAACTGGGGAAGGAAATTAAGCTTAGAGAAAAAAACGGAAGATACAATTTAGCTATACCTTAGAAAGAAACAGAATTTGCTCTAGCCTCTGGCATTCTGTGGTATCACAGACATTCACCTGTGGTGTCTCAATTCCCTGACATGCAAGACACAGTTTAAGTCACATTAGGGCAGATTTTCCAAATGCAGGCAACAGACCAAAGATATACCTGTGGTGCAGTATGTCATTGGATTAAGCAATGATGATGTCTTTAGGTCCTTATACCTATATACATCTATCACTGCAGTATTGTAGCAACTGGTGATGTTCATCAGAAACAAAATCAATAAGCAGTCAAGATTGCATAAAATGGTGGCCAAAACTGGGTTCTTAATTCCACACTTTGCCAGAGAATAAATAGCATGACCCTTCGCACTGAAATACCAAATATGATCAGGAACACTCCAGTGAGCCTGATGCTGAATCTCCACAATAACTTAGAAAATGCACCTATACATAACTAAAAATCTATGCCAAAGCACTAGATTCAGACCCAGCAAATTCTCTGGTCTCTGAAACTCTTGGTGGTGGGTCTGAAAAGTAAAACAGCCTTTTCTGGACTTCAAATCTATGACTCTGTGAATTTACAAAAATGTAGTGCATACTTCAACCAAAGTGACCCTGCATGTTTCAAACTGTAGGTATCTATAGACACATCCTACAATACCCACCGATTTGGGCAGCAGAACACTCCAAGCACTTCTGCACATTGAGGCAGAGGATGAAGTAGATGAGTTTTCAGGATCCCTGTAAACTATTTTCTCTGTTATCCTAGGAAACATGCACAAACTAGGCAGCAGGGACAGCCCACCTGGCAGGATTAACTTGGACCAATCCAATGGAAAGCGTTAAAATTCACAGAAAAACATTCTATAAAAAAATGTTCTTTTTGCAAACATATGTTACTCAAGGGAAGCTGGTTCAGGACTCCTTGCTCTCTCCCAGCTTTGCACACAAGGAGTTCTGGGGTTATTACTGGCTCATCATATATTCCATTAAGACCGATAGTCTGAAAACTGCCATTTGCACAAGTTCTCACCAAGCTCCAGCAGCCCTGTCAGTGTCACAGCTGGACTAAGATTCTGTAGTGAGCAAATATGAAGTCAGAACCTCTTTAATATATAATTAGCAATAAGAGGAGTGTGAGAGCATTTGAATAATACATCTCATGGTCAGATAAAGCTGTAGGAACCAAAAGAGAAAGGGCATAATAAGTCAACGGGGCAAAAATCAGAGCAAAATGAGACTAATGTACCTGTGTGAAGTGAGAGGTCCAGTTTTAAGCTGACAGTAAAAGTAGTGCTTTGCATTTCAAAATGGCTTGCTTTCAAACTCTTTTCTTTCAAAAATTTCCAAAACAGAGTCAAAGGCTTGTGAGAACAACTGCTCCCTTATGCAGAAGAAACAGAAATCCATAGGGAGGCCATGAAATTTCCAAAGCCACTTTCAGCTTGTCAGTGGCAGAGTGCAGAATACAGATCATTCTCTAATGGCTGGAGGAACCGGCCTTTCCCATCCTATTCATTACAAAGAGTGCCCAGAAAAGGGAGATAATGCTCAACACTGCTGAGTTCTCCAATAACTGAATTGAAGAGTAGTGTCTGGAATTAGCATCAAGTTCACTGGTGCCAGGCTTGCCTAATGCTACACTGGCAAATATTACACTCTCAGTTCCAGACAAATGCAGAAAAAAATGAGAGAATGGAAATTATTTAGTGCTAAATCCCCCATTTTCAGCACCTTAGAGATGGGACTGCCTTCTTCATTAAGAGCACAAAACTTTAGGTAATGTTTTCACCTGACACCTATTGAAAATGATATTATTATTTTTTTATAATACCTGCATGGGGTGCAGTACACAGCTGAGTTCCTCAGCCAAGCTGGCAGCACTTTGGGAAAAGCCTGTGTACGAAAGGGTGGGAAAAACCGGGGGAGGGAAAAGACTGAGAAACTGCAGAGATAATACAGTAGTCTAAGAAGGGAGCAGCAAAAAAACTAGCATGTACTGATCAATTCCCCATAACTGCAGGTAGACATCTGCACCCCACCCATAGAAAACAAACAAACAAAAAAAAAAGCCCACAAAACCCAGAAGAAAAGAGAACAAATTAGATGACCAGTTTCTTGATCTCCAAATTCCTGACTACCTTCATAATTTTCAGTGCCTCACAGTCTTCAAAAGCAAAAGGCCACTCCAGGGATGAGCTATAGATGAGAAGACAAAGAGCACGCTCCCACCCCTGGAGAAAACCTGGGCTCAGAGCAGCACTGTATCAGGCTAAAATGCAGTAAGAAAATCTGTCAAAGTGATGCTTTCAGCCACAGAATCTTCTTCCATTTGAAAAAGAATGTTACTCCAGGAAGTTTCCAGCTGAAAGACGCAGAGGCTACAGTGCCAGAAGAATCTGAATCGGCTGCAGCTGATGACTGAAGGAACCTACAAGGACCTGGCTTAGAAGGAGCAGGAGTGCTCTGCAGGCACATAGATCATTAACAGATGAGAGGTTCTTGGTCACAACAACCACTTGTAACAAAGAACATCTGGCCACATAAGAGAGACCCAAAAAATAATACTGATTATGCACTTAGTTCTCTACAACATGTTTCTTGGAAATATTTCAAAGGCACCACATTAGCTTGCATAGTTGGAATTATAGGGACTCTGTAGAAGAAAACTTCAAATAGAGAGGAAGAGTATAAACATTATTGGAAATGCAGGGATTTCAGGCAAACACTCTGTGTGTGCAGAGAGCACGGGCTCAGGATGTGTTTCATCTTAACCACAGCAGACCCCGACTGTGCTACTGAAAATTAATAAAGTTTGGAGGAGATTTTCTTAAATTCAGAGCTAAGGAAAGCTGGCAGGTGCTGAGGAGCGCTCAAGTCAGACAAAGACATCTGCTAGGGATGTCAGCAATGGAGAGATAACTGCTATCTGGGAGCAGAGGATAGGACAGAAACTTCAGCCAGAGCAAAGCTAAGACACATCAAAATGCAGAAATAAATTCTGAAATACTACAGGGCTTCTGACACAGAATTTCAATAAAATTAGGCTCTAGCCCAAGACTAAAAATCATCATGTGTATACACATCATTGCATAGGCTTCTGAGCAATAACAAGCAAACAAGTACACTGGATAGTGGAAGAAAACCTTGCTATAGTAAAGACTAATGAAATTACAAAGATCAATGGAAGAACATGATCCTTGGTTTCAAACTGTACGTGAAGCATAGGAGGCTTTAGGGGTGTGTGTGCTCACAGAATCCAGAGAGGGAACATTTTGAGAAGTTCATATGCAAGCTCCAATACATAAGCCCAAAAGCCCTTAATATAAAAATATTCTTTATAGTAGCAAGGTTACATTACCATCCTCTTGATCAAAAGAACAAAAAAATACAAAATGCATAAACTTGATGAACATCAAAGCAGTAATCAGTCTAATAAAGCAGAAAAAAGTGGCTGACTTTGGTTATCTGCTTACAGAAATGAGTCAGGTGTCATGTTGGGTGACAGTTTAGAAAAAAAAATTTCTTGATCTCTTAAATAAATTATCACTTAGAACAGCTGACTCCAGAGCTCACAGAGACAGAAGACTATTTTCAGTGCAATTTGACATGAAAGACGAAAGTCTGTTTGCAAAGCAATGGTTGTTGATGCACTAAAAATAATGACCACAAACACGCTTAGTGCCCTTCAGTGATTACATGCACACACAAAAAATAAAATAATAAAACAAACCCAAGCAACACATATGAGGTACTAAATTTTTTGAAAGGGATTTGTAAAACTACTGAGGATGCTGGTGAGAAAAGAAGTAACATAAAAAATGGTAAGGATTAAATCCCTGTTCTAAGGACAACAGGAAAAAAAATCATCCACCCAGGAATCAGAAAGGCATTGTGAAATAAGAAAGATAAATATGCATCTAGGAAATGAAATAAGGAAAGTCTTAAAACAGAACAGTACATTTAAAGGCTGAAGAAATGACCTATTATTTATATCACACTTCTGCTGGGACAAGGTTTCCATTCCCCTGAAATGAATATCCTAGAGCCTCTAAAAATCCATTGGGTTAGCAAAGGATATATGTTAGGTTCAGTAATCAAAGCATCTGTGATGCCACCAAGATTCACTTTTGAAAGCTGGCATTATGAATTTAAAAAAATATATAATAAAAAAAGAGGTATGAAGTGCTAGATTAAATGGAGGCTAAGACTGAAGGGCATTTGGATGTGGATTTAGGGAATCCAGGTCTGGGACAGCAGACCATGATAGGTAAGACTTTGGGCCAAATATCATCATGAAATCTCCCTGAGAATCCTAATAACATTTTCTTTATAAAATAAAATATATATCTAAAAAAATACAGAAATAATAAAAAAATCTAAATCCTCAGGATTGAAACAGCAAGAGCAATGTTCACAACTAAACTCACAGTATTTGATTCTTTACAGCTGCCCAACATATTCCACAGAGATAGTATTGGAGGGAATTGGGGGATACAGATGCTTTTAGCCATGATACACTGAATGAAGGAAGTGGTGAGAGGAAAACTCACTTTCTAAATACAAGCAGAACTGATAAATCACAGCCTGGCTGGTGTGGCAATAACCAGTCCCTCTGGCAGCTTTGTAATTACTCCCTAAATGTGGTCTCAACCCTCTTGATGTGGAGATAAATAACTTCATGTGCAAAACAATTAAAGCCTCGGGCAACACTGCTGGCAAAGCGTGGTCACTATGTGTCACTATCCATTTGCCAGGGAGGTGTACAAGTGGTACTGAGTTTATTAAACAGAGCCAGAGCACTGGCTTCCACACACCAACCTGCCAGGGGCCTTCTTTGGATGGCCCTCAAACAATTGTTTCTGCTCTCCAAAGCAATGAAACACCCTGGTCTAAAGGCTGAACCTGAAGTGAGCTGAGACCCTCCGAGCAGCATGCTAGGCATTTTGCTCCTATCCACTCTCCAGAAGAGAGTGGTTTTCTGCTCTGTCTGATACCTACTGGGGAACCTCTGAAGGTATTATCAATCATCGTGATTAGATTCCTCCTCAGGAAAGATTGTGCTCAGTTGAAAAAAGAGCTATTGCTAGGATGGTAACAAATCACTCTGCAGCCAAGTCCTGCATGCTGCATTCCTCTTCCCCTTATTTGTGTGCATTTCTCTACCATTTTCCTGGATGGTCATGTTTTCACTAAATCTCCTGTCAATCCAAAGCAGAACATGCCTCAATGTTTTTCTCACACCTGCCACCTACTCGCAGTGACAGCTCTGGAAAACAAACCTAGGGAAGTCCTCCTGCAATCTCATACAGCTGGGTGAAATAGCACTACAGTGTGACACCTGACTCCTTCCCTAGGGAGCTGCTGGCCTACTCAGCTCAGAAGCACTGCATACTGCGGCATCTACGTTTTAAAAAAAAATCCCAGGAAAACACAATGAGGAATGCAAGCTGGAACATTAGCTATGCCATGACTGGCTTGCATGACCTCAAAGCAGGCATCATATGCCAGGTGAATCACCTGGTGAGGATTCCAGTAGCCTGCAAGGAAGGCATGGACTAGCTATCTGTCACAGCAAATTGAGCCATTTTTCTGCCTGACTCCTATCATAAAGTACCTGACTGGAGTCATGCAGCTGTGGGCTGGATCTGTCTCCAGCCTCCTGAGGCTGCACATCTCTGATGTGAAAAAGTGGGATAGCTTCCATTTTTAAGAAAAATTAACAAACATGAAATATTTCAGTTTTGAAAAAGCTTTTTTTTTTTTCCTCTTCTGGTTTTAAGCCACCATCAAAACAAAATAAATCAGCACAACAGATATTTCATTCAACGTTCTTCTTGGAAAGGTATTATTACATTTTTACCTGGTTTGTAAAGATAGAACTTGAAACAGTATTAGCGTTTTGAAAAGAAGCAGTGCTCCTTTTAAGTCAGTTCTGATCAATAATCAAAGCTGCTACTAGGGGGCACTGTGACATTCAGGGAAGGCACAGCTCCACTTCCCGCTGCCTGTTCCTGAGTCCATGAAATCTTTCACAATTCCTTGGGTACAGATACAGCTAAAGTCCAGTTTGGGTAATTTCACTCTTCCTAGTAATGTACCTCTTAAACTTTAAAATGTGTACGATGCATCACTCCCAACTCTGTCCCCCCTGCTTCTTTAGCACAAAAATACTCAACAAATGCTGTCTGCTTCTTCAGATGTTACTGTGTTTTAGTGATTGAATGAAATGAAACTTGTTAGTAAAACAATTTGGGATTGTTCAGGATAATCATGACAATGTAATGTAAGAGTTAAGAATTATAATAGTAATCACAATAATAACGATAATGAGTATTTCTCTTCCCACTGCAATGAACCCATCTGGAAGGCCTCAGTGTGAGGCTTCAGAAGTATCCAAAACTGTGATTAGAAAGAAATACATTTCAGCAGGAAGGTGGAAGCTCAGAATGCCAAAGAAAGAAAAAAGGAAGAGAAAAATCCTTTCTAGTTTTGGCCAACAGACCTCATCGGAAATTCTTTTGAAATGCTATTCTCTGGAAGAGAGCTCAGTTAGCAATATTCTGCAAATGCTCAGCCCACTTCATCCATCTGCCAAGCTGAGAATGAATATTCATAGCAAGTTATTTTAATCATTGTGTTTTTCTTGATGTGACATAATTCTATATAATCTTTCCCCAGAAAAAAAAAAAAAGAAAAAAAAAAACCACCCTCTTTTTATGCTGTCAAGACAGAAAGATTTTTCTCCATCTGCAAGGGAGAAAAAAGGGACATTGGGTGGCTCATGCATGGGTTGTAACAACATCCTCATAAATGCTTCTCAAATCCCAGGATTTACAACCCAGCTAATGACACTGGTGCACACTGTGTGCTGGCTTTTCCCTGTCCCTGGGGAACCTAAGGGATTAACACCTCTCACAAGGGATGATCAGGGTGACAATACCAGACTTATGTAGGCTGGGAATGGAATCCTGTGGCAACATGTACATGGGGGAGCAAGGGAAACTGCACAGGAAGAGCTGGGTTTGGGGAGCTCAAGGCTGGTAGAGCCTGGGTGCTGCAGTCGGACGAGGGAAATAAGCAGAGAGTTACTGCACATATGTTCAGGGGATGTTGCTCGTAGTCACACACCTTCATAAGCACACTCCACACAAAAATGCTTTTACAATTTCTGATTGCTTCTTAAAATAGTTCTTGTTCAACACTTAACATAAGAGCACACTTTTGGAAAAATTGTCCAAGTACAGACAGGTTATAAATATTTTAGAGTACACAGATATACCTTAGGAATGAATTGGGTCCTCCCATGATTCTAAATGGTGTTTGAGTACCAAGTACATCAGGAGGACAGTTTATTAAATTTGAAAATCTTGAGGAAAACCTTGTTTCTGCAATAATCAAGACTCTAAAATATTCTATACTTGACTGATGCAAGCAATTCCCAGGTGCCATACATTAGCTGGTGGGACAGGCAAGCTGGGTCACAGAGCTCAGATCAGTGTAAAAAAAAGAACACCCACAATCAGGTTTTCTTAAAAGCCAGGCATGTGTTTTACATACAACTTGTGCTTCTCTCTTGTTCTTTTCACTGTTGCCCTCGGTGGCTAAACCTGCTTCTTGTTCTCGGGCCCCCACCCTGGAACGACCTCCCGGAGAGTTTGTGCCCAATAACTTGTTAGTTACCTCCTGCCCCAGAGCATCCCACATAACCCACGAGATGCTCCCTAAAGTGCTGAGCCCAGGAGATTCTTGGGTGGGATCAATATGAGGAGCTGCTCATTAGAGGGACAACAGTGGTTTGCTTTTAGTTACTGCTCAAGTGCAGTCTATTTCCCTGGATTCAGTTCTCTGAGTAGCAGTGAATGCCATACAAAGGTGGATTAAAATAATCTGAATAAGTTGAGACAGCTTTCTTACTGCTCCTACTTCATGTGCCCTAGACAGATGTGCATCCAGCTAAGAAAACATGCAGTCATTTCAAATCAGTTATTCTAGTCAGTGCAGCAATCCAAGTCTTTAAGTTCAGGGAAAAGAAAAAAGGAGGAGGAAGGAAAAACAGCAGGCAAGAAAGTAGAGATGGTAGTCTGCATTTAGCTTTAATTAATTACTGGATGTTTTGAAAGACAGTAATATACACCACCAACAGGCCTATGCAAGCATCCAGAAATCCCTAATTTCAGCATGTTGCCTGACTGCTGCATCTCTTACTTTCCTGACATACTGGCTCCTCTCTTTGGCCACATTTTGCCAAGCACTTAGTAGAAAACCAGTGTTCTCCTTTTCCAGCACTGGAGGTTCCTGCTGCAAAATGCAGGACAGCTATAATGCTTATGGTTGAAAGAGTAAAAAGAGGTTGAAATCCCATTATGACTATTTGCATTTGTCTGTTTCCATGCAGAGACTGGTAAAGAGGAGTTAGCTTCCATACTGGTGGATGTCATGGAAGAAAGAGCACAGGAACAAACACACTGGATTCACCACCCCTATAAACTGACATAGCCTCAGTGATGCCTGTTAGAAATCATAGGAGCTTCGATGATCACCACCAGCTTTGAATCTGACCTGCCAGGAACACAAAATGATTCTTCTGGCTTAAGGGAAGAAGACAACTCTGTCTCAGAAGACAGGTTACAACCTAGCTTTTTCAGGAAAACCCTTTAGACTACAGTGGAGAAAACCTCAGCAGGGCTCCACAAAAATTTAATAGGCTATTCACACACCAGCTTTCTAAAAATACAGGACTGGAAAAGGAAGAGATTCTCCTAGGATGGCTCGAATTCTCTATTAAATACTAAGAAACATTCCATAAAAGCTCTCTAAATGTTAGCAATTTCCATTAGGGAAATCTTTAATGGTGGAAGGCCATTACCAGCCGAAGGCCTAGCAGTGAGTTCCTGGCTGCCAATTCAAATCCTGGTGGACAATGTCTGTTTGTACAGCTGAGCAACTAACTCATGCCAGATAAGACAGCCAACAAATTCAGCTTCTTTCCATGACCAGAGGGCCATTGCTTTGAATTTGCTTCTGTTTATTTTTGTTTCCCAATTATGTTTGTTAAATTGTTTGCACTTTCTTTCACAAATGGCTTCAACACACACTCTATATTCCAAATTCAAATGGTACTGCTTAATTGCAATTGGTTAGATAAGTAATATTCTTACTGCCTGTGCACTGAACTGCTTCTGGAGTGCTTTGATATGTTTGCAGTGTGTAAATCAGTTAAGGAGAGTAAAGGCAATACATCTGAATGTCCCCAAAATTGTCAAATGAGACCAACAGAGAAAATATGTGTATATGTGGGTTTTCCAAGAGAAAAAGGCAAAATCAGGGCTACCTTCTCATCCTGACATCACATTTTAAAATGTGCTTCTCTGCCATCTTTCTAGTGCTTTAGTTTTTTTAGTCCAAATGCTAACTGAAATTCATGACAAATACCTCCTAGCCAATTCTGTATTCTGTTTCCAAAGACGATAATGTCTGATATTCTCAACAGTCTGGCAGGGACGAACTTTAGGAAAGGGGTGAATGCCTTTCAGCTGAAATTTTTTTTTAACTTTTTCCATTCCAAACACATTGCGAAACTTTTTTGCCAGAAGTTCCTCAAATAAATTGTTTTGGTTAAAAACAAACAAACAAACCAACAAACTCAAACCAAAAACCAAACCAAAACAAGACAAACAAAAAACCACTGCCATGTAACAGTAAAAATAATTTGCAAAAAAATTTGAATCATTTTCATTGTCACTTACACCATGAATCACTTACATGTTTAACTTTAGTCAGGTAAGAATATGTACCAGTTTGTGTTCCATTTTAAAAGCTGAAATATTTTGAGTCATTTAGAAATTGAAATGATAAAGAAATGCAGTGTTTCAGAATCTCAGAAATGAAACATCTCTATGATGTCAAAAGAAAACCATCCCATATGCCTAAATATTTCTCTCATAAAAAAAAAAAAAATAGGAATTTCATCTTTTTTCCCATCTGCTTTTAGGGGAGGGAAAAAAAAAAAAAAGTTTTAAGTTTTAACACCTCCAAGTGGGATGAAACTCTGTTTTGACAAACTCCTGAAAACAGGCCTATAAATGTAGTTCAGACATTCCCTCCTGTTGTGGCAATTACTGACAAGACTACTTCAAAGAATCTGTCTCACAGAAACATGTGTATAATCTGCTCCATCAAAGCATGCTCCTCCTTAAGGTGCCACTGCACTGCTTTGTCTGAGCATCCAGCAGAATGGGGGAGTCATACCCTAGCACTGTGATATCCAAATCATTGTCCTGAAGTTATTTGGAGACACAACAGCTTCACATTGGGAAGAGGGACAGCATAATCACAACCATTTTGCCTCAAGGAAGTGAAATGCAAAGACCTTATGGAAAATTGGACTGGAGCTATACACAGGGAGAGGAGAAGAGTGGAGAAAAGAGGACAGTGAGCCCAAGACAGGAAACAGTGAGTATGTACAGCTGCATAATTGTTTTTAGACTCCTTTTCCCCTTAAATCCTACACTGAACCCGAAGATGGTGAGACCCCACCTTTATCACTATGCTTAGTTTGAGTTCTTAAACTCTTTTGATCTCTTTGACCAAGCTCCCTCCCAAGGACTAAGGAATGAAATGGCCCTTTCTAGGCTCTCCAAAAAATTAACCACACAGCAGGAGGCCTTTTGAGGCATCTGACATCCAGCCTTTGCTTCTCCTTCTGTGGGAGTGAGGAAGTTGCATCTATCCTTCTCTTTCCCATGCTTGCATTCCTGCTCCCTCTGGCTCAAGCTTGTGCATGACATTGCAGGGACGGCAAATGAAAACAGCTACCAATCTTTTCTGCTGCCTCCCAGAAATCTGCTTTGAGCAGAGTAACACACATGGCTAGCTGCCACATGCCCACAGTGGGGCACTGCTGGCAGGTCCAACCTTGCACTGAATCCACATGTTTTGGTCTAAGTGAAGTCTAGCCCCAGCACAGAGCTCAGCAAGGCCCACAAAGCACAATGGAAGAACACAGTGATTTAATTCACAGCGCATTCCTACTGCTGCAATCACCAAAATGCAAACAAGGCAATTTAAACAGAGGCTGGGCATCTGCATTATGGCCATCACCACTAGAAACATCAGTACAAGTAATCCCAAAGCTTTTGAGGGGGTCATGTTTGTCTCAGCGCTCTGTGCTCCATGGTCACAGAGGTAACTACATGGGCAGGAAGTTTAAAAATGAGAGCATGACTGTCAGGAGAACCTAAATCTAAATGGACAGTGGAGATATAGCTGTCCTCCATCACCAAGTGGAGATAGGTCAACAGCAATAGATTGGTAAAATAGGTCTTATTATTTTTCTTTTCCACAAGAGAAGAGAGAATGTCATCTCCTAAACTGTCAAGTGTTTTTGACCACTGTGAAACCTCTGCAAGAAAACCCTAGAACAGCCATGAGCTGGTCTGTGGGAGAGACAGGACATAAAACTGTGGAAACCCACCAGGATGGGAGTCACACTTCAAAAATAATACCAGAGTCTCTCCCTGCAGCCTCAGAGACTAACAGTAACCTTGCAGGTGAGTCAAGCCTGTGTGACAGAGCCCATCCCCCCCAAGACCACCCTATGGTAGGCAGTGCTAGTCACCTTACACCCTTTGGTAGATGGTGCACTCTGATAAGAGCCTCAGCTGTCAGAAAAGAAACTGCAAGCGACAGATTGAACACACTACAATGCAAAAGCCTGTCTCAGGAGGGACAATTAAAAACACACACAGAAAAATAAATGGCTTTTCCTTTTCAACCCCTTTTCCTCTTCAACAAGTAACAAGACAGGAGCGGGTGCCTCTATGCTAGAATGCCCAGAAAATCAGCAATTAGCAAGCGTTCCGCTCTAGCTTGTCTGCGATTTCCTCCCTGCAACTGTGGCTAAATGTTTAAGTACATCACTCCTCCTTTCTATGCGCTTGCTGTGGCTCTGGCTCACCTCAGCCCTTCTGGCTTTCCATATCATGCACTCTTCCCTTTCTCACCTGTTTATCTGAAGCCTCTTCTAAAATAAACACAGGGAGAGGGGTGTGGTGACACCCAGCCGCTTTCAGGGGCATACACATCATGAACTAACTGCCTCAATTGCACACAAGCCAAAACGCTCTTAGCCCTGTGTGCCACAGAGGTGTTTTATAAGCCATCTAGTCAGCAGCATCCTCAAGGAAGAAGCATTACCGTATCTAGCCAACAATAACATAATCCAGAGAATTCAAATGGAATTCTTCCCTAGGAAACTAAGTGCTAACCACATTACTGTGCAGATGCTCCTTAACAAGTCTGTTTTAGACAAAAGCTGGAAAGGTATTTTTCTGAGGCATAGGCTTAAATAAAGGCTTTTGACTCAGATTGGCACTCAGAGTTAAATAGATAAAAAACACAGTCACTCATTAAATTCATACAACAATTCAAACATGAAGGCATAAAGTAAGATCTATGCAAACAAGCACGAGGAGTGAAACACTCCAGTGGAGTCAGCATCATGGATACCTGTGACCTACTGGACTTCTTGGACACTTCAAACCCCAAGTTTCCAAAAATCAACTCAGAAAAAAGGTGCTGCCACTGCATGCTGATGTTCCTATCATGACTGGATGGTTTTCATTGTTCACTGTGTAGAAACTGATAGTCCAACTTGGAAAAAATAAACCCAAACCATCAAAACAAAGTAAAATTCTATTGCAGAAAAGAGACATCGAACATCCTTTAAATTATATATAGGGAGGCCTCATAATTAATGAATGACTGAGCTTCCATCTAAAAATAAAAGCATGACATAAAGAATCTACTAAGTAAACACAACCCCGCAAAAAGAAAATCCTCCCCAAATGTAGGTGGCTAGATGGATGCAAATACTTGCTAGCATAATCCTTCTTGGCCAACTATAGGAAAGCAGAGGCTAGAGCCCAACTTTGACAGCTGAATGGACTAATTGTATTACAACTCCAATGTGGAAACCCCCTCATCTCAAGTTTTGCAAACAAATGGCAGACATGCAATGAGCTTCAGCAACAACAGCTGCAGAACAGAACTGGCCTGATCTCCCTTGCCAATAGATCTACAGAAAACAGCAGTTAGTCCTGATGCCAGTTCAACCAACCAAGAGAATACAAGCACCACCACACAGCGCCAGACAACCCGAAATTGAATCCAAATGAAAACATGACCTATTTCTATACCTTTACATATATTCATTTTATGTAGCTGCTCATCACGGTGATACTCTTTTCATGTAAGATCAACAGCAATAACAAAGTTCTGAGCTGGCCCTGCTAGGAAGTTAAACAGCACCTGGAAACATTCCCCAGTGATGGAGCCACCAGCATTGCTGAACTGCTAGAGGGATTTCTGATACAGTTTTGGCCTGTGTTAACCAACACTATGCCAAACAGTTCCCTGTTACATTTATGGGTTAGGACTCCCAAAAGACCCATTTTCAACAGGCAAACCAGACACAGTCAATCTGCTTGGGAGAGTAAGAGATGTTAACAGACTCAGCATGGGCTATTCCATCATAGTTGGCCTCAGTACCAGGATACAGGCCAAAACACATTTAGTTGTTATTATATACGTAGGTACAAAAGTGCTGGCATCTGCCGTTTCCCAAGTTCAGAATTCCTGCTGGGGCTGGTTGCCTTCCTTGGAAACTAGATATTGCTTTAAACTAATATATCCTTGAAAACTGTGTAGGGTACTCAAGGGTCTTGCTACAATGGTGTAGGAACAATGGGTATGAAGAAATTAATCAATTATGAAGAAATTAGATTTGTTGATGGGTGACTTCACATTCAAAATCAAAAAATTCAGGCTGGAATTTTCTTTACTGTTGTTCTCGTTTAAATATGCAACTTTGCGGTTTATCCTCTCCAGGGGGTCCTCCTTCAGGGAAATTATCATCAACCCTGGGAGAGATCTGGACCAGCACACAGGAATTTCCTTCCTCCAGTTTCTGAGTCTAGCAGTGGTGTTGTGAGCTTAGCAGCAGCTCAGATTATTTTTGTGATTGTCCTTAAGTATAAAGCACTGATAAAATATGGCATTGAAAATAAAAGACAGTAGCATAAGTAAGCAATTCTTCTCATTTCACCAAGAGGTGTCTCGTATTCTGTCAGGGCAGATGAGAGAGAGCTGAAGGAGCTAAAAGTACCACAGATAATTGAATTTTGTGGAAGACACTTTTACATTCCTTTTTACACTTGATAAGAGGGACAATCACCTGAAGAGAGAGGAGGACACGTATTGAAAAAATCCCATGACCTTGTTATCCATGTCATCTGTGAAGCTCTTCATAACTGTAGGCAACTAAAATGGCTCCAAAAATCTATGTTGAGGCAACTGAATCACAGCCCTGATCCAGCAGTCTGTAGAGCGATTTTGCCAACCAAATGCAGATGTCTAATCTACATTGGCAGCTGACTCAACTGAACAGATAGGCACAAAAGTAGGTTATGAGAGCACAGATACTTGGATAACATATAGATATCTGCATTTAGTGGTATACACTCTGAAGCTGAGCTCCAGTCTTGATTGTAGGCAAGTAGAAAAAACTTGTTTTGAGAGGTCAGAGACACACTTAAAAGCATGGGTATGAGATGTGGTACATTCCCCACTCCCTCCAAAAAAAAGCCATCTTCATTAAAAGGAAGTTCTGCAAATTAATAATTTTCATTTCAAAGCAAGCTGAAAGATGAAATTCTTAAAGCTCCTCTCCCCCAGAGGCTGCTTGCATGTGGCCTCACTGCTTTGAATGGCAAGACAATTTACCCCTGTGAAAATAAGTGGTGCTTTGCCAGCTGACTGCAGGGCACACAAACCTTCCCTGGACTATTGAATTCAGGAGCACCATTGAAGCCACACAGACCTGTCTTGGAGAGCTGCAGTTACCACTGTGACGTGAGAATACACAATATACTGTGGCCAAATCCAAAATTAATGAGAATAAACTCGTATTCAAAACTTGGAGGTGGAAAATGTAACATTTTCCAAGGGGGAAATAAATCCTATTCTTCTGTTTAAAACAGAAGCAGGATGAGAAATACTTTTGGTCATTTATATAGAAAAGTTAAAAGATTTAAAAAAAAAAAAAAAAAAGAGGTGGATGGTGAGGGAGGGGGAATATGACACTACTTAACAGTTGGGGAAATAGAGATTATAATGCCAGAAGGAAAAGTGAACTTCTTTGCAAACCTCTTGAATAATGCAGCTTATAGGACTACCCTAAATTAATTCATGCTTGGATAGAACATATGTTCTGAAGAAACAGCTAGTATTGATTTTAAAATTTCCAGTGATAGGGAATCCACCACATTCCCACGATAAATTGTTCCAATGTTTAATTACTTTCACTGTTGAAAAAACTTGTGCCTCATTTCTAGTGTGAAATTGCCTGGCTTCAGGTTCCAGCCACTAGGTCTTTTTATATGTTGTTTGCTAGCTTGAAGTGCCCTCTTATTAAAGTTTGGTTCTCTAAGTAGGTATTTACAAACTGCAACCCCTCAGGCTTCCCACTGATAAACTAAAGAGGCTCTTCTCCAGGAACCTCAGTGGAGCATGGCCCCTCGCATTCCCATCACTTGCATGTCTGGTTTCTCAGACTCTTCAGTTTAGCAGTAACTTTCTTTAAATGAGGACACAAATCACAGGAGCTGAGTGCCTCTCAAGTTCAGACATCAATTATTACTTCCTAGGTCACACCTGAGATGCCCCAGTTAACTCTTTAAAGCCTCCAAATTATGTCTTCCAGAATAATTTTGAACAAGGATTTACTTCCAACTAACTACTAGTATACTTTTTTTTTTTTTAAATTGCTGTTTCTCAGAAAATGATCCTTTAGGTTAAATACATGGCTAACTATTAATATTTTTTGCATGCCTTTATAAAGTGCTTCCTAATTGACCATATTAAAATACACATAGCTTTCCTAAGCCATGATTAACAAGGAATCTGCAATTGTCTTGAATCCGTGACCTTGTCCTTTTTCATTGTTTGTTTGTGGATTTTTATCATTTGTGTCAGCAATAAACTTTCCTTCAGGTGGTTCTACCTCTTATTCCTCAGTATTGATAAAAATAATTAATATGACAAGGAGCAAAAAGCAGTGTGCACAGCATTCCGATACTGTTTGTGGTTATAATTCTCTGATTGTGTCCGTATTTTCAGATTAGTTCTTAACCTAATTAGATTAGTTTTTAATCTAATACACAGAAACTTATATAACTCTTGATCAAGATCCTATGAGGTACAACAACAAATGCTTTAAAAAGTCTAACCTCATTTGCACTACTACCTTTAGCAACAAGAACGGATGTCTCCAGGATGCCATGGATGACAGGGTAAGAAGACTGTACCCAAGGGTCCTTGCCCAACCTGCTCTCCCAGTCCATGGTAATTTGTGGCTCTAGGAGCTCCTCTGGCAGGCATTGCACCTGCATCCTTCTGTGTATAGCCTCAGGGTTTGTCCTTCTGTGAGTCAGTCAAATTACTTGCTGAAAGTGTTTTAATTTCTAATCACCTCATCGTTCTGTGGCAGTAAATTCCCTGCAATAATTACTTGTAGTGTATCTCCTTATTTTAAACCTACTACCTGAAAATATCCTTTGATAACCTGCTCTCATACTGTAAGCAGCAGGTAACAACTGCTTTATGATCACTTTCTCTATTCCAGTGGTGATTTTGCAGATCTAGGCCTTCTCTCAAGAGCCAAAGGCAACTCACTTTTCCCAGGGAAGTGTCTCCATGCTCATCAGTGCCAGTGCCTCTTGCCTTGGACACCTCTCCACATCTCTTTTAGACAGGCACCAACAGTGTTTGGTTTGTAAGATGTAGACTGGTCACAGATTTGCAGTGACAGATGCACATATTCCTTTGTGTCTGGTTGTCCTGCTTCCCAATTAATCATTAGGTCTTCATCTTTTGTACTGCCTCTGAATGCTCGTCTGGCATCTCAACATAGGTAGATATGTTTTCTCCCAATTTACTATTTCGGAATCAGCTCTTTATCTTCCTGAGCTATTCCTGCACTGCATTGTTTAGCCAATTTTCACAATATCTGGAATTGGCATTGCTGGCCAACTTAAATTACAGTCATTGTGCTTAAGAAATTACTCAAGACTTCAAACCCATTACGAGTCTCTTCCCTGGGCAAACTACCTGTCTCTAATGTAGCCTCAAGATGGGCTGTGTTTATTCATTTCAGTCAATGCTGGTTAAGTTTGCCATCACAACAAAACCAAGTGTTGAATTGGAGTTGTGCACAACTCCCCCATCATTTGGAATAGACGTGCCTATGTGTGTTCCCTCTGTTTCTGGTGCAGCAGCATGTCCTAAAAGATGTGCACAGCCAGGACAATGGAGGCAACAGCCACTCCGGTAAGCAAATTTAAACCAGACTGAACACTCTTACTGGAATAGATGTTTTCAGCTGCACTCACAAACACTTCCACCTATACAGCAGCCATCTGAGGCTTGCATATACTGTCTAGGGCCTTAACACCTGAATGAGCATAGAACTACCCAAGTGCACAAATGATCCATGTGTAGTTTTGTCCCCAAGGAGCCGTGGTATTGCTCTGTTTGCCTGCGACTGTAATGCAACAGAATGAGTGACTGCTGCCCTGACTTAACCAAGCTGATTTTGATGCTAAACATTAAGCCGGAGGCCAGCAGCTGAGGAAGGTGAATGCAGGATGAGAGGTCGATCTTAGCTGATCCCTTGGCTGCTCCCATCCATCACATTTGCTCCTGCTAGAAAGGATATGAGCAGATCTTTGTTCATGAACAGCTCTTTTTAAAATCTCTGGCAATTAAAGTGCATCAGGCAGTGGATGTGCCATAATGGAGAGAGAAGAACCTTCTGTTTTTCTCTCTGTCTTAATTGCCTGTGTATTTATGGGCCTTGGTAATGTTGGTGAAAAACTTCCTGGCACTGTATGAATGGTTTGCCTTCCTTCTCTCAATGACTGGTTTGTTCTTTCTATTCTGTTTCCTTCCTCTATGAAGGCACTTTGCTGTGACCAGACAACTGCCCTCCCTTGCTGCACAACCTCTCACTGCCACCTGGAATGTCATTCTGCAGATGGTCAAAGGAAACAAGTCCTATTAGCTTTACATTTCCTTGCAGAAAACTCTCTCTGAGGGAAGGGAAAGGATGTAGTTTTATTCCCTGAGAGAGTATCTTTGCCTCAGGGGCAAACAGTATACCCCAAGGCAAAGGGAGTCCCATTAAACAAGGCACTACTCCAAGTCATCCCCATTTACAGCTGTTGCTGCCTCCAGCAGATTTCCCCAAGGGTCTTCATTTAGCTGCAGTTCATTGAGAGGGTCAGGCAGGGATGGCTGCCCAACTGGTGCAATGTCTCCTTGTTGGCCAGTCCTGCAGTGTAATTAGACTCAGTCCCAACAGAGGTGGAAGAAAAGATCTGAGCTTGGTGTAAGAAAAAACCAAGCTACATAAATTCTGGGCAGGGTCTGGGGAAGCCACTGGCAAAAATCCCATGAACTCAAATACCACCAGGACTTGCTTCTTAGCTTTAGCTCCTTTTACATTAGGCTCCTAAGCACATTTGTCTGCAGTAAAGTCAGAGAAACCCTTTAGTCCTGCTCAATAGGAAGCTTTGGCATTCGGAAAAATAGCCAAAGACTTGTACCAACTGATCCCTTAAATCCTTCCCGATAAACAAAAGTAACAGCAGCATCTCAATCCTGCAGCAGTGACAAAAGCTCTGAAGTAAGAGGTACTTTCCTGGACAGAATTCAATTACAGTCTTAACTCTGGTTTTAATTACATTGACCTAGCTCCTCCATAGCACAACAGGCCAGCACACTCAGCCAGCAACTTACTGCTCAAAGCACTCAGCATAGAGGCAAGTTACTCTCTTTTTTAGTGAATTTTGAAGCAATTTAAACTATATCAAATATATACTTTGCAATCCATGACACATCACTAGTCCCTAATGCCATCTATACTTCCTGTGATGCAAATAGTTTCAAAGGCATTAGGAAGAAGTTTCTAGGAAGTTTTCCTGAAACTAGTCAGGAAATTATCAATAAAGCATTACTTTAATCTCTCTCATCTGAAAGTTATTAAAGAGCAGTATCTGAATGAATTAAATACAGAGCAAAGGAAAATAATGGAGCAATAAACAATTTTTTTTCTGCTAATTTTTTTTTTTTTTTTTTTTTGGTTAAGGAAAGATGTATTTTCTTTGGCTCATAAAATCTTCAAAAGTCTTAATTTTAAAATGGAAATTGTTTTTGTCAACATCTCACTAAGAGCACATATCATTGAAAAGGTATTAAAACATCGATTTTTAAAATAAAAATCTCAATCAGTTTTACGTGTAGAGATCTTTTAAAATAAGTATTTCTTTGAGTGCAGCAAATAAGTATATTTAAGAACCAAAAGGCTGTCTCCTAATCTGCTGTTTCCAATCTCGGCTCAGTGCTGCTTACCTCCTCAGGCCTATGGCCATGCACTACAGATTTGCTTGCAAAAGGCAGCTTAGGGAAGATAACTTTATTCCCTTGCACTGAAGGTTTGAGTGAAAGCAGAACTTTAGCTATAAACAGAATCTACTACAATTTGATTAATCACAGCCAGCCCATGATTTGTAACCATTGCATCTCAGGAACCCATTCAGTCACACAACATCCTGCATAGCATGGCTGTAGCCTCCCAAGTCAGAAAGTGAGGAAATACATTAAATAAATGCACCCTTTGATAAGACAGACTTACCATCACCCCCTTTCTCTCCCTACCATGCCCTACTCCTACTGCCCTACTCCCTGAAATGAGCAGTTCTAGAACGGGTCTGCCATATTTCTATTCCTTGTGGGAAATAGAATGTTGGAGGGCTGTCTGTCCCTCAAGGAGTTAAAAGCACTATCTAGGATGCTTGGAAGATTTCTAGGGATTACAAACGATAGTGCATAGAGTGCTATGAGTGCTCTAACTTTTAAATTCCTTGCTTTTAAAGTTATATGTATTCTATTATAGGCATGTTACACACAGCTGACACTGTACTGGATACAGTACAGATACTGGAGAAGTTCCCTGTATGAAATTCCTAGGAGAAGGCCACAGGTATAACAACTGTGGGGTTATAATCTAATAATGAGGAAATGTTAATTTTTTCTGAGGTTTCTAAGGTTCTCTAAGATCCTGCAGTCCCCAAAAAAGTCCTTGCTTTGTCTCTGGTTCCCTGGAACTAAAAAAGATGTATGCTAACAAGAAAAACAAAGCTTTTCTATTTCCTCCCCTCCCAAGTTCTAGCTATCAAACTTAAACAAAGGAGCACAAGTATTAAAAGCTCATTTCTCTCCAAGAACTCTCCATAATCTTAATGATCATTGCATAACTGAGTATTAAATATGTTTTCTTAATATCCCATAGTTGGGAACAGAAGGAGAAAATTATAGGTTTGATGACGTGTAGCCAGTTTTTTTACTAATTAAAAAAGATGCTTACCTCAGTCAATCACCATTTCTTATAAGAACTTGAATTGACTTTCATACGGCCAAGGTATGTGAAGGCTTTTCCAACTGTGACAGCCACTACTTTGAGTGTCATGGAAATCAGCTGAGGTATCAGTGATGTTGTGGCTGAACCAGGAACACAGGAGTCTGCATACATAATTGTTCATTTAAGAACAAGCATCTCATCAAGGGAGAGTTCTGAATCACAGTGAGACCAGATTAATTTAGCAACATTAACTGAAAACAACAACAGCAGAGGGCTGCACCCGACTTCCTCCACAGGCTCCCCAAACAGGTAATGAGAGAGCAGGGTTTAGCTGGAATACCAGCTCGGCGCCATGAATATCACAGCTCTTTTATGGAGGATGTGTTTCCACAAATGAATGAACCGCCATCATAATATTGAAGACCAAAATGGCTCCATCCTCCCTAACACTTATCTGTCTCAAACGCCTCTGGAATGATGAATGGTAAACACTGGACTGCTGTAAGAAATCAGAGTTGGTTTCTTTTTTAATCAAAACAACCAGAACTGACTTTTCAAGACAATGTAAAACTGTCTCCCCCTCCAAAATAGTCATGTTTGATATAATCCCTTTAAAAGCTGCCAAGGAATACAGTAACCAAGATGACCCTGGAGATTCACACAGAGGACAAAGATACTTTGTAAAGTTTTTAAATTAATTTCTGCACTGATGTCAGGAGGATGAGTTATTTTCCAGATTTAGAGTTTGACTTCCCACTTTCACCCTCTGCATAACAAAGACGCAATGACACCCTCACCTAAGCCTGCTACTCCAGCCCCAGTGGGGCTACACCTTCTCAACTTCCGCCTCATGTAGGAACCCAAACACACCCAGTATTTCTCAAACCCCTTCAAAATAAGAAAGGGGCACAGAGATCCGATTTCACAGCCATAACTGACTTTCTTTGTAAAATATGCCTTGAAGTCTCAAAGTACTTTTTATTCTTTGGGAGAGGAGAAAAAGGCATAGAGGTATGGAAGCAAAGATTAGAGGTGACCTCTGACAGCTGTGACTCACCCAACATCCCCAAAAAAAAAATACAGGAAAGCTAATGATGTAAACAAGTTTCCAAGTGTTGGACTGCCCTGTTTCACTCATGAGGTCATGTTTTTTGAAGCTGAGCTGGAGAAAAGCAACTGTCTTTTTTCTTTCTCAAGAATTATACGAGCAAGGTAGTAAACAACTACTTCTGCCAAACCAGTTCACCTACACTCTTCCTACAGCAGGTTTGCAGAAGCAGCTCTTGATGAGAAACCCCCATACATCTGTGCAATCTCTCTAAAAGAGTAAATTCAACACATGCAAATCACTGCAGGCTCCTAGCATGGGTAGCACAGCAAATTCTTCACTATTTTGCGAGAGGCTCCCAAGAGGAAGCAAAATTTGAGTTGAAACAAAAATAAACTACAGCTTTATAAATCCTTATCTACCAAATCAAACATTAACCCCAGTATTAATGACACAGCAGTGAGGGTTTATCAAGGGCCCTAAACCCAGTCCACAGGCAGGTGTTCTAAGCTGCATTAGGCACTTGTTAGCACAGGAGGCCAGGAATATTTTGAAGGGGTGGGGGGGAAGGAGGCAGGTGTTGCTGGCTGAGCAGTGAGAAGGAGTACCAAAAGGGCAATGTAACCATATGCAGAAGAGGTGAACCTTTGAACCTGGCTGTTGGCTCTGCCAGCAATGCTCTGCCTTAAACTGCCCCCTTGGCCTCTAGGAATGAGAGGAAGGGACAGTGTGTCTTTGGGAATGGCAAAGCCAAGTCTTGGGTAATCACAGGCATTACACAAGGCACAAGAAGAGTAACACCAATTCAGAGTAAGAGATATGCCTAGAGTTGCTCATCCCTTGTCTCATAGCCCAGTAAATTTCATCAGAAATTAGGAAGATTTTATGGCCCAGCGCTGTCTGGCTAATAAATCAATGAGCTAACTCTGCCACATTCTGCTCCCCAGCTCCCCAAATTAAGTCTAACAATTTTCTATGTTTCTGATGTATGACCATCTGTTTCCAACCTTGTGCTAGACCTTACGGAGGCCATCCTAGAGACATGATTTTCCAAACCCACTTGTCTTTCCTCTCTGTTCATTAAACAAGCAATTAAAAGTTTTTCAAGTATTTGTGCCCCCTAAAATAAATGGCAAGAGGCTTATCTGGGCTACTTCCCACTCACAACTATCTAAGGTTACATCTTACACACACTCTAATACATGAATTTGAAAATCTGTCTACGTGCCACAGAGCAAATGACACGGCTTTTCCACAGTCCATCTCACTGACTAGAAAATTTCACACCCCGCCCATTGACCACTTACTTCAGCCCCTCCATATAGGCATGAATATTAAAATAGAAGTAAACTGTGAAGAACACATTACACAAAACACCTTATATTGCAAATAAGTACGCTCTATTCAAAACTTTTGGGTCTTGAATTAACAGGTCAGCTCATGCCTGTGTCTTTATTCTCCATCAACACCAACAGCACACATTTAGCCTTAAAAATTCAGGAGGTATTATGAAATGAGAAGTAAAGTGGGGAATGAGATGTGCTTTTTGAGAGAATGAACTTCCCTGCTTGCCTGTGCAGCTTAGAGGACCACAGAATTATTTCATTTTCAAAAGGAACAAAAAATTCTCTTTTCTTTAGAAACCGTGAAGTTAAGTAAAACACCAAATGTTATGAGAATTACAAATAATTCAGCAGTTGGTGAAACTGGATGGAGCACAACGGACACAGATGGAAGATTTAGTGGCCAAACTCTAACAAGTCTCTGCTGAATATGTATGCCCTGAGATTTTTCAGAAGCTCATAATTTTGCCACATCTATGTAGATATTAATTGAGGTGGAAAAAGGTAAATCCCTGACACCGAGGTTATTTTACCTGCCAAATTCCATTCTCTCCTCCAAACCACATAAATGCTGAATTTTCATTCAAAACAGAAACGTGAGCTTTTTGTTTTTAATGAGCAAGACGACATATGTTTTCCTAATCTCTGGACTTTTCAGCTGAATTTTTTTGCGAATATACAGCCCTTGGCTAATACTCAGTACAAAGTACTTCAAACAGATGCAGTTTGGCAAACTGATAAGTGATGTAAAATTACTTTGGGTAATGAAAAATGTTAGGTAGTTTAGTGATAAGCAACTGTATCACCTTTGCATAGGACGTGCTTCTTTCCAGCTGTCTCTCTTCAGACCAAATTCAAACACACATGCAGGTACAGTTCATCTCTAATTTTCTTTTTTTACCAGTCATTTGCAGCAGATGGGAATACAACTTACTGTGTATGTTGACTGCCTGTGTACAGCATGCACTGGAATTTTGCAGTAAAGTCAGACAGAAAGCCAAATGATTTATTCTGGCTGCTGCTGTCCCTGCTTTGTAAGCTGTATTTTTGCAGAGAAGTGAAAGGTAGTGGGAAAGGTGCAGAACAGAGGATTGCAAGGACTGGGCAGTGCAGTCTCCGGGCCTATTTTAGCTGCTTCTATTTTAGGTACTTGGCCATGGGAATTTCTCCTTCTCCTCTGACAGACTGGAAGCAGAATCCCAGGCTCCCTCACCTCATTCTGACAGTGACTGCTGATGCTGTGACCTGCCTCCCAGGATGCTGTCTGTGAGGGAGTGGTGCAGCAGGGAAAAGAAGAATTTAGGTAGACAGAGGTTATAATTTAGAAATTACGGAGACTGAGGCCAGTCTTCCTGAGTATGACTGTGATAAGGTCCTCATAGAAAGCAGCTTTACCCAAGACTGACCAGGGAGAATTAGAAGCTGGGAAACCTGGCTTCCCTTTCCTATTCAGCCGATGATGTGCTGTGTGACAAGTCATAACTTAACTGCTCTCAGATAAAACTGGGAATGGGAACAACCCCCAAAATGAGCAAGCATGCATACATGTGCAAGAGGAGGACAAATCTACTCAATACCTGCAAGTGTACTCATTTCTTCCAAAGGGGATCTTTCAAAAAAGAGAAACGCTAACAATATATCCTGTCTGCTTCACAGAAAGTAATGACCAAACATTTTCCACATTTCATAGCCTTAAATTGACAGAGCATGTCCATTTGCTGCAATCCCTCTGCTAGTCCCCACATGCCAATGTCAGTCGCCGATTACCCCTCTAAAATACTCAGACTCAATGATTTATTCTTCTTGCCTCCTATACTGATCCAGGACCCTGCCTTCTGTGCATTCCCAGCATCACACTCCTACTTGTCACCTTCTCCCAGCACTCTCCGTGTGCTGCAGTCTCCATGTGCTGCTGCCCTTCCCCCCAGTCCCAGTCACACATTCATACAAAGCCCCTTCTGCCTATTAAGCACTTCCATTCTGCAAAACCTCACAATTAAAACTAATCCTTATCCTGCAAATAAGCTGAGAACGAAAGCAGTGCCTTAGAAAGCCTTCTATTTAATGAGCATCTGCTGTGGCCCTCACCATTCCCTATCTTCTCTGAGCTTTCCTCCAAATGAAATAAAGATCAGCCCCCCTGCAGCTCCTTACTGTAAACATTAATGCAGGAGGTCACTTACATATTAATGCTGACACTTTTTCTTTCACCTTTGCTGATATAGAGTAGTCCCATTAGCAGCAAGTGTTTTAAAAGAAGCTGATTCTTAATGTGGGTATGGGTGGTGGAAGTTGACCTCCATCATTTCTCCTGCCTTCCTCGCCTACTCTCTGAATGTGACCAGTGCTCATGAGTGCCAAATTAGTGCATGATGTGTGTGTGCCCAGCGCACATTTCTGTTTGTTTTCTTCCCCATGCAAATGCATGCATGTGGCAAAGGGAAGCACTGTGCCCATACAAGAGCAGCCACAAAAGTAAGATGCAGGAAATGCCTGACACATGCTTTTTTCGCAAAGTACTCAGGTACCAGGATCATTACAAACGAAGCAAAACACCAGGCAGACAGACCTCTTGCAAGAACACTTGCATGGCACTTACAACACCCATGTACAGATAGACATTCCCAATCCCAGAGGGACGCAAATCCATCCTTCTCCTTGTCCCATGCATTTTCTGAGTACTAGACTGCATTTGCCTGTTTGAATGCTGCTGAGATTGACAAGTGGCCAGCAGCAACTCTGCCCTTTTCCCTGCAATGCCCCAGTGAGGCACCTGAGCCCTGACCACAACACTGCAGCAGATATTTCCTGAAGATGAGCCTGATATGTTAACAGTCTTTGGGATGTAACATATCCCAGGGAAATGAATGGGAGTTCAAGACAGAGGGGAAAACTGCAAGCAGCAAGCTTGAAAAAACAACACCTGGGAAAATCTACAGGGGATTCATTTTACCTGCCAGGATTGAACCTAACCTCCTGTACCATCATATTTAAAAATCTGGCCACTGGAAAAACAAAGCGTTTTCCCTCCAAGGAACAGCATGCAGAAAGCTCACTTGAACATTAGCTACTCCACAACTCTGAACTCACTTTTAAGAATTTAGGAAACACTTGCTCTTGTAACTAAGAGAATAAGCCCTTCCACCACTGCCCACCTAAATGTATTTCCACTTAGGCATGCACACCCCAGCAGCTGATGAAATATTCATGGGTTGCCCTTGGCCTTAATGGGGCAAAGCACCTGCAGAACTGGAATTGATAAGTGTTCCACCTGGGGCAGGTGGGACCCCCATCACTGGCCATGGCAAGGCTCAGTTAAATCAGCTTGTGGAGCAAGGTCAGAAGGCATGACTGAAGAGATGTATGCCAAAACCCACATCTCTGGGCAGCTTACTCTAGCCTTTTATTCTGAAAGGCTCATATTTGCTCTTTTTCCATTTCAGGCAGAAATTACCCAGAGGGGAACTGGGCAGTTTTGAGCTTGTTTCATGGAAAACATAAGATCATGCAACTGAGGGTCATGGCAAAATGTGTAACACAGGGAGTGGCCCTACCTGGGCCCATGAAGGATACCTTTGATGTTTCCTTTAGAAAGCTTCCAGGGCAAGGAGAGGGTTTGCCTGCTGTCATCCAGGCTTTATAACTGCCAGGGCTTTCACTTTAGATTGAAGAACTCAGACTTCCTCATTAAATATACATATGCATACATTATATGGCAATGGGATTCTTTCTAAGATTTTAGCTGGGTTTATAGTATAAAATGAGAATTAAGCATAGACCCTTGCCCATTTCCCCTCCAAGTAAATCAGTTTACCCTCCAACTCCTTTGACATCACACCAAAAGAGATAATTCTTTTCACAGTATTGCAAATCCCTTGTTAGTCACTGGCTCTTGCCCTATAGCCCCCACACATCTTGGGGCTTCCATACTAGCTTTTCCCCTGCCCCTCAATTTTTTTCCCATTATTTGTCCTAGGGACCTCACAGAGCTCTGTCAACCTGTTACTATAGTCCCTTCAGCTTTTCCTCAATTAAGACAACCAGTCATGCCTAATTGTTCCTAGTTCTGTGATGGTTTAGTGATGTGAATAAATGTCCCCTCAGGACAATGCTGCAGACACTAAAATCATTCACTTGTGATCCAAATAAAAAGGGCATCTAGGTCCTCTGATAGGAAAGGCTGATACATACAAGCGATAATTATATTTATCTGGAAAAAAAGGCAGATTATTCACTTTAGTAACACATTTGTAACAACAAAGTGCCAAAAGCTCAGTGTTTTTAACAGGGCCATGCATGTCCCTGTGTATCCCACACTCCCCACCAACCAGATGGATGCAGTTCAAACTGTGAATCCACTCAGAAAATTGAATAGTAGCAACTAGGTCCTTGTACCTTAGCATTAGTCATTCAGAATTAGTCATTCTTCTGTCATTTTCACAGAGAGATTTGGTCCTGGTCCTCATACCCTCTTCATCAGCATGCCAGGAGACCTGGCAGAGCTCTGGCCTGGGCAGAGCTTCTCCATCAGCAGAGGGGCAGCCCCACTGTTTCTTTGAATCTGCCCCAAAAGCTCACATTTCTCACATAGCAACCTGATCCACAGGAAACAATCCAAGCTGTAGCCACCACAGCAGCAAGGGTTGCTTTCCCAAAACAGGCTGGTGGGAGCACGCCAGAGTGGAAGCACTCAGTTTTACAACCTGAGCCACGTTTGGGGCAGCAGCCCCAAGCTGGTCTTCCCAGGCCATGTATCCCACTTGGCTGCTGAGCTTTGCAGGCACCCATGGCTCCACACCCACCACCCACAATACCCCCTTCTCATTTGCTCTATTTCCTTCACTTTCCAGTCACAGCAGAGACATTTGGGGGGCTTTACCCTTTGTTCCCCAAATGTGTCCTTAAACGACAAAGCAGCCTGTTTCTCCAGACTTCATCCTCATAGACTTATACTCTCTGTTGATTTTTGGCAACACAGGAACTAAATCCATTCTTCCACCCTTTATCTTCCTACACTACCATACAATGTTTATAAAAAATAAATAGATCAGTTTTTTGCCTTGCAAACTTGTGTATGTGAGCCTGCAGAGAAGCAGAGTGTGATGGTTTTTTCTCTCTTCTCCTGTCTTCCCTACCACCCAGTAGCTGGCAGGCACAAGCGGTTTTCTGAGGTTAAAAGTAGTAATGAGGCAACTTTGGCTTTCATACACTGTGATCAATATTTACTGGAGCAATAAGAGAGTTCAGAAACTGCAGCACTGGCATGATAAAGAAGCTGGAGAGCAGAAAACAGCATTTAAAGTCTTTAGAGGGACATGACAGCCAGCTAATGATTACTTAGGGACTACCAGATTTCCTTCTTTATTTTGCCAAGTGGTATAGTAGTTAAAACAGAGTAATAAGCTGGGCCTGTCCCTAGTCTGGGGAAGCAAGTGTTTGTAACAAACATTTTTTCTTTTCCCCTATCCAGGTTTGGAATGAGAGAATTGCTTTATTAAGGTGAATAAGAACACATCTCCCTATTCCCCAAGGTCCTCTGCCAATGTGGCATCCTGGGCAATGCACTTTGCCCTAGAGGGCTTCTGCAAGTGAACACTTTGTCACATATTCTCCTGATAAAAGGGTCTTGCTGACAGTAATGTGTCTGCTTTCTCAATGTTTTTTCAAGTCAGTTCATCAGTTAGCAAGCTTCTGCTGTTGTCTTACAAATAGAGTAAACCTTGGGCTCTTTTGGACTCAGCCTTAGTCTGCAAGCCACAGCATCTCTGCTGCACTCCATGGCCTCTCCAAAGTGCTGTGAGGGGCCTTCAGGCAAAGATGTTTCCTCCAGTGTAATCCAGACTTCAGCAGATAAAAATTCCAAACAACAACAACATGCTAAGGCAGGACAATTTCTCAACAAACACCCCTATTTGTTATCTATTTTCAGATGACAATGAATTCTCATGCTATTCCTGAAAACAGAGGGAAAGATTTTGGGGTGTAAACAAAACAGACAAAATAACTGAAGTCAATAGATGAGGACAAAGCAGAGGGGCAGAAGAGGCACAGAAATTGCATGGTCCTGCTCAGAAAATGCACATTGCTCCTTATAGCACATCACGATTCCGTGCATCAGAGTACAGAATTAAGGCTTGACATTTCCACTTTTGTGGGATAACCTCAAAGCTCCCATGACAGTTTAGCTCTTAGAAAACAAACCAAATGCATTAAGGATCTTTGCAACATCCTTTGACTTACACATCATCTGCTTCCTCCAACACAAATTACATTGCTATTAGTATTGCTCAATGAAGAGCATGAAACAAGTTGAGCCTCTAGCTACTTTTAATAAACAAGGGTAATTAACCCATATCTAAGCTGCATGGACAACTTTTGTGATGAAAATTAAATTCTTGGAACTCATCTGGAAGCCTGGGCCTTGCATTTTCACTCTCCTATCTCTCAACCTCCAGCTGAAGCCAGCCATTCCTGCAGGCAGTGGGGAAATCTTGGGAAAGAAGCAGGGCATACAAAAATGTTTTCAGGGTATTTAGAAGAGAGAAAGTCAAGAATCTTCAGAGGCTAATCCACTTAGTATAAAAAACAATAAAACTCTCTGTCTTCTTTCCATAACTACAGTGGTCTGAGAAATAGAAAAAGACCAGACATACCTACAGTGTCCATTCCTGCCAGCTGAGTTCACAGTGGAGCAAAGCTAACAAACGGCACACTGGCTTGGGAGAGGAAACAGGGAATAAAAATCAGGTATTTGTCATCCAAGGATATATCTTTTTTTGGAAGGGTGCTCTGAAAAGAAAAGTACTTTGACTAGGATGATCCAAGAAAGATGCTGCCAAACAAGAAAGAACTGAGAGGTGCTGGTGGAAAAGATACAGTAGTGAGAATGAAAAACAATTGGAGTGGAAGAAGAGACAGAGGCACGAAAAGCTCTTGCAGTAATCCCGCTCTTCTCTCCTGTGTTCTCTGTCTGATCAAATCCCAGCACAGTGGCAAAAAAAAAAAACAAAACAACAAACCGAAGAAAAAGAAAACATAGATCTGCAGATATAGAAAAGAGAACACAGGCACTGGCTCCTCCAGTATCTCTGCACATAATCCCCCTGCAGTTACGATGCCCCTCAACATGCACACACAGACACATCGTATCCTCCCCCTTGCTGCACAAATGCCACCTCCAGTGCCCTTTCCCCACTGAGCTGACGCTCCCCTAGGCTGGACATCCCTGGTCCCACCCCACATCTCCTCCTGCCTGCCACCCGCACTGCTTTTTCTGTTTCATTACACTGTTACCTTTGATCCTTACCATATATCCATCTCCTTTCACCTAATTTCCTGTTCTCCCCATACAAACTCTCTCAGCTCCTCACAGGATAGCATGGAGAAGTAACAAAGGTAAGACCACTGTCTTGCAGAGATTAAACACTGGAATGATGTGGAAAAACAGTACTGATCAGGTTTGCTGCCAGGCATGGGGCTTAGGACATGGGTTGCATGAGTTCCAGTTTCCTCAGTGATTCTGAATCAATTAATTTTTGCCTCAGTTTCCCCTTTTGCAAAAAGATTAATAGTAGCTACGCTAATGATAGAAAAGAAGATGGAAAAGAATGGAGTGCAGACATCCACAGAAATAGACAAAAAGAGGGATAGTGGGAATAGAAAGAAGTCGGAAGTTGACTGAAGAAAAATAGGTAGACAGACGGGAGGAAGGCAAGATGCTTGGACTAACTGAAGTCACGATGAAGACATGATGGAAATTAGCCACAACACTTCCTGCCGCTTTTGTGCTGCGGCTCTGGCTGGTTCAGTCTCAACATATAAGCTCATTCCCCCTCCATTTTAAACCCTGATTAACACCCATCCATGAAGAAAACCCAGTAGTGTCTTGTGATCACCACCAATTCCCAGATGGAAGGGGATGCTGACCCAACTAATTCACAATCCAGAACCTCTGAGAGTACATAAACTCTAACACAGCAACTTCTTATAGTTTGTGTCCTGAGCTCTCCAGCAAGGTCACTGGCTGTGTTCTTGCAGCTCCATTCCATGCATCCCACTGGCAAACTGTGCTCTCCTGTGTAAAAGCTGCCAGCTAGAGTCAGTGAGCAGAGGTGGCTATGGGTTCCCAAGGGGCAAATGGTAATGCCATGCTGAAGATAGTAGAAGGGGGAACTTATATCCAAGTCAATTAGGATTAATGCCATGTGGGAAAGTATTAGTTCTGGAGCTGTAAGTTTCTCCATTAAAGATTGAATGCAGATTGGAAAGGGGGGGAGGAAAGTGAAGTAGAGACTTTTTTTGGTTCCACAGCCCTTTTCTTCCTTTCTCTGTTTTTTTGGGAAGTGATGAGGTGTGGATCTAAGACATTACACTCTGGAGATTGCCAGGGGCTCCCAACCCCATTAAGGCAGCAGCTTCTTTGCTCCCCTTTCCATCTTCTTTGCTGAATGCTGTTACGCACTGATGGTGGCTTGGCCTGCTATCAATGGAAAACTGAAGACATTCTCCAAAATGAAACATTATAGCATCAAAACCTTTACATTTGACTTCTTTGGCCTGAGGAGAGCTCACTTTTAGTGGTGTGGATGACAAGAACAGCAGTGAGGTTAAGTGCCAGGTAACCCCCTGAGAAAGGCAAGCAAACATGTAGGAGGGGCAGGTAAACTGAATACATTAAGCATGCAGTGGGGATCTGCTCTCAGTTGTGTCCCCACCACATTATAACCAGTTTGCAGGCTCTCCGAAAGTAGCACAGGTAGAGGAACTGGAGGCCACAACCACGTTATCAGCTTCTCTTCAAAGTAATGCCATTCAAATGGTACAGCTGAGCAAAGAACTCCCAAATCTGAGGAGCTGAAGGTCTCTGCTGTTCCCTTCAGCGCTGACCGCTAAGGGTGCAGAAGCAGATTAATCTTCCCTCTTTGGCTGCCTGCTCAAACACCTGTACTTGGAGGCTCCTAAATCCATTGTGATTCCCTGAGGCAGTGTCCCAGCTGGGTCAGTACATAATGGTGCTGCAGCACTGCAGGCCAGTATGAAACTGGCACAACGGAGTGTTCGGCATGCAGTAAAGGAGGACCTATCAGTATTGTTTGCCTGTAAAATGCCACACATGCCGCAGGTGGTGCTTTATAAATAAGTCAATAAACAAACAGCATCAAATTACGAAGAAGAATAAGTGATGAAGCCTCTTTCCTCTTTCTAAAGAAACAGATAAGGGTCAAAATAAGAAATTATACATAGTTCAAAATTCACAAGGAAGCTGGATTTTGGCAATCTAGTGATGCAGAGCAAGTTTCAAAGCAATCCTCCCTCTGAATAACAGTGGATAGCAGAGCACATTGAGGATGCTGGCAAATTATTGATTTTAAGTATCTAGTTATATTTACATCAGCTATGCTTATTACTAAATCACCCAATTATGAACACATGCATCTAATATGGTGGCAACCCCTTCTCATTCCAGCTTTGAACTGCTGCAGCTGAGAATTCCCTCAGACCTTTTCCACACACTGTTTAAATTTAAGCATGACGGGTAGTCCTACAGAAATAAGGACTATCTAAAACTAGATAGATACATGTACCACTCGACTGGTGCTTCAAAGAGAAACCAAAAAAAAAAAAGAAAAAACCAACAAAAAAAAAAACCTAAACCAAAAAAATTTCCATAGCTCTGCATGGCTTTGTCAATACCAGGAAGCTCAACATGCTACTGTGCAGCCTTATCTTCTGAAAAAAGGGCCAAGTCCCCAGGCAAAGCTAGGGATGTCACAGGCTTTAAATCTTTAACTAACATTGTTATTTCAACTCCACGTTGAAGAAGACAAGGCAGAGAATGGAAAGATGAATCAGAAAATTCCCTGGATTTTTTTTTTATTATTATTGCAATGGAAAAGGAATTGTTGTTCGTTGAAATCCATTATTTCCCTGCAGTGTTTGCAACTCTAATAGAGCAGTAACAGCTGCTCCCTTACTGCTTACATAGAAACTACAGGTGTGCCTGAACATCAACAAAACAGGAAAACGATGGAAAGCCAAATAGCAGCAGGGGAAAAAATAGGGATAAGGAGCTTGCACACACAGTCAGGGACTTGACATTTTGCAGCACTCAGCCCCAGCAGCGAGCTGCCACAGCACCACCCTGGTGCAGCATCTGCAATACCTGAGGCTGCAATGAGGTTCAGCCACCTGGCTAATCCAGGGAAGGCTCCTTTCCCAGCCCAGGCTGCCTCTCTGGTGAAGGCACCATCAGCATCTACCCTCCTTTTGGCACTAGTTTCTGGGAGGCAGGCATTTTCAGCACCCTTCTCTGTGCTTGGTTTAGGAACTGCTGATCTCTTTATTTTAAAGCTGCTTTGGGGGTCTAGAATATGCAATTTTTTTCCCCTAAAAAGCTTTTAAAGACCCTAGCTCAAGCAGACTAGGAAAGCAAGATTTACTACTGTTAAAACTATCAGGAAGCTCAGCCTGCCTGTGGAAAGGACCAGTCTTGGATTTAAGACAAGACCATCCAAAATGGCAACAAGGGAAATACAGGAAACATACCACAGCATAGCAAGCTATCAAGCTTAAATGTGACTATCCTGAATTCCGCTTCAAGGGAGTGAAAAGTGGAAGTACTGTGTCTTCCTTTATGGTGCACACCCTGCAAAATGCATGTTGTAAACCTTCCTATCAAGAGCATTAACCAGAGAAAATCCTGGGGATTTACACAGTACTTTTACTTTGTAAACTCTAGGATGCCAGCAACGGACAAAAGAGTCTTAAAATGTAAGTGTATAACGTGGTGGTATACACAAAATCACAGTGGCCATGGAGGAGTGAATGAATTCAGATTGCTAACAGCAGACCAGATAGTGTGCATTAACCAAAAGAAAATAACACTGTCTCTTCTCATACTATTATTCATGTATGTGTTCATGTAGTTAAATTGCAAAAGCCTTCCTTTAAGGAAAATGACACACTGAGGATGTTTACTCTGATTTTGTTATTACTTTAAATGCATTTCTGTTTGATTTCATTATTCAGTTTATATTTTCTTTTCCCAGTTACACTTGGGGGATAGGTACAACGTACACACATTCATACTTTAGTGTTGTGACAACCAGCACCAGAGTTGTTGAAATATCCATTTCAAAACCTACCTTAGTGCAATCAATCAAATCCTTTGCTACAATATAGGGAAAATAAACAAGACTATTGGACTGCAACTCCTAGCTGGGCAAATGGAGAGCAAAGCACGGAAGACTAATAGGGAAAGAAAAGAGAAAGAGGAATGCCAGAAAGAAAGATTATTTCAATGGCTCAAAGAGCTTAAAGAGTCTTAGAGGGGATTAAAGAATAAAACAATATATTAAAATTGCAAGGAAGCGAAATCAGAGACTCAAGTCATCTTGGTAGCCGTAAGAACATGTGGGCCATGTAGCATGAAAGCCTTAAGCAACATACTTAGGAGGAAAGATAGAGACAGCAGGAAAACTGTGCTATATTACTGCGTATTCCCTTCTGACCCTGACCCCTCTGTTTTCGTTATAAGATTGTCACCAATAAAAATGTTCAAGCTCAGAGACCTGTCCTCCGCCCCTCCTTTTGGGATGCATTTATTTCCACAAAGGTTTCATAATTGCACAGAGGTCATTGTGCAGTCATTGATTCCTACTCAGGTAGTAGAGGTGCTCCAAATGCTTGCTTTCAAGCCCCTTGATTTTTCTAACAACACATTTCCAGGCAGCTGGACCCTGTCCTGGCTTCCAAAGGCCCCTAGCCGAGAGGATGTGTTTGTGTGAGTATGTGTGTGCAACAGACACATGAGCCGGGGGAACCCTACACTGCATATGCTGGCACCAACTGTATTCTTTAAAAGTGTCTGTATGCTTGGTTAGCCAGAAACAGACCCCAAATTCCTCCAAGCAAGACTCAGTGAGAGCATATGTTCAAAAGCACACTGACAATTAAACGAGAATTTCTTGTCATCTCAGTACAACAGTAGCAAGTGAAAAGTATTTGCCTGGTTCAAGCATGGAAAAACTAGCACTACCAAAACTACATAAAACTCTATTGCTGAAATTCTGACAAAACTTCCCATTTACAGTAGCACTGTGCATGTGTATTTTATATATACGCTTCTTTACTTCAAGCATGGAAAATGTCAGCCCAGAGGGAACTGTCTGAGAAAGTTACAAGCAGGCATTGAGCTTGGTATTCACTTGCTTACTGTGTTCAGATTTTATTTTTTTTTATATTTTTGATGGAAGTGTTGCAGCTTTTTGCTTTCATTTAGAAAGAAAATGTGTAGCAGACATATTTGACATAACAGTGTTTGAGTTTTCAAGGGAGACTGAAGCAATATCTAGAGACAAATCATTCTGTTCTACTGCTTCTTGCTTGCCACCCCAACTCTTTCACCAACTCCTTTCCTGCTTTCAAGTCTAAGCCTATTGCCTGTACTGCTTATGAGAGCTGCTGGGAATTCTTTTCTCTCTTCTATTCCAAATCTCCTTAGCTAGAGCTTACAGCTCTTGAAGTCACTGTAAACAACTCAGATTATGAGTGACTTTAAGAAATTGTTGCAGAAAGAAAGAGGCTATGATGACTCTGGAGAAACCTGGAGAAAGGTGTTCAGTGGGCAGGTGAGTTTTAGAACCCCTTCTGAGACAAGGGGATCATGTGGCACTTTCACAACAGGACTGAGAAAGCTCCATAGGACCATCATTGACCAAGCTACAGACCCTGGCAATATATATGCAGCCTGAAAGCAAAGTACTTCAGCACAGCATTTCGAACCCTGTTTAAAAAGCAACATGTCTTACTATATATCTATCTCACAAAAAAAATTCAGCAACTTGTAACCTTCTAAATGCATTTTCTATAATGCAAAAATTAGATCAAGCACAGAGATTAATACATGAAAAATATCTGTTTCTGCCTTGCCTTTTCTTTTATCTCTACTTTCCTTGCTTTTCCACTTTTTTTTTTTTTTTTTTTTCCTATGTGAGCTGGCCACTAGAATTCTTGCCCTGGCATTCTCACCCAGAAGGTATCCAGACAGCTGGGTGAGCTCATCGTTCCAAATGCGTGCTCATAGGGATATAGTAATGATACTTCAATCTCCTCCTTGCTGTGCCCTACAGCCCCCATACATTAGTATAGGAAACAAGTTTACAAAGCAGAAGACAAGAGTCTGTCAATAACATTAAACAAGCTGTTATTTCTCCAGTTAGTGCCAGAAGAGGGTAGAGAGAAGGGTGGGCGAGAAAGAAGGGACCAAGTTTTTTATGACTCAAACACAAACCCTCTGTCTAATGCCTGCATGTGTCTATATGCTCCCCTTTTTCATTTTCTTCCCTTCCTCCCTCCTATTTTTTTCTCTTTGTGGGTGTCAAATGGAATCTGGGCTTTATCCTGCTTTGCTGCAGCATGAGACACATGCATAATCTTATTTTGTTGAGGACAGTAAGCTCTATAAGTCATACAAGAGGTGGTCCTCCAAGACTCCTTGGTCACCTCTCTGATGCCCTGGCTTGAAGCTCCACTTTGTAATTATCTCCTGTCTCCACAAATTCTCTCTGCAGAGCATTTAGCAAAGTTGCAGACACAATCACGCTGGGAGGGGGATGCTGGCTGAGATTGAATTCAGTCTGAGATTGAATCTCCCACAAGCAAATGCTGCATGGTCTAACTTCCCACCACAGTTAATGAAGACTTGGTCCTTACAGGCAGTGAAGTTCAAAAGGTTAATTCAGCTGATCAGGAGGTGTCTGCTCTAGGGTGAGCTGAATTAAGTTCCTAGCCTCAACTGACTGCACTGAATCTCTATCAGCTCTAATGGGTGTTTAGACACCAACTCACATCTAGATACTTACAGGAAGACTCCTAAATTTAGACTTCAGGAGCTGAATCTCATTCTAGAATTAAAAAAAAATATTTTGCTCATTCACAGCTTCCTTGTGAATATAAAGAAGAGATTTATGCCTCAGATTCTCCCTTTTTGTGAAACAGGACTGAGTTTTCATGTATTGTGTGCACCATGAAATACATAACACCACAGAAGAACTCTGCAAAAGTTGTGTCCAGATAATGGTGTGCTATCACAGAAAAGGGGATCTATCACACATAGAAGGAGAAGCTGTCAAACCATGATACCTGGCAGAACGATTCTCCTTGCAGAGCATCAAGGACACACTCACAGTGACTGGTACAAATGGCATTCCCAGCACCACCTGAGCTGTGATGAGCAAGTGGAATTACGGAGTTAGCACAGGCCTGTGCTCAAGCAAGCCCTGCTGAGAGGCAGAGTTTATCAGCTCATGGACAGTACCTTGCTATCACAGCATCCTCTGGTTTCCAAGACTGAGCAAGCCCTTCCCTGCATGATGGCATCTTTATGTCATGTTGGACTACTGTGCGACAGAGCCATGTCTGTAAAATTGAGAAGGCTCACTAGATTTGAAGCTCCTCTTTCAGTGTTTGCATGAGGCTTTGATGGTCTTGTATTCCTGCTTTTTTGTCAGTTTGGAGTATTTTAAACGAAATTGAGTGTTAAAGGAGGTTATAGGCCATAATTAGATAATAGCCTGGAAATATTTGTTACACCAAAAATAAACTACTCTTTCAGATCTGGAAATGCAGAGGACAAACCTTCTAAGTGATTCTATCCCAGAGCCCAGATAGAACACCGAAGCTCAAAGGCACATTAAAGTGAAATAACAACATACAACACTTACCTCTTTTCCTTTCCAAAGTACTCCACAAGCTTTTATTAAATTAAGTCTCATCACACCCTTGGGACATAGGTGTAGTAAATACCTTCATGATAGGGTAAGCAAGTAAGACACAGAAAACACTCCACAAATAGTCCTCTGACTGACTGTATGCATTGATTCATTTCAGTGACACCCTTGTGCTGTCATTTCCCACAGACTTTCAAGCAATCAAATTTTACTGCCACAAAGGGCTTGCAGGAAATGAACTGCAAAGTTGTACACAAGAGAATTTGCTCACGAAAAGCACATGAGCAGATCCCAGCAAAGAACCAGAGCAGCAGCTCTACATGACTGCAACTCCTTGTGTTTGGGGTAACAATCCAAATATTAAGCTATGTGTTGTCAGCATGAGCCAAATTTAGGCATTTTTAATCTATTTGTGTATTTTAATTAAGTAGCTAAATGAGACAGGGAAACCTCTAGCAAGTAGGTCCACTCTCAGGGTGTAAGCCAGTTTGCTTTCCACCATGTAAGTAACTGCTTTCTGTGGGCATGCTGACCAGTGTCACAGAGGACACACCAAGTAAGGAATGGACTTGACAGTCATAGATCAGACAAAAGGATGCTGACAACTCACGAAACAGTGTTTTGTGTCCAGGGCAATTCACTTTCTGGCAGGAACAGTTATAGAGATAGGAATAAATATCTTAGCCCCTAATTTTAATTCAGAATGTCTTAATGCAAAAATGCACAAGGCAGACATTTAATCATGTAAAAAGCCAGATGGAAGAAAAATGTCACGCCAAGGAACTGAAAACTACAGGCCTTGGGGAAAAAAAACAAACAAAACACAAAGAAGATGGGGGGGGGGGGGTGGGGAGGTGTGCAGGGAGATTTAAAAAACCAAACAAAATCCCAAAAGTCTAAACTCCACAGCAAACAACAGGAGCAGCATGAGGTTTTATCGCGGTCATATGGATATCTGCCCGAATTTTCCTCTTCCATAAGTTCAGAAACTCAGAAAGAACATCTCAGAAGCAAACTTACAGCCCAAGAATTGCTTGCAGAAATGGCCCCAGTTTGATTCATTTGACTTGAATAACTGCAATTAGCAAATATATTCGAAAAATGCAAAGTTCTTCTGGAGGTGTTTTGCAACCAAAAAAACCTACAATTTTTAAATTAATTCTGCAATCCAAGTTATTCTATTGGTTTCAGTTAACAACTGTATTTTACAGAAAGGAAAACTAAAGCAGAAAGGAGCTAAAAGCAGTATTCTCTTCAACATATGAATAATTTTTCCAAGTTTTGATTTAGATCTGAAGTATTTTTGTCTTCTTTCTACCTTCCATGTCCTGCAGATCCCCAGGTCTGTTGCTGGGTATGACATCAAAGTCCCTGTTAACTTAGAAAACATCATGCTTTGAGCTGGGTCAAAGGAAGCAATGTTCTCAAACTCATCTGGTAATTTTCAAGACAAAAAAAAAAAAATCCCATTTGAAATTTATATTTATGGCTGCAAAATGTATCAATTTTTTGCTGCTTACATTAAAATGACATTTTTAAAGGACTGCAGATAAAAAAGTAAATGCAGTTGTTTTAGGGTTTTTTCCCCTTAAAACATTTTTATAATCAAAACTATGTTTCAATTAAATTTTGAAATTGACTCATCAGATGTGTTCCACAGAAAATACTGGTATTTAAACTGAAAAATCAAGCATCTGGAAGTATGCAATGATACACCAACTTACATAATCTACTGCACCATCTGTAAAAGGTAACCTCCATTCTTCACTTCCAAAGTATTTTGGGAAGAGGAAGGTCCCTTTTTTTTTTGCTGAAAAGGAAAATCTGAACAAAATATTGTAATTGTGGGGAAAGAAAAAAGGGTTGGGGTTTTTTTTGTTTGTTTGCTTGGGGTTTTTCTGGGTTTTGGTTTTGTTTGGGGTTTTTTGTTTGTTTGTTTGGGGGTTTTTGAGTAATTCTTCGAAAAACTAATTAAAAACCATGGAAGCTCATGAACAGTGACAAGAACAAAACCACCTTTTGGTCAACTTCAGACAATATATCTTTTGTATAGATGCAGCCATCAGCAAACTCAGAGGGTGATGTCTCTTGGAGTTTGGTCAGGTAGGTTTTTTTGTTGTTTTTTTTTTAACCTCAGGTTTATTATTTTAACAAATCTAAGTCCATCATCAGGTCTCCTTATGTTTAGAAAAGATTAAAGATCTTCAAAGTGCAGAGGAAAAGAGATGCAATTCTTAAGAATACTGCAAGGTTACAGGGCACTGTGTGCTAATAAAGCGTGTTGGTTTGGTAACAAGCTGAAGCAGGGAGCAGCAGGGGCACTGCTTTATGACTGCAGCTTTTTCAAAAAGGTCTGTTGAAAGTATTTCAGGAGGAGAGACATGTGAGTGAAATCTTTAAATGTGTCAACAGGGAGGCCAGACACTGAGCTTCTGCCCACTCCAGAATCAACACCATCCTTCAAAACAGAGAAGATTGACCTCTGCAGTTGAGAATCACCGAGTGGCAGCAAGGGGTCCATGCATTTGTTTCCATGCCACTTACAACAGAGAAACAGGGAATAGTCATTTGAAATCATGGTTGAGTGGGGAAAAAATAAAAGTCTTTTTCCCTGGAAACTGGATTGGAGAAGGAGGGTACTAGGATATTGATTAACAAAGTTCTCTAATCCGTCCTTAATGAAATCGAACAGTACTTAGAGGAGGGCAAGCACAGTTCCTTCTCCTCTCCTTCTTTATGAGGAGTGCAAGATCTGCTATCCTGCCTGAGGGCAAAGCAATAGGTTCTGGCAAATCTTGCAGCAGGTATTGGAAATCCACCACATCACGTACCTCCTCTTCCTCCCCTCAAACCACATTAACCATCAGCACCATGTCCTGCTCCACTCCCTGAATCACTGCCTGTCATCATCAACATACAGAAATCATTATAATACAGCCTCTTCCCCTTTGACCAGTTTTATCAAGGGGAAAACATAATCCAGCTGTCAAAGAGAAAAAAGAGCAGCCCTGTCAATGCAGCAATGAGACCTAGCAAAGAAATTAGAGAAGTCAGGATGTTTCAAACAGCAGGACTAAGTTTGAGGTCATGCTGTGTGGTTCACCAATGAGCTCAAACAATACACTGCCTTTCTTGGAAAGGAAGCACCAGCCTCTTTCTTAGTAATGTCCTCCTAAAGCAGACCCCTCCTCTGTTCCTGACGCACAAGAGAAACCTCTCACTCCCACTGGTGCAGGACCAGCACCATACAGTCACTCATCTCCAAGTGCAGGTATCCCATATGGAGATATGTGCTCTTGAAAGATAAAGTGTAGCCTCAGTTGCTTTGCTGGATCCAAATCCTAAAAGTGGGAAGACGGTCCCCGCAAAACTCATGTGCTCTGTACTTTCCCAAAAGGAAGGAAAAGACTCTACAGATAGAGGAAAATACAAAATTAAAGCAATTTCCTACTGCTACCGCATGACCTTGGACAGAATGCACATCTCTTGGTATTTTGTTCTTCCTTCTTCCCCTCAGCACATTCCCACATCCACTGCTGTGAAACTCAGATTGTAATACCTATGTCAATGACTGCATGAGGACTAATTTAATTGATGTTTGCCAAGTGTATACAAATCCTCAGGTAGAAAAACACTTCATAAAATAATGCAGCTGACCAGTAGGTTTTATATAAGTAAGCACCATGCTATGATCATGAGAAAAAAGACCAAAAGACCACTGACAAGGAAGGGAGAAGATAAATCCATGCCAAGTTTTCAGCAAGTATGTGTTAAAGAGGAGCCTGTGCCAGTATTTGAAAACCAAGCAGATAGCAGAGCAGAAGACTAATAAAGAGATTCAGCTGATAACAGCTTAGCTAAAACACCTATAGATGAACAAGTTGGCACAGGAATCTCAGTGTATTCAAGTAGGAAAAGGCTTTGTTTTGTTTTTTCTTATGCTACATTTAAAAATTCAAAATCTTCCCTAAGGCACTATGATAAAACAAAAGGAAAAAATTTATTTGGGCTAGTATGAGTGTTCCGTCGTCACTGATGAAAACAAACAACCAAAAAAATCCCCCTCTATTGTGAAAATATCACAGTTTTCCATTCTGTTTCAATCTGAATTTTATCAACATAACCTTGACTTCAAAAGTCATTGATTTTGCTGATACAATGTCTCCCAACAGGAAAATATTCTATTGATATTTTCTAATCATCACCTCTAGTTTAAAGCTGAAGGTGAATGGAGAACTAGTGAGGGTGAATTTTTACTACTGAAAGGCCTCTCTCTGGAATGAAGATGTTTCCTTCTACATATTCAGTTTGCTGAGAGACCCTTAGCATGAGGTTTAAATCCACAGCATGCTCTGTGCTGCTAACCTTAGAAAAGGACAGAGCTTGTGACAGGTACATACCTCATGACACCCTCAGAATGATATGGTCAGTATCTTGCAAATCCTACCCCAAGTATCTTCTGTTCTCACAGCACTATACATCTTGTTCTGTGCCGCTAAACTGCTGCCATCCATCCATCCATCTATCCCAGATGAGGCAGTTTACCATCAGTGTTGTTTCAGGATATGGTGGGCTTTTTTTTTTTTTTTTTTTTTTTTTTTTTTTTTTGTTTTTTTTTGTTTTGTTTTGTTTTGTTTTGTTTTGTTTTTGGGTTTTATTTTTTTTGTTTTTGGTTTTTTGGGTTTTTTTTTGTTTTTGTTTTTGTTTTTTTTTGTTTGTTTGTTTCTGCCTTTTTTTTTTTTTTTTTGTGATTTATGTAGAAAGAAAAGCTATAGAAATGAGAACCCCATGAATATTGCAACATTTTGTATTACTATGTATTAATCACTCTCCTCTCCAGAGATGCCATTGCTGCTTTGAAAGACTTTTTTTTTCTTTAAAGGTATCTCCAGACTGTCTTAAAGAGCCGCACAGATTTGGAGAGATAAGAAGTAAAATACGCCTCTAAATATGCTTAATGCTCAATTCTGAGCATGTAGAGATGCTCACAAACTCTAAGCTCCACAAAGGACTGAGAGCTTCAGTTCCATTCAGCGTGTATATATTTACCCTTATTCACAGCATTACAGAGTTTGCACTGCAGTCCTTCCAAAAGAGATACAATAAGTAGGAAAGCTTTCTGTGACAGAGTGCCCTCGTACATTCATCCTACAGTTTAGCAGAACAATGCAGAGATGGAGTCTGCAGCTAAAGAAAACAGAGTTGTCACTTAAAAGCTGTAATGTTAATAGCTGTTCTGCAAACTCCATCACAATGAAAAAGAAGAAAAAAAAGAAGAATACTGAGTAAAAAAGGAATAGGACAGTGTGAGGGCCACAGAACTGGCTGAGATATTCTAACAATAGATGCAGTGCTAGAAGATAATCACGGGAGCATTAATTTGGGGTATTCCCCAGCAGCAAAGATGGACATTGCAACCAGGATCTCATGGAATTGCTGTGCAAGTCTCTCCAAGAGCTGCCTGAGCTGCTGACCTCCTCACTGTCCACCTTTGCTCTGACATCACTGCAGCAAAATCTGTGGGGCACTCAGATGCACTTCAGCCACAGCTTTGTCTGCAGGGCCGCCATAATCTCATTACCCATGGAAATGCAGTCTCAAAAGGGGCAGCTTGTGAATGAGGCAGCAGAGTCACTCTCCTCCTGGTCCCAAAGGAAAGAGGAAAACTGCAGGGGTACATCAACAGTTGTTAATAAATGCAGATGCATACAAGGAAGCTTACCAGTCCTGGACTTAATCTAGCAGAGGTGCCACATTTACCCCAGAGCCCATGCTGCTCTACTCTACATGTTGCTTGTTACCCATACTAACACCATACTAATTAACCCTGGCACTGCTGCAGGCACAGCCATCTCTCTCCTCCCAGGCAGAGCAGAGGAAACAGAATGAAAGATTCACAATGCTGAAGAGAAGAGCAGCTTGCAGCAGTGAAGCTGAAACGAAAGGAAATGATGAATGCGCTTTAGGCAAATGAAGTAGAAGAGACAAAGCTGCTTGCACCAGGTATGACTTAGACACATCGTGTATAATGCAGTGGAAAGACCCCTCCCTGTGTTACCCAATCAGATTTGACAAGAAAGCCAGTAAAATGTTGGAACTGAGCCATTTGGGACATCAGATTAGATTCTGCCAGCTAGTAGATAATGCCTTACATATCCAGAAAAATTTTTAAACTTTTCTTAAAGGTAGCCTTCCCTTCCCCCCCACCTAGGGTAAGGTCCTCACCTTCCCACTTAGTTATATTTTCAAGTATTTATCAAATATGACTAGCTAGTCCCCTCAGCCTAATTTATTCTCCTCCTTTTTTTCTTTTTTTGACACTCCCAGCTCTGCACATGCCCAGTCAGTGCTGGGATTGCTCCAACACAATCCATTTCTGGAGGCAGAAACACACACCTCTGTGGAAAGCCTTAAGTGTATTACCCTTAAATCAATGCATGCCCTCAGCTGACAACTTATGCAGAAAATGAGCAGGTAGTAATAGCAATGTTTTTTCCAACTTCCCAGACTGATTGTGAGCTCTTGCAGGTGATATCCCATGGAGAAGACCACCTTCCCCCTCCCTCCCCCCTTTTGTCTCCCTTCAGCACAGCACTATGATCAGGATGCAGACCCAAACATTAGCCAGAATCCCTGTGGGGCTGCTACCTTGCACCCAGGTAAATCGACTGCTGAGAGCGCTTCCAGGATTACAGGTCAGCAGACAACTTGATGAGGAATATCACAAACTAATGTTTACATTATGAACCCCATGTTCCCACCTTCCTAAGGCTCCCTACCATCTCCCTCTCTGTAAGCAACCAGAATTTGGGTTTCTTTGAACTGAGCTAACACAACTCGTACATTCCAGCTATTCCAGCAGCAGAATATAAAACAAATATCATCAGCAAAAACAGGAGAACAAGCAAAGGAAACAATTGAATAAATGGCTGATATTTTTGTGTCCCTGTTATCTTCTTCACTCCTTCCCCAAGCCTCTGAAGGGAGGTGACAGAACCCTGACTGCAAGGGAGATGTTACATGGATGAGGAGCCACTTCAGAATGACACAAGCCTGTTTTATCTGTCTGTCAGCATGGGGGATGAACTGTCATTTAGCAACAGTGTCACTGAAATTATATTCCTTTTCTTCTGAAATACATAAATATTTGATTCTCCCTTCCTCAACTTTCTGCCTGTCCCCTTGTTTTAAAACAAAATCTCATAGATTTTAAAATAGAGCCATACTTTGTTTTTTTTCTCAGTCACATTCAGCTGGTTTGAAAAATATCTGAGTGCCTCTGCTTGTAAGAGAATTAGCACATATTCTGCCTATTGTTGATAAGAGGAAAAAAGAAAAAACAGGGAAGAATATAGCAGATTTCTGTCCCCTTTCACCTGTAGAGTGTTTCCTTTAAAATCTGATGAGACCAATTTCAGGGGAAGGTCTGCAAGCCCTAAGCTCTCACCACTTGCCATATACCAGAAGTCCTGTGTGATAGTGGATTACAGGACATGGGCCTACTCTACCTGACCCATGGGTTGGTGCCCTGAACTTGAGTTTCACCCATCTCTGAAGTACAAAGGCTGTTCCCAGCAAGAGCTACTCCTTCAGAAGTCCCATGTAGTCAGTAAACCAGCATGGGGAGTAAAATGACAATTAGATAAGCCATATTAACTGAGCCAGGTGGATCTTTGCCACAGGAGGATAGACAAGTCCCTGAAAATTTGCCCCAGTTGGAGCACAAAACCCTCATTTTGTTTGAAAGTCTTTCCTGGTTACATACAGGAAACAACGCTGGGTATGTTTATCTGACTGAGACAGAGTATAGATCAGTTTCTACAGGGCAGTCAGCTTTCCACATTTTGGAGGCTGGCTAAATACAAAATAACTCTCTTTTCTGTTCAGTCTACATGGTAGAGAGTAGTCTGTTGCCCCTGCTGCTGCTTTAACTCAGGTGCTGGAGACAAATTTTTTGCTACTGAGATTTGTGCATGACTTCAGTCCCCAAACTGATGAGGAGGAATGCATCATGACACAGGTTATTTTTGTATGAGAGCAAACCCTGTCAGTGCCGTGTCCTTAGGGATAACATAACATTCTTGAGCTCCATTGGCAAAATCTCACATCTATGTAAAGGATTTGTAAATGTTAACCTAGGATTGTGAGAGACTTCTGAATAAATCAGATGTTAGATGGTATCCATGGTCACACTAACAATGAAGCAGGATTTGTCACTTAGGAGTTTGCCCTCAAGAGTACACAACTATTAAATGCTTTAGAGACAAGAAATCAAAAATGAGCAGAGTCTTAACCAAAACAGAGGATTTCTGTTTTATGGGAATACCTGCTTCAGGAAATTTTACAGAAATTGACTGCTCAGGAATGTGGAGAATTTATTGCCATGTAAGAAGGATGTGGAATATGAACACACAGCAAGGCCTCTTCAGGCTGCAGTTCCCTTATAGGTTTACCATTGCTGCAGCATTGCCTTTGTTCCAGCTCTAGACAGACAGGCTCCTCTTTCCAACCTATTCCTGTGCAGGAATGGGAATTGATTAGCTCTGGCTTACATCAGTTAAAACTATTGTGGAGCAGCATCTTCAGGGAGCATGGTGATCCAAAAAATGTATTTCTGAACAGCTCACCCCATGAGCTGGCTTCTGACAGCCCTTGTGTGGTAGATGATCATAAGTCTGCTGAAACCAGTAAGTTTCTGCAAAGAGTTTTGATTTCAACAAAATGGTATTTGCTAATGAGAACCTGAAAGGGTAGAAGAGTCCCAGCTGCTCCTCTCTCAGGCAAAAGAAATGGGGGAAGAAGAAAAGAAAAAAACTAATGCTTTTGTATGTAAAAAAATGTTTCCAGTGAGAGGGAAAAAAATTGTTTGTTCTTTTAACAGTAGAGACTTAGAACAGAGAGGAACAAGGTGATTTCACATGTTCACATGTTTCTGTGAACAAGCTGCTACAGATAGCTTCCCTAGATAATAAGTAGAAATGAGTGAGAAGAAATGGATAGGGGAAGATCTATAATAGTGTAAAGAAATGTGTGATCAACTAGGGAATTCCTTTTAGGAGCCTTGTAGAGAATATTGTATTTGCCAGACCAGATCAGTCCACTGGGCCAATCAAGTGCAATTTAAGCATTAAGTGTAACAGCTTGATACATCTAGGTCAATGCACCTACATGCAGATACAAGTTTAATACCACTTCATTAACAGGACTGCAGCACCTAACACTGAGTGTATCTACAGGTCCTGGAAGAGAGAAACTATTGGCATTTATGAGATTGCACAATTAAATCAATGAGTTTCTCTAAATGAGTGACCCGAGATTGGTCACTTTCTACAATTTCTACTCTGCAGCAGTAGACGGTGCTGATGCTTCAAATATAAGTGGAAAACAGTACTGCAATGCTTCTCTGGCCGGTGTGTAACACCCTGCAGGAAGCTGGAGAGAGAAGAACTCTGCCTTTTTGAGCCCATGCATTCAATCAGCCTTCACTGGAAATGCATTATCATAGCATGCAGCAGACCCGCAATTACTATTAAATATTTGCAAAAAAGCAGTGCTGACCGGTTTAAATCCATCTTGGCACCTTGGGTCAGCCACAACCTGATACAAGGGTGATTTTATCTTTGCACTTGCTTCAGGTTACTAAAGAGGGACTTCTGGGGCTTGCCCAGTAGCTGATAAATCTCAGAATTTTTAGGTGTACTTCTAGGATCTCATCTCTGCAGAGAATGAGAAGACAGCAAAATTCTTAACTGCCCTGGGCAGCAGGTGAGAGAGAGAGTGAGATGACAGGGAAGAGCTCTGCTTCCTGAGACAATGGAGAGATAAAGAGACTCATTATTATTAAAAGATAAAATTTGCAGTAGTAGATCAACAGCAGTAGATCCCTCATTCCTTCTCCCACAAATGGGAATTGTACAGTTTTTTTGTCCTCCTTCCCTGACCACCACCCATGACTCTGAGACTGGTCTGGGCTTCTCGCTTGCATTAGCCCCAGGGCCACACAGTTATTTCAGTACCACAGCCATTAGTGTCTGAGTAAAGCCTATAGTTATTATCAGTTGCAAGCCAGCTTGTTTAGGTATGACTGTACTACATAGGCACCTCTCCCAGGACTGCAGTACAGTCATACAGCAGACCAGCACTGATGGCAGCCTGTTGGATACTTCCAGACAAAAAGTTGTGCACGTCCCTTCCAGATGTGCTATCACACTCACAGAATTGCAGTACACTTCTATTTTGGCAGCCACCCAAGGCATACAGAGAACAGTAACATAGGTACACAGAAAGCACACCATGCTGTCAAGACCGTTGCAAAGTCAGGGCAAAATCTGCCTGCAGTGAAGGATGGATAGGGCACTGAGCAAACTGATCTAGTGGGAGTGGCATCCCTGCCCATGGCAGAGGCGTTGGAACGAGATGATCTTTAAGGTTCCTTGCAACCCAAGTAATTTTATGATCCAAGCCAAAATCTGCCTCTGCAATTGCCCTGTGATAGATCAACCTGTTCTTTTCTTAGAAACAACTTTCAAGGACTGCTAACCCAAACCCGGACTTAACGTAGGTGCAAAAAGCTCCACAGGCATACAATACGTCTTTTGGAAATGAAGTGGTCCAAGAGATCTAATCAGATGAAAGGCAATTATTTACTGAGGCTGTCAAATGCAGATGAACTGTGCAGGACTTGCTGGCTCCTGAAATACCCATCAAATCTACCCAGCACTGCCAAAGTACCATCAGAGCAGGCCTCCTAAAATCCTGGCTAGCAGCCCTTCCACCTATTTCTTAAGTGCTCTTCTCTGGGTTTTTTGACCTGAGCATTATTATCCAAAACACGCCATTCACTTGAGTTAGCACTTACAGCCCTTTAGAGATGCTTTGTCTACACAATTGCCCCTTTTTTGGACAACATATATCTGTAGAATATGAGGTTCAAAAGCCTCCACGTGCTTTGCTTTAACATACATGACAATGTCCTGGAAATTCACCCATGTTAGAAAAGTATCTGACTCTGACAGAAATAGTTGATAAAAGGAGAGAATGCTTCCTACTTTTCTTGCAATAATAATGACAGCACTTAACCCCAGGGAAACACTACACCAGAGAAAGATGGACTTGGTAATAATCAGAACAACAATTTGCAGGCTAAAATTGCCATCTTTGACACACTTCTTCCAGGAAGCAGGACTAGAGGATATTGCAGAGTAAATATGACATACAAGCGGGGGGTGAAAGAGCATGGAAGGAGCTGCAGCAGGAGTCGTGGTAGGTGTGGAAATACAAGCAAGGATGGAGTCCAAGCACAAGACTCTTGTTCTCAGCTCTGTCCCCCTAAACAGAATATCTCCACAGCCCTGCCATCAACCAGGTTTCTTATGTAAGTCAGATATCCTGGCGTCAGTAGCATGAAGGCTTTCACATACACACACACGTGTGTTCATGCATGGACTAGCAGTGCAACATACTGAGAAGTGGCCAGAGGCGGCACTAGGGCTAGGAGTCCAAGGCGTGGCAGCGAGAGCAGGACAGGATGGCAAGCATGAGTCTAACATGAGCTCACACAGTACAGGGGATCTGCAAGTAGGATAGGGTGACACAAAATGGACCAAAAGTAGTATCGGACCTAGGGAGACATCTGCAGCTCGCTTCATTTAGCTTCATCCCTATCCTGGTTCTTTTCCTCTTTTTCTTACTGTTTTTTTCTGCTTTGACATCCCTCCTCAAATTGCATGGTACACAGTGCTGCATCCCTACACGTGTGCCTCACTCCCTTAATTCAAAGCTACCTTCATCATCATGCCATGCTAATCTCAGACAAGCCCCGAAAAGCACAGATCATTCAACTCTCATGTGGATGCCACCTAATGAAGACATCTATAAATATGGGCACATTAGAGCTCACCATCTGGCTGTGCCTCTTGCATGGCTCCACTCCCCACAGATCAGTGGGCATGGAGATGGCTGCAGCCAACCAATTATTCCTCTAGCTCCTGCTCCAGCCCTGGCGGGCAGGGATGCCCTCAGCGATGCCTCTGGCTGCCGAGAGCACGGCAGAGCAGGGCCATTCCAAGCGGAGCAGCGAGCCGAGCCCCAGCGTGCTGCCCCTCCCTGCTCACATTCCCGGGGCTGGCAGTGCGCACCAGCCTCTCTTCCCCTGCAGGTACAGCTCTCATTCAGCACCAGCAGCTCTGCGAGGGCGACGAGCCTCCCCTCCTTCTCTCTGTGTCTGTATAGTACCAGCTTCAGCCCTTCTATCAATCTCAACCACACTTTTCTTCTTTCTCATTTCTCTTCTGCCTTTGACACACCTTTTCTTCAGTGCTAGGCACAATTTTTCTGTCCGCTGGTCAAAATGATAAATTGAAAATATTTCTTTCCAGAAAGCCTCAAGACCTATCATTTAATTTTTGCTTGCTTGTTTGTTTTATTTTAGAAAACACTCTTTTCAGATTAGCTGAAGGATTTTACTTGACCTACATGGAAAAAGAAAAAAAAAAGCAAGCCATTTCCTTACAACTTTTTTTTAATCACAGAAATTTTCCAAAACAAAACTCATTGCAAAATCAGAAATGAAAATGGTTCATTTTCTCAAAAAAAATTCTCCCTTTTTTCCTTCTCAAAACTAAGCATGACTCACAAAGAGTGCAAGCCCTCTCCAAAGTGTGCTTAGGATGGTAAAATAGCTCTCTTGCTGACATTTTTCTGCCTTCCTGCTCTTTTTCCCTATTTTTCCCTGCAATCATCTGCCTGTTCCCTAATGCCATCACAGTTGCCAGACCAAGCTCTCAGAGAGGAATCTGCACACAGAAAAGTTCACTGAACTGCCATGGCACGTTTTGCTCCCTGAATATTCTGCAGCCACAGGACACCTAAGATGATTGTATTTTCTTTGAGGTACATGGATATTTAGTATTCTCCCTCTCTTTCTTTCCTCTCATCTTAATTATTCTCTTATTTTGAAATATCAGCCTGCATGCAATATTTAAATAAAGCTGTTTTCAGAGTCACAAGCGGCTAGGCACAACCTGGGCCCTGGGCCATATGGGACAGGGCATTAGAGAAACAACATTTCCCTTCTGAAAGCTTGGGCTCCCCCTCAGCAGTCTGGGCATATGACTTGACACAGGGTCAAGGCTGTTCCTATGCAAATCACTTGAAGGTCTGGTGCAGCAAATTTTACTCAGGAAGTTGTCTGAAAATTTCACGGATACAGTGGGTCAAAACTGAAGCTGGGAATGGGAGGGAAATATTGAAATGGGCAATTTGGAAAACTAGCTGCTGCAGGGCAAGAGAGAATGAAAACACAGAGAATATGCCATACCTACATCTATATTAGATAATTACACATTCAAAATTCAGAGGGTTTGGGTGACTCCACACCTTCAAGGCCAGATCACACAAACCTTTGCCGAGGCCCACAACCTGCAAGGATCTGGCTTTGCCAGATGTTGAGGAGCCTGTTTTATGGGACATCTTTGAGAGGAGGCCCAGAAGCCCATTCACTTTCAGTCATGGCATTTGTATGCCAAAACATCAGTTGATCCAAGGAACCACTGAACACTCGGATGTGCAGAGACCCAGGTGGCTCCAGCTGCAGGCTAGGAGGTGGTATGCTCCATGTCTCAAAAGCAAGTGGAAAGTGCTGCTTCAGGTTCACAACTATGACATGACACTTATGGCTGGGGCTAGGCTGCTTTTCAGGGAATCATTAAGGTGGGAAAACACTTTCAAGATGGAGTTCATCCATTTTGGGCAGCTGTATCCCCACAAAGTTATCTATTATATGAAGGAATGGACATTAATGGAGATAGCCACTTGGACCAGGTGAGTTTGCTACAGACCTGGCAGCTGTTCCAGCTGCTTGAGTAATGTGTCCTGGCTTGAACAGCTGAGAGAAAAGGAAACGAAGTGTGCCTCTGCACAGGTCTGAGGACGTCATGCACCATAAATGTTTGTACAGAGGGATGAAGAGCTGTGCCCACAGATGCTCACAAGTAGGGCAAGGAATAAGCATGCATATTTGAAAACTCATCCATCTCTATTACAAAAATGAGTCATCCCAATATAACTTTTTTAAGTTGCAGAAGCTTTTATCAGACACAGCAGGTAGCTGGGAAGTTATAAAAGGACTTCCTGCAAATCTCAGGGGTGAGTGCCCTGAGGTTTGACTGGGGCTACCCAACTGAGGCACTACTTTGCTGGCAATATGCAGTAACAGGGGCATATGGCAACTTCCAAATTTGCCTGTGGGAGAAAATCATGCTCCTCTGCTCTTAGCTGATGTTGCATCTATGAAGCAGCCCTTCATTATCAATCATCTGCAATAGATTTTGTGCCCTTACCTCAAAAAATCTCCCTACACTGTCCACATGCCTTGCTTATAAAACCCCAGTAAAGGTGAGAGCTGCTGTAAGGAAGAACCTTTATCCTAATGGAGAGTTGCTTTTAAAGAACTGGAAAAGTTACAAACTTCTCCCTACTCTTGAACATATTTCCTATTTTGCAATGAAGATTTCTAACACCATGTTCCTGAGCCAATGCTGTTCAGTCATGCCAGGTGAGAAGAGGTGGATTTTTACTGGGTTCTACACATTGGACAGGGGAGCATATTCTTAAATTAATTCAAGGAGATGGCCAAGTGCAAACCTTTCAAAGGCAAGAAGAAAGAGATGCTTAAACAAGTTCTTTACCCTACAAATATTGCAAGGACCCATCACACTCCAGTTGCTCCATGAGGCAAAGGGATTGCAAGTTCTATGCTTTACAACTGTACAGACAAGGTGTCCCTCTCCTCCCTCCTGTGCATGAGCCAAGAGACAGGACTGATATGATACACTTGCCAGCAGCTACAGAAAGCTGAGCAAAGACTACAGCAAAGGAGCACTCTGACAGAAACACAAGGATGATATTTATTTATTGCCTGTCAATGTCTAGCCTGGATGTGCTGCTGCATCTCCATAGCCATTATAACTGCTCGTTAGACATTAACAGGATGAGATTTTGTTGCAGTCAGGTCATCTGAGTTGATAGGAAAGGGGACAGCAAACAGCAATGGAGAAATCCAAAGTGAAAGGGAAGGAACAACAATCATCTGCTGTAATGGTTACAGTCAGTAATGAGTTGGCTGGCTACTGTGCATCACTACTGCTTTCTAGTAAGTGGAATTAGGAGCAGAGCCATGTGTCAGGGGCTCCATACTGTCAGCTGTTAGCAGGGAGATTGATTTAACACAAGTGACAATGGCACAAGCTTTGTGAAAGGAGAAATTCCCTGCCTAGCTGCCAGGCAACCACAGCATAAAACAGTGGTACCAGTGACCTAACAGCCGGCAGGACTACTGACCCCTTGGCAAGACCCACACTGAAATGCAGCTTTATTATTCATAACGGACTTGGGACTGTGGAAGATTATGAAACCATCACGTACATTATGCACATGCAAAAACATTCAGAAATAATGCACTACCAATGACGAGATGAAGCAAAGCATCCCAGACATAATGTAAACCCTGCCCAGGAGCATGTGCAAGAACACAGCTCCAAATAACTTGTGCACCCCTATTTTACCTGGTGGGATGGGGGGGGGGGGTTGCTGGGGAATGGGAGGGGAGGAAAATTGGGAGTGGGCAGCTCCCTCTCCCAACAAATACAGTCTGTGGGAGAAGAAAAGAGATCATCTGTCTGACAGACCAGAATGAGAATAACAAAGAGAAAATACTCAAGGAAAATTGCAGTGTTTCCTCCCGGAATGAGCCTGGACTCTGAAATCAGCACACAATACATGAGATTGAACACTTGCAGGCCTGGGCCTGTTATTGAAGTAATCTTGAGTAGAAAACAAAAACCATAGCATGAACTTAAGAAATAGATTACAGTTATTCTCCAACTTAGTTGACTGAAATTACATAGAGAAGTTCAGCCACAAAAGTCTTCTCTGAAAAATGTAAAAGCTGTAGAATATCTTCTCTCAGAACTTGTTCTTCTCTGCATCCATGCTGTCTACTCAGCAGATTAACATGATCATTGACTACATTTTAGCAATCTAAAAGATGCACTGTTTTTTTTAACTATGACTATTTTGCTGTGTCTTCCCTTTTGTGTACATGATTTATAAAGAAGGAAGCTTGGTTTCCAGGTCCAAAGATACACGATTGATTTGGAAGTGAATGGGGAAGAAAAAACCCCAAAACTCCTTTATCTTCCAGATTTGGAAAGTGACTTTCCTGGAGTAAGGTCCAAGCAACCAGTCCCAGGGGCTCTGCATACTTAGACTCTATGCAAAAATGAATTATATTTTCAAACATCTGCAACTACATTTTGTTTCTAGAAAGCCTCATGACCATCCTTGGGGACTGAAGCTGGACAAGTAAAGACTGGAATTATACATAGGGAGTGTGACCACAAACAGCATTGAGGACAGAAGAAAAAAAATTCCCAAAATGTGTCACTTTTTCTTATCTCCAGGAGAACATTCCCTCGGATTTCCTCAGCTCAGAATACCAGGCTAATTCACACAGAGAAAGAGCAGAGCAGGAGGAATTCCAAGAAGCTGCTGCGTGGTTGTGGAGGTAGGCGTTAAAACATATACAGCCTCGTGGACAACTCACATTCTGATCTTGCTAGACTTGTGTGGCACAAAACTCCCACAGAGGAGGGGGGAAAAAAAAAAAAATATCAAGGCAGACACACCAGGCTCCTTACAATGTGTGCTTCATCAGGGGTGATATTTCAGACCCCTTTGCCTCTCTCAATGAAGAGGGTCTGGATTTTTTCACACGGGCTGAGTTGAGAGGGAATGCTGAGGCACACGCAGACATACCTGTGCCTTTTTACAGGGTCTTGGAGAAAGGGGGCAGTAGCCAACTTATGCTTCTGCCTGTTGTCAAACAGTTAATTGTTCTTAAACAGCTGGGCCAGACAATAGCATCTTTAATGGCCCAGCTTAACCGCGGTCGTGACAGAAATCATAATATTTTTTAATCTCCCTTTCCCAGCCTTCCTGGAAATTCATTTTTAATGACTGCAGTTGACTTTCATTTTTGCTCTTGTTTTTAATTCAGATAACTTCCTGAGTCACGCAACTTCTCTCTTCCACCTCAACACTCCCTGTAAATGAAAGGCTGCAATATTTTAAATGAAAAACTGATACCAAATGCTAACAGAACCAATAGGATAGTCTGGTTCACCAGTTCCTGCCACCTTGTTCTAGACCTGATCAAATATCTCACATGCCCAACAAGTAAGGACTATGGACAAGGTTTATTCCATCCCCAAGGCACTTCATAGTACAAATTCTTCCTTAGAGCCAAGACCCAAGCATGCAAATCTCCCCATTACCCTCCCCATATGGCCCATCTTCAAATGTTTTGATCCAAACAAGTAAAATGAGATAATGGCAATCTTTAAGACTTATTGTTCCCATATGGTATCACACCTGCATGGTTATTGTCTGTCGCTGCATGTTTAAACAATGGTAGGAAAAATCAGTGTCTTTTCTCCAGAGTTTCAAAACCGCAACATTTATTTTTTGTTAATTTTTTGGCAGTTCCCATGTAATTGTAAGAAAATGTTTAGCACTGAAATTTCTGTGCTTTAAAATACCTACAGCTTTTCATAAAAGACCTAAATATACAACAGAGCTCCCCCAACAGCATCCCATGATCTCCCAGTTTAGGATTAGCCCTTATGCATGCCATTCCAGATTCTTATCCCAGACACATGACATGGCCATTATCATAGTCCTCTACGTTTGTCCATTTCTAACACCTCTGTTTCCTTCGCATGTATAACTTCATATCTCAATAATCTGCTTAATTTTACACAACAGAATAAAAACACTATAAAGTTTAATTTATTTTCATTGTTCCATAGAAGGCTAAATTTGGCTCTTGGCTTCAATGCCTCCTTTTTTTTTTTTTTGTTATGAATTTCATATTGAAAAAAGAAAAATTCATACCTTCTCAATGAAATTTTCATGAACTATGCATTGCCCAGTGCTATATATTCAGCAGTATTAACCGCTGAAGCTGTTTACATTCAGGTGGTTTCCCTCAGCCCCAGAAAGGGCAACATTTATTTTTATGTACTGGAAGAATTTCAATTTCCAGAAAATGCCACAGTCATCTCAAAATATGACTCAGTAACCCAGATGGAGGTCAAGATCCCAGAGCAGGAGAAACATATCCATCATGCATGAATCAACCATGTCACTTGGCTCTTACGCAAGGCAATATTTAAATGAGCCCCACAGAAACTGAACTCCTTGTTGCTAAACATCTAAATGATCAATCTTATATATTCAGCCCAAACACCTGACTGATAGTTGCTGAGGGCACATGATGAAGGATCCCACCCTCACACATCCATTCAGTGCTCAGCATCCCATTATGTGAGTGGAACTTTGCAACTCCCTCTCCAGCATGAATTTGCTCCGAGGAAGAATGGCTGGGGGAGATGGAAGCAGCAAGAGTGAACTTAAAACACAACTGGGCTTTAAAATATGATGGGCTACAGTCTGTGGTGCTGAACACTATTCTATTCTTCCAGGGTCAATTCAGGGTCCAAGATGATGGGGACAAATTAAAGGGATAATTCAGCAATAAAGGGTGGGGCATAAAAGCAGAGAATTGAGTTTCTGAAAAATAACTTGTGTCTGTACTATTGGGCAAAATGCAGGGCCTGTGCTAGGATAGACATCTATACCATTGAATGCACAGGGTGCTGAGTAGGGAAAGAACCCAAGGAAGGTGAGAGCTTTGTGAAGACAGCTCTTCTGAAAAGCCATAACTACTGATTCACAGAAATGCATATCATAAGGCATGCTACAGCCACCAACAGAAGTGAAGGCATCAAACTGGAGGGGACCAAGAGGCAATTAAATTAGGAAGCAGCTGATTTGGAAAAGAAAAAAAAAATAGCAACCATCCTCCCACTGTGATGGAGAACCTGTGAGATCCATTTCTGCAGGAAGCTGTCAGCTCAGATACCAGGACTAGATAATTTCAGGAAAAATAACAATACTGAAAGTTATGCTGGACAGATATGAAGGGGCGTCACAGCACAAGTTGGCTTGTAGCTGGGCAATTAATTCAGCCATAAATAAGAGATTTGATTCAAGTAGCCTGGTTTGATAAACAGGCCCCTAAGTGAACAATGATAGGATAGATTCAAACCCAAACAGGGATTTTACACAATGAGTTCCTTTCTAAGCTGCAGAAGCCATTGGTCAGAGAGCTGAGCAATCCAGACTCCCAACCAATCATACATATTTGCCCAGGAACTCCAAACTCTGTATATAAGGAGAGCTCACAAGACTAAAACACTTTTTGTCACATGGACCACAGAGTACCACTGTCTTTGTCTTGGACCCAGCACTAGTCAATGTTACAAAGCAGAATTCAGGGCATCAGAGCCTGGAAAGGGAAGCAAAGAATTGCTTTTCCTGTTCTTGTGTGGTATTGTTACAATTGGGCATATGCATACATTCTCCTTTGAAACAGAGGTGGGCTGTACCATGCACTGCTGTAAGGGATAGATGGTCCAAAGGGATCTGATCTCTGAACAGGGAAATCCTACTCTTCCTGAGAAGGGAGGAAAAAGAAGGGGAAGAGCATAAAGAAATAGAGAGCAAAGAGAAGGGAAAGGAGAGAGGAACAGAAGGAAATTCTCACAAGGCAGAAGAGAGAGCAACATCAGGTGAGCAAATGTGCAAATGCCTGTGCCTGTCGGGGGCACTGCCTGCCCCCTTGCACACCCCAAACATAAGAGATGCCAGCTCTCCACCACCACTTGCCCTAGCAGGCAAGGCAGGGACAAGTGCTTGGTGCCACCACTGTGGCCTCCCACCTGTCAGCACTGCCACCTCTGGCACCTCGGGGGCTGCAGCCCTCCCTTACAGCGGTTTCCTCTGCTCCCCGACTTCCCTCGACTGCCTGAAAGGGACCGTGGCATGAGGGGAAGACAGCAAGGAAAACAAAATAAGTCAAGAAGAAGCTGGTGTTTCATAAAGGATTTGTGCAGTGGATTCAAATCACTGCACACAGGCAGCAAACAAAGTAAGGAAAGGAAAAGAGCAAAAGATTAAAGCAACACAGATAACACACAAGTGATCTGTTTGCATGGTTGAATGAAACAAAGCAGAATTAAGACCAGTTGTAGAAGGTTGCACAGGCTTACATGCAGGGAGAAAGCAGGGGCTGAATCCACCACAATTCTGGCCTATGTTGCTCACAGCAAACAAAGCCTGATTCCCCACATTACAGAAAGTCTGTTTTCAAAATATGGAAATGGGACCCACTTGACCCACTCTCAAAGAGATGCAGGAATTCCCAAACAGCACAGGAGAAGGGCTGGACAGGAAGACTGTCCTCCAGCAGAAAGCAGAGGCAGAACTCAGCTCTGCACCATGAAAATTGAATTGTCTCCTTTAGACCTTGGAAAGCCTCGTGACTTCGAGTACTCTGTATTTACTGAAAGCATCACAAGGACTGAAATTTAAGGTTTTAAATAGGTCTGTGAGGGAAAATGCTCCCAACACCTATGAAATCATTTTGCTACACATGAATATCATTATAGGACTAGCTAAAAAGGAGAAGTGCAACCTGCTGTATCATGACTTCTTTGTGATTCTGCCTTTTCTTACAATTTTGCCTCTGCAGAGGTGCAACAGTTCTTGCGCAGTGGAAAAAAAATGGGATCACGCAACAGAGTGAGATGCTTCTAAGTATCTCCCACAGCCAACCCTTTCCTTAAAGTAATTTCTGTTTAGAGATAGCAGCTGTCTTTACAGTTCTGCAGCTCTCTTCCTTAGCAGGCCTTTCATGCACATGAAAAGAAATATCTGATCAAATATATTCCTCTATCATGGCTTTGGAAATATTAACAAGATTTAATTTATATATAATCATATCAGCAGAAGAGTTAATTGAAATATTGAATACTTTAACATGATTAGAACATAATGTTCCAGATGTACTAAGCAGATGATTTATCCACCATGCTATACAAATTTTAGTTAACAGTTGGGCAAAGACTTTAGAGCTATTATTTTTAGCAACAGAAGGGCATTCCCTAGGTTGTGCCAAGGCCTGTGTGCTGAAAAGCATTGTGAAAGTTCAGCTTATTGTGCATTTTCTTCTCCTATTAGAAGAAAAGGAGACAAATGTGTCTGACATTGTTAATTTGGATCTTGTGATAATGCAGCAGTATGTGCACAGACAAATGAAATTTCAGTGCAAATTCACTGACCTTATCCAAGATATATCCAGGGAAGAAAATGGCTAAACGAACTGAATTCAGTGACACAAAGCATGTATTACATTCCCAGGTGTCATATTAATTGTGCATGTTATCAGCAGGACAGTTGTAAGATAGGTACAATATGTCTAAAATCACTGTTTCACTGTTGAGGTTAACTGCATAGCAAAGAGATTAGCAATGAAATAGCCCTGAACTACAAGACATCATCTCCACCTTCAGACTTTGCAGAAATTTGTCTACAGATTTGAGTTCTGAATACAGATTGTCCTTCCTGCAGCCATGGACCAAAGTCTCAAATGTCAATAAAAATCAAGAAAACTGGGGGGTTGGCTTTGATTAAAATTACCCAGATGTGGACAATCTCCAGTCAATGAAATCAGCAACTTTTCAGAGATGCACTTTTATCACAACATAGTGAGTGGAAAACTAACTGACAAATCTCAGATGAGATCCCAGCGAGCAGGATTCACATTATAAAATCAGCCACTCAGTAAGGCAAGCATGCACTACCAAACTCATGCTTCCTGCAGTTTTCTCAAGACACTGCTCTCAACTAATTCCCTTGGGACCTTGCATTAGTCACATAGTTGCATGGCATCTCTCTCCCCCTTCTGTGAAATGGGAAGAGTAACACTGCCTTTCCACCAGAGACATATGCAGATAATCATCTCAACAGTTGTGATTAGACATAGTGATGATAGGGGCAAAAGTACTGGGGAGACTGAGGAAGACTGAACTGCTCACTACAAAAGGAGAAAATTGATCTATCTAAAGTATGTGATGTGCCTGGCCTTCTGTCCAGGAACAGATTTCAAGCACCTGAAAAAGCAAGTATGAAATACTCTGCTGCAGAAAAACATACATGCAGAATTCATGTCCAGTGCTTACCATGTCTTCCATTTATGTTTAAATACAGACATTTAAAATTACCACTGGTGTGTACAAGTACACAGAAATGCAGAGTGAAATTGTCTTGCCACACTCATATCTTTTTGTCCTATCTGCTTTCACAGTCAATTCTTTGGAATCATGGTGTCCCAGTAGAATGATGAGTGAAAATACCATTTAAATAAAGATTGACCTAAAATTCTGAATGAAATTGAACCCAGAACCTTCCCTCCAATATCTTTGATATTAAGCAAAAAAAATTTACAGAGGACTCTTACTAATTTGGTATTTGTTATTATAGACATTCTACGTTAGATGTGGAAAAGATACATGAGTATCCCACTACAGTCGTTAAATATGGTTTTGGGTTTTTGTCATTTTGTGGGGTTTTTTTTCCTGGCTCAAAATATTTGGTTGCAAAATCTAGAGAAGCTTTGATATTTTCCATGCTGATTCAAACCAGCTTTATATTTCTGGAAGGTTTTCAGGAAGTGGTAAAAGGTATAAAATCACCGAGTCTGTACAAAGTCCTGAAATTATAAGGCAGAGCTGTAGGATACTGGATTTTTTCCAAGTTATTGAAACTTCATCTTTCTTTTGCCCTGAAGAGACAGGCCAAAGCAAGCAAAAGACTGGACACATATTTGAAGCTTTTCCTGGTATGATTAAAAAAATGCAGCATGCCAAGGCTCTTGTCAGGGAAACCTCTGCAATGTCCAAATGCCAGCTTATGAAATGATGCTAAGCTTTCCCAGTACTCCTCCTGTGCCAGTGGAAATTCTGACCCCACATCCCCATGCTACATACACAGGCAAGGCTTCAAGATGGTGCCCTTCTAATGCTTAGAAGAGACTACCTACATGTGAGGAAGTGAGGCAGCATCTCAGATGGAAGATAATTTGATTTTAAATGTAAGATAGTAAAGAAAAAACAATCAAAAGATTCCTGTGTAGCTTAAGATATCAAAGAGATGCAGAAAACCAGTGATGGTGGCAGAGGTGCAGATATGGGAGAGGGGAGAAATTCAGAGCTGGTCTAGATCCCACCTCTCCTAGCTGCAAACACTGGGAAAAGCAGCACCAGAGCACAGAGGGTGCAAAGAGCTGGAGCTTTCTCCAGTTGGAAACAGTGTAAGAAGAGTTGTATCAATTATTGCCTTATTGTTTATTAAAAGATAGCTAAATTTCAACAGAAGTGAACAGAAGTGCCTCCCTAGTGCTATTGTTAAAGGCTACATTCATTTGATATTCATAAATATACCACCAAAGACCCTACTGGAAGATGAAAAAAATCTATGATGGATCCAAATTTCCCCAAATGATCCTGTGTGCTATCAAGCAATAGGAATGGAGAGAAGGGCAAGACTCTCTCCAGATACTGGGGTATTTTTGATAAATAGATTCAGAATAGCCCCAGCCTTGAAGATGACAGCAGGAACACTTCACCAGCTTGTTTTGCTTGTGCAGACACAATCAGAAAAAAAAGGCTACTGGCTTGGGGGGTGGCCAGTCCCAGTGGCTTTCACAGCTTTAGTAACAAAGCTGAGAAGTAAAACCATTAATTTCACAACTGCAAGCGACATCAGAGCGTCTGCCAATGCTCCCAGCTTAGCCAGGTCTCCCTACCTCTGCTGTGCTGGCATTGATATATTCATCACTCCTGGTAATTCTTCATGCCACTGATGACAATTTCTAGGGAGCAAACTGAAAGTCTTTTTCCCAAGTCATGCAAAAAGCAGCACATTTAGTAGAAAAGGAGCAACAAATCCTGAAGAAAACATTATAGGACATCTGTATTCAGGGTGGATGTACGTATTCAGATCACTGAAGCCATACCTTACCCTCTTGCCCTTAAACCCTGGAGGTTCATTAAGCCTGGCAGTATTTACATTTGGCATGTCAAATGACTGCTAAGTCTTCAAGGGATGGAAGGGTAGGGAGTTGCAGAGGTGAGATGGGCAGCCAACATTCCTGCTTCATTGAATGAGATCCCAAGAAGTTGTGTCTCTACTTTTCTTTTGTCCTTCTCCTCCCAGATGGCTGATCCCTCCTGCCAGGAAGGTCCTACAACATCTGAAATCAGCAGCTGCACACCTTGTCATTAAAATGCCTTTAAATCACTTCTGTTTCCCTCAGATTATGATATGGAACTTCTCCCTATTTCTCCACCATAAATCACACATGCAGGAGATGTCGGGAAAGCTGGTTTTGAGTGCTGAGCACAGATGCAGGCTGGGAAGGGAACAGGAGTTTCCAGACTCCACTCTCTGTAGAACAATATTCCAGTCTAACCAACATGCCATCTCACACTTCACCAAGGTTCAGTCCCCTGGTCATATCAGAGACCCACAGCACTGGATTTAGGGTACCAAACAGCAGCTTCCTCTAAATTCTCAAGATTTTCACAATCAAAGGTATCAGCCCATGAAACGACTCCCCACAACCTCTGCCCCATCCTCACCTCCCATACCAAGGAGAGCAACCTCTCTGCTCCTGCTCTTCTGGCAAAGGAGAAAGCCCCTGGGACCGAAATGTCACAGACTTTGAGGACATGATTAATTATTTAAAATGACAAAATTACATTCCACTGGTGACATTCAGCTTTACATCTACTCTGCCTCTCCCTCTCCCCTTCCCTCCCTGCCAGCCCCCAGCAGTTCTTCCCCCTATGAACATGTGCCAGCAAGGGATCTGTTCCTTTCACTCTGCTCTCTGCTAAATGTTTTTTATTCTCAACCACCTGCCCTAGGCCTTCTCATCAATTATTAATCAAGTGATCCATGAATATGCAAATCAACCTACACACTCATTTTATTAAATTAAATTTAAAAAAAAAAAAGACGACATGACATGTACAGCAGCAGAATAGATGATGGGGTGGACTGCTCTGAGGAAGTGGAGATAGGTGCTGTCTAATAGAGAAAGAAGGAGTAGGATGAGAGGGAGTATGCACTATACACAATGAGCAGGAGGATTACTTCTAGAGCCATTCACATGTTTAAGATATGTTCTGCAGGAAGGTGGGGGCTGAAAGATGAGTACATGTACATATAGTACATGCTGCAATGAACAGGTGAAGAATCCACTTTATAATAAACCAGGTCAACAGAGGCACTTTGGAGCAGGGCAGGCATGTATGAGACTGGAGTGGTCCCAGCTGGTCATGCACAGGCACTTCCACCTGGCCCACAGCATCCACTTCAGCAAAGAATGCAGCTGGGCTGCATCCATATGAACAAATAAGAGTAAGCCAGGGGCACCTGCCTCTAGATAGGTCTTCTGAGTGGGAACCACTGCTGCCACCTCTCTGCATCACACAAGAGAGGAATGAGGGTGGCATTACTTGAAAATTACATCTTCTCCCAGCTGATAATATGCTGATCCATTCTGTATTAGGTGCCGAAAATAACTCTCCCTCTTCCATCAAGTTTCCTATTGGTGTAACATCCCACCTCACCTTCACTCTTCCCAACACTCTCTCCACACCTTTACATGCTGACTGGTCTTTTTGGATCTCCTAAAATCTTTCTCTGATGGACAAGGTATGAGCCATGACACTGCCCTATCATTTCTATCAAATACAAGGTTGCCTGAGAGCTGATGCCAGATCTGCACAAGCAGAAACCAAAACGTCAAATCCCCTTCCAGGATAGGGAAAGAGTGCTACCACCCACATGCCTACAAGCCCTTTACGCCTGTAAGAAAAGAGAGAGAATCATTTGCTCTTCTTTCCTGGTCGCTGCCGTTGCAGTGAGTACAGCTGAAGAGCTTTAGGATGACTCTCATTCCTCACACCTAGCCTTCTGTACAAGCATCCCGTTGGGTGGAAGTGAGACTGTCCCTGCCCCATGAATAGACCATACTCCATTCCATCTAAATAGCTTGGCTTTTTTCCTTTCTGCTAGCTTCACCAAGCTCCATGTCACTGGTTGACTAATGTCACATATTTACCTTCATGGGGGTTTGAGGGAGTTCAGAGCTGGCAGGCAGTAGGGGATACCCTTCTTACCCAGGGAGAAGGTGGTACATGGGCAGTCACAGGGCATATTTTTTCTCCACCAACTGAGACCTGTAGGTTATCCTGACCTGTTCTAAGCATTCCTACCAGATGCTGATATGTTGGGAAGACATTTTTTCTTATTCAATAAATCAAGAAAGCACTGATAGCAAAGACCATACCATTCTTTCAAGGCAGCCAGCTTGTGACTCCTGAGATCATCACACCAAACTTCTCTGCAGAGGCTGGAACACATGTTATGTCAGACCATGCCCACATAAGCCAAATGGATACTGCAACTGGCAGTAGGCCTAATCCTGTCCCAAGTATAGCTTCACAGAGGTGCTTTAGTCATTAGATTGGGAGACTCCCATGTAACTTCAGCTCCCTATAAGGTTGTGGGATTTAGATGAGTTTTCTACTTCCTGACAGTGCCATGATTTTGAAAAGCAATTTGCAGAATCAGGAGAATCTATTATCTCCAGTACAACTTGCAGCCACACACACTTTATGGAATTGCTGAGGAGAGACCAGAGGAAAGGTGAATACATCAGCAGCTGGAAATTATGTGCTCACATGATTCCTTGGCCACTGCTATACTTATGGGGGTACCAGAGGTGGATGGGAGGGGAGAAACAGCTTTCTCACCCACTGATTCAAGACTGTTGCTTCATATCAAGTAATTCTAGTTATAATCCTCCTTCTCCCTAAAACAGCTAACAATCCTGCTGGCAAAACTCATAGCTTAAGAAGTATAAGGCCTAGCCCTCATAGCACTAATTTCTCAGTAATATCTATACTACAGTGACGAGAAAAAATGCTGCAATGTCAGAGTCACAATACCAGCACTGGTGCAAAAGCTCCAGTATGGGGGTTTCCAATATTTCAGAGTAATGCCTGCACCTGAATGGAAATGCACAGGGATCAAGATGGCAGGAGTGAGTTCAAACACACCCCACACTTTTCACATGTGCAGCTGCATCTAGCCACAGAAGCACTGTACTGGGATAAAGGAGGTGCCAACATGCCTAGAGGGCCAGATTCTCTATGCTAGCAACATGTCCCAAGCATGCACCCATGGGACTCAGCACCCATAAATGCCTCGCATGGATCAGCTTCTTCATTCCTTCAGGGCACCTCACATCCCACCTCTGTATGCAGCATACTCCTCTGATCTGTTCAGGGAGCAAGAAGGATCCTGCTTTCTAACTTCTGAATGGGAGGGAGAAGAAGAAAAAAATAATTCCCTTTATGTCACCAGCTAAATGTTAATTTGGAATGCGATTTTTTTCTTGTTTTCTAAATTGCTCTTAACTGTGTGCCAGCACACAGGTAAATTGTTCTTGGCTGAGAAAATGGCCTGTCTCTCTTCTCAGGGATTAACAGAGAAGACAGTGAATGGAGCAGCAAACAAGAAAACCATGCTCCTTTTACAAATCATTCAATGGTTTCCTGACTTCTTTTCTATATATTTTTCAGCTGTAAATGAGTTTCTACTGCTCACTCTAGCTGAAGGCTGTGCTTGCCATTGTTACTATCCATTTTCTTTTTAAACAAGGTGGAGGAAAGAGGGAGAAGTAATTTGCTGCCATGGTGACTCCAAGTGAAATGAAATTGCTGTACTTCCCTCCTGGCCCTCCAAAAGCTTTCCCCAGCCACCTTCCCCAGGAACCCTTTTGGTCTGGCATAGGAATGCCCATGCTTCTCTAGCCCGAAGGAAGCCTGGCTCCTCAAATAGCAGGCTGCTCTTTTTCTGTTGTTGGGAAGAATTAGGGATATCTCACTTAGCTCATTGTCTAGAAAAAAAAAAGCTGGAAGCAGCCTACCAGTAGGTCTAATGGATTTGTCCAAAACTTTGTAGACATAGTGCCAGAACTGTAACCAGGGAGAATGAAGCCGTATGTCACTATGCTTTTGTCCATCAGTAGTTAATAACACTGGCAGCAGAGGTCAAAAGATGGATAGGTGGTCCAGACACTTGCACGTTCTTCTCCTGCAAAGCCATGCCAAGAAGGAAAAACCAGTAGCTAGTCTCTAAGAATACAAACCCAGCTTCTTTCCCCTGACAAAAATATCACAAGCTACCGGTGTCTATTTCTCACATGGAGCAACCCATTACCAATATCCCTCTCATTGAACAAGTACTTCTCACCAGTCTGCATTGTAGGATTTGGTTTCAGCTTTGAGCAGTGGTAACAGTTCACAACAGTTGGGTTGTTCAGTTATATAACAAGCCCATTTTAATTTTACTAAGTTTTCCTATGCTCCTCTGCCCTATTAAAGCATTTCCCCATTTTCTACTTAAAAAAATCTTACTCAACTCTTCTTTCTTATGAGAATTTCCATACTATGGTGCCAAAAAGAGAAAGGAAATGTTAAATGTAATTCTGTCCTCATATACCAGTCAGATTCAAAAGGATTTCCCATTATCTCAAAAATCACCATTAAGATCTTGTGTTTTTTGAAGCACAAAACTCATTTGCATTTTGAAGGTTATTCCTCATGCTGAAGGAGTGGGAACATGTTTTTTGCCTGGAATTAACACAATCTGCCATGTTCTCTTAAATATACAAAGACTTTACCTGCAGTGGATAGTCTACTGATATAATTAATAATCATGTGACAGACAAAAATATCTGTTTGCTTGATTCATGGATCTTGGTTGAATATGAAGAATGAGAGACTTATGCCTGTCTTCTTTGCATGGGAAGTTTAATTTACTGCCTGTGTAGAGAAGGCATTTCTCCCTCTACTCATTTCTACCTCTCCAAGATTCTTGCAGCTTATCTCAGAGAAGATGCACACAGTCCCTTATGAAGACTGTTTCAAGTCTTGAAAACTTGAAAGCATGCCTACTTTTCCAGATGCCCAACATGAAAACACACTGAAAGCTTTTTCCATAGAAAGCACAGCAAGAACTGCCAAGAGGAAACACTGCTTAACTTTCAAGTGTGGGGCTCTAAAAACAGGGGCATCAATAACAACCAGCACTAGAAATCCCAGCCTTTAGTTCTTTGATGGTTTCCCCCACCCCCCCATAGGAATTATGGCTTATCCATATTGTTATAGCACAAGAGGATTGAATTTTAGAGGAGTTAACTATACCATTACTTGCATATAGAAACATTCAGTAGCCCAAAACAATACATTCATGACTGATGTGTGCTCTAACTGGAGAAGAAACTCTAGCAAAATACATGGGAATGCATGTGGGAAACCCTTATATGTAGACATATCATTCTTGCACTGTAACATCTCACATCTCTCCCATGAAAAAGCTAAAAAGGTGAAAGGAAATTCCTAGTCCCAAATAATCAATTTTAAAATTCAGCTAGCTGGATAGGAAAAGAAAAGTCATTAAGACCACCATCATTTAAGGCATTCAGCAAAGATGAGGGAATTTCCTGAAGGAAGGTCTATGAACCATGCAGGAATAGTCTGCTGGAATGGAATCTGAGGAGATACTCTTGAATGGGGAGTAGAGGTTCTGGCTTTCTACAGTACCTATCCTTCACATCATACTGGCACATCAAGAACCTCAAATGGAAAGGAATATCTATATCCCTTTGGAATATCGAGTTCAGAGGCAGAGCTTTCAAAGTAACCCAAGAACACATCCAAGATTAACAGATTTACTCACATATTCCTTTTCCACCTCTAATTTCCAAATATGAAGAACCTGAATTGGACTTCTGTGCCCATGGAAGGGGGGTTACACAGAAACTTTTCCAGTAAAAGATTAGTACCCTTTTTTTTTTAATTTTCATTTTCACTTCTTTCAGTCGTGAAAGTAATTAAGTTTCAATGGCAGCTAATTATAAGCAAAGAGAAATCAGAGGCTGCATGACTGTCTGTTCGGTGCAAGCTTGGCAAAGTATTTTTTAATTGGTAACCCTTTGCTGTGTATATTTCAATCCATTTTGCACTGTGTTTATCGTTCCAGATTCATATTATATCCATGACCTTTCATCTAATGACAGAAGCTCATGCAGAGAAAAAATGATTATTTTAATAAACAGACATTAGAGCTATGAAAGGGAAAGAAAAAAAACAGGCAAGAGGAGAAAGCAGGAATGACACAAGACAAGAATGAAGCACATAATAAAATGCTAGATGCTGATCTCTCTCCCTCCTTTTCCTCTGATATGTAGCAGGAGCCCTCCAACCCATAGCTACAGCATTACTTGGCTGATGCCAGGTACTAAGGAATAGCAGCTACAGAAAATCTTAGAATAATTTGCTATGCCCATGGTCACTTACTGGGAAGAGACACTCAGAGGTGCACCCTGCTTTTTTGTGCAGCCACTGCCATGCTTGGAGTTGTGGGCCAAACTTTCTATGATTCTGAAATCTGCCTGATTGCAAGTCAGAGTTTAGTGCATCTTCCAAGGCACACTCAAGTGACAGCTTAGAAATGTGAAGCTGAGAATCACTAAAGACCAGACACAACTTGAACTGCAGGGCATAAGTTGGGGATAAATGGGAAAACAGATCCTAATTCCATGCATGTAATGTTGTCATCCCAAATACATGCAAGTTCACCTTCCTGTACTTCAACTAAGTGGAAGATGTAAAAATGTCAACAAAATCCTATTCCTTACTTTTTGGCAAAGCATAAGCCCCAGGATGAACCCTCAGCCACCACAATGACACTGCCTGTGTTTTCTTACTCGCTACTGTACATAGCTGCCAAAACACTGGATTCTGTGTCTTCAAGCAGCAACGAGATGTCACAAGAGTCCTCAAGCCACTGGTGGTGGTGGTAGAGCAACACCTCTATACAAACAGCAGTGGCAGCTCCGTCAGGGCTGGGATGCTTGGTAGGTTGCACATGATCCAATCTGAGCTGGCACTTCCCACTGTTAATGTACAACTCTTGCCAAGTGCCCACCTGGTTTCTGCAGGAAACAGCTAAGCAGGCACTAGATGCTTGGCAAAAGACTCTGCAGATTATTCTCAGTAAATTTATATGGTATACTAAGCACCAACTGCCTGATCCACACTTACCAGCAGCAGGTATGATCTAGTAGTGAAGAGCCAGGGATATTTAGCAACTCATCCCAGAAACACCCTGATACTGGGACACCTAAAATACATCTTTACTTCCACCCTTAAGGAAAGTATCCAGCATGCATCCCATGCTCTCCCATAAAGAAAACTCTGAGGTGTAATTCATCCAGCAGAGCAGATCTTTGATTACTACCTCATACCATGACTCTTTTGTTTAGGACTGTATCACTCCACAAACTTTCAGAAAGAACATAGGTATTTTTTTCTGAGCCCTTGTTCTGAAATTAATTTTTTTGCTTGTGCAGTCGGTTTTTCTATAGGTTCACACAACTTTCACAGAAAAGAGTATAAGAAACAGAATGGATGGGTACTACTGCTATGCTTGAATACCATTATCATATGTAAACTTAAGAAGGAAATAAAAGCAGTATTTAAAAAATTAGTAAAATTGTCTGCAAATAAAACAATAAGCAAATATACTGCAGAAGCCATTTGTTGATGTTGATGGTCAGGAAATAGTTGCCTTGGGCCTTAGAAATAAAAGCAACTATACAAATAAATATTCTGGAAATACCAGTGATATTTCCAGAAGCACGATAGCGTGTAAGACACATGAAATTCAGTGAAACTCATACTCTACACCTCAGGCCTTGCATAACACCTGTTTAGAAAACTTCATTCAAAGATACAAAATAAATCAAAGCATGGATGCTCAAGATTCATGACCTCTTTAAAGGCATAAGCAGGTACCACGCTTTGCATATTTTTTGGAATCCACCTTCACATCAGATGCCAGCATATGGTCATAAAGTGACTGACAGGCTCTGGAAAGACATCTAAAGAACCCCCCCAAACAAAACTCACCCCTAAAACGTTTACAGAGAACTTCTTTATAGGAGAGATTTCCAGAAGCTCAAATGGTCCTTAGGTACAGCCCTTACATCAGCTTGCAAACCCTAAAATACTAAGCAGGTAATTTAGAAGCCAAAGAGGAAAAGATACATTTGCAGAGCAATCACTTATAACTATACATCCAGTCCCAGTGCCTCTTTGTGATTCATTAATAAAGAAAACTCACAGACTAGCAGCTGTGTTCAAGAAACATTGCAGCAAAGTCCATCTGAGCACCAGCACTAAATATGCCATCAGATGTCACTGCACAGATTTGGGAGCTCTCATATTGCTAGGCTGACATCCATCTGGCCACTTTAGCACTGTTGTAGAAGCACAGAGTTGCAGTTTTTATAGCCCGGTTCTCCCATATAAACTTGATACAGCAGGCTGTTTGAGGTGAAGATTCGTTCAGCTGTGTCATGGCTGCCTCGGACCTTGTCAAGACGGTGTTGCCCAGCTGATCTGTTGGAGTCCCTTCCCTGTTCCCTCTGTGAACACACAGGAAGTCGAGGGGAAAAAAGGTGGCAAAAGAGTGGAGAGGTATGCAATTAGGAACTATATATTCATCAGATGGTTAAGCACCAGTAAGAAAAAAGAGGTCTTTAAACTAAGAGATCATGTTGACATAAGAACATATGGATGTTAACTGGCCATGAACACACTGAGACTGGAAATTAAAGAGGGGCTTTTAAAACTTCAGAGAAGTGAAATTAGACAGGGATCACCAACTTGACAATTAAGGGAAAGCAACTCCAATCACACTGCAAATTTATGAAGGAATATTTAACAAAAAGCTGAATCAGATAATTGAGAGGTTTTCATGTATCCTATGTTGTATGAGCACTATCCACACACTTACGAGTAAAAGTTACCCTTACCAGTGTCTCCGAGTTTTTCCCTTGATTTATGGTTATGTACAAATACTAACAAACCACAGTACCCTGAACATCAGAACAACCACAATTCTTTTTATGTCTGTTCAGTATGTCCAGAATTACCTATTTTAAATGCATATTATATGTTTTCAAAAGCAGTTTTCAAAAAACAGGACCCATTTTCAAAAAAATAACTCAAATCCCTGAGTCCTCTGATTTTCAGGAAGATAAGCTCATGAGCAGCTGAGGTGTTTTTAAGGAGGTTTGTCCCTTTTGTCCCTAGTCTTCAGCGCCATTTTAGGAACTCTGACTTACTCTCCGTTCACTGTCACACAACATAGTTTTGTCCTGTGCTATCCTGAAAACAGTGTCTTCTAACCTTTTGATTCTAATGAAGCTTGAAATTCTAGGATAGAGGACAAACTGCTCAGTTTTATCTATTCTTTTCTCTAGGCATGAGGACCATGGACCATATAACAATGTAAAAAAATACCAATTAAAAAAAGAAAAAGATTTGCTCTTGACTTCAGCACCAAACCTAACATATTAATTACACACTTTATGAAAAACCCAAACCACAATATATTTTTGTGCAGAATTTGAATAATCCACATTCCCACCTAGTCTCTTCAAACACTAAATGAGATATCTACCTAAGTAAAAGGGTTTTTTTAAAATTGCAATAAGGCTTTTTCAAAAATTATTTTTAGGCCATACTCGTTATCAGATTATGTCTGGATTACAAACATCATTGCCAATAGACAGGTAACTAGTCTTTAGAAGCTAGTTAATAATTTCAATATCTAATCAGAAACCAGACACTTCAGCTGATGCAAGTGAAATCATTGGTGAGGGATGTAATCTCCAGCAGAGCAATTAATATGAACAGTAAACTGCTAATTCTGTAAACTTAACTTTTTGTTTAATCTGAATATATCACTAATATTTTAGACATATGCCATTTGTACATTTTATCACGTAGGGCAGAAATTGAGAGGCAATCTATAAGGTTTACTTGCAAAACAAAGAATTGTATCCCAAAAGCAGCAAGAACTTCTGAAAATGCCCCACACTGGTTATTTAAGTCTGAAGAAAGCTCAAGACATGGATTGAAAATTTCTTCTGGAGAAAGTCTGCTTACCCATCTCATACCACATATTTCAATGCTAGCTGAAATAGCTCTGCCCTGTCTTCCATCACTCATTTGAGATCTACTGAGGCTGACCTGAGTATGGTGCATGCTGGCCATCCACCCCAGACTGAATGTTGGTCTTGTAATTTTACTCTGATTTACCAGACCTTCAGCAGAACTCAGTTGTCACAGTAAAGGACAGCTGCCATAGGGAGCATATTAAGCTTTTGAGAAGCAAAAAATCCCAGTGACTTCACTAATATCCTATCCTAGATGAACATATAATTTTCCTTGCCACTCAACAACAGCTTCTGAATGTTTTGCAACATATACGTTCTACCAAAACTGTAACAAAAAGCACTGTCATGCCAGGATCTTATTAATAAAACCCTCCCAGACAAATAATCACTTCTTCAGCTGCAGCACACATATTGCTCTCTGGTGTCTCTGGTAGTCATAGAAGCATTAGCCAATACCATTTGGGTGACAGGATGTTCTGATACTTGGGCAAAACTTGACGGATGCTAATTACAATGAAACGCTGGTATTTATCACAGCTATGCTCAATGGCATCAAGAAGTTTAACAGTTACTAGGATTCAGAACAAGCTGTGTATGTCTACTCATCTCTCTTTTTCCCCTCCCAACTTTAACACATGCAAGCACAGAGCATGGCAGTTTTGTTGCCAATCCAAATTACATAGCACTGTTATTGCAAAAAGTATTCAAATAACTTACCATTACTTTAAAGACAATCGAGGAGAATTAGCCCAAAGACTTACCTATGAAAGGAAAAAAAAAAAAAAAAAAAAAAAAAAAAAAAAAAAAAAAAAAAAAACAAAAAAACAAAAAAAAGCAGCAAAATTATAGGCTGAGCAAAAGCAAGAACAAAAGGTCTTCCAACAATTTGAGCTCAAAAGCATCACAAAAGCCTTGACAGAACACCAAGAAAAGCAGATCTAGTTCCCTGCAAGGACAGTCCTATGAATTAGAGAGGAACAACTTACCGGTAACACTATAAACAGTGGCCATTTTAATCACTCTTACAGGCAGGCTCAAAACAAAAGTATAATTTCCTACCCCCAAGGATCTTATATTCTCATTCAAGAGCACATCAGAAAATGATCACCTGGAGGAGCAAGGAAAAAAAACTACTTTCCTATTTGGCTGAGAGAGCATCAGACAAATCTTAAGGATTACGTGGAGTACTTGTGTTAGATGTCACAGGGGAGCAATCAAAAAATAAATATAATAAATTAGTTCTCAACTGGCTCTAAAATGTGAAAGGGCGTTTATTTCCCTGAGTTATTTTGCATGCAGGAAGATAAAAAAAAAAGGTTTTGCAAGATTTTTCACTTCACAGAATAGGCAAGTTTGGATGGAACCACAATGGGTTATTCGGTTCAGCCTCCCAAAACAAGCAGGGTCATCCTGGAACAGATTGAACAGGATTGTACCCAGATATTTCTGGAATATCTCCAGTGAGAGAGACTCCACAGCCTCTCTGGGCAACCTGTTCCAGTGCTCAGTCACCTTCACAGTAAAGTTCTTCCTCAGGTTCAGGAACTTCCTGGGTTCCATTTTCTGCCCATTGTATCTTGTCCCATTCAGTTCTTTCACCATTCACCCTGACTGGCAACAGTGGGGAGAAAACCATCTATGCACCCAGATCCTTGACAAACATCCACAGAGCTCTGCAATCAAGCTTTATAATTACCAATTTACCCTTGCTATAATTGTCACCCATGTGAAAGACCAAAAGGGAGTAACAGTCACATATATTGACAAGCCTTGACAACCTTCCCATGAAATCTCTGATTCAAGCCCAAGACAGGCAACAAACTTCTCTGGATAACCAGTTGGGGTGGCAAATGGGTACCTCTCTGCACTGGAGTAGGGAGTCACCAACTTCAACTGCTTGCCACTTCACTCAGGTCTGGGGGACTCAGTTGCTTCACTCAAAGCTTTACCCATCTCCTCCTCACCTTGGAGAGCACTAAACCTGTTTTAATGTCAAGTTATCAGGAGGAACAGAAGTTCTATGGAGAGTGACTGTTTTCCTCTCTGACTTCTGACAGTTTGTGAGATGCAGTGCAGAGCCCACCTGCATCTCCTGTGTCTGTAGTCTCTGAGATTATCCTATTTCTTTCTAGTCAAAATGCTATGTAACCTACTTATTTCTCCTTGACAAGGACACACCTGCAGAGGAGATGACTGACTCTCAGCCCCAGCTTTCTGGACAGGCAATGTACAACCTGGGCCTGCAGAGCTACACCTACTGTTGTGAGGTCTGTGTGGGTGGAAGCCTCTGACATCACTAGTGCAGCAGCTTCCATGGACACTGGAGAATGAGTTCTACAGCACTTACTAACCATAGTATTCGGAGCTCAGACTACTAACACTGGGTAGAAGGGGCCTCTTCTTGATTTTTTTACCAGAAAAATGGAGAAATCTGATGGTGAATCTAAAAGCATTAAACACATCTGAATACCTCCTATTAATTGAACTCCCCACCCAGGTTCTCTCCCATCTTGACATTGCACCCACTTTTTAATTTTTATGTAGTGAATTTGACTCCTTCCCCAAGCCTATCCTCCCAATTCAATGAAATACCACTGCTGTCATTCAGATAATTCTACCTGCATGCCAGAAAGAGCCATGCCAAGCAGGAGTTGCAGCTGCTGCACAGAAAGTTTACAAATAGTAACACAACTCTATGGGGATGAGTATTTCACATGCTATCATTGCTTCACAAAGATTTCTGAACAGAATGTAGACAATAAAAACTCACAACACAAGGAAGCACTCATAAGAAATTTATTTTGCTTAAAAAACCTTATTTACAGGGGGCTGGATCTAAAGACTATTGATGGCCCAGAGTAGAAAAGAGCAACATTACAGTGAGGAGGCTACTCAGGAAAAAAACCCTCACTTTTTGGGGGATATATGAACCTACATCATCCAGTTTTGACCCTTGCTTGTAAATTAGTGATTTAGCTTATAAATATCTGAACAAACTTGTCAACATGGGTCCTCCTGCCTACACAAGTCCCTGTTCACAAGTCCCTGACACTTGCACAGGACCTGCACTACAATGCACCAGCTCAGCTGTCTTGTCTACAGTTCCAACTGTGTGGCTGTGATCACCACTAGTGGGGCAAACAAGGTGGTTGTTCACAAATATTCACCCAGGACTCCTGGCCTGCTTTGTGCTTTCTCCATTAGTCAGTAACACAACTTCATTTTACAGCGTGCCCTCTACGCAGTCAGGACCACACACTTCAGTGGGATGAAATTCATTTAGTGGCGAGAGAAAAAAAAAAAAGTGTCTCAATAAGAAGGAGCAAGATCAGGTGGTTCCCTTCAAAAGACTGGTTTGGGATCATCTTTTTTTTTTTTTTTTTTTTTTGTGAATTGTATGTAAGATTGAAGAAAATTGTATGCAAAGATGGAAGGGATAGAGATGGTAAAGCAGATAACACTAAAATGCTTGTGAACACCCTAAACCCAGTCATATCTTAATGCACACATTCTCTCCAGAAATGGCCTTGTAGGTATCTGGAACAGACCTCAGTGTGCAATGCTCATTGAATCTTACAGATAAATATTCATAGACAATTTGTGAACAGGCAAAAGGATGAAATCTCTTCTAGTGTGTTTAAACTCACTGGTATAATATCATACAGCATCACTGACATATGCCAAATAGCATGGGAAATTAGGAGTAGATACTCAGGTAAAAGACATTCTCAGATAAACCAGAGGCTAAATTTCAATCACACAAACTATCTAACAACTGGGAATAATAAACAAATTAGTATAAAATCAGTCTGCTCCCAGATAACTTAAACAGAGGGGCAAGAATATATTTTAATAACACAGTAGAGAAGGAAACACGAATGGAAGTAGAAAAACACCAATTCCTCCTTGCAGAAAAAGGAAATTAGAGGAACAAATCCTTTCTCTGCTCAATCTCGTAACTGGTTCAGTCAGGTTACAGCAGATTATTGCATAAAATCTAAGAGCACAACCACCTATGAAGAACAAAAACTCCACAGCACAACTTTTAACACTTTCTCCCCTTTGTCATAGGACACCTAACCCTCCTTCCTTCCACCACTTCTTGCTCCTGCTAAACTCTCCTGCCTTCCAGACAGCTCAACTCATCAGTCAATAAAGACATTTGGTCCAGCTTCTGTCTTAAGGACGCTCAACAGTAGGAAAATAGAAGAGCAGCTTAGCCAACTCTGCACAGGAGATTATTCAAAAGGTTAATTACTGAATGAAACAGAAATAGGAAATGGAAGGGGCAATGGGAAAGGGGATGGAGGAGAAAGGGAGGGAGCAAATTACTTTCAGCTGCTAAATCCAGCTTCCCAAATCCTTAAAATCCTTTACAATATAGGCTGAAGAAGGAGGGAACAGGATGGAGTTGGGCTGTGTTGTTCATTTACACGTTCAATAAAACCTCAGTAATGCTCCTCTCCTAATCCTGTGTCATTAGGAACAAAATGGTACATCAGGAGACTATTTTGATATGAATGCCTGCAACTTCACCATCTGACCTGCTGACTTTTCCTTTCTTCTTTCTGCTCTCTTTTTGTGGCTGGAGCCAATTATTTTTAGATATGTGATTTTTTTTTTTTTTTTTTGGCTAGGTATTTAGCCTCCAGCACCAGGGGTTCCAAAATGACCTAGCTGGAGACCCTTATGGCCTTTTTTTTTTTTTTTTTTTTTTGGTGTAAAGGTCATTATTACAATAATAGCTGGGAATTAATCTGTCTATTCAGAATTTTTTTTTTTCGAAGGAAAACAAAAACTCCAAAACAAAACGAAGTGGCATTTTCTATGGTGCCTCCAATCCCTGTTCTCACTAGAGCAGGAGGAGTCTGGCTTCAATGGGAGAGGACAACTACACTCAACAGGAGAAATTTACAACATTTAAAACAAATGCCTCAGAGAGCAACCAAAATTATTAAAAAATAAAACTGGTATCTCTTTGCTCCTAGCTCCTGGAAGGAAACAGAACTAAGAGGAACAACTGTCTGTATAATCCTCCTTTCATCCTCAGCCTTATATCAAACTCAGCCCTGGCCCTGAGCACAGTCAGATGCAACGGAAAAATCTTGTTTCAGGAACAATGCCATATGGAAAAGCCTAGCATGGAAGCCAGAGGCCAGTGGCAGTGTCTTTATGCCACCCCTTTGTTAACCCAAATCCATGCCTGTGACAGAAGTTCACCAGAGACAACTGTGTATCAATGACACGAAACAACCCATACATCATTTTTATGGCTTAATAGATCAATACAGGTATCTCTTGTCATTATACTATAAAGCACAATGAGTGCAATCATTATCTTTAAGTCACTTGCTAGTACATGATGTAATGAGGCCTGCTTTTTTGTCTTCTGGTCACTATTATACAAAATCTCATGATGTTCTATGAGATTTCACAGGAAATCAACATAGTATTTCTATTAGAAAATAAGCACCAAAGTGATGGAGGCAAATAAATGTCTTCTCACCTCTTGCCTAGCATTAGCTCTGGAGGCTGTTTTTTGATACCACTGGGGGGGAAAATAATAATCAGAGCATGTTTGGAGCCTCCACAACTTTCTAGAAAGTCATAATGTTATAGAGCCTTCTGAAACTTAAGAACATCCCTCATTGCTTATTAAAATTTAGGTAAATCATGAGGTGAAGGGTATAATAAATAACCTTGGGGAAGAAACACTTGACAAAAGTAAGTTCCAAAATGTCATAGGCAAAAGAGTCTTGACTTTGGGAGTTTTACTTAATTTGATTTATTGCCAATTAACATAAACTTTTATTTACTCTTTCAGGCATTGGGAAACAGGGATGACACAAACAATTAAACAGACACTTAGGTAAACCTCTTTTTTTGCAGTTCCCTGAGGTCCACTGCAGTACACATCTTCTCACACACAAGCAAGCCAGTCTCCCCCTTCCCTTATCATGGGCACACATTACACTTACAGCAAGCCCCTTGGGTGAGGTGACAGACAGCTCAGGAGACTGTATTGGTAGATGATGCTTTCATGCTGCAGCTTTTTTCTTACTGTTTTCTTTCTCCCTTCCTTTCTACTTGTTTCCCATCTCCTACCCATATCCTTGACAAGCTGCAGTTCCTTTTGGGTATCCCTGTTCCAGTGTGGGCCACCCATGGGATGCAACACCTTCTCTGACAATGTTCTCTTCCACATGCCTCCTCCTCCTCCTGTATCTCCTTTTTCACACATCATCACATCTCCTCCTGTGTCTAGGTTGTTTTCCCCTCTCATCTCTCCACAGGATCCCTGAAGAGGCTGGGACAGCTTTGACCAGCCCCTTTCCAATTGAGGAAAAGCTTCCATCAAGGATTATACTGGAGTGGGCAGAAGGTTTGCCCTCCAGCTACCCACACAGTTGGTCTATCTGCACAGAGCTATCCACCACTCCAGGACCTTGCATCAGTACAAAATGCCGTCTTAGAAAGAGCCAAACCAGAGACATGTGCTTCATTTGGAGTGACCATCAGGCCCAGTTAACCAGACCCTTGGCACACACATTCCAACCAAGGCTCTTCAGACGCTGGAGCTATTTCATGCTAAGACAGTGGAAAAAATATTTTCACAGACTAGGTGATGCTCAATCTTTCTTCCTTGTTTATCTCCCTCCCTTCCATTCCCTCCAAAAATTCAGGCTGCAGTTGCAGTAGTAGATGGCCTCAGCACAACTTCCTTGAGTTAAGAGTCTGCCTGCACAAACTGAAGCTCTTTTAATAGCACTGTCAATGAGAGATTGCATATCTTGTTAAGTGCTATTCAGATGCACCCACAGACGCTCATTGCTTCAGAAACACATCTCTTCCTAATAATATAGCTGGCTACATTATCTTATTTGACACTAAAAACTTCACATGATTGATGGTAGCTTAAATTCTGAATAGACAAAAATTATAGGGCAGCTTTATAATCTTTTGTATTAGTGCCCTGGGGAAATGGCTGAAGTCTTTATCACATTCAAAGGACAGCATGACTGATGCTAAACCTCTACCCTTCCAGCCAGACCAGCCTTCCATGAAGGTCTCAGGCAGCCTGGTCAGGAGTCTGCCTATAAGAATGGCTCTGAGGGCCCAGCACTTGATCATTAGGTGCCACACTTTCCATCATCCCTAACTATTGCTTTGCAATACTCCTAACATACATGCAACTAAGTCAGGATCAAGGAACAAAGAGAGAGGAAGGATGATGAAGGGAAAAGAAGAGAGTAAGAAACTTCCCTTTACCTTGGGTATAAATGGCAATCCTGCTGAGAAGTAACATACTGTTTGCTTGCTGGACACAAGAATACCACAAAAGATCTGAGGGATTATATTCTAACAGCTATGGAAAAGTGGTTCAAGAATCTGCCCCAAGAGAAAGAGCAAATATACTGGCAGCCATAAAAGGGTAGGTTTGGGAAGGACTGGGCTTTTACAACATCCCTGGAAAGAATTATGTTCATTACTTAGAAAATCATAGATACTAAAATAGGGTAGAAATTTACTCAATCCTAAATCTCTTTTTCCAATTTGAAAAAGCAGTACTAACTATAGTTCTCTTTCTTAAAAGGAAGGAAAAAAAAAAAAAAAAAAAAAAGTGAAGCAAAAGAAGCTTCTTATCAAGAGAAACAGAAAGGCCAGTGAAGGCTCAAACCCCTGGAGCAGCTCATGTAATTTTTATAATAGCATGGATAACCATATGAAGCCCATGTGAGCATAGGAGACATAAAGGAACAGATGGTCACTAAACTGCAAACTGTAAGCTTCCTTAAGTTTTTTTGCCAGAGGAGAGTGTCCCCACCGATCCTTCCACGCAACAGTTGGTCTTTTATCCAAAATCACCATTTGTCTCAGCCCCCAAACCTCAAATTTTTTGGCCATAATCAACTCCACAGAAAACTCTTCTTTTTCTCCCTGAAGAATTTTAACACACAACAGCTAATGAGGAAAGAAGATATCCCTGAAGCAATCCCTGATCCCTTCAGTCAATGAATATCACTGTTGCATCAACTCTTTTTCTTGTCCTCACTTGTTTTGTATCAAGCCCACTTCTATTAATCCTCACACCAATCTTTTTCGATTGGGTTTCTATTGACAAGGAGAGGAGGCAACTGCTCCAGTTCTTTTTTTGAGCATTGCAGGCCTCCTGGCTAGGTCCAAGCCCATCCCAGGATAGATATATAAAGAAAACTCTCCATAATAAATGCTAGCCATCATACTAAGATCACTAAATGACCTAGGAATTCACACTAAAATTTCACAACAGTTCACTTGAGTCTGTCCGGCTGAACCTTTGTGTCCCATGTTTCACCAGAAAATGACCTGTCCCATGGCTCCAAAATACTGCTGCAGCCCCAAGGTCAGAGCATACTAAATAAAGTAAACAAGCTCTGATTTGCATGTAATAGAAAAATTATTAGTAAGGTAATGTTGAAATGAAAATGTAGGAATCCATTCTTTATCAGAACCGCGGAACTCTGGTGCAACCACACAGTTTCTCCAGCTCAGAAGAGCAGTAGCTGATGGCTTTATGTGAGGTCACTACACATGATGTCCCAATTTCACAGCCTGGACAATGCTGCCATAAAAAAAACCTACAGATTGCTAATTTAGTCAGTTCTGAGAAAAAGCACAGCTTGAGGAATAAATATTTAAAAAACCAAAAAACTTCCTTATAACCTGCTAGCCAGAGAGCAGAGAGGAAAGCGTAAACCATGGCCTCACTTGGGCAGGTCACATGAAATCATGAAATAATATTCAGATGTTCAGTGACATCACCAACAGCAAAGGCAATACAAAATGCACTACCTTGCCTACATAGTTTTCAGCAAGCTTGACAGGGCACAGAACACTTTTCCTCCCAATCTAGAGGAAAATATAATCTCCTTGTCTGTCTTTATTCATATGGTGTCTTGCCTTTTAATTAGCCCATAAACGTTTGCAAAGGGAGAACCATCATTCTGATTCTGCACTGGTGCAGAGCAGAGGGTCTTGGTTAATAGCAAGGCCACTTTAATGTTGCTGAGATGAGAGCCATCATCAGCCAGTCTCAGTTTAGCAGCTTTGCCATTACGTGGTTTTGCTGGATTGCAGCTCCCTTGCTTTTGCAGTCAGCTTGTGCGGCTTCCACGTGCGCTCTCCGAACGTGCTTAAGAGTGCATGCACTGCAGCACCTTTTCCCCACCCAACTGGCTGTTCTCCTGCACCAGTGCACCGCTTCCCCCTGCTCTCACTAGTTGCTTATTTGTGATTAAATACCTTGTAAAAAATTACTCCTATTAAACTGTATTTCTCTGCCACTGTGAGAGACATAAAATTAAAAACTGACTGTCTTTAATCACTTCAGGATTCATCTCCATGTCTCAGGCTCCACTTATCAATAATTAATATAAGAAAGACCAAAATCCATTTCAATTTCAAAGACTCAAATGTTACAATTTTTACTAAAAAAAATCTTAAAAATAAGTAAGAAAAAAAGAAAGTAAGAAAAGAAAGAAGGCACCATCACTCTGAGAAACAGAAACAGCCAGATTCACACAGAGGAAAAGAGAATCTGGCAGCACTGCAGCAAGCCTCCAAGAGGAGAGAAGGAGCTTGAATGTGACAAAGCTCTCCTTGTTGCTTTATATCTGGAGATTTTTCCTCTCAAATACTCCCACACAAGGAAGAACCCCAGTGGTCCCAGGGACTACAGAGATCTGCACTCTAGCTCATGGCCTTATTTATTTTGGTTTTACCAAGTCCCCAGAGCAATAACAAACAGCACACTGCACTATCCAGCCTGGTATCTTTAAAAGAACTTCCAGATCTCAGATGCCCCAAGGGAAAGTCACAAGCTGCACTTTCCTATAAACACAGTGGCAGTACAAGGCAGAACTTACTGGTATGAGCAAGGATGTGGGGCAAGTCACCAGCCTGGTTCTCACTACATTGCTTTATACAGGACTAAAATTAATTTAAAACCCCTTTGTTCAAATACTGCTCCTGCTTACTCAGGCTTTTTTTGCACTATACCATACCCAGCACTTCAACCAATTCTACTTTTATTGCATAGAAAGCACAAGAAAGCCCAACATAAAAATATTGAAAAACACCGAATTTTTTTTCAACTGGCTTTCACCCCAGAGCAACTCAGGACCCACTATCTAGTGGGAAGATCTGGCTGCAGCTAGGTTTAGACCAGACCTGGGTATATCTCTGAGTACAACTACACAGTAAGGTCCTCTGCCAGCAGCACATCCTGAGGAAAGCCCCCTCTGACCATGGTGATGCTGTGCCTCAAGTTACAAGCCCCTCAAGGGCTGTCTAAGCTCAACTCAGACTGAACTGGAGACACAGCTTTCAGTCAGTTCAGAGTGTGAGTAGATAAACTGACATCAAGAAAAACAAGATGCAGAACTGTCATGCAGTACCTGACAAGGGCTCAAGTCACATTGTATGGACACACCACCTTAGCATACTGGACAGCTTTGCCTGCCACAGACCTGTCATCCACCACACAGACAAATATGCAAGTGAAAGCGAAGCAGAACACAAAACACAGGAACTGTCCATTCAGGGAAATCTTGCACATAAACAAAACAACCCTTTCCTAACCCAGGTTACTGGTCAACACCCAAATGACCTGAACAGAAAACTGCACAGCATGGCAGTAGAAATATACATGAACCTCCAAGCCGGGTGTTATCCTGCATAATTCCCAAATCGGGCAATTTCCAGCATACTCATCAGCTGAATACGTGGCCCAACACCTCCCAAGCCTCAGCAACTACCCAGAGTACCCAGTCCATGCAGATCTCAGCACAGCCACTTCCCTGCTGTCCAATCATAATTGCCATGGAACAGGGAAGTCACACACAACTGAACCCTGCTGCTAGAGGTAGCAACAATTAGGACATTACCCTCTGATTAACAGCCCAGTGAGGGGGAACACAATAAGCAGCCTGGCATAACACTGTCACACCGTAAGTCATTACTCAGTAATTACTGTGCAACTATGCAGGGACACAAAGGCACAACTCCCCCGTCAGAGTTACAGTGAAGAAATATCATTCAGTAGCCTTTAATTATTGCAGAACCATGCAGCAACAAATGATAACCTGCCCACTGGTATAAAGTGGACCTATCACTCAGGACTCATTCCCTGGTAGTTACTAAGGGAACCTTTTGGTAATCCCACAGCAACTGTGGCACATTGTTATTGTGGGGATTTTCATCCCAGCATATGGCCCATTTTCAAGATTTTGGAAGGGGAGCCAATATAGAGAAATCACAAAGAAACATTTGCTGAACTGCTGTTATCTCCCCAAAAAGCTCTCTGTTCCACACCACTGAATTGTGGCAACATTGTGGTAATGCTTTCACTGACTTAGACATGAGGGGTATAATTGCACCTTTGTCCTGCAGATCTTGTGGTACTTGCAATTATATCCCATTACCAAGGAACACAACCATTACCCACAGGTATCATTTATTTCAGAGTTAAATTTTTTACTTCAGTGCCAGCCTCATTCATAGCTCTCCTTTATGCATTCAAGCTTCCCTAGTGAACAAACATTGAAAACAGAGTGAACTGAACAAAAAAAAGGGATATAGGGATAATATATAGAAGCAGAAGATGTAGGGGCCTTTCTAGCCCTTGCTCTATTCTGTGTGTTGCTCTTCACTAAGTCCATGTGGGTTTCCTTAAAAACAAGGAGGTGTCAGTGCAAAAGGGGAGCAACCCTCCTGCAAAAGCCCAGAGAGGCTGCAAAATGCAACTGCTCAGAATGCCACCGTCATCTGTGATAGGGCTGCAGTACTGGCAGTTGTGACAATCATCCATGATTTCCAGGCTTCTGTGTTTTGTAAACCTTTCCTCCAAGAGCCTCTGTGTCTTGTAACAACTTTCTGTTGGAAAAATTTAGAAAATCAGAGGTATGCTCTACCACACAGCTAAATTCTTATGCAAAGGACTGCCAACTGGTCTGCAGCTCTTTAACATGCCAGAGAGAAAAAAAAAAAAAAAAGCCTGTTTACTTCTGACTATTCAATTCCCAACAAGAGTGGAGTCACAGGAGCAAGAAAGAAATTAATATTTTCCCCAAGCTATATCAAAATTTTAAAAGGAAGTAAGCAGCCAAGAATATGGATCTTTGCTGAATGCAGTGTGCCACTTGAACAGAAACAGAAAGGAAAATACATGCAGCCTTCCTGCAGGTTCCATTTTCCCAACTAGCCGAGATGCTTATGATGTTTGCCACCACCACTGGCTGTGTTAATTTCTGCACAAAAACCAGACCACTGCAACTTCTGACAACTTTTAATAAGATTTAAAGGAAAATCTGGCAATCGGGTACTGCACCCTTTACAACTTCTGACACTCACCTGCTCTGAAGAGCTGAAAGAAGGGCAAGCATAATACTCCTTACCTGCCTTGGGAACACCTAGCTTGCCCAGAGGGGAATGATTTATTAGATTATACTGAAATGCACTGATTTAGTCCTGACTCTCCTGTGCTGAAGGGACTGAAAAGCAGGGAGGACAGGGCAGCAGGAGATAGTCAGGACCATGAGGGTCAGTTCTCCTCTCCAGGAAACTGCAGTGAGAACATGGGAACTGTGAGTATCCCTGATGACACATATTTTAGCTAATTGCAGGAGGTTTCCATTATGGGGAGCTCAATATCAACTACTCAAAAGGCTAGGAAGAACAGATAGAGATACTGTAGATGTGTGTCTCACTTCCTGCTTTATCTTTGTGATACATACATAAATCTCCTCAGGTAACAATAGGTGCTCCAGCTCCTGAAGAGCAGCTTGCTGCTGTCCAAATGCATTGCACTGCTATGGTATGCCAAGCTCGAGGAGCAACATGAAAAGATAATGCTGGAACACAAAGAGAAGACCTGAAATAAGTTGTTATGGAAACCAGACTCTCACAAACACACACCACCAGATGAGGTCCCTCCCCTTACATATGTTTTTCAAAATGCCCAAGATGCACAGGAGTCCCTAATGACCACAGCTCCATTGCCTCACCTTGCATTTACTCCCAGACATTGCTGTCATTCTCTCCCAGTTAATCTAACATGGCCTAAGCACTTTCAGTGATGGAAAAGGGACTCAGGACTCAAGCAACACCCTTTGGCACTCTTTGCTTGGGAAGAATTGGCGGTGGTAGTATCCATTTTTAATCAAAAGAAACAAGGCTTACTTCAATATGAACCACTTTTCTGTTAAGGCTTTAAAAAAAAAAAAATCAAAACAGCACTGAAAGGAATAGTTGCACAATAATAAAGTAATAGTTTCAAGCTCATGTAAAGCAGTGTAGATGTACAGGATGGGGAACAGTTACTTCACTTGAGCTATGCAGTGCTGTTTCACTGGGTTCTCTTATCAGACTTCTGCTGGCCTTTCCAGCAGCACACAGCTCTTCTACAGTTAACATTTGCCGCTACTGCCTCATGCTAATTAGACAGAAAAGGCAAATTCTTGTGTGTGCTTATACTGAAACAAAAATTCTGCATGGCAGTGTAGTGATAACAGCACTGGGTAAAGATCATTCTCTCACAGAAACAAATCAGGGAGCTGGCTATGGCAGACTGCTAGGCAGCAGTGGAAACACTGCCTTTCCCATCACTGCTAAACTTTGGTGACATCAGCAGAATGATGCTCAGGATCAGACACTTCCAGACCTGAGTCTTGGGACTTGGTTTGACACAGGGCCATCCTGACTCCCTGTTAATTCCCTCAAGCAACTTGTGTCCTTTCTACCAGGCCAGAGCAGGTGTAGGGAGGTACATATCTACATGGGATGACATAAGAATGTACAGAAACATGCTTGGTGCCACCCATAAACCAACGCCAGTAGGCAGAACTTAGAAAACATTCCTAACCTGTGCCTGAGGGCAGGAAGAAGAAGCATTAGGCATTAACAGATCTCATGCCAGCACAGTGGCCCCTACCTCTACAGCCTGCTGAACTGCTTGCAGGGCAATAGCAGCAACATCTGCTACAGTTAAGAATGCAAATTAGTTTCTCTGCTGATTTCAGTCGGTCATAAGTTGCCAAAACGTTCATCTTCAGAGCTGAAATTTTCTGAGCTTGGCCAGTATCCAGCAGCGATTATTTTTTGAAAGAACATGGCAGAAGTGATTTAACCACTACAGAGTGCTTAAAATGGCATTCATCGCTATTATTCAAAAGTCATGACAGACAGAATTAAGTAGCTTTAAAGTCCACAGTGTTTAGGTCTGAGAGTTAAAAAGCCAGGAGCATCTGCCAGGGGATTTCAAACATGTCCCTTTCAGCAAGAATTTGTACGACATTTAGTGTGCAAAGGCTCTGAATTAGCACTAAATCTCAAGGATCCAGTAAGATGCAGTTCAGGGAGGGAGGAAGGGCTAATGATTTTGTAACCAGCTACTACCTCGTAAAAATAGTATGCAGGGCATTTTGCCAACTGTCTGCTAAATTAAATTACACAGGCAGGTAGTGTAAGAACTTGGGAAAACTTTAACAAATGTGAGTACAAGTTTCAGTAATGGCTCTGTAAGACCTTTCTTCTGAAGGCATTATTTCCTGAGCAACCAAGCAGATCCAACAGGTCACTGAGCCCAAAGAGTAAATGCTTGCTCCTCAAATTCTTTCCTCAACCATATTCTTAGCTGTGCAACTCTCCCCCTTCCTTGAACCAGCTGAGTGCCTGCTAGACCCATGTTTCACCCAAGGAGTTTGGCTCACTAACCAACCTGAAAAACAAGATGCTTTTATGTGCCAGGTTTAAAAGGAGTTGGAGAGGGACTCACTGAGCATCAAAATAGAAAATAAGTGGCAGGAACATACCCCTGGAAGAGGTATACTCTATCTACTGATGGCAGCAAGCTATTAGAGTGCTTCTCTCACCTGGTGCATCTCTACTCCAAATCTCCTCAAGCTGGAAATTTTTAAAGTACTCAAGCCCCACTGAAAGGAAAATCTTGTCTTAAAACAGAATGGTACAAACCCTTTTCTAGTAACCAACATTAGAAGAACAAGTCTTTTCTTTGATGGGTCTAACATCTTGTAAACACCTCTACAAAAAAATAACGATGTAATAACACGACAGAAAAAGTTGCACAGGTACATATAATGTTGTGGCATTTGGAGTCTGAAGCGAAACTTCCAGCTACCAAACATCTTTGCATTCAATCAATGCTCACTGTCACAAGTTTGGCTACTTTGTCAGTGGTATTCTTTTGGTATGTGGAAGAGGAGGAGCAAAAATAATTTGTTTTAATTAAGTCACAGGAAAAAAATCCATTTTTTTTATCCTGGAAGACAGAAGAGGTGGGAAAGGGATGTGTAATGAATGAAGTTCTTGCAGATTTCCCATACATAAGGTCACAAGCTCTACTCTCTGAAGCAAGAAATTTATTAATTGCAGACAAGACATTTGTGAGGTTACAGAAAGCACATGATGGGCTAACAATGACTACTGGTTAACTTTGTTCTTTCAAACAGTTCTGACAGTTCTTCTCACCTAAAACCACAAGAAAAAGCTCAACACACCTAATAAAAAAAGGTATATTTCTTTAATTAATCAAAACCTTTTTCCTTTAGTAGTTAATCCTATTCTACAGTGGTCAAAATATATTTGCAAAGGTAATAATCCCCACACAACAGCACCAAGTTAGCCACCTTGCCCAGGTAACTTTGAAAAACAGAGAAGGCAAAAAGGTCAATAAACATGCTCTGTATAATTGAGCATAACTCAACAGAATTAGACAGAAAAAGGCAGGCTAGCCACCCTCTCAAGGGTATTTCTCTTACACTGTTGCAGTGACTCGCAGATGTGCATCTGCACCAACTTATTACCAGAAACATTAAGCTAAAGCTTTAAGCTGGGATTCCAGCACCCCCCAACTCTGTCCAGAACAGCAACCCAAGATCAAGCAGCAAATACATACTGCATTTTACTAGAACACTGCCAAGTGCTACACTCCTTTTTCCTTCTGCAACCACATTACTGGGAAACAGTACCATTGCACAGCACAGCAGCCATCTGAGACTTGTCACCTTGCTGCACATGACTACTCTAAAATACTCTTCAAAGGAACCCTGAACTAATCCAGCTGTAAGTTTGGCAAATGGTTTTGAAGGCAGCTTATGATGCATGGAGTTTATTCCATGCTATTTTTTCTGTGTATGCTGGTACCAGTGATCACAGAGAGGCTTTCCCACACAGAAAAAGGGGCCATGTTTTGCACAATAGCTTGATTCAGATAATCCCAAGAGTGCTCACAGTCATTTACATCAGTAGTAATATAAGGAATATTAGAGCAATTTTAATTTTTAAACATTAGATTTGCAGAGTGATGCACAGTCAGAATATTTCAACATAACACCTCCCTTCATATGCTTAAATACAGTTGCCTGTTCACAGCTATTTTGATTTAGCTTTATTATACCTTTTTGACAATCTCTGCCCAGATCCTACCACATTTAGTCCATAGGAAGTCTGTGACTTGCTAGGACTCTTCAATCTTTCATTTTTATTTTATTATTTATTGTACGGCCTTATATCTTTATCATACACTAAGCCACTCATTGAACAAGGCAGAAATCCTGCAATAAGAACAGCATGTGAGCATTTAAAGACTGTATTGTAATTTTGGTATTTCCTGACTTCTGTACATTTCATTTCACTGTTACTTTAATCCATGTCTTTTGTGTCAAATTTAATTGCCTCTCTAAAAAAGAAAAGTCGATAAACAAAGAAATTCCTTCATGAGCAGCACGTTGACAGACAGCAATAAAGCCCTCGTGTCTTATAAATGGGCAATTTAGAGCTGTGAAAATAACTTTTTTTTTTTTGCTAGCAAATCAAAAGTTTGGGTTTTTTCTGTTTGTTTTCTGTTTTCTGTTTTTGTTGTTGTTGCTCTAAAAAGCATACAAAAATAAATATTAAAAAAAAATAAAAAATCAGATGAAGCCCTGAAATTGATTTGTTTGGATGAACTCAAGTGTTGCATTGGAAATAAATTTCTCTGTTTTAGAATTTTTATTTTCAAAAATAAAGTTTTCATTCCTTTGATTTGTTTTTAGATAACCCCCAAATTTTTGGTTGATCTTCTTTCTACTTCCTTGAAGTTGTTTTCTTTCACTTTTCCATGCTCCAAAAATGTCACAAAGTCAACTTGCGCTTATAATCATATCAATTGACTTAAAGGTATATTTTTGTAAAAAGCCGTTCAGAGAAAGGGAGAAGGAAGGATTGCATTGTCCACCTCAAGTTTTAAACCAATGAACAGCCAGACTCTTCTATTGCTTCTGCTCTGACCTTGGGGTCTTTATTTATAAACTAAGCGCACAAGCCTGGCTACACCTCACAAAGACGTACCAATCTAAAGACCGTGCCCTGCAATGGATTCACGTGATAACACTGTAGGATAGGGCTGGAGTAGACAAGCAGCAAACCATCAAGATGCAGCCCTGTGAGGCTGGTGGTTCTTCTTCAGGACCAGGGCCTGATGACACAGCTACTGAGCCAAACAGGATACTTCCATTGAGGCTACCATAACCCAATAGCCACAGATAAGGTTGTGTCATTGACTCCACATGTATGAAATCTCTACCTAAAAAGAGTCTGTGAGCAGTTCTGGGAAGATCAAGGCTAAAATGGATTCAGAGGAACAGATGTTGCTTGTGCACCCACCTAGACATGAAGACCAGGTCTGAGCCCCTCTACCCCAATTCCTAGAGCCCACTCAAGCATGGAGGGAGATTTGACAGAACAGGAAAACACATCTTGGCATTCCTGTATGAGAGAAGTACACAGTGGAACATCTCTCTTACAAGATGTGCTGGTTTTGGCTGAGCTAATGTTCTTCACAATGCCTGGTATAGAGATCTGTTTTGGATTTTTAAGGGGAAAATATTCAGAGTTATGGCATTTGTCTTCCCAAGGAAACATTATGTGTGATGGACCCTGCTCTTCTGGAGATAGCTGGACCCTGCCTGCCCATGAGAAACAGAGAAGTAATTCCTTGCTTTCCTTGCACACATTGCTTTTGCTTTCCCTATTCAACTGTCTTGATGTTAATCCACAAATTTTCTAGCTTCTACTCTTCCCATTCTCTCCCCAGTTTTGCAGGTGGGAGGGTGGGCAAGGAGCTGCATGGCACTTCATTGTTGGCTGGGGTTAATCCATGACATGAGGAAAGGTTGAGACTGCTGGGCCTGTTCAGCCTTGAGAAGAGACAACTGAGAGAGGACCTCATCAGTCCACAAGTATCTGAAGGGTGTCAAAAGGACAAAGCCTGGCTCTGCTCAGCGATTTCAAGCAACAGGACAAGACGCAACAAGCAGAAACCAATGCACAGAAAATTCTGCCTGAATATCAAGAAGAGCTTCTCTACTGTGCAGGTGGCCAAGCATTGAAATAGGTTGCTCTGAGAGATTATGGAATCTGCCATTCTGGAGATATTCCAGAATCATCTGGGTGCAATCCTTTGCAATGCACTCTAGAATGACCCTGTTTAATCAGGGATATTGGACCAGATGACCCATTGTGGTCCCTTTTAAACTCTCTGTTCTGTGGTATAACCTCTACAAATCTTTTTTTCAGGCCTACTAACTAAAATGCTGAACAAACAGTTGCTTGGAGAAGGTGCACTGCAACTCTGATAAGTTAGTGTCCGGGAATAGCCACAGCTCCACTGTCATTACCACACCTATATATTCAAAGACTCATCTGTTCTCAGCAGTGTAAGTCACAGGCAACTTATAATTTCTGTGCATCTGTAAAAAGTTAGAAATTACATTCATTTGCAAAATAGTCAGCAAATAACAAGTTCTCATAGCTCTAATTGCTACTTTTCAATATGGGTTGGGAGGGGGCAGGGGGGAGTGTTTATCAGTTCCCCCAAAACCCTGTTCTGAAGTAGACAAGGCTGCCCAATTTCCCTCCTAAAAACTGCCAACGTCTTAAAACAGAAAAGTATAAAAGCAACCAGTTCTCTACTGGGCATGGCACCAGGGAGGTAGATCCTGGAGAGAAATCCACAGCAACAGTGTAACTACTTCCACACCTATGCTGACATGTGTGATAACTCAGATTTTTCTTCATCTCTTGTCTGTCCCAAACAGGTTTATTAACCGAGGCAGAGAGCTAAAAAGATGCCTGGAACCAGCTCAAGCCTGGAGCCAGCCTAACTACATTCATATGACATTGATGGTACTAAGCTCTATCAAACCTAAACTGATCTGTGCAGATCCCATGAGGCTTGCCCTCGCACCCAAGCAACCTGTTTTATTTACAGATTGTGTTGTCTGGGAATGAATTATTCAGCACCAACTGATTTCTTTTCTTTTTTTTTCGCCAAAGAGAAATATCTTTTATTTACAGTTTATCTGAAGCACTGAATTTTACTGCTGATGTTCTACCAAATATCCACCACTGCTTTAATTCAATGTCATTTTATTCTTGTTCCTTCATTATTTTCTTAGAATAATTAAAAGAAAGAGATATCAATAAAAAAATGAAAATATTTGGAGGAAATTTTTTTCCTAAAAAAAAAACTACAGTAGAAAATTTTTGTTCTTCAATTTGAGGGAGAGTATGGGGCTAAACTACTTTTAAAAAATCACTTAGGTTAAAGAAACTACTCATTTTTGCTAAATGAAGTACACAACCAAAAAATGTTATCCATCTCCATTTGAAATTTAGCATTTAGAGTGAAAATGCATGTACAACTTCAGCGTTACGCATAGGTGTATGCTTCACCAACAATAAATTGAACAGAACAGAGCACAAAGACACTGCACTAAATTGCATACTGCAGCCTCCAATTTTGTTCTTTCCGATATTTATGGGCAGCTGCAGAATTGTGGGTGCACTCGTTTTTCACATGCAAATGGTCATTTGCACATCCAGATACACCTGAAAAATTAAATACTTGCTTCAGCACTAATGAAACACAAATCTCCATGTACTGAATAAAAGCATCAAGGCCATCACAGCAAAGGGAAGGAGGAAAGGTAGAAATATTATGGGAGACATTTAAAATATGAGAGAACAGCTGAAAGATGAAAATTAGCAAAAGCATCTCTATGGGGGTTTGGAATTGTTCCTTTTTTTTTGCATATTTTCAGAAAGAGAGACAACATAACTCAGTTGAAAGTCTGTCCTTGGCTTTCCACATGACCTCTTAAGATGAGGATGAACACATGTGGTTGATTGAGTGGAGACCCTTAAGCACATTATACCTTCATATTAATGACAGTTCTGAAAAACAAAACACTTGGAGGAAGCATTTCAAGTACCCCAGCACACAAGTGGCCATCACCCCATGCTGCAGTCTGGTTTAAGGAAAGGGCAGTGGCCTCCACTGTCAGAGAAGCTACAGATGTATGTTTGATGGATTTTTTTTGATTTTGGCACACATCTCTTTTCTCATACACCACAGGTTGTGAAGAAGTGAGTGTCTGTCTTCAGGAAACAAAGGCACTGGCATCCAAAAGAAGCAGGAAGAGCCCTCATTACAGTTTTGTCAAGAAATGAAGGACCAGTAGAAATTTGAGGCCTCTTCTATCCCTGCTTCCTTCTTCAGCTCATTCACAACACACTCCTTCAAAATACAAACATGCACTGCCAGCCTTAGTTCCTTCCATAGATGATAGGACATCAAATTGATAGAACTGTGACTGTTTGACATCCAAGCTTATAACACAACAGCACTTCTGAGCAACACTCAAACAATAGGCAAGAAATGTGGCTCCCATAAATGGGTGGATTTACAGCTTGCTGTTCAAGAAATAAATAAATCATCACCCACAAAGCATTGTTTCTCTTTGAAATAAGTCACCTGTCATTAAAGGTTAAATAACTGTTGACTGCTCATGCAAGGCTGGTGGGGGTTGGTTGTAGCTTTGCCACTTTTTAGTTCTAATGGGGACTGTGCAGTTATAACCCTCCTGCTTTAAGGAACACAACAAATGACTGTCAGAAGGGGAAATGGACCACCTACTACATGCCTGTTATTGGTATATTGTTATGATTTTATGGAGGAAACAGGTCAAAATACAGTCAGCAGCAATCAGCATGAAATAATGGGCCAACTGCTATGACTGACAGGACAAAAAGCAAGAGACATGGACTTTAGATTTGGGAGTCAGCTCATGGGAAAAGTGAAGATCTCTCTGCAAGGTACAGTCATGCCATTAATCATGAACCAGGGACAACCACCATCACTTTAGTGCCCAGGATACCTTAGGGAACTAAGAAGGAAGGTTCATAGCTCAGATAACCTGGTAAAGGGAGCAGGGGCTGGCAAGTGTAAGCATGAAGAGCACTAGAGAGATGACCAGTGAAGATTCAAACCCTTGGCCACTCAAGGAGATAGTATCTTGTCTTTTTTCTCTCCAGGTAGTAAAAAAAACCTGTCTGTAATCTTTCACATGAGGTCACTTTTCTCCCCTTCCTGCTAGCTCTGGAAATAAAAGATCAGCTTAAACCCCTGAACCACACTGAGGAGATAACAGTCAGGCAGGAAGCTTACTGATTGAATGGTAGTCTTCAGAAAACACACCAGGGATCCAGAAAATTAGCTGAAAAAGTACATGCTTCTAGAAATAAGGCTTCATGTGAACTTGGTAGCCTGCCATTTCCCAAAAAATCTCATGAGGACAAGGAAGTGGGCAGAAATCACTTATAAAGTCCCTCAGGCATTGGTGAGAAGTGATGGTAACCTTGTCAGGCAGGTGATGCTGCTTGATTTCTCCCTTCTAGAGGAAGGAGATGTGGATTTTCAAATGAGAAAATATTTTTACATAAGAAAAGATATTTTATATAATTGATATTGGCAGAGATTTGTGCCTAGACAGCCACACAAATCCCATGAGGCATGAGTACATATGTCCTGTAGAAGTTCCCTCAACCTACAGTTGGCTCACAGGGTTCAGTCACCTGCTTCCATAAAATTCTCCCTGGAAATAAAAGACATTAGGGAGAGTTACAGCCTCATCTCTCTGTTGGATAATCATTAGTCCTAAAAACATGGCAAAGCGGTCCATTACTAATTTTCTGTAACACCTGTGATGTTACTCTCTCAAGACGAGAAACAATCAGAAATTACACTTCTCAACACCATTCCAGTTTGTGTCTCAGCAAGAGCTCCCTTCCCTCTCTGAAGGATGGGTGCACATCCCAGAGAATTACTGGCCATTCTTCATACCCACTTGAGAGGGAGTGACTGGAGCTGAGGGTCTGACTTACAGAAAACCACAGATTGTTAACTGAGAATATTGAAAAACAGAACTTTCCAAAATTCTTCACTCAGCTGTTTTTCAAATTCAAAGTGTCCATATGGCTAATCAGCACAAAAGGCTTGCTGCGAGAAAAAAAAAAGGATTGCCAGCATCCCAGAAGCAGACAGATATCAGTAAGAGGAATAGCACTGATATCTAACAAGTCTTCAATCCATTTACCTCTAAAAACTGTATCATCTTCTCCACTCCACAAAAACTGGAAGTAGTACAGTTGCATTCCTGATTACACCGGGGGAAGGAAAGGAGAATTTGCTCCAGTTTGCAGAAATCACATTTTCATGTTGCATTTCAAGTTTCACACTGGTTCTGAAAACTCCATGCCTATTCCCAGCCCTGTGCCACTCCCCAGTAATCTAGGTCCAGTGAAGTTGAATGAAAGCTTTCAAGGAAGAGGAACATGATACAAGAGGAAGCATAGTTTGTACAAATGCTACATCATCCTTTCTTACAGGACAAAGACAACCCTTGTCTTCCAGGGTGGGTTTTCAACCTACTGAGAGCCTGGCAGGAAGAACTGCAGACAAATGCTCTCACATAGGTTTGCTACTCTTTCCAGCTCCTATTTTATCTAGGAATATTCCTAGCTGTAGACAGCTCAATGTGGTACTATAAAGAGTAGCACCATGTATCTCAGAAGTCTCCTGTTCTAAACAAAAAGATTGGTAGTTAATGTACCTTGCCCCATGGAGCCATCTATGAAGCTCTCACGGTACCAAATAGAGGACCTGATAGGAGAGGGGACACACATACAAATTTTTTGTCTTAAAACCCTTATCAAAGTTTGTATGCTCTTAAGTTTTAGGGAAGACTTAAGTAACTTGCCCTTAGAGGGGAGAAATAATAAATTATTCAAGCCACAGACATCACCCAAATGCAGAGGTACAAGAATATTCAATTCTCTATCAAATTTCATGGGCCAGTGGATGTGGCAGCACAGAAGTATGCATTTCAGTGCAACAAGCCTTATTCTTATACACATTTGTTCCCTTCCTTCACAAACCCTTCCAGTACCACCCAACTGGACAGAAACACACATGCAAGTATTTGGCACCTCTCCTCTCACTTGACAGCCAAGAGATAATCCAGAGGCCAGTTTCCCCAGTGCCCAGTGACAGCCCTACAGGGATGGGATATTCATTTCCACTCCCATGCCAATGACAAGCAAATGATAAATTGTGTTCAATCCTACCATCCCTTGTTTATCTACCATGACAGTCTTCTCTGGCTGTAGTGTGGCTAGGAGCCCAGAGGGCATGCATGACCTTTTCCAAGCTGTTCTAAGTTGTCATAAGCTCTTCTGCCCCCATTTTTATTTTCCATCATTTTATTCATGCCCTGCCCTTCTCCCTTCATCACTCCAACATTTCTTTATTGCAGTCCTCCTAGAAGGTTATCTTCTCCTGTCTCCCTGTGCATGAAATACAGCCTCTTTTCCCTTCTTCTTGTTCCTTTTGATGGCGTTTCTTATATTTCTGTCCTCCATCTGCTGAGCAGGACAAGCTTTTGCCCAGACATTCCATTAACCCATACCTCCTCTGACTTGCTGCAGTGCTGAAAACAGATGAAAACTGGGCTTTCTTTGCTACGTCCTTTTTTTCTGCTTTCATTTGTCTTTGCTCTCTCACACTTTTCACCTCTTCCAGTCTCTCTCTCCCCTTTCTCTGTTCAGGCACATCATTCTACATGGCCCCCTTTTGATCTGCTGTTAGTTTTTGAGCTCCCTATTTTACTCATCTTCCAATCTGCCATCAGCACTCTGAAAAATAAGGTCAGAGATTAGCCTTCTTCAGTTGCCCCACTGCTGAGTGAAACCAAACATCTCAACAGAAATTTCTTTCAGGGCCACCTGGCAGAGTAAACTAAGATATCCTGTGTTTCTTGCCAATGATAAAGTTTCTGAACCAGTAGAGACAGAATTATTTATAGAGACAGCTTATGGAGATGCTGTTGAGAAGATAGCTCAACACATCAGAGCCAGCCCTCCAATATTCCAAGCGGAAATGAATAAAAAATGGGGGGAAAACAGGAGTCATGACAAATACTTCAGCTGGGATTTGGTTTCAAACAAGATTTGGCTAATTTTCCCTCTTAAACAGATAAAAGTGATGTCAAAAACTTTGATTTTTAGAAATATAGGAAGCTGTATTTGTGGCAAACATGAAACACACCTGATTCTTTACTTCCTAGTCTCAGAGCTGTTAACTTTATACAATAATAGGCAATTCACCAGTGAGAGTGCCAAGACTTGTGGGTTTGTTGTTTCTCTCATTACATAGGAAGACAGAAGACTGAAATAATACAAGTTACAGGAAGGTTTGAGATTGCAGTATCTCTGACAACTCTCATTGTACACCTAGAAGGACCATTTTTCAAGCAGTAATATGCAGATGACAAGACATTAAAAAAAAAAAAGTCACAGGAAAAATAAATGACTGATTCCACAGGAGGTGGTGTTGGTACTGAAAGGAGGTAGTTCCACTTTTACCCAAGCACACCAACACCCAGCACAAGATACAGGAGTCTTAGCAAGCCAATTGCAGCCACCTAATTTGAGGAAACACTGGGATGCTATGGGCAGTCATGACAGATGAAAATCTGGGACCTGTGGATGAAGAGAGAACACATCCTCCTGCTGCAGAAATGTAATTTCTATCATGCTCTGTATAGGATGGAGATGGTGAGCTTGACAGATTTAATTCCCAGAACAGGAACAGGACTGTAAATTAACAACCTTAAGACATGGGCAATAGAATTGGCTCAAGCCCAGCTTCTAAAAAATAAAAAAAAAAAAAAAAAAAAAAAAAAAAAAAAAATCTATTTTGTGCTAGATAAAAGTATTGACTGATGCTTTTACTGAGGTTGAGTGTTCTGCAAGAATTGTGGCACCCAAAACAACAGAGCTCACTTTGCAGCTTCTCTGTGGCATTGTTTTAAATAGCTACCTACTTAGATATTTCCTTAAAATAGAGGACAAAATCTTTTCGGCACCTCATTTTGACACTTCTGATTAAAGATAGCTAATGCATTCAAAGAGTGAGTGAGGCACAATAAACAAAAAGAACAGATACATCATAAACAGTTTCCTAGGTTTTCTTTTAAGGGCCTAAAAGTAACCAAAGTTACCAAAAGTAACTTTGGCACCAAAATGCCAAAAATAAAACACAGAAGGCTAGATATTGCACCAAATTTTGAGGCTGCTCAGAATTCCTAGCAAAAGAATCAGATCATAACTGAAAGCAAAAAAGCAGAGAAATGACAAAAAGGGAAATCAATGGGATATTGTCCTACCTGGCTCTAAAGTATTTGAGTAGGATAGATCAGGGCCAAATTTTCTTCTAGAAACACTCCAATGACTTCAGTAGAATCAGGGCAATAAACACACCAGTCCTCTGATGCAGATACTATTAGAGCAGCAACAGGCTAAGCTCCCACACTGTTCAGTGACTTGACATCACCACAGGCAGAAAGCCTTCGTTTAGCACGTCTTGACAAAAATAGTACACTGTAAACATATTTTCAAGTTACAATACCCACTTTGTCTTCAACAAAAAGTAGAAGTGTAAAAGTGTTTATTCCAAAATGAAGGCAATCAAAGGGGAAAAGAAATCTAATGTAACAGATACCTAATCAGCAAGACAGAAGTTAAACAATTTTAGTTTAAGTGCTTCTTGAAACTGCCAGTTCTAGGGTACAAGAAGAATCGAAAAGCATTTTTTCATTAATTCAGAAGAGTTAAAATAAAGACAATTATTGATGAACTAGTGTATAGCAGTGACCAGAATATCACCCAGATCACATTTTAAAATGTGAATCAGAACAAAATCTAGGAGTCTTTTAGATGCACAAGGTGCTATCATTTAATCAGAAATCAGCAAAACAGTAAACAACAAACATCCCATTATGCTTGAAGTACAGCACAGCATGTGATAACTCAAGAGTACTTTTTCCTGTATGTGCTAACAATTTGTAAAAACAAGTAATAAGGTGGAAAAAAATTCAAAAGTAGAAAGACTTAACTATTTTAAACTGTAGAACAAGAAAACTCTAAGATCTCTGATCAAGCTGGTTACATCTACAGCATAACAGATCAGTTCTGTTAAAAAATAAAAGGTAATATAGAGCAGAAAACTCAATTTGAACTGCCCCCACCTATATCTGCAGCCAGTATTAACTGTGACCCATCAGGGAACACACCTGGGCACAGCTCAATGACAGCCTGTTCAATATGCATAGGCAGTAGGAAAGGGTGAGGGGAAGCAAAGGAAATGCATGGTTGACAAATGTACCAGAGTACATTCTGGTATTGCCATATAAATTAGGGGTATGCTCTCATTTACAAAGCTACATTCAGCTCCAGCCAACAATCCCCATCCCCCCACCATGGCACCATACAGCTAAACCATCAGGGATAGAAACAACAGACAAATATGATTACTGCCTGCATGAGTCCACAAATGCTTCCAAGGACAAAAGTTAACTTTGATTCTAGTGGGGCAGATGCCTTTGCCATGGAAGATGACTTAGGGAATCCCTGAGGGCTCATCTTCAAAGGCAAGTTAAATCTTGAGTCATAACATCCCTAAAAAAGTACTAAGTTTCAACCCAAATAAGATGAAATAAGGAAGAAAAGTGATTTCAGCATTCATTAAAAGGGCTTTAAACACAAGTGATCCACTGAGGTTTCAAAATCTGCACTGACCCAGAAAACTTCTTGGTGCTGCATGCATCTCTGCAGATCTTAATTCCTATTTGGACACCAAGCACACCTCTATATGGACCAGCCACATGAGAGATGGCTTCTTCCTGGTTCAGATAAACAGTCTGTGAGCTCCGTCTTTGCAAAAGCAGATGACAGTAGTGTACCTTGTTGTGTGACCAGTGTGAAAAGCACACTGGCACCTCCTACCCAGCCAACTGCCAGTGCTTGCCCCCATCGTTCACAATTTCATACACCAGAACTAGAGCATCATGAGCCTGCCCAAGGGCCACTATCCCCAAGCCTTGCTTAAAAGCTCATCATTCAAATGAGCCCTGAACACACCATGAAATAAAGCTCTCCCTGTTCTTCAGGTATACAAAATCCCTCCTCTCCACTTGCCTCTGATAAGTTTGGAAAGAAAGGGATGAAAACATCCTCCTTGGGATTAAAGTTGATCTTTTAACCTCCCAAGCCTGACATTTGTTTTCAGCACTATCACATCATCATTTTGCTCAGTGATATCCTCAGAAGCCAGTCTGCCACCATCAAAGAAACTCACTGCAGCTGTAAATAGTGATGAACATTGAATATTCCTTACAATTTCTGGAAATCTTGTGCCACGTCCATGACTGCACTCTAATTACCCAATTCAGAAGCAGTAATGCACATAGCTTATTGTGTCCAGCCAGATCTCGTGTATGTAACTCTAACCAAGTTGTTCACAAAATAGTGAGATCAAAATTATTCAGATTTTTTCTGAATAATCCCAAATAGCCAATTTGAGAGAGTGCAAGAAATGATGATCTGGTTACCAGCAATTCTGAAACATAAACAGAAAGCTGAATTTGCTACACTTGTAAAACTTGTTTAAATCTTCACCATAACAAGAGTGGGAATTTGACTGAGCACTGCAGACTACCTTTGAAGTTGAGTGAATAACAGGCTCCAAATGTGGTCAAATTTAAATATAGACAGAATGCTTTCAAAGCTATCATGATTTTTCCCCTCTCCATTACCTATGAATTGTTTACCTGATACTCTGATGCATGTTATCAATGCTGAAAATGTAGTAAAATGCACAATACTAAAAAAGCAAATGGCTTGTTCAAGACAGACTGTGATCGCACACAACTTGGAAACGTTGAGTTTACTTTCTCTTCTTCCTCTGAGAAATCCACTAACCTGTGGATTTCCTCAACCAGTTTTTTTGTCTGTTTTTAAAGTTAACCAGTTTTTAAAGTCCTTGAAGTGTTTTGCTTTCCATTTTTGTCTAACATTTTCAAGCCATCTTTAAAAATACAGTATTTTCAAGAGAGGACACTGAATATGCATTGAAGCCTTTGGGGGTTTTCTGGGGGTTCTTAGGTAAGTATCTAAAAGGTCTAGAAAGCTTCTAACTTTATGCACTGTTTTCACCAGTATATCAGGAATCTGTTCACAGTATTTCTCCCCACATCTTATTCACTTCTGAAAAAAGTCATTTCCGCAGGTAATACTTTTACTGTCAGGAGATCCAAGGGAATATGATAATAAAATGCTCTTCCTCTTTTTCTGGGGTATGAGACAGACAAACAGAAGTTCATGACAAAGCCCTGTGAAGACTAATTCCTTTTGTTGCAATAAATGCTGACAGTTGTCCACCCCCACACAGACACATACTCGATTTCATTAGGTACTGCTCATATGTGTGTTCTGAGTATTTCAGAAGACATGCATGTCCTGAAAGGATGCATAGGAAAAGGCAGAGTATTTCAGTGCTGACACACAGCAGGGTCAGCATACACAATACCATGACTGTTTCAAGTACAATTTCATTACCACTAATTACTTGGTCAGCTCCTACTGACTAGTAAAAAAAAAAAAATGCATGGATAATCACTTGTCAATGTCCCAATCCTCTTTGTGTATGTACTCAAACCCGACCATAATAATGTATTCCCCATTTTAGTGGCAAGTGTCTCCCATAGAGGTACAAACCCATTTTGCACCTTAAAAAACACACTCCACAAATCATAGCATAACGCTCATTCTAACCTAGTGATTAAAACACAGCCCACTATCCTAAATAGGTATGCAAATTTTATAGATGACCAGGTCATTTGAGATTTGTCTCCTCTCTCCCCATTACCATATTTTTCAAAGTCTGCCTTGAAACAAGTAAAAGGGATCTCATCTTTAAATATGAGGGCTCATCACCTTCTGACCGTTAAGCTTCTTGAAGGGGTCTCAAGGTGGGTAAGCAGCCTCACAAAATGGCCATTAATCACTAGCCACTGCAAAAAAAACCTTGCTTATATTATATGAAACATGAAATAGCTGGAGATACAAGGAATGCAACTAGGAATTTAACCCATAAAGCCTTCTTTGTGCAACTGAGAAGCCTCAGAAGCACTTTGAAAGGCTTGAAGGAAGAGAAATTATTTTAACAAAAGAACATTAAAAAAAAAAGAAGTTGAAAGAGAACAGAAGTTCTGAAGTATGTGGGGGTGGGAGAAGTCTTCAGTGTTAGAAACACCAAAGAGATCTCTAACTCAAAGCTACCAGAATAGCTTAAACAAGCTGAGGCGGCTGTGGCTGGATATTCTTACTTCGGCTGTAGTTTGTTGCCAGGGACTATACTGTGGATCTAACTGGACTGTAGTTTAATTGGCAGAGGACCTAGAGGACAGCTACTCCCCGTATCCCAATAAGAAGCTGTTCAGCTTCCAGGGGGCTACAGAACTGTGCTTTCATGCCATAGCTTGCTGACAAGGAAACCACATCTTACTGCTTGTGATTAGGCTGAGCACAGGTGAAGGGATGCAGAGAGGAGGAAGACAGCCCATGTTTGCTACGCATGAGCTGCCCTCCTGTGCCAGCAGAGCAGCTCCCAGATGACCACCATGGGGCTGATATGAGAAAGCGTCTGGCAGTTCCTCCACCGTGACAGCACCACAGCTTGAAATTCCAATTTTCTCACGCTCCCCTGGGGTAATTTATGAGCCATTTTGGTTAGTGAACGTTGGCTCCTAAAATTAATGAGGATGTCTATTTTCAACATACGGTCAATTGCTGATTGTTCTGATGTGGTGAGCCGGGCTGATGAATACATACCACCCACAGATAAAGAAAGAGCTGGGCTTTCCTGCTGCACATTGAAAGGGAAGAGGAAAAAGAAATAACAGCAAAAAAAACCCAAATAAGCCAAGTGCCAAAGGCAAATCACTGTAACCACACCCAAAAATGCTCTTAGGGACCAGTGCCTATAAAAAGATGTATTCTGCTGCAGCTAGAGTTTTACTGAACTCTTATACCTGGATATTTTTTTCTTTTGTGTAGTCAACAACCAGCCTGGGTCCTCTAGTCCCAGACTTAGATGAATTTTCCTGGCTGTAATTTGACATTCAGTTATCTCCTCACTCCACTCACTCATTGAAATAGGTAACAACACCAATTTCTCACACCTTGCTCAATTTACACACTCCTACAGTAGCCCCCAGCATCTGCTTATGCCAATGGATTTCCCAAGGAGGTGCTCAGCACACTTGGAAGCACATATACACATGGCCACTTCAGAGGGATCACATGCACTACCTGCACAATCACATTAGAAAGCAGGTACAGCTAGTCACCTCAAAATGTCAAGCAATAAAAGTTCTGATTTAGAATAAAATAAAAAGGCTAAACACCCCTCGCCAGTCATAAGGCATGCCAGCCAGCAGTAAAATAAAAATTTTATGCCACTGTATATGTCACATGTACATGTGTTCACCTCATGAAAAATATATGAAGATCCAGGTGGCAGCAACAGTGTTTATGAGCCCATCACCTGGGCAGACATTCCCTTTATGGTTCTAATGAAATAAAGACAGACAGACAGACCCTGAGACAGACCAGCCAGCTCCTCTTACAAAGGGAAGTTTTGATGGCTAGGAATGCTTTCCTTACATTTTTCATCTTGAGCAAATCAGTGTAAGAGTTGAACAGCTCTCGTTGACATTTCACAAGGAGAGTAACACAGCAGGTACCGCTGCCACTCCTTGATAGCAACAAAAAGGCAGAAAAGAAAGGACAAACACACTTGGATATACAATGTTCAACCCTTTGAACTAGGCAGAGATGAAGGCTACTTCCAGATAAAACATGCCTACATCCTCACACCATACATCCATTCTTTTCAAGCTGTCCCACTCTTATCCACCTTTACTGAGTAAGCACTGATGCTGCCAAATGCTGCTGCCTCTGTGCATTTGACTTGGGGGCAGAGACATGCTGGCCTTTGGATTTGGCCAAGACAGAACAGAGTGCATCATGGAAAAGCATAGGAAGCTATCACAGGCAGGACCCCATTGTAAAAACAAAGCTAAAAAAATGGACATAGGAGTGGTAAAGTGCACAGAAAGAAAAAGAACATTTTGAGCAGTTTGAGACACACTGGTCTGGATGAAACATCAATCTAAACCAGTCTAGGAAAAAAAACCAAAACAACAACAATTAAACCTTCCACTCATTCTCAAACAGGAATCAAATCTGAACTGTTACTTTGATGAGTTTTAAGGAAAAAAGATAAATATTTAAACTTCCTTGCATTTCAGCCTAGCAACATGTTGCTTCACTTTTGAGTGCTCAGGTTTGGTGCTTTGCTTTTGAAAGCATCACAATAGGAGAAAATTTCACAAGGGATGTGAAGAAAAAAAAAAAAAAAATCTGTCAACTCCACCCACATTTATAGGGAACTCAACTTCTTTCCAGAGGAGATGATCAAAGCACAAGGAAAGATATTAAGCAGTCCTATATCAACACTGAAAATGCAGAATCAAACAAAATAGTGACTGCTTTACCTGCAGCAAACTGTCTGAAGTCAGCATCTCAGAATTGGCAGAGTAGGGCAGGGGAGAAGATGAGCAATGTGCTAACCATCAGCAACTCTTACATAATGAACCTTGATGGTTACCAGGTTGAAGAAGCTGGAACAATCCCTCCATTTTTCTGATTTAATCTAAGCCAGCCTAACCCTTTTCAACTTCTTTTGGCCCATTACCTTCTCATCCTTCTAAGTTGAATAGATATGACTTGTTAACCAGGCTGGAACACTGACCTTGCTGTTTCTGTCTCCATTCCTAATAGCTGAAAAGTGGGCAGATAGAAAGACTACTTAAAAAAAAAAAAAAAAAAAAAAAAAAACCAACAAAAAAAAACCAAAAACCCCTGATGCTTATAATAACAATTCACAAAATGAGGATCAAGAAGTCTTGAGGGCATGTATCAGAGGGCAGTTCAGGCACAGGGTACATCTTTAGACTTGGATCTATAACAAAGCAACTATATCCTGAAGCAAATACATTGTTTCACTAGAAGTCAGTAGCACCTCGAGAAAGCAACACATACACAAGCTAATGTATGTGTTCTAACTTCAGTAACTATCTCTTTTTTGGAACTGCCAAGACAAGTGATACATTGACTTTCCTACAGCTCATCCGGCATGATTGGTATCAAGGCTGTGCAGGCATCTGGTGAAGTGTTCACAAATTTCTCTGAAAAAGTAAAGACAAAGAAATCCACAACAATTCAAGATGCTGAGACCAGTACAAAAACTACTCCTTCAGGCAGGCTCACGCTATGCAGCCAGAATTGAAACTGAGACATGACTGATATCTCATCTGAAGACTTTTAAAGAAAGCACCTGCAAAACCATCAGCATGTACTTAGAAAGTAACATCTGCAGAGGTGGCAAGGGCAGGGCAAGCAAAACTTGCATTTTAGAACTAGACAGAGAAGCAGGCTGTAGAGACAGGAAAAGGGAAAGATATCTATTGGTGGCCATTGATATCCTTGCTGCAGCATGGCACAGGTGTCACTTGGGAGGCTCATCACTGACTGAGATTTTTCATCAAAGCTTTAGGCTGCAATGCAAACATTGGTTTGGCTGAACAATTGCTATCAGTTCCTGCTTTCTACACCACATCTGTGCTTTGCTCACTAGACTTAAAAACATACATATATTTGAGACATAACTCTGAAGATACAGGCAAGAGACACAGGTGTCCCATCATGAGCCGACATTTGGGTCCTGCTCCAACAGCTACCCGTTTCTTCCCTCTCTTCCCCAGGGACACCTGCCTCTTATTTACAGAGTAAGCTGCCCAAGGGAAAATCCACAAATTCAGAAACTGCCACCCATACATATTAACGAATCTATCTCCCAGGGGTACAACTACTCCTTGCAAGGCATTTGGCAAATTCCATTTTCACTGGAAAAAATCCAGGCCCAGGGGAACTGCTTACAACCACTAATCTGTACATGTAGAACTTAAGTCCTGTATATTCTAAATCAAGATCTGTTTCTTCTACCTCACCAGCACAGCCTCCCAACATATTCTTCCTCCCTTTTCAGTGCTAAGATATAGCAGTTTTATAATGAGTGCAGATGCAGGTTTTTGGGGGTTTTTTGCAGATTAAGTTTATCATCTAATCACTCACAGAATAAAGTACCGAGCAACATTTGAGTAATCAGACTGAATGCATAAATATCCTGTAGTTACACAGTTGTAACAGCATATTATTTCTTAGTTAGCTTTCTCCTTTTACAGCTATCATCAGTAGTGACTTCAATCCTCTCCTAAACATTAAATGATCTCTTCAGAAATTATTTCAGATGGGGAAGGAAGAGGGAAACATTGCTCATCCCACTGCAGACACCAGCAGGCACAAATCAAAGTGATGAGCAGCCATTACCTCAGTGGACATTTTGGGATGCGAATTTCCCACAGCCTGCTCATGACCTCAAAGACACAGATCCCAACCTCAGCACTCATGCAGGGCCTTCTACCTTTTACACTGTGGAAGGTATCACACATTATAAACAGGTCCCACAGCCAGCACTTGTGCTCCTCTCCACAGTGCAATAACCCTTTGCAGAATTCCCTTTCAAGGCCTTGCTCCCCTGGCATGGGTCACAAAATGTATGAGTTGCCACTTGTAGGGCAAAGCTGCTGCCTTCAGTAAGGTCTGGTGCTGTCCTCAGTTTCTGCATACAGCAGCTCAGGGTGTTAGAGCACACCTGGAGAATTATTCCTCTTCTCATACAAAACACAACTAATTTAAGCCTACACATGGATAAATAGCAAAGAATATTTCCCTATCAAATACCACTATTCTAGTATCTGCTTCCCTCTCCAATTTTCATGGGAATCCAGAAGCTGGACTCATGTAAAAGGGAACATTTTGAAAACTTTGAATCAGCACAATAAATTATTTAACACTTCCAAAAGTTAAAGTTAAATGCTTCGACCTTTTAAATCAAGCATTTTGTTTCCAATTCTTGAATCAAATTTGTCTTCCTACCCCAAAACAGCCGTGCTTCAGAAAGTACTGTTTTCTCAGGAGTTAAATTTATTTCACTTTCTCATTTTCTTCTACATGCAAGACTCACTGGCTCCAGATTGTGTCCCCTGGTGTAACATAGTTATTTAACTATCAAGGCACCATCATTTCAACCAGAAGAAACCAGCCAATTACAAATGAAGACAGATACAAACAAACATTTTTATGAAGACACAATCCCTCGTACATGAGAAGCATATTGACCAGCTCCTTGACAAGTAAATCTAAATTTAGCAAAACAAGATAACAACTGGGACCCCAGATACATTACTGGGGAGGTGCTTATATTGAAGTGAACAGAGATGCTCTGAACACTTCTGCATTCCAGAGATATCTGTCTCATTTCTAACACAGCACATACTTCCAATAATCTTATGGTTTAGAGATCACACACTCCACTTGCCATCTAGGATACCAGCCTCATAAATGCATATTCTGAATCAGCTTTTTGTTTGGTAAAGGCCCTGTTAAGCTCATCCTGTTTTCCCTGGCATTCAAAATGCTAATTAAAGGACAGATAAATGAGAAAGTGGGCAAGAATGATGTAGGAATGGCCTGAAGTTGTATCAGGGGAAGTTTAGGTTGGATATTAGGAAAAGATTCTTCACCCAGAGCATGGTTGGGCACTGGAACAGGCTCCTCAGGAAAGGAGCCACAGCACAAAACCTGACAGAGTTCAAGAAGCATTTGGACAATGCTTTTGTGCATATGGTGTGACTCTTTGTACATCTTCAGGTTTCCAATACTGAGAAACAAGCAAATCACAAGGAGCTATGAACCAGAGGGGTGGCAGCAGCTTTATAGATCCAACATAGCCCCTTCTAGTAATCTCTCAGATGCAGGCACACCTGGCATACCTAGCAGCTCCAGTAAGAGGCCCTGGAACAGCTATTAGCATCTGGCACCTACCACTGCAAGCACTTTCTCATGTGAAACAGAAGCAGCACTACCAGCCAATTCCCACTGGGACTAGATATCATGCTGTCCCCAAAGGGGAAGACACACACTGATAAATTGGCTAAAAACACTGAGATTTGCTGTTTTCATTGAAAATGCTGAAATATGAGCCACCTGCAAAATTTAAATAGGCCACATAAATAGGTCCTCATATCTCAGGCACAGCAGACACAAATAACTTACAGACCAAGCAGCCAGGCAGGGATGCTTGCTGCTGCTCTCCTTTGCTTGTTGTCCAGCAGCAACACAGACTCAAGCATGCATATTAAAACTCACAGCATTTCTCAAAGCTGGCAGACAGGGAGAAGGTAGCACATCTGAAGTACTCTTCACTCTCACCAGGCCATGTTGAAGTGTCCTGGGAGGAGCTGATTGCAATCACAGTCTCCTGCTGAGCCAGATGGACACTACAGAAGGTGATATCCAGCCAGACTGGGCTAAGATGTAGTAACAGTGGCCACAGAGAATGAAGGCTCAGAAAAAAAGGATGAATTTTGGGATAGTAGAGTGCGGACACTGCTGAAGGCTTGGGGGGAACCTAATCTGTTTTTTCTCCTGGGTTGTTGACTTCTCACAGCTCCAGGTTGAACTTTTCCCAGGTTGGGGGATCTTTCTCAGAGACAAAACAAGGGAAGGTAGAAAGAAAGCAGAGACACCTGGTGTTGACCACCAAGTTGCGCGAGTGTCTCGTGATATTTTGCAGAGAGCATGTTTTCAAAGAGGTGTTTCCTTCTTTGACCAATGAGTCTTTTCTACTCCATTTTTCACGATCTCCCATATATTATATATATATGCCATGGCTTTGCAATAAATCTCTCCTTCTTGCTGCTTGGAAGAGGAGTCATGTTGCTGTATTCTTTTGCCACTTCCTAGTCTCACAGTGACAATAAAGTGATGGATGGACCATGTATCTGTGTTCAAATCAAAAAAACAGACTACATCCCAGGGCACAGTATTCTGTATATATGTAGATAGGCATAACTAAATGTGCCTGCAGAACAGCTCTTTTATGAATAAGGCACACCAATCAAGGGCTTCAGCTCAGGACTCCCAAAAAACCACCTCCAGTCACATTTAGCTGTAGGGAGAGCTGCACTGACATTCCAAACTCAGATGAGGTCAAAATAAAACCATGACTTCTTTCAGAACACCTTGTTCCTGGTCCCTTGCTCCCATAAGAAGAAAAAAAAAAACCAAAAAAAACCCCAACCAACCAACCAAAAAAACCAAACAAAAAAAAAAAAAAAAAAAAAGAAAATAAACCACCCATTATAAACCAACCAACCCCAGTAAGAAAACACTATCTTCCTTATATCACACCAGCTTTTAGGAACCAAGAATACTTCAGGGGGGGGAAAAAAAAAAAAAAAAAAGAGAGTAGATATAGATTGAAAATATACATAATTCTGGTTTATTTCATATTCTGTGCAACTTCCATACAGGGTTTCATATGCAGAAATTACTTTAAAATTCCTTACAGATACCCTGTTACTGCTTAGTATCTCCAAGGTCTGGCTGGCAGAGTACATTTCTTTGATTCATAAATGACTAGCTGTTGCTTCAGAGAGTGCCTGCAAAAAGCTGTACAGGGTTTTTTGAAATTCCAAGTTACCAGCCTGGCAAAACAAATCGCTGTCTTTCACAAAGCCCCTTCTTCATTTGACAGAGCCCTTGAAGACAGCGGGCAAAGGCCTGAGCTAAGACACCTGCATCCATAGTCTCCTTTCTGTCTGTTCTCCTTGCGCCTTCCGAGAAGGAGAATCAAAGAATCCCCATGGGGACATCTCATTAAAAAGCAACTCCCTTCCTTGAGCAGGTCACCAGCAGCCTTACAAAAGGTTGCAAGTTCTTGTCCATCAGACAACACTTATAAATAGCACGGGGATAGTACTCTCCTTCCATTTTTAATAACAATTGCAGAAATCTCACAGAAGGACTCCAAAAGGATTGGAAGGGAGAAAGGCTGTTCCTCTAACACTTCTCCTTTAGACACACCTGACCACATTAGGAAAAAGCAGCTCAAATACATGCAATTTAACATTAAAGAAGACACCAACAAAACCCTGAGGGAGTGCTTTGAGCAGAAGAACTAATGAAGCCTCATTTTCTAGACATTTGCATCAGACAATTGATTGACTTCAGTGTATGAGGAAGAGAAAGCCCCAGCTGAAACTTTGCCTGCCCTTTGGGCATTTATAACAACTCACTCCTGTGAATTTTTGCATGTATTAAGGTTTGAGTTCATGCTGTAGAGTCTCCTGCATTAGGGAATTCAGAAGGCCCTAGGGGAAGCATTTTTACTCAGTTTAGCCTTTATTGCAAAAGGAGGCCATGCCAGTACAGCAGCAGAGACAAAAAGGTGCTATTAATTTGCTGACATGTGGTAACTTGAGAGAGCCTGAGTCCATAGACAATTTTATGTTGTCTGGGCCAGACTGAATTGGAGTCCAGAGAAAGCTATTATTTTGTTTGGTCATGTGGCATGGAAAGAGAAACACTTATGACCAAAACAGGTGTGTCAGATGCCCATAGACACCATTTACATGTAAGTTTTTGCCCAAGTATTTCCTGTTGAAATAGCATTTTACACCTGAGACCAAGCTCTGATAATACCCACTCTTTCTTTGCGGCATGTTCAGAGCAGTCTGAATGGTAGGAGAAGCATCAACTCCTAAAGTCTCTCAAGCAGCACAGCTGCAAGAATGGAGACACCTCAAACTGGAGGTCAAATGCTGAAAACAGAGGCCCCATCAAGCTACCCAAAGCTCCAAGAAGTAACCGGCAGCACAGGCTTAAGCAGACTCATAGCTGCTGCTTCTGACAAGCACAGGAAAGATTGCAAGTGCTGATCATTCATAACCACTGCAAGAACAGTGCTGCTGGGACTACACCAAGCACCGGCAGCTCCACGGATTGTCAAGGCTTCAGGCTGAGCCACCACTTGCTTGGCAGACAGGAGTCCCAGGCGTTCTTTGTGCCTGAAGCAATTTTGTATGAGACAGTGACAAAGTAATTAAACTTTGAATCCTCTAGAAATAGAAGGCTGCCCTTGTCATAGCCAAGTCCCTCCTGCTAACAGGGAGCATCATGATGATGAGCGACATCACCCGGGCTAAAGGTGACAAACCAGATTTTCTCAGAAATTAGTATCCTGCTGCACCACCTAGGAAGGAGAGCCCTTTTATCCTTTAAGCACTGTACTTAAATATTATATAGTTTTCTTACTCTGAATGTTAAGCCAGCACTGCAGGTGGACAAGAGATGAGCAACGATGTTTATATTGGAGAATTCCCAAACGATGCCACCAAACACTTGCACCCTATAGAAAGATCAGCTAGGTAATCAAAATACTGTCTGTCAAAAAAAAAAAAAGGCTTACAAGTCTGTCAAACCCTTCAAACTCCTGTCAGTCCTGCTTCTCAACTAAAACAACCCCATCTATTTAAACCCATTTTTGTCCTTTTCTCTTCTTTTGGTATGACTGTCTCACACCCTTTATTGACCCATCTATCCTCCAAATCGTGAGGTTGCTCCACAGCACATTACAAAACATATGACCATTTGTTTTAGCAGCAAACTTCACTGAGATTAGTGCCTGATTTTGTGCCCAGCTGTACAAATACACAGCAGACACTTCCTGTCAGGATCACATAATCATATAAATACACATAAGGGAACGTGGTATCACATGCCTTCACTGAAGGTGAATGAGAAACATCCTGTGAACTACTCAAAATCACTCAAGTAGTCTGTGAGACTACTTAGAATTGCTTTCTTCAGTTCCAGCTCAGTGCCTTGAACTTTAACCCTTGCTTAACCAGCCCTCTCAGTTCACAAGAGTACCTCTACTACCAAGAGTATCTGTACTATTACAAAAGAGCATCTCTACTACCAAGCCAGCCAGTCAGTAATATCATCACTCTTTTCCATTTTATTACCCAGAACCTTTTCCATGTACGTGTAGTAACTTTTCACGAGAGATTTTTTCCTACTGCCAAATGTTACATGCAATATGGAGTTATGTTAAAAAAAAAAAAAAAAATTATTTGTTCTTATAAGAAAAGGGATTGATAGACAGGCAGCCCCCAAAAGCTAAACAGATTAAAGTGGAGCCAGTACAACCTATAAGTGAAGAGTGAGACCAGAACATGTAATGCAGTCAGGAAAAAATAAATAATTCAGATCTTATGTCAATTAATTATGCAAAAACAAACAGTAAGAGAGTATGTGATTTAATATAGTGCATGTGAGAGAAGATAAATGCTAAGTGCTTGATATATACACATTCTTAAATCATAAATGTGAAATTAAACAAGTAGCTCTGAGAGCCATAGAGCTAATGAAAATCTTTTTCCTGCATCTGTAAGTCTCATGGCTAGGCAGCTTCAGTGGCTGAGAAGGTGTGAATGCTGTACTGGAAGTTCTACTTGGCACAGACAATTCTGAGGGCTTGCTTCTGGCTGAACTCTGAGGTTTAATAACAAGCTAGACACACTACAATTTCAGGTCAAACTCAGGTTAAATCAGGGTGCCCCCATCACCTATACTTGGATATTTATTTCCAGAAACTCCTTTTTCTTAAAGACTCCAGTGTCTGTTAGCTGACAGGACCTAGAGCTACAATGGGCAGGGCAAGAATATAAAGAAGCCTGCACGAAGACCACAACAACTTTCCTTCCTCTCCTTCCTGTATTTCAGTAGGAACAAGCACAACTGCTGCAGATGACACCCTAAGCCTTGCTTGCTCCAATTATGCAAACAGGAGCACGTGAATCTGTATTAGGTACAGCCTCTACGCTCTCAAAGTTCACTGAGAGGGAACAGCAGCAGCTGGTCAGTTTAGCAGTCAGAAAGCAGCACCAGAAGGACCTGTGACTATTAGCTAGGCAGAGAAGAGCAGACTAGGTTTGCTTTCTCCTATTCCCCAATCTGCCAGATTGCACAAATGTGTGATTAACCTTTAGTCCAGCAATCATTGGGTCTTTCAGCATCAGAAAGAACAGAAAAACCTGCTTCCAGATGTTATGGTACTAAGTGCAATGTGCACATACTGGGATTAAAGTCACGAAGAATAGTTGCTACATTTCCTTTATTGTCTTCTTTGTAAGACATAAAAGCAAATAATAACAGATTCCATAGCCTTAAAAACTTCCATAAAGCAACACACTTATGTCCCAGAGAATTGTCAGAAAGCCTTCAGCCCAAGAGGTTTCAGCAGAGGGGTTTGCTAGCCAGACCTTGAACACAGGGGTGGGAGTATAACCCAGCAGATGGAGCATTCACAGGGTGCTACTCCCAATTCTTCTGGGAGCACATTAGCAAGTCATTTTACTCTTCTGTCTCAATGTCTTTATCTATGAAAAAGAAATATTGATACATAAGTTGAGGAATTCAAATGAAGGAGTACATTCAGGCAGGTTCTAAAGTGCAACAGTGCTGATTGTCAGAGACCCAAGAAAGCCCAAAATAGCTTCAAGAATATTTCACCTATATTCTAATTAGAATCTAGTTATTTCCAAAGGTGAGAGGCACTAACAACAGACCTCTTGCAGGTGTAGTCCTGTGTTAGAGGGGACTGAAGTCAGTCAAGGCTAGGCTGCCACCATCAGTGACCTAAGTCCTATACCTTACAATTTAATATTTATTTTAAGAACTACACAGAGCCTTTACCCCAAACAATTTTAGCAGACATGCTTCTTCAAAAGTCCACATCTCAAACTAGTTGCCAGCTACTTCATCCCCTGCTCTTTTTGTGCCATGACTGTTCTTCAATTAAATACCCCTCTTCTCTTCCTGCTCTATTTTGACTCAGTGTAGTTACACAAATCAACTCCATTCCTTCTGTGTCTTGACCCTGTTCCTACCAAGGACTTTCTCTGAATCCTGAGAGAAAAAGCTATAGCAGAACCGACTCTGCCTTTCTGCCATTATAATCCTGGTACTTATGAGGGTTTGTTTTTTTGCCTTTTTTTTTTTTTTTTTCAGGAGCACATGGTGGGTGCCTCAATTGTCAGAGAAAAGCAGTGCATGAAACAGGTCATACAAGTGCAGTCCTCTATAGAGTATGCTACTGTGCATTACTATTTCCATTGCAAAAGAGACAGTCAGAAAATGGGAGAATATTCCTCCTTGTATAAAAAAACAAAACAAAAAACCACAGTAAAGGTCTTCAGTACCCAGGAGCTTCAAAACCCCACCCAGGTCATGAGCTACATCCTATTGAAAGGGAGGCAAGATTCACAGCCCTCATGTTCGAGGGCTGGATAAGAAGCCTAAATTATCTAATAGTTACACCAAGCTTCTGACATATATACATTTCATAGGACAGATGCCCTTTAGACATTACAATAGGGGAGGTCAGAGTAGAATAAAAAGTAAACAAAAAAGTAAAAGTTTAGGAATTTTATCATGGAGAAAAAGAGAGAAGTTCCACAAAGCACACATTTACCTTCTGCACATACCTGAAGGTACTATACCATTCTTACAGCAAGGTTCAACTCCTAAACCCTCAGCTCTAGACTTGTCCTCTCCCTTGTGGTTACAATAGTCACATCCTACATTTGCCACTGTGTTAATGATGACAGGCACATCACATAATGAGCCTCCCACACAGCTGTGCAAACAGCTGGCAAGTTCCTTCACCCACCCACAATCTCTACATCTGCATCCATCCATTTCTCCATCAAGGGCTGGCCCCAGCCATAGTATCACCACCCCTCCCAATTTTCACCTCCTTCCTTCTACTCTCTTCAGAAAGGACTCAGGGTGAAGCACCCACTGCCTCCCTGCCCCCAGGAATTCAAGCTTCACCGCATCCCCTTTCTGTAACAACTATGATATACAGGAACTGCAAGACCCAAATTATTTTCTTCACACAAGTTTTGCCATAGCAGCTGACTCTCTCAGGTGGCTGGCTTCACTAGGGTATCAGAAAAGGATGTGTGAACATCGTAGGCAGGCAATTATAGGATGACTATTCCATGTTTAAAAAGTTTCTTCCTAATCCTGTCAGATACTGCTTGCCTTAAGCCCTGAAGCTCTGAGATATATTGATCACCATCTCCTTTTATCCTGCACAACAGAGCTACATTTATGCTCAGATTCCTGGGCCATACCTAATCCTACTCACTTCACAACATGAGAGATCTCTCATGGCACCAGGTTCTGCTGCCCCAGTTAGGAGGAGTGTGCATATATATTTCTCCATTTCAGGCTTGCCAGGGAAAAAACGGACAGAACATTTAACCCAGCAGCATCTGCTCCATGCCCGAGTTCATCTGATGCCTGTGTGTGCACAAGACAGCAAGTCCTGCAAAAGGTAAGGCTTTTCTGACCCTCAGAACTGTTGGAAGAACCCCATCCAAGTTCCCTTAGGAATGCCAGATGCTTCTGAAAGGGGCAGCAGAGAGCTGATTTTAACAAGCAGAGGCCAGATTACATTTCTTACACATGCGCTAAGGCCATTTTTCTTTAGGGAGCTCAGAAAAGTCATGCAGGAGGACCTCAGTTCATACCTTCCACAAGGGAAGGTTAGTTACCACCAGAATACATTGCAAGCTACCACCCTGATCCTCACAGTTTCCATCCCCTGCACAGCATCCAAGCAAAAGTAACATTTCTGAGCAAGAAAACTCCACCCCAAGGCTCTTACTCTAACAACAAACATGCATGTTCAGGTTTCAATTTCCAACTCCTTTTTCATTCACTAAGACAATTAATGTGCTCCGTACACATAATTATTTATCTAGTACTGTTTTACACCAGTCGCCATTTCTCCTACCTTTTGTGTTTGCTTCCAATACAGCAGCACCAGACTGGAATTGTCCTGTTAGAAGTTTTTCCTTCAGATCCAGGGCTGAAATTGGAGACTTTGACACACTTATCCCACTGCTGAATGTTCTTGCCTGACTCATTCCATAACACAGGTGTTGGGATTTCACATAGTGCTCACTGAAGCAGCCCATAGCTCCTCTGGGCATCTTTTTTAAAAGGCTGGTCTCAAAGTTCCAAATCCCACCTCAAGCTAGTCTAGCTTTCATAGGATGCAGCAATCAGTATTATTCCAGTCAAGTGCATATTATTGATTTATACAGCAGTATGATAAGATTGTCAATGATTTCTATTCCAATCTTCATGCATCCTCACACTTTTTAATTTTTTGAGAATGAGAAGAAAAAAAGCAAAAATCACTGCTAGGTATTGAGCAGAGGGTTTCAGTACAAAGTCCTCTTCTCCCTTGCTGGCTGCAGTTAATCAAGAAGCCAGCAGAGCAAGAGACCCATCCAAACTGTTTGCTCCAAGCTGTAACCTCACACAAACCATGGCACATATTCCTCCTATCAGGGGCACATTACAGTCAAGTTTGCTCCATCCTGTGGATTCTCTGCTTGAGTCCCACAGGGCAGACCCAAGGCCCCAAGTAGTGCTTGAGGAGCTCCTCATTCTTCTAAAAAGTTAAAAAACTGATGGTTTAATCCTAATCTTTGTGCTCTGACCTTTAAGACAGGAAGAACACTCTGCTGCTCACCTGAAAACTGCCTTGTTCCCCTCATGGGCTCCTGCAAGGACTTTCATCACTATGTTTTCTTCATCTCATAGAAAATCCTTGCAAAGCCTCTTGCCTTCCTTCACTAGCTGTTGAGGAAGGAGCCAATTATCAGCTAAGGCTTGGTGGTTGAATAAAAGCCTCATGAGAGGCAGTACAGGCACAGGCAAAAATAAAAGCAGGTAGTGGCTTTATATAGCTATACTCGGAACACACCTGTTCTTTCCATTCCTTTGTTTTCCCTGAGTGCCCCCACCTGCTACCTCCTCCTAAGCACAGGGGGATCTCATCAGAGTATCAACACTGAGGCCCTGCCTCTCTGCATTGTCTGTACGGTGAATTAAGACAGCCTGAGCTTCTGGCCCAGGCTAACCTAACCCACCTGAGGACTCCTCCTCCAGCCCAAATGGGGGCAATCAGGTCTTCATCTATGAGCTCCTTTCCACAGCTGAAGGCTGGCAAAAGTGGAGAGAGTTGCTTTGCTCTGCTCTGCTTTTATGACTGACACAGAAAAGATGAGGGTCCCCTCCCATGTCCCTGTTGAGCACTTTATAAAGTAGGTTGCCTTGCTCTACCAAGCAGATCTGCAGTCTCTCTAACTGCCCGCCTTCTGCACCTGTGGGGCAATCCCCCTTAGGCTGTGCTGCCTAGCTGCTGTCTATTTAGAATAAAGGGTTGGGAAAAGTCACTACTTGGTGTAGGAGTATGCAGTGGATAAGATAAAGAAGCCTTGATCTCAGCATGGCTGTGGCTGGCAGCCAGAGCAGGACACAGCCACAGCACCCTTGGTTGGCTGTGTTTCAGAGCTGAGAACTCCTGAGCACAATGGACAGAGGACAATGTGGCTGAAAGAGGGAAGATATGTGCACCTAACTTGTGACATTCACCTCTTCGGAGTCAGCAGAGAGAAGTTCCTCCAGAGAGCACCTGTCTCTCTGCATTGACTGTACAGTGAATTAAGACAGCCTTTATTTTTGGTACAGGCTAATCTGACTTATGTGCTTTGAATTAGCTGGTGTGAATGGAGCTTCTTCTCTGGCTCCCTCAGTAATTTCCAAGTGTCACTTACATGCTACAAAAATCCCATGGAAAGTTGGGTAGAGAGAGTACATTGGAGTCACTGCCATCTGCCCGAGTATACCGCTGGGGATATTAATAATAATTTCTTCTGCTGAATAATAATTTCTTCTACTGGAGCTTGAGGGGGAAAAAAAAAAAAAAAAAAAAAAAAAAAGAAAAAAAGCCCAAGTGTTTTGCAGCCTCCTGTTTGAATTAATCTCCTCTGACAACTGCTGATTTGAGTTTGTGATTCGATCTTCCATATGTCTTGCTCTATTGGTCAATTAAGTGCAGGGGGCAATTGGGAGAAACAGTGATACTCAGACTGATTATAAGAGGAAGCATCACACAGTAGTTAGGACATGTAAAGCTGGCTGGCGCACTTGGCGTTCACACAACCGAGCTGAGCACAGGGAGCTGCTGCAGCTTTTCAGGTCAAGGAGAATCTCCCTGGCTCCCAGCAGAGACAAGACACAGCTGCCTGGCTGTTGACCACTAGTGAGCAAAGGGCACAGTTCCAGGGAAGGAGTGAGCAAACGAGCACAAGGAATTGTGGGGAGCAGAGGATCAAAAACTAAATAAAAGGCTACAGAACAATGAATAGCTTCTTCCATTACTCACTGCTGTAGAAAGACAAATACAACATAAGCCAAAATGTTATGAGTAGAGACCAGCAGAGAAAATGAGAATCAGCTTATAATAATCCAGGTTCGTACATATGAGGGAAAATAAATGGAAACCAGGATGTTAAAAGAGGAGTATGTTTGAAAATTGGTAATGATCAAATAAGGCCTGCAGGATATAGTGGACAGCAAATTAAGTTACAGATCTGCAATGTCATATAACAGCAGCAGCAGCAGCAGGAAAAAAAAAAAAAAAGTTGACATAATGCTGTGCTTCATCTGCAAAGAAATCATGTCAGAAAGTGGCCCTCTGTACATATCTGGCAGGACAGCACCTGGAATGCTGCCCTCAATTCTGGGCAACTCACATTTACAGAAGATGTTGATGAGCACAGGGAATTCAGAGAGGAGCAGCAGGGAAAAAAATTATTAAGGGTCTGAAAGCACTGACATATGAGAAGAGATTAAAATAATTAAATATGTATTGCTTGGCAAGGGCTAAGATTAACCATCTACAAGTGTGTAAATACAAAGGAAGTAGAGGAATTGCATTAAGGGGTATAAATATAAGTGTAATAGAGCAAAAGTAAACACAGGCTCAATATTAGGAAAAAAAAACACAACAAACTTAGCCCTGAGTTTTTTCAAACTCCCCTTGAGAAGGTGAGGCCTATTGCTTGCAGCAGCTGTAGTGGCATGAAGAGAACAGGGCTGCAGTCATGCCTCAGTGGCAAGTCTCGACAGAAAGACCCAGAGAAGGCAAAATCTCATGAGTCACCAGTGATAAAAAACAGCCCGAACTGGCATAGTTCAGCAGAAGCTGAGGTTGTGGCAGAGCTATGGGCTAGCTGCTGTAGCAGAAGGCAGCATGGAAAGGGAATGGAGCAGGATCTGTCAGAGGTCACCTGAACCCCACTTTTCTTGGGTGCAGGAATCAGGCTTAGCTTCTCACCATCTTCTCTCTGTATTATTATACCCACTTCTCCCATTTCTGCCACCTAAGCCGGGAGTGTCCAGGAATGCTGCTTCCCTGCCGGGTTTGTCCTGCCGGGGCATGTCCTTCCTTGGCTCGCAGCGCTGCCGGAGCACAGAGGTGCGGCCCCGTGTCCCAGAGCCAGCAGCAGGGATGCTTCTGTGACACTGGCAGAAGAGCTGCTGGCACCGCTGCAGCATGCGTGCAGAAATTGGCCTTGTCACTTTAAATACATCAGACAATAAATCATGCCTCTGAGACATCCCCAGAGGAAAAAACAGGGGGAAAAAATAGCACTTAAAAGCCCTTTTCTATCACAAAGCCTCTGGGGAGCTTTTAAACTTGGAGAGTTTTTTTTAGTGAATTGTATGGGCTTTTTCCCCCTTTGCCTGCCTTTATTATCAGTTGCTAACATTAGCCTTGCCTTCCCACGTCCAAACTCTTGTTCAAACTTCTTTTTTTTTATTTTCTTTTTAGTTTCCTCTCCATTTTTTCTCTCTCAACCTTACAAGCACACACATGAACACTCATAATGTCCATGTAACAGTCTCTCTCCCATTTGACATCTACTTCTAAATTGAAATTACTCTTTGCCAGTATTCCTTTTCTCCATATCACTCTCCCCTTCCCTGTGTTTCCCTTTGTTTTTTCATTTTCCATTCTATTTCCCACTTTCATCTGTCATTCTTCGTGTCTGGTTGTACTGAACAACTTGAACAAATTAAAAATGTTTTCCCTGCTTTTAGGAGAACTATGTAAATTTTGCACCTTGAACCTAATTTTATTAAGCATTCTGATGGGTTTCCTTTCTTGCAGAGCATATTCCTTCAACCATGCCTTAGGAGTCATCAAGAACTACTGACCTAAAAAGCTGGTATTTCATCCCTCCATTACAGCTCTCCAATACCAGGTTTTCCCAGCTGGACTAAGGAATAATATTTCCTCCATTTTCCAGTGTTCAGGAAGTCAAGAATGGCTATGCAACCAGATTCCCCATGCAATACTTAAACTGTTCTCCTGCCTACTGCTTTTATTTTTTATCATTAAAACCTTGAGGAATTAGTCCAGTTTGGTTGTATACATTTGTAGAGCTGTGTGGGAGGAGTGGGTAGTGTTTTCCAGCTAAGCACAAGGATTTTACATCTTCAGTCACATCATGGATGCATGCCAGAGAAGAAAGACAGAATGTGAGGTAAAGTGAGGGCAAATTTCAGGAAGTTGCAACTCTGAAACAACCTGATGATTTTCCACAGGCTAGGAATCAAAATCAGCATCCAGCCACAGCTGACCCAGCAGAGTACTCCAAAGGTGCTTTGAGTTAATTTTGTTGTGTTGTGCTCAGGACTTAACTAATCCATCTCCCACCAAGCTAGCCTGTTACACCATAACACAGGAGAGACCCTGCCACACGTCAGTGCACACTGGCAGGGGCAGCAGCAGCTATTCCAGCTGACTCTTCTTTGCTTCATTCTATTTTTGTTCCTATAGGTGTAAGCCCAAGGTGGCCCTGTGATCTTCAGTTCCCCATTGCTGCCACCTGAGTACCAACATTACCATGGGTCAAAGATGTGATTTTTAGAAAAGTACAACAGAATCTAGCAGAAGACAACAGGCTGACTAACAATGGAATTAACCTGCTTGGTCACTGGCAACCAATATCCTGGTGATCAAGTGGCTGCATGGTGCTGAGTTGCCAGCTGACATTGAACCATGACACGCAGTAAGGCACCTCTCTAAACAGTAAAAACATGGTGTTTTTTATCACTAGTCATAATCAGACAGTCAGGGCAGTAAAAGCAAACACACTTGATAGCTTTTGCCCTTTTTGGGGATGAATTAAAAAAGCAACAGAAATCACAATACTTAGTTGGCCCCACATGATAACAGGTTGAAGCATAGAGAAGAGGCAAAGAAAAAGCAGGTGGAAAGAGAAGTAGAAACCATTACTCTGACACTCCTACTCTTCTCAGGGGATGATACTCATAAGCCAATGGGCAAAGTGTCCATCTCTAGCCCATGCCTCTCCCTCCTCCACAATCTTTTTACAGCCACAGACTGAGTGACCAAATATGAGCACCAGAACAGCCAGGGAAGCAGTGTGGAACACACAAACATGGAGGACTCCAGCCCATATGGAAATAAATGCTGCATCCTGGGTGTTTGTCCAGGGAAGCAGGAGGTGGGGATGGAAATGAAAGGTCTATGTTCTCCCTAATCATTTCCATCATAAAAAGGGAGAGAGTGCAACATACACCAGTGGATTGCAGCCATTAGAAATGAACCGCTGGTGGCTGGCAGATTGTAAATTAGAGAGCCAGAGTGAGAAGAAAGAAAATCAAAGGGGGGACAAGGTTGTGTTTTATTTCACTTGTAGCGCTTTTCAAATTCAGCCCTAACCAAACCTGATTAAAGTAAATCCCTTTTTTACAGCCTGTGGAGTCTATAAGATTATGGTGTTAATGGAAGTGTGATTCGATCCATCAGTAATGGTGCATGTCGGGGCCCAGGCGCCTCAGACAAGTCCATTTTTTCAGATGTATTTATTGTTTTTTTTCCCCCCCCTCTCTTTTCTGTTCCCTGCACTGCAGTGTTTAATTGAATAGTTTAAAGTAATTCTTCTTCAAGGCCCATTAATTGATTTTATTTGTGTATTCTCCAGGGGTCAAGAGGAAAATATATAATAAAACATAAACTCCAGATTTGAATTTGTCACAGTTCCCACCTTTCCACAAACATAGAGCACATTTCATCTTCAACATTTCAGATTTTTTTTCTTTTCCCACTCTTATTTCCCTGCACTAGCACTCTCAGGTCTTAGTGTCTCTGTTTCATTTTTCCACTGTTTATCTCTAAAATTTGCCATCATTATTGACAGCACGAGGCAGCAAACTCCCTCCCTTTCTTTTCCTGTGCAAAAACCACCACATTGGTTTTACAATGCCCTTTTGCTTTTAGATTCTCCAAATTATTTCTCTGCCCCCACCTGAGCAAAGGGTAGGGCACTGGATTACACACATTTGAAAACTAGTGCTTCTTGAACATCTCCTGAGGAGTCTGCCTCTTTCAAACTGCACATGAGCCTCTGTGTGACAGCCAAAAGCTGCTTCTGTCTTGCCACTTGATCTGCAAGAGGACATTGTTTCCTTCCCAGCCTCCCCAACACTCAGCATAAGGTAACTGGCTGCTCCAAATATATTTATATATATATTGGGCTGGCTTTATTTACTTCAGATATTGCAAAGCCATTTGTTTCCTTCAATTCTCAGCTCCACTCCCTAAAGCTGGCCCCAAATACAATTTTTTTCAGATTCTCCTTGCTGAAGCCCTTACTCTCTGCTTTCATGGTGTTCTTCTGCAGTAAGTACATTTATTTTAATAGAGTTTTCAGAACACAAGGGGTTTATTTTTATTGTTAATTTTAAATCAGAAAATGTGCCAGGGAAGTTTTCATCCTCCCACTCACCTCACTCAGATCCATTCCACAAACTGCCTCTAGATTAATGCAAGGCAAAAGATGCTTTTTTCTTTTTTTCCACCCTCTGATTGACCTGGTCTGGGTGAAACATCATTGCCACAGCTAGGGCAATTGTCTGGGTGTGAAGCCTTACCAATTGGTTTCATGCAATTCCAAGTTTTTTTGAAATTTGACATCACGTAAAATACCAGATGGGACCAAATCCAAGATAAACATCTTACCAGCAGACCTCTTGCTCTCTCCTCCTAGCTGCAGAAAAAAAAAAAAAACAACCTGTTCTATACTACAGCTAATGGAGAAGTTACGGAGGCAGAATATAATTACCCAAGAGTGGAACTTCGCTTTACTCCCTTTACTCTTACAATAAGTATTCTGGCCAGAACAAAACATATGTACCTAGAGGTACACTCAGACCTAGGGTGTTTCTCCCCCTTGTCATTGGAGTGGAGTTTCCTGGACTGACAGCTTGTGGATTAGCAGGTACTTGCTCTTTTGACAAGATATGAGGACATTACTGGGAGGTGAATATGGTCACCTGGTTACTTCAAGGAAATATTTACCACTGTGTCATGTTCTTCTCCAGTAATCCCCATCTTCTGGCTCTAGTTTTATGACTGCATTTGGAACCACCACCTTGCCTTTTCCCACTTATTTCACTACCTACTTTATTGCTCTGCTGAGGTATTCCTAATGTCTTTGCTGAGATATGCTCCACAACACCTCTGCCTGGTAATTAGTCTCTTCTACAGCAAATGTGGCAGTATTCTTAGCAAGGCAGTATTCTTGTAACAGGGGCTTCATCTATTTGGAAGTATTATGATTTTTGGAATAAGGAAAAGAAGTTCTCTTGAGATGTCTGATCTGTGATTTAAACGTAAATCATTATCTATCATTTTGCTGTCTGCAGAGACCTGTGTCCATGGTACAGAGCTCCATACTGTAGCTCTTGACCCTGGACAGTAATCTTCTTAACTTTCAGTTACAGCCAGACTCTGTCAAACAAGATAAAAATAAAATTTCCTCTGTGCATACACATAGAAATATGTAACACCATTCTCCCCACAGTCTCGTGTCAAGATTGAACACCTCTACAAGTCCATTATCATCTGAATTCAAAGGATCCATCTTCTCCTCAAGAGCTTTTATCCTGATCCATCTTGGTGTCTTTTAGCAATGATTTTACTCTTTGTATTTCAGCTATAATTTTATTTGAGCATAACCTTGACCTGCCTATGCTACCAGAGCAGATCTCCTTCATCTAATTTTTCTCCCTCCCCCATATACATATGAAACTCAGTGTCCTCCCTTAGCTAATATAATACAAAGGAATCAATCTGTCAGGCACACATACCCACACAGCCTCAACAAATTAACCTTGCAGAGTAATTAGGGCAAGCACCATGTGTGGGTATCATGGCCTCATTTTGCTGGTTGAAGCATTAAAAAACTACCCTAGCACAGCTACCAGACAAAATCAATAGCCCACTGAATCAATGAGAATAAAGCTAACCAAGTGCTTCCTTGCTCCCATGGTGGCCCATAAGGGTGCACACAGGAGTCTGGATGTTCTGGAAGTCGCTCTTGTCACAGCTTTGATGGAGGCCAGACTTGAGGAATGGGTGCTCTTCAGTGGAGTCCAGAGGTTCTCAGAGGATGGCGCAGAGAACAGATTTACTGAAGAAGATCATAAGAAGTTGCCAGTCTTTCCAGACCTGTCATGGCCTAGGAGCAACAAAAGTCAGACAGTTCCTATTTGCATTGCATAATTGGCAGGGCCTGTCACAATACTGAGAAAGCCAGCTGCTACCTTCTGCTCAGAGCTAATTCCACCTGATTTATTTAATATTGTAATGAATATATTCCTTTCTTGCCAGCCCCCTCCCTACACACTCAGCCAGCAGCTAGAGACAGCAGACGCTGCAGACAAACCCGCACAAGCAAGTGGTGTGGAATGCTTTGGCTCTTCCAGGGACTGAGCAGCTCAGCACTGTGCTCCAGAGAATGATGCGTGCTGGGGAAATGCAGCCATGCATGCTCTTTTCTCACACCTAGGAGAAGCTTTAAGATCTTCAGAGATGGCAAAGGTGTGGACAACTAGGTGTGAGCACAAGTGAAGGACATAGCATAGCACTGTAGGAACCCAGATTTCAGACAGACCAGGAGAGATTAAAAGAGATGTTGTGAGGGATTAGAGAGATGCAAGGGGGTGAAAGGGGAAGATACTCAAGAAGTAGGGTAAAATAAAGCAAAAACACAGCATCTAGAGGAAGATCTACTGGCAGGTCTTTAACAACTTCTTCCCACTGGAAAAAATATAAAAAGCCAAGCCCACTGTAATCTGACAGTGACCAGGCCAGGTGTAGCAATATCTGAAAAGCAGAAAGCTCTGGAAGGACAGTAACTTCTGATGAAATTTGGCAGTCATTTAGCTCTGAATCTTCTGCCCTGCCAAAGTACAATCAGGTAAAGCCAGTAAGAGAATGAGTACTGCAGGACCTCAATGGTAGCTTCAAGAGCTAGACCAAAGTTTGAGCTTTTGAGAGAATAAATCAGACTGTGGCTATGAGGAACACAAACAAGCACAACTGTGGAAAGAAGCAAAAGAAAAAGGAATGGAAAACAGTGCTCCCCTCCACACAGCAACTAAGGATTGCACCCAGAGGAAGGAAGGAAGCCAGATACTCCTATCTAAAGAGAGACTCTTTGCCAGGACAAGACCAAAAGAAGACATGCCACCTAGCCTTTCGTTCAACAGCAGAATCAATACTGGTTTCAAATTGGGTTTTATAATCATGTTTAGCAGGAGCTCTGACAGGATGCTCAGAGAATGAGACAGCATTTAGGAGGGCTGTTTTGGTGTCACAGTGGTAGGAACTGATAGAAAAGACCAGAAAGGAGTCTGGAAACTACTGAGAGAGAGATGTTTAATTAAGAGGATGAGTCAGATAGAGAGAACCAAGAAGTCTTAGGATGGGGAGGAAGAATACTGGTCCAGAAGAAACAAGTGTTGCAAATATTTGCTGGCTCTGGAAATACTTAATTTGCTGTTCCCATCACAGAAATGGCTGGTTACCCCCAAACAATTTGAGCCCTTATGTTTTATGCCAAATTCTGCTAACTCACCTGGTTTCAGAGCCCATGAGAAGTTGTAGAAGGTGGATGCAGTTGGGCAGATTTTCTGTCACTTTAATATGACACCATAATTTTCAGCTTGTAAATTGTTTAGGTAGGTACTTCATGAAATGAATGCAGAAACATTGAGAAGTTCTCTTTAGAAAATCACATACTGTTAGAGTTGTTAAGTAGTTGGTTAAATCCAAATATTTTTCTTCTTGTCCACCTTAACTGTGTGTTTTCCAGAGTTCGGAATAATTTGCAACACATCCAACAGAAGCTGTGCATAGGAACTACCACTGATGCACAAGCCATGATATTGAAGGTACACTCTCATCCAGATGAGCTGCCACCTGGAGTGGACAGATGGAGATGAAGGGGAGGGGGGATAAAAGTCTGTTGAGTGAATGGTCTCATTAAGCTGCAAGGAGGAAGGAAAGTGTGTAGAAATGAAAATCAAGAGTTTTTAGACACTAGCAACATGGCAGTGAGTTTGTATCACTCAGTGGAAACACGGACCTTTGCCCCACGCTGAGGAGTTTTGCTGGTTTCCTACCAAGAAAGAAATAGTGGTACAGTTATACTCTGACTTTACCTTTCTCCCCGATCCTTTGGAAGGTCCTAGGGAAAGTTATGCTTTCCCTCCCGATCCCTCCTTTACAATAGACAAAGCACTCTGGGGCAGGTCTTCATAGAATTAGTTAGTTTAGAACCCCAGGCAGGATGGAGTGGCTAAATAAAACTGCCTGTCTCTCATATTAATACCAGGTCTTTGAGTAATAATCCCAGGCTCTCAGTGACCTGGAACACCAGCTATGCTAACAGCAAACTTAAAGTTACAAAGACGACTAAGTGTGAAACCAGATTTAAAGATTTAGTAGCTATTCTCAGCAGTCTCCTGTTCAGGCAAAATGCGTCAAAGGCATTTGGAAACTCTGAGAGGTGCCCTGAAATGGCAGCTGATTTCATGACTGACAATGGCAAGCAAAGCAAGGGGCTTATCTCTGAGACAGAAGGAAAATTGCCACCAGCTACAGGAAAGAATGGATCAGACTTCCCGTTGAAAACACTGCTCCCTCTGCCAGCAGAACCTGCCCCCTTCTTCTCCAGAAAATGCATTTCAGAGGGAGGAGGGAAGGATTTAAAGGGATGAAAAAAGCCAAAGTGGAGGACTGTTATTGGGAATCTCGATGTTTGCAGGATCTCTGGCCACACACCCTCTTCCCCTGCCCATTACAGCTCACAGACACTCCAATCTACTCAGGTAATGACCAAAGAAACAGATTTCCTATCCTTGGATCTGCTGTCATTCCTGAGTTTGCAGCAGACATTTTGTAATCAGAGAGCCTGTCAAGAGAGACAAGAGCCTTTAGCAGAAAGGAAAAGTTAATTGCGGAACAAGGGATTTAAAATCTGCGCAAAGGAGGACAATAAAAGAAACAATTACGGAGTTTAACCACTGCTGCTGGCATGGTGTTGAATGTCACTTGTCCTTAGATACACTGATACAGTTAAACTGCACACTCAAGGCTGATGTTTCAGTTTGCTAGTGATTTTGGAACATCAGCAAAAGTTTTGTTTCAAATTAAACCAAATAATTTTTTCTATTTCAGGCATTTAATTAAAAATGATTAGAGGTTTTATTTTAAAGAGAGGTTGCTTCCAATTGACATAAACCCAGGAGTTTTTTTTGGTTTTTGGTTTTTTTGGAAATGGGAAAATGGGACATTTTGATTTTGGAGGAATTAGGGGATACTACTTTGAGAGCTGTCAAAATAGGCACAAAAGAGGCCTTGTAGTCAGCATTTATTATCCTGCTTTACTCTGTATGCATTCAGATACAAACCCAGCTTAGACTGTAACAGTCCATTTTCACAAAGCAGATTTAGGACCAGTGCTTATTTATCTTTTATGCACATTTCTAAAGGTATATTTGCTAAGCAGAAGTGTGAGAAACTACTGCTTGACCTGAAGCATCTACAATTGGCTGGAGGAAGCAGAATTTCTCCTACTCTTGCTCCAAGCAATTACTAATGGTTTGGCATTACCAGGATTAGATTGTAGCATTTCTGCAATAACCTGCTTCAAAGAGCAACTCAAGGCCACTCTGCCTCCCCAGGTGTCATTAGGGAAACACAACTGAGTACTGTACCTTTCTCAGAAGGAACTGGCAATCTATTTTATGTACTGATGGATGGCAGAAACCATCTCAAACAGTTTTGGACTCCATATACACACAGAGCTGTAATTGCTTTGTCCCTTGGCAAAGGTCTGCAGAGGAAGGGTGGCAGAGATTTACTCACCAATTAAACTCCAACATGACACATACACATCTGACTGTAACTTTCTTGCAGTTGTATTTTACTCCCCCAAAAGAGAAATTCAAGTAGAAATGACCTGAATTCCATTTGGTGAGATAGGGTTGCTCCTTGAGATGCCTTGTCATCACTGTTCTCCAAGCTAAGTCTAAACAGAAAGGGCAGTGGCTTGTGAAGGGTTCATCTGAAATTAAGCATGTAGTGCAGAGAGATTAATTTTGGAGGTGTTGAGTTCTCACAGCTACTGCCCCTTATAGTATCATTCAGGTGTAAATGCAATAGGAATAATAAGGCAGGTGGAGGGATGTTGGACCCAGGAGGACCATTATCCCAAACTTTAACATTAGCATTTCCAGGAACAATAGAGATGCCTTAGTAAGTAGGATAATAAGGAAAGAGTTTTGAAGCAGTCTTGGCACCTAGGAAACCCAGAATAACAAAAGTATTGTAACTTAGTTGGTCTTCATAAAACCAAACAACATGCCTATTTTTATAACTTAAAACCCCCTTCAGGTAAAGTGAAGTTTTTTTCTGTCATTCTGGTTTTTACAAGAACTAAAGAAAGGCAGATGAAGCAATCTGGTCAACACTTCGCCAGCAGTTTTACAGAGAATACTGGAAATGAAAGATCCTTTCAGAGACATCAAAGTAGGATGGTCTGGGTAGGTGAGATCTGCCCTGTGGTTCAGCTCCTTCTGGCCAGCCTGTACTGGAGAAAGAGTGAATAATGCCAATGATTATGACTGCATGCTCCATCCAAAGAGCTGAGTGCTCTTGGGTGCAGCCGAACTCCTGCCACCATAAATTGCTCTTGCTCACACCTCCCTGCAATATGCAAAGCAGGACCCAAAAGTGCCATCATACTCTGCATTCATCAGAGGCAGACACAGCCAGAAATGCAGACTGTCAGCCAAACAATGCCCACTCAGGGACAGAAAAACTTAACTGGGGAGTTGAGAGCTCATTTCTTACTGTGCAGTTCGGGGGCTGGTCTGCCAAAAGGAGGATATTAGATTAGACAGATTCTGAATCAGACACATTCAGCAACAGCTGTGTTTGTCAGGGAAAAGTATCATTTAGATACATTTGCTTTTGCCCTATTCTTTTCTGAAGATGAAGTGTCGGTGAATAATTAAAGTGCATCCCTTGCTGGCTGTAACTGTCCCAAGGTCTCCCTTCCATCAGTATTCTCCAAAAGGAAGCATGCTTCTTTCTCTCATAACACACTAACTTTTTCATTGCTTCTTTATGCTCACTTCTCACCAAACTAAATAATGGATCAATTGAGGTTTTATTCTTTGCTTTAATTAGGTCTTGAATTTTGAGAGTATTTTACTGTAATTACTTCATTAAACGTGAACTGAAAAGCAAAAACCTTCCAAAACAAAGTAAGCTGTGTTTGTGATTTTCTATCAATTTTTTTTTTTTTTTTTATGATTATAGTGGTTTTGATTCACCAATTTCAACATACTCATTTCCTGCTGTGAAATAGGATTAGGAGCAAATGCAAGGCAGGCTTAAAACTTAAAGGGTGTAAAGAAAACTTTTATTAACAACCTAAAAGAACAACAGAATTCAGAATAAAACCTTCAGACCACCTCTCCTCCCCTCTCTCACACCCTCTTCTCCTTCTCAACGACAACGTACAGAAACACTTCAATCAGTTACCAACTTAAGAAGTCTTTTTTTCAGTTCATTCTAGGGAGAGGAGTCTCCTCTTGTCAGGCTATAGGGATTTTTCCACAAGAGAAAAAACCAGTTCTCTCATGACTTCACTTTTCATGAATAGCAGCCACCTGGGAAACTGCAATTGTGAAGCTTCTCCCATCTTCATAGCCTTCCCAGAGGTGTACTTGTGGGCCATGTCAAACTCATGGGGTATTACTTTTAAGGATTAGCTGTTCAAAAGCAAAGGTTCTCTTCATCTATCTTTAAAATCATCTTCATCCTCTTCCCTCAGGGCAAAGTGTCTTCATCACTCTTCTCTCTCTGCTCATTCATGGGTATCCTTGTGCATGATCTACCAAGTTGAACACTACACACCCCCATGTCCTTCTCTGTGGTTTATAGGAATCTTTAGTGTATTACAGTCTATCCCCATAGCTTACAAAAGGATCTTCAGCCTGAATTTATAGCATCTCCTCATTCTCTTTCCATCTGGGACCTGACTCCTGCTTCACTGACTTTGGTGTCTTTTCTCTCTGTTCTTTTTTCTCTCTCACTCAAAGGAGGATTGAAGGTCTGCAAGTCTTACCTGAGCATTGGAAGGGTTAAAATTTCACATCGAGGATGCAGAGACTGTGGCCAGGCCACGCTGGAGCTGTGCCAGGATCTCAGGAGACTCAAGCTGTGCTGGGAGAGGCTGGTCCAAGCCAGAAACAGCAGCAGCTAATCTGGAAAGGGTGGGGGGGGATGGCTAGGATCTCAATCAGCCTCCCTGGGCCCCCCCGGGCCGCCCCTACAGCACCCACTGCCAATGGCCACCCCTCCTCCCTGCCAGCTTCCCAGATGGGAATGGCCCAGCCCTGGCCCCTGCCAGGCCTGCAGTGGAGCCTGGCCCTGGCCCTGGCTCGCCAGCCCGCCACCTGTAGTCCTGCTGGAAGAGAAAAGGGACCTTTCCCAGGTTTGTTCACTTCAAAATGTGAATTCATGGAGGTGGATCTAATTCTCCAATTGGTTTCCCAGGCTGTCAACAACCAAATCAGCCTCTGACTGGTCCATGAAGCCACAGAGGAAGTTCCCAGGGAGAAAACTTACGTGGATGCTGTCTTCTCTCCCAACCAAAGTGTCAATTAATGCAAAACTGGCACAGGCACATAAAGGCAAACTCAAAACTCTAATAGGGTATGGAGTTTTTCTCTCAGCTCTGTGTCTGGGTAAATAGTGACAGCCTATGCTCACTGTTTTAAACCAGCAGAAAGAAAGAAAAAGAAGGGTGGAAGGGCAAAGTATGGCTATGGACCAACTCAGTCAGTCAGTCTTTGACTTACAGTGGCCTCAGCATACTAAAACTGCTTTTATTACACATTCACCTGACTTGTAAGTGATTACCTGTGCCCTTCCTTAATGCTTTATTTCAAAAAGGACAAAAATTAGTTTATGGAGGTACCTAGGTTACACCTTCCTTTTATTTGAGTATGAACAAGGTGGCAGAAAACCAGTATCACAACTTCCTACCAACTCCCCATCACACCTGTATAATTCCTCTCTGATTGACTTCACAGATTTTTGATCCCTTCTCCACCATCTGGCAACTGTCTGACACTGAAGGCAAACACAGAGCATAAAATCACAAAGCTTGTATTCACAGAGGGGCAAGTGGGAAAGAGAGGGTGCAGAGAGGCAGGAAATACGCTGCAACTGGAGCAGCAGCTCTTTCCAGTTTGGGAAGTCTATGGTCCAATGCTGGTCAAGTCAGGAGAAGTTTCAATATCAAATTGAGAGATCCCCAAATGGAGGAAATCTGGTTCCTCACACTTTGTGAAATACTTATGGATTTTTTTTTTTTTTAACTTGGGGGAGGGAGGGAAGGAGGAGGGGAAAGAGGACATGATGGAGGAGGAAGATTGAGTCTGCTTTTCCATCACTAAAATTTGACTCAAATTCTGAAATGAACACTTTAAAATCTTAATACTTCTAATGGTAAAAAGTGAAGCAGGAACATCTATTTCCAGGATATTTTCATAACAGATTCTGTATTAAACAAGTCAAGAGCATGAGAAGAAAGAGGACTGCTACACAGTGCATTTTAAAATAATAAAAAATCCCTTCACAATTGTTCCTTCTCCCTGTTCCCCCGAGACTTCTAACTTGGATAACAAACTGAGATGCAACCAGGAAAACATACATCGAATGCATCCAGATTGCTTCAGTTCTGGATTTGTACAGCCCTTAGCACAAAAAGGTTAATTCCCTTGAAGATTAATTGTTTTTAGCACTTATGCCACACCAGCAAGAAGCAAGAATAATTGTAGTCTGAAAAATCAAGAGGATCTGAGGAGAAGTCCAGGAAGACTCTACAATGCTATAAATCTCAGGGTGCAGATCTTGAAGTTATATTGTGTAATAACCATTACAACAGAACAAGGTGTTTTACGTATAATTTGATAAAGCATCGCATCCCAAACTTATTAACACAAATCCAGTAGTGTCAGGTCAAAAGGTCCTACTAGCTCCCAGGCTATATCTGGCACTGGCCACAAGCAAATGCCCTATGAAAGGGCTATAGAAAGCTTGACAGAAATACGGCAATGTTTCTCCCCAGTATATTGTCCCAGTATACAGCAATGTAAAGCCTAGGGATTTCCTGAGCCAATGTTTACCTATATATTTGAGTTTAATAGCCCTTGATGGACTATTCCATGCACTCCCTAATCCTTTTTTGAACCCATTCTTAATTCTGGCCTCACAGACAACCCGTGGTGACAATTTCCCTACTTAATTGTATAGAGAATGTATAATACAATGTGAATATTGCAACTAAATGAAGGCTAAAGGGGAAAATGATAAGTCTGTGAGCAGGATGAGAGAGAGAAGGGGAGGAAATATTTTGCATGATTAAAGGGGATATGATAAGGAGTGACAGGCTGAAATTATATTCAGCTCAAAGAACAGGAAAGAACTCAGTCTGTTGGGTAGTTATGTATGCTCCCAATGGATATGTTGATAACTCCACCTTAAACTGGACAGTATAATTCACTCATCTGGCAGCAATACCGGGGGCTATCCTGTTCTAGAAGGAACAGCAAACAGCCTGGATATAAAAGCAATTTTTCAAGCTTAGAATAAATTTTTGCAAAGTCAAACACAAATTTTGAAAGGAGGAAAGTTTTCTAAAAAGAACTCTTGAACAGAACTCCTACCTGCTGCAACAGAGAAGGAAGAACGACATTATGTTTAATGTTGTGGAAGGGCTACAGGCTGGGAAAGGCTGTCTCTGGCCTTACAGAGAGGAGGCGTGTGGTACAGATTGTTGTAGGATGACTGATGCCAATGGCTCTTCGCAAGGCTGCATTCGATGATGTTTTTTCTTAATGTGTTTGCTCTGCTCTGCTGCTTGGTTGGTAAATTTTTGTTAGTCAAACTGGCCAAGAGGGAGCTGGATTAGTACAAAGGGAGGATTGATATGGCTACCATAGCTGAGACCAGAAACATGCATATGCATATGTGTGCACTCACACAAAGTGTAAGAATCCCTTAGGCATTCAGCCTATTAAGTAAGAAGAAGAAGAGAACAAGAAATTTTATGTTGCTGCTTATATAAGGGTTCTTCATTTGTCTTTGGAAAATGCCAAGATATTTAGGAGGGGGAAAAAAAAAGAACAGATCTCAATTTTTCTGAAATCTCAGTATTAGAGCCAATGGACTCCTGAAATTTTTCCCAGCTTCCGTATATTCTGAAAAACATGCCTATTCCACAGATAGTGTTAGGGGAAGATGTTCCCAAAATTTTTATAATCCTTATGAATGTTTAACCTCATGATCAACTTGTCTGGTTCTCCTGGATCCCATCTGAAAGTTCTGTGACCTCAAAGTCACAGGATAAGTTACTTTTAGTGGCCTGCTCAGTCCGTGGCTGTTCTAAAGAGTCTGACAATAAAAGTGGGTCACTTTGAAATTGTGAGTTCTCTGATGTGAATTTCTGCCTACCAGAACTGGATGGAAATGGCCAACTCATTTTGTATCCCATAGGTTGGTGCATGATAGCAGCTTCCAAGTTTGCTGAGCTGGGCAGGATTCAAACTGGCAAGCTTTACTGCTTCACAATGGCTTTCCATTTCACCTTCGAAGGAAAAATTATCTAAAGTGGTTCTGCCTAAATCAAAGCTCAGTTCTACCCTCCTTCCTTCTTCACCATATTTCAGAACTGAGCGTGACATCTGGCATGACACATGGGAAACCTGCAATCTAGATAACACATCCATCTTTATAAGTGAAAGGCATCCATATATTTCAACATAGAGTAGGAAAGGCTTGCAGCAAGAGAATCCAGCAACCTGGCCAGGCACTCTGCATATTTTATGAATGTCAGCATTTACACTACCTCAGCCAGTGGAAAAACAACGTTCATCAAAGTGGTCTTGAGGGCACTGACTTGAGCAGCAGAGACAAGTATTTCTGGGAGAGGAGACTAAAATTATGTTTCATTCTGCTTTCCCCTATGCTTCCTGGCATCTCCACAACTGCAGTGACTCACAGTCCTGCCTTCTTTTATGGAAGAAGGCAAACATTCATACACTGGGCAAGGCAAGTCCCCTGCTATTGTGCTCCTCAAGCTAGCTTCCTACAGCCATTCTGCACATGCTGGATGCACAGGGCTCAGTGAAGCATGCCTTGAAGCCTCTGCAGCTCTGGGCACATATTTGTCTCATTCCCCATCTCCCTTTGTGATCCCTGTTCCCCATCCACCTGCAAAATCAAGTCCTTGCTCTTCTGACCTACTTTGGACCTTATCACACTTGCTGTTGTTACAGATTGTTCCAGGCTGCTGTTTTAAAGCCATCTCTTCCTCTGTGGTTACACACAGCAGCTCTAAGGAGGACAAGGAGTGCTTAAATCCCAGGAAAGCTGAAAATACTAGCATTGGTATGTTTTCTGATGAACAAGTAAGACACATGGGCAAATATCACTACCTTCTTTGAAACATTTAAAAATCTGACTAAGCATAAGAGCAAGACATGCTAGCCTATTTTCTAGCTGAACATCAACACGCACAGCTTATGGTTGCAGACAGCTGCTGTGGTGAATTCAGCAAAGGGAATTCTACTGCCTCCTTCTCCTTATATGCAATATCAGAAAAATTAACGGTCCATTCTCCAAACAAATTCTCTCTGTCCTGAGGAAGACAGGGTGAGTTAGTATCCCACTGGTCATTACATTTGAAGGTGGTTTCTCTGCAAGGGGACACAATTTAAAGTTCCTCTGAAACTCTTAAGATTCTGTGGATATGGGAGCTATTTGGACAGGAGAGCAAACTATTTATGTAACACACACTCCAGGCTTGCTTCCAAAATGCTGGCCTTTGATCAGGAAAAGACATTATCCAAAGCCAACCCTACAAAAAGCAGCAAGAGTGCCAGAGTGGCCAGATGGTGCTCGGGTACCACTGCAGCCCCCTGGACCGATTCCCTTGCAAACACTGGCAACTGTGATGGGCAAGGACGCACCCTCCCTCCCCATCAATTCTTTCATAAATCCAGCAAGGTGTGCCAACTTTCCCCAGCACCATCAGGCACTCCTGCAGCTCCCTACTGCTCCTCTTGTAAGCATGTTGCCAGTGGTCCCTCACAAAGCCAAACATTGCTGCATCTTCCAAACTGCCTCCCTGTCAAGCACTGGCAGAGGTGCTATGACAGCATCACTACTGATCCACTCCTCCTTACCCTTTCAATTGCAGGTACTGGCGGTGATGCCAAGGCACTCAAATTGTGCCAGACATAGATAAAGATGCTTTGTAATAATACCTTCTTGCAAGAAATGGCAAAAAGACCCAAGTATACAAATGGTGCTCTAATAACCTTCCCTTGCCCTCTATGGCTCACAAACACTTGCAAGAATACCAAGCTGCCCAGAGTAACCTTATAAATCTTTGAGGGACTCCTTTATCAGAGGAAAAATAATCCTTCAGTGCTGCTGGCAGGTTGTTCCACTTATTTGTACATAGTTCACAGCCATCTACAAGTTTATAAGCAACTGCTCTTGCAGTAACTACTATCTCTTCTGTCTTCACCACCAAGAGAGCTGCCCTGAGGAAACCCCTCACAATGTACACAAGCAACATCCCTAAATGCTATGACACAATCCAGTGCTGCTAAAATGATCTTCTTCACCTGCCTGTTTAATGTGACAGGTTTTGGTGGCACACTGTGTTTCAGTGGCCCACTGGTAAAACATTAGTAGCAAGTGCCTAAGACTTTGGTATATGCATAAAGAAGGACAAAGAAAACATGGTCCAAGTGATGTCTTAGAAAGCTTATGCTAATTAAAAACTCAGATGGTTCCAATCTCTTCCTATACTGCTGTATATTCTTCACTGACCCACAAACCAAAATCGAGCTTTGGCAGTCTAAAAGGAGAGAAGCAGATTTTTTTTCTAGTACTATCACCTGAAAGCATTGCCCCTGCTTCCCTCCACTGATACCACTTGGCCTCTTTGGCCAGCTACAAACCCATGCTGCTTCCGCTTGTAAAGGAAAAAACTGACAGAAGATGAAAGGCTGCTTCTGTGCTCCAAATGCCTCATACTTTGATTAAAAATGTTTTTGTCAATTAGAGATTGATTTTTGCTGTTCATTAAAGTGATGGATGTCAGTGCTGATGGAGGTGATATTTTACCCTGCGGTGGCCTGCTATATAAATGGGTTGGACAAACCAGAGGCTCCAGTTTGCTGGAGTGGACTTGATGACCAGGACTGGAATAAAATAGGCCAGTCAGAGGATGGAGAAATGAGTGCTACAGTGCTCAGGGAGGAGCAGGGGAGAGCTCTCATTGCAGAATTTTGTAGCCAGTCCTTACCAGTTTATCTTTCTGAAGGCACCATGGAAGCTGAAGGTAAAGACAGAGATGTAGGGTGTGTTGGAGAATTGCACACTGGGGATGAAGATATGGATTGTAAAAATGCCACAAGCTGGTAAGTTTTTATATGCAGGCCATACAAAATTTCCCCAACCCAAGCTGAGCTTCTGCTCTAGGAACTCACACCCTGACACTGCCATTGAAAGGAGATTACCTGAGAGGAAGAAAGGGCTATCCTTAAACTGCATGGGATAGGTTCACACTAAGATTCAAGAAAAGACTGGAGCTTCAAATACATAACCAATGACTGTACTGCAGTTTTCCCAAAATTAATCTACTTGTACCACTCACTTTCTGCATGGCAGGGCCATACCATACTTGTATTGCTACCAGAGAGGGTAAGACAGGAAGTTACCAGAAGCTGTGGTATTTTCCAATGCTGTACCCATCATGCTTTTGGCATTAGCCTTGGCCATATGAAGGAGAAAAAGCAGGAGTCATAAACAGTGGAATCAAACCATCTACTAGAAGTGACAAAGCAGACACAAATATGAAATCTCCCTGAGGTTGGATCTCCTCAGAACTACCACTACCTGTAGAAGAGAGTTTGGGCATCCATACATCTTCAGAACTATGATATTGCCCCCTGACAACAAGCCAGTTGGATTTTATAGACTTTTTCAACCTACTGCACACTCCTCAGTGCTTTTGCAGGCAAGGAGAGAGAAAGAAATGTGCACCTGCCCCAGAGGAGAGTCCTGATGCAGCAGGAATTCGAAGGCACAATTCAATGGCCTGACAACAGTCCTCATATAAAAAAATGTCCCAGTCTCTGAGAAAGCCATTTGGGACTAGCAGCTACATCAGATGTTACAGAAGATTCACTCTTTGCTGGGGCAATAGCAGGAGGATTCAGGTGTGCACAATGTTATGATTACATTAAATGGGCTGAATAATGCCCTTCATGCCAAGCTATCCTCCTGCCTTCAGCAGGGACATAGACCAGCCACATGGCAGTCACTAGTGCACAACGAGGAGCTGAAAGATAGCTCTGCAAAAATCCACCTGCTCCCTTTCACCATTGAAATCTGTTATCTGTAGTTCCCCATGTCCTTCAAGTTCCAGGTTTAGACACAAACTGTGTGTGCATATAAAAACATACACGCACACAGACATATATTTGTATGAGATCATTAAATTTATCAGCTCTCCAATTCATTTGCGGTTCGCTATGGAGCTGCAGCGCTGCTCCTTTCATCTGGAAATGGAAAGGGAATGGCCTTTATCCCTTTCTTGAAATTAAAGCTAAATGGGTACCATTTTATTTTAAGTGCCCATTAACTAAAGCGTAACTGAAATCAAGTTACAATGGGTGCCTCGGGGGAATGAACATAGGAGAGAACAGACACAGACACACACACACACACACATGCACCCACCAATAGCAAATGGTGGCAGGCACAAAAATCAGGGGAATAAACATCAAAGCACTTCACAGAGCAGTGATAGTTAAAAGCCTATTTTGCACCCAGAAATGGCAAGAGATGCAGGCCCAAGAGCTCTTCAGTGCCTTTGAAAGATCCATGTAAGTCTTATTAAAATATTACCTGGTTTTTTTTTTTGGTTGGTTTTTTTTTGTGCCTTTTACTGGATTTAAACTGTTAATTCATCTTCTGTAATTTTTTCTGCACTGGGCTATTGTAAGGGGGGAAAAGACTCAACTCTGTTAGTATAAGGATCTAATTGGTAACTTCTTTTCATCTCAGACGCCCCCTCCCCGCCCCTCCCTTCTCCTCTTATTCCTTACAGGTTGGGTCATAGCAGCTTTCTTAATCTTTGGAGATTATTCCTTTGGGGTTTGATGAGACTCTTAAATCCTTTCCTTTCACCTCATTTAAATATTTTGGCCAATTGCTGAAGTTAATGATGATGAATAGGATTAAGATTAAAGGTTTAAAAGGGTTAGGAGGAGGAAAAATATATTTCATTTCCAACAATGCATACAGAAGTCTCTTTTCCTCAGTGTTGCATTACCTCTCTGTTAGGTCTGTAGCTTGTAGTTCTTGGCAGGTCTCTGACATAGCTGCATCTGTCTGTCTCTCTGCAACATCTCTTTTTGACACCAAGTTCAGTAGAAAAGATCAGGACCTTTGCACTGTCTTTGCATATGCTCACTTGTTCTTTGTGCTGTCTGCCTCTGCTTTTGCTCTGTCTGTACTTCCCTGACTTATTCTAAACCCACGTATCTGAGTATAACCTTTCAAAGATGTCATTTAAAATAAAAAGACCCCGCACATTTATATAGACAAAATTATCCTTATCATTTTGCACAGCAATTTAGAAGACAACCAGCCTGAAACTCTTGTCTGTGCACAGTACAACCTTTTCCCAAAGGAAAGAAAAATCTTCTCCTTTATTATTCTTTAAGTCCTTTCCATATACTGATTTCCTCTGGTACAAAGTTGAAAATTCATCCTCATAGTATATGAAGCCACAGAAATTGGACCAAACTGGAAATCTAGTTGCAACTAAATAAGTCATATTTCCCCATCAGTCTTTTGCTTAAAAACATAAATATAAGCTCATAGAAATTGTAATTCTAGGAAGTCTTATATCAGTTTGGACAGGCTCGAGTCCCTCTGGCTGCTGTTTCAAAATCAGTGGAGAAGAGAGCTCATCAAGTGACTTGGGTGGGTAATACAAGTTGCCAAATGAAACCAGGCAATTCTCTGTCAAACCCAGCTTTGCCAGGTAAATTGTGATCTGGTGGTACTATACTTCAAGAAAAATCTCTCCTCTGCTATGTCTGAAGCAGCAAGGAAAAGGTGGGTGGATGGCAGCAGCCAGTTCCTGGAGCAGCACCAGGAACTTGTCGATGCCATACAAGACCCCTGTTCTGACAGGGCATTCTTCGTGTTTGCCTAAACACCCCTTCCATCCTCAGTGTTGTAAATCTAGATCTCCTCCAACACAAACTTTTTTAACAGATAGGAGGAAAGTGAATACATTTTCCAGGCTTCAGTGAAAAAGCTGCATGAGAGGGAACATCATTTATAAGATTAAGGATTAAAAATGGCTTATTGTGGGGACTAAAGTGAGCTACGGGTCTGCTGAAGATTTCTGGCATATTGAACAAACTGTACTGAAGCTCTAACTTAAAATATTTATAACAATATTTACCAGAGGTTCATGTTGGACTTGGCTGGGGCAGAGCAGGTCCTTTAGCAAAGAAGGAATGTGCACAATGCTGAAGTCTGTCTGGTCTCAATAAAAGATGAGCAAGGAGGGGAATGAGAGCTGAATGGAGGGAGCTGGAAGATCATTTGGTGTTGCCTTAGGAAAAGCACCAACTCCACAAGAGAAGCAGTTCTGCTAGGATGAGTAGAAGGATCAAATATGACTGATACCAAACTTGACAGGGAAAAGCTAATGGGGTGCAAAAGGATGGACAAATACAAGGATTTGCCACTCCAAACTGAGGAAAATATGTCTACACTGAGCAGGCCTATTTCAGATCATCCTTGTACAACGCTCTCACTGACTCTGTGCTTTGGCCAGTGTGAGTAGAAGACCTGAAGAGGAAGCCCCAAGTGTGTTTACAGCTCCAGACAGTGCAGCACTAGCAATAGAAAACTTGCCTCCTGGATGACAACTCAAGTAGCTGAGCCATTTCCTAAGAGGCGATATTTCCTCACTGCTGAAATTAGAGACTTTTTGGAAAACCCCAGACATTGCAGGCAGTGCATAATCATTGTCCTGGCACAATGATTACGTGAAACCTCCCAGTGGAGGTTGCTTACCTAAAACATGTCCAGAAACATGTTCGGTTCTTTACACTTCTTAAAGTCTCAGCAGCACCTTCTCTAACTGCAGCATAGAAAAACCCTAGTGTACTCAACCAATTCAAAATAAAATGTTTTGACTGACACAGTGTGCTTGAACCAGAGACTTCCAGAGATAAAAGCAGAAGGTAAGGAATCAAATGGTTGCTCATCAGCAGACTGCAGAGCAGTCTGATAGCTGTGCAGGATTTTATGGATGCAGAGGCAAATTTTGAGGGAAATATGGACTGAGATGATTTTTACTCCTTAAAACTACTCTTTAAAAATCCTCTCCACTGCCAAGCAGAGAGGCTGCTGGAAGAATAGCTGTGATGGGTATGGGGAGTGTGCAATGGCCCATCATAGCCACATCCATTCCTAGTGCCCATTTTCTGTCTTCATTTGCTGCCCTAAGCATTTGAACAGATCAGTAAATATTAAGCAGATATCATATTCTGTGACAAAGTATACAATCTCTTTTCAAAATGCACTCAGCTTTCAAAGGCTTCATCTGGAGTAATGCAAGAAAAAAGAAAAGAAAATATAGTTTCCATTTTAAAATTCTAGATTTTTTAAACTCCATTTAATATCAGCATTTGGAAACTATCAACAGAATCCACGTATTACTATTTAGAATAATAAAATTTTTAAAAAATATATATATAAGAAAAGCAAGGTTTAATAAAGATCTAATAATTTTTTTTCCCCACTCCTTGTTTATGGAAACCAAACCTTGAAGACATTCAATTCAGTAAAAAGGAAAAAGGACCTCAGGATATTGCTCAAGGATTCAGGACCTTCAAATGAGAAATGTAAGGAAACATCAAAGGCAGGTGTGTGTATGCATGAGTGTGCTGCCCGTGTGTCTGTGCATGCCTCTCCTCTTTCTCAGGAACACAGAGGCAGCTTGGCCTCTTGCCTCAACTCCATAATGAGTTACTGTTCCCTCTGAGCTCTCTTCATCAGCCTTGAAAAAACAATCATGTCACTGTAGTTGGGGTTTCAATCACCCACAGCTGTAAACCTGTCCAGTTTTCTGAGAGCTCTTGGGTTACTCTTGACCTGGGCTGCTGTGCTACTTTCCCTGAGCTTTTCCTTTGATTATCACATGTCGATTCAGCTTTTTAGCAAATAACTGTTCATAAAGAAATGTTAAAGTCAGTGAAAAAAACCAAAACACACCAATATTCCTTTACATGCAAAAAAACCCCACCCTAAAATTCAGTACTATTTCATATCTAGACAAATACATGAAACTCCAGAGAAAACTGAAAAGAGAGGCCAATTCCAGGATAACCAGATGGTTTTCATGCCTGTCTGGGGATGGGAGAGATGAATCTGCATCCTAGATAGGACTATGGCAATACAGGATCTGAGCTGTATTTCCCACACCTCCTGCAGCACAAGTTAATGCCACAAGCTAATACCACATGCAAGTACTAGCTGTTTGACATGCAATATTCCCAAATTCTAAAATGAAAAAATTTCTAGCTGACCGTATGCTTACATAAATACGGCCTCAATTTTAATGAATTAATATATCCCAACTAAACTGAACTGAACTGAACTAAACTAAAATAAAATAAGAGTCACCAGCTAATCCATGCACTCCCAGCCAGCTCTTCCAACAAAAAATTCTGGTGTTGCCCAGGCACTAGTAACAATGATGTAAACCCTCTTTTTAGCAACAACTGAAAAAAAAAAGCCTTTCCGGGCAAAAGGTGCTGGTGGATCTGTGTCTGCCCATGGCCTTCTCACTGACTTAAGCCTGCTTGTGAACTTTACTTCTTTTGGTTGTGGTTAATGAATAGCCATTCACCAGCCAAACCTCACTTCAGCTGAGATTCTTTTGACAGCCATTAAATGCTATGTATTTCTTATTTTCCCCTCATTTGTTACATTGCCGTGCACACAGAATGCCGTGACAGCTATGAATTCAGCAATCACCAAGGCTTGGCATTGATAAAGGTGAGTATTTTCATTCAAGCATTCTTAAGACTCTTGTCAGTACCTAGTTGCTTCCTCACAGGCTCCCAATAATCTCAGCGCTATTTCTTTTGAATGAGATAAAAATAGCCTTTATTGATAAAGTGTACTGAAAACAAAATAGTAGTTTTTGCCTAGAGAACTGGGTCAGTCCAATACTCGGATTTATAATACCAACATGGAAACTACTCCATGCTAGTTTGATGAAGCCATTGCACATCAGAGAACAGGAATGGACTGAGCAGAGAGAAAGAGAATCAAAGGCAGAAGTGGACAGATGAAGCAGAAAAGAAGCCCAGCTTTAAACCTCAGGCATAGAGATTTACAGGAGAACAATTAAAAAAAAAATTCAAATTATTTTCATTAGCTGAGACAGTCTCCCAGCCCCAATATACCTATACTATCATAGCAGCAAGGACACCGTAAGTAGACAAGAGGAAAGAATGAAGATGATGTTGAGCTCTGCATAAATATGTAGGTGGGGGCCTGCAATTAGAAATTCAGAGCTTTGCCACATGCTACCATTTGGATCTGAAGTTCCAGTTGGATCATGTTCAAAGAAAAGGTCAACCCCAAAGACACATCTGGCTAAAGAGCCAAAGAAACCCCAAGAGCTGATATGCTGAGTCCCAGCAGTAAAGTCAATGTTAGGAATGCAAATAAGAAGAGTGGTCCTAAAAGGCATATTTGGAGAACGGCCAAAGCAAAAGAGTCTGATTCCCTCCATCCCACCATGTTATAAATCAGTCATGCTGCTGAAAAATGGCAGTACCAGTGGGATATAGGCTCTGGTTGCTTGACAGTGGGAACGTGTAGGATACTCTCAGCTATGCTCACGTCCTTCCTTGCAGAGGAGTTAAAAGGTTAAAGGACAAAAATGATCAGGAGTGGAAAGAATTTCACAGAAGCCAGTGGGGTAACTCTGTGCCTGTTCTGAATTCTCCCTTAAAACAAGAACTTTGAGACTAATTTTGCTGTAGCTCATGAATGAATGTTGTCTCTTTCTTCTGTGTAGAAATTATCTGGAAATGGTGGGTTGCTAGTTTAGTTTTATGAGCTCCTAAAACTGTTCTTTGAATAATAATTGGCCTGAAGTTCATCTGTTGAAGGGAGTTCAATATTCAGTATTCAGCTCAGAGCAATAGCACATTGGATCTGGAAAAGGAGGACTTGGGGGAAATTACTCCCTTCAGAGCCACGGCCACACCACATGTGGCAAACCAAGTTTAAAATAGCTGCAGACAGAGAGGAGATCTGTCATTTGGAAATTACTTGTGCACTGTTTGAAGCAGCCGTTAGCTGTGCAGCAAACAGACTCTGCAAATAGAATTGCTGTGTGCAGCACAACCTGGGACTAACGTAACCTCCTGTTTCTGATTACCGGGACAAGCTCTGAAGCCTGCCATCCACAGAAACTAATACCAAGGGCTAGGGAATGGGGAATGTTTTGTGGAACACGGGGAAACAGCAGCCAGTTTGCATGATTAAAATTAAATCTCCAAAAGGAATTGATTGTCTCTCCTTGATACAGAGAGCTAACTCTAATAAGATCTTTCTTCATAAGGAGGCCTCCACAAAGCTGGCACTGGAGAAGAAAGTAATGCTGTGAATTTCTAACCATGAGAGTGTGAATTTAAATAAAAGTGGATATGTGTTTGCCTAGCTCTTGGGCAGTGACTAAAAAGAAGGGAAAACAAAATCTTCACTGATAATGCAGCTTATTGAAATGGTTCCTCATGGTAAGTTAAACCAGAAAAAAAACCAATGCTGAGGTGCAATGAGTCTGTTTTGCTTTGATTTCTTTCTAAATTAGCTATTTGGTTGTTTTAGAAGAGGAAATTTCAGCCTATGCTGGACAAATTCTCTCTTTGACAACTGAGGCAGGATTTCAGTTCAGCCAGGTATGTATTCCTTCAAAATAGATATTCTTATAAACTGGTAGGACTGGCTAAAGGACTCAACTAGGCCACACTCCTTTTCCTGCTCCATGGGGAAGTCACTCTACCTCTTCCCCATAGGCATAACAGTATTTTCTTGCACTTTAATTCTTACAACTCTCCTAAGGTTTGCAGCACTGGACTTGGTCTCTCTGGGTAGGCAGGATATTGGCAGCTCAGTCCACGGACAGTGAGGTGAATACCCTTAGGAGGTGGTGTATTGCTGCTGTACTGACTTTTACATTTGCAGCAGTAAGAGCAACTCTGCAAAGCTGGCCTTCCCTGGCCTTTTCTCACAAGTTGCTGCTCTGAAAGATTTTGCTTTGGGCCGAACAAAATAATTTGTGTCAAGTGAAATGATGCTTTCCATCTTTTTCTTTTTCTCCTCCTATATGAAAAAGAAGAGCAACTGAACAAGAGGCAAACCAACCAACACAAAGAGGATTTGGTTCAGCACATGCCAGTTTTTCTGTCTCCAAATGTTTTGTTCCAGAGTCCAAAGAGAACAAAAATTTGCACATCTTTAACCCTAACCAGAAGAGTTCATTACGAACTGGTGGCAGTCTGCACACTGTATAGGCGTTAACTTAAACTACACACATTTTAATTTGAGCAATTATGTTCTCTGGGCCTAATTCCCACTAGTTTAATTTGGATATTTTCTGTCATCACTTGTTGTACCCAACAGTTGTAAAATGTAACCATGCACTATTAAACAGCTGCTGCCTTCCACAGGTGGCTGCCTTTCAGAATGAGGTGAGGATGTCTCCTGTATTGCACAGAGGAGTTGGGAGGCTTAATTCATTCATGTTTGTGAACAGCTCTGAAAGTTTCATTTAAAATTTGCTGTACTCTTTGCAGGCTACATTTCCCAAAGGAAAAGAGTGCAAAGTAAAATGGCAGCTTTCACAGACAGACACTGGACACATCTACATCTAGACTGATCCTAAAAAAAGTACTCCCCTGTATTGCACTGGAAAGCCCTGCTACACTGCATGCTGTGCATATGTATTTTCAATATCTACTATGCATCCTATATATATATTTCAATAGAAACATACATCATGTTTCAATAAATTCAGTATTAAGTCAAACAGCTTTGCACTCTCAGCTTCACTACTGTTTTTAGCACAAGAAAAAATGCAGTACTGGACACCCAAGAAGATTTTATGTACAGTTAATATGAAATAAAAGCTATGTGGGGAATTCTTGGGCATGTCTTCTGCTTCTGTGTTGTTCAATGCCACTACAACCATGAACAATTTCTAGGCATACAGTGACACTTACTTGATATAACTGTGGTATTGAATCAATAGCCTATATCCTGACTGGGATTTACTGCTGTGTTGGAAGCTGAGCAGACATGAGTACTTTTTCTCCTGGGTCAAACCATTCAACTATGTCAATTTCATCAAAAGTTTTGCCCCCTTGCTTGAAAGTGTACAGCAGGGAAGATCTGGTTGCATTGGAACTTCACTCACAAACCAGAGCTACAGGGTACTAAGTTACTTCAGCGCTCATGTCCATCTTCATATGTAAGCCATGTAAGACAACAAGTAACTTTATCCTACTATTCCTCTGTGATGTGACTGAAGGATGATAAGGATAAGCCTCAGGATCTTGGGATGGAAGGAAGCAGGCAGGGAGGGAGAAAAAGGCAGAGAGGGAGAAAGGGAGGCATGGACAGGCAGACAGGTCTCCGTTTTTATTTCTGGACCTTGATAACAGACCTTTTGCAGAAAGGGTACCTTGTATCTCCACAAAATCGTAACTGATCTCAACCTTTCTTACAAAAGTCCTCTCAGAAAGCCTCGAAGAGTATAATCTGTTTACAGGAGAGTTAGTTCCCAGAGAACTATAATAAATGTTGATCCATTGCCACCACCCAGGGTAGTTCCCTTTAAGTCTGGATAGCATTTTCTAGCTACAAAGGTACATTAAAGCCCAACCATGCATCAGTCTGCTTATGCCCCCCAGGCACACAATGCTGAACCTGTGCCCCAGCTATCAATCCTAGCTATGCTTGCCAGGCTTTTTTCAACCACTTGCATTAACACTTCATGTTAAATTCTTGCTCTTTTGCCCCTGCTCACATGCAGAAAATTCTAGATAGTCCAGTCAGGATCTTGTAACTCAGACCCCAGACAAGACTCATACTTGCCTGCTTTTCCTGTCCCAGGAAAGAAATGTAGCTATTTCATAGGTAGATGGGGCAGCAACAAAAATTAATTAGTTGTGGACTTTGCATTAAACCAGCAGAGAAGTATGGCATATTCTCCAGGGAGGGCAAATGTTATGATGTTTAGGAGGCCTTTGTACTGCACAGGAAGGAGACGCACTGAGAAGAACAAAAGAAAAGTGGGAAGGGAGGGCAGGTGGGAGAAATGGAGAGCAGCTCATTTAGGTGTGCACTGAAGATTAAGTGGCGGGCAAATGAAAAGAAGAGGGGAGAGCAAGAGAGATGGTGAGAGGAAGGGAAAGGGCCACTGAGAAATCAAGAGAGACACAGACAGTAGACAGGTACAGAAAGAGATCAGAACTGGGAGCAGGATGGAAAGAGTTAAAGACCAGAAAGGGTATTTCCATTTGAATCTTCACCTGTTCCAAAAATGTGCTCACATTAGAAAAAATGCCAGCTTAGAGAAAGAACAGCTTAGACAGCAAGGAAAGTGGTTTCGACAGAACAGCCAACTTAGGAAAGAGCTGTTTGCATAAGTGATCAGCTCAAACCACACTGACAACTTGCACAGTCCAACCTTCCCTGTGATCCAGACTCTCTGGTCCTGGCTTTACTGACTGAAGTTACTGGGTCACTACCATGCCATGAGGGTGGTTATTCTGATTTCTCACACTCACAATGTGGTTATGGGGATACACCAGCCCTCTCAGTGCAAATAGAGGGCTTTCTAACCTGCCTAGCATGGCAATTTCTTTGATGGACATGGTCCAGATTTGTTTCAAGTTTTGTTTAACTTTAATAGCTTTACCCTTGAAAGATCATAGAAAAGGTGGCCTTAAAATGACAGAAGGGAGTCAATAAGCCTCCTTTCATTAGATAATGACTCTGCCTGTACTGTACTCACATTTAATAGTAAGCCCCTTCCATAAAATAAAACAGTTTGGTTTGGCTCTGTGTGTGTGTACGTTAAGGGAAGAAATAGATCAAATTCAAAAAAGTGCTGAACACTCCTGCCCTTTGCTTTGTTGGTTATTTTTCCTCCCTGGCAACTGGCCTCCCTCCGAGAATGCTGCCTTGCGGATGAAATGAAATACAATACAACTGTATTTTGTATAGCATCTCTCAAGTAAACAGGATCACAATTGCTCTGTGGGCTAAGTGATAAAAAGCAGCATAGAGAGAAGGAAATTAAGAGACAGAAATGATGGAAGAAAACCAGCTGCTTCCAGAGGAAGGAAATACAGGTCCATGGCTGAGGCTCTGGGTTGGGAAATGGCAGGCACAGGCTTAGCTCGTATTGCTGCCAGACTTCATGCTCTGACCTTGAACAACCCTCTCAACCTTACCAGGACTCAGTTTCCAGTGCAAGACTTCTGCTTGTTAACTCTTCCGTGCCTTGGGAAGTCAATGATTACTGCATTCAAGTCCATGGGGTGCTCTAACACCACCCAGGCAAGGACTTATATGGCTGGGTGGGTAGATGTGTGCCAGAAGGTAGTGGCACACAGAGTGATCTGAATCTTCAGGATGCCAATACCTGAAAAGAATCACAGTAACTCACTGAGAATGACGATGCCACTGAAACAATTTAGCAAACAGTGTTGAAACAAAGGGGTGAGAAGCAAATTTCACTGCAGTAGGACAGCCTTGCCTCATACCCAATGTGACAGGAGGAGGTGGTGGCCATTCTATCTCTTAAAAGCAGTTTCACTCTAGGGACAGATATTAAGGAATGGAGTAGCTGCCAGTGACAGAACTGTCTGAGCATGTTAAATTTGGGTAGCATGTGGTATGGTGGTCATTTATAACCATGACGCTAACAGTACAAAACATATTGCTTATCACTATCAGAGGGTTGGGAAGGATGTCTAGAAAAATGCCTTGCAATCTGCTGCTGAGCAGCTCAAATATGGAAAAGCATGAGAAGTGATGACCCAAATGGCTAATTAACATGTTTCATTACATGTTGACTGTGAACAGCAGGCTGACATAATACTTTTCAAAATAAGACATGATTTTGAAAGCACTTTAATTTAATTTAATTTTTAATTTTTTTTTTTTTTTTTTTTAGCAATGTACTTGTCTGCTTCAGTGAAAAAGGGGCTGGTGTGCTCTTCAGCCTGCCTGTGGAGAGGAGAAGCTGAGGCATACCTCAGAAATACTGATTTCTTGAGATCCATCCATTTCCCTCTGTATTAAGTACCCTTCATAAGTTCAGTCTGCTGTGCATAAATAACAATGTATGGAAAGAAAAAGGGAAGGCACAAGCAGGTGTTGGCTGGGACACGTCCTTTTCAAAGAAAAGATGGAGGAAAAACCTAGATATTAGAAGTTAGCTCCTTGCTTCTCTGTATGGGACTTGAGTAGCTCTCCTCCCTTTTCCTTCCATTTCCTTGTCCATTGTCCTTTTCCCATCCAGTTAGCTCAGAGATGAGCCATGAATTAGATCGGTTAGATGCTGAGAGAGTGCCTTGCAGAGAACAAAGGGGAACCTGATGGTCCAGGTTGCTGCTGCCCCTGGAGCAATGGGCCAGGGATTGACCCAGAGCCTCCAGCTACAGAGAGACTGGCTGCTGCCTCCCTGCTTTCCTGCCACATCATTCCCTGCCCACCAGCCACAGGATTCATGTAACATACTTGATGCTGAGTGACACCAAATAGCACAGGGGGGGCTCCAAGGCAAGGGACTGCTGACAGTGCACACCTCCAGAGGACCTTGCTGTCCACCCCTGTCTATCTGCACAGTGGCAAGACCCTGAAAAAATCACAGCATCAGGCTCATAGGGCACCTTGTGTAGCATACCTTTCCTCCTCTCCTCTCCAAGGCCTCAAGTCAGACCCAACTCATGGAGCACCACCACTGTTTTCCTCAGCTTCCAGAAGTAGCGCGCATGAAGTCAGACACATCATACACATCTCCATAGCAATGAGATCAATCCTGGTGTGGAAAACAAGCAGCAATGGGAACAAATATGGGAGAAGGCTCTGCAGATGAGGAATAGTTGCTTCTGCCTTGGCTGGTGTCAGGCAGCATAAACCAAGAGGAATGGGTGGGAGTGATACCCACCTCTGCCACTTCTTAGGTTGACAGAGGCCTGTATATTGAGCCCCTTCTGCCTGCCAGACATTAGAGTTTTTATTATTTAATTGCAAAACCACATTGGTCTGAGAGCCCAAATCACAGCTGCACTGAGGTCTTGATCTTTACTCTGGTATTTAAACCTTTGTCCCTGGCTGCAACACAATCTAAGATCCATCCCCCTGGGACCCTCCTCTACCCCATTCCCATTGCTCAGAATGTGGCAAGAAATTCAGAGCTCCTGCTTTGCCTGAGAAGAAGCTTCCATTGTCTTCTCCTCAGGTGTCCCAAAGTGGATAGGTAGCAAAAATCATTAGAAAACCAATATACTGACATTTTGAGGAAAAACTTCTTTCAGGGGCGTGTGAATACTGTTGGGACCAGATCACATATCGTGACCTAGTAGTACACATGGCCCTGATTTTCATGCTGACTCCTTCTGACCAAAGCTCTACAGAAATTATTAAGAAACTGCTATCAGCTGTCGCTAAGAGGAAGGAGGTTCTTTATATGACAGGAGAAAGTTTTGGCATTGATGGGAGCTCAAGTCTGATATAGCCCCTCCAGGTGAATGTAAATTATTTTTTATGCATCTTTCTTTAACTTATTTAGTGAAAGTAAATTAGACCACAATCAAATGCCACCCTCACAGATGGGATCATCTGTATAGTTTGCATCCTGAAGAACCATGTCTTAGCAGATGATGTCTTTCTCCATGGTCTGCCTTTGAAATGTAGTACTTCAGCCTCTGTCAGCAACATCTAGACTTCATCCCTCCTTGGCTATGCTCATGCCACTGCTTCTTGCAGTAAGGTAATCAGAGTATAATTTTTTTTTTCACATTTCCTGCTTAACCTCAGGCAGACCTGTGTAGCTTTAAGTAGCATATTACAGTAATGAGAGGCCATGATTATTTCTAAGAGTATGCCCTCCTTCCCATTAGTAACCTCCCATGATAAGCAGCTCTATCTTTTCTGCTGCCACCAGTCACAAGCAGGCCATTGAGGCTGCAAAGGAGAACAGAGCAGCCTGTCATAAAGAAAAAGTGAGAGGAGCATAAACTGCAAGAGAGGGTGGGGGAAGAAATAAACATTGACAGTCAAAATGCAAAAAAGATGAAATGCAATTTTTCTTCAAATGCCTGGAGACAAGACAGATCTCCCAGATTCCTTCCCCTCCCTTGCCCTCCTGCCTGAAAAGAGAAGAGGTAGTTAACATAGGAAAGCCCCTCAAATAAGCCCTGACAGCCACATATTCAGAAACTGATGGCATTTCCCTAAACACTGTTTGTAAAATGGTAATTATCCAGCATGCAGTGACAGCTGGCACTTAGCACTGAAGAGAATATGAGAGGACAAGAAGAAAGGGAACCTGCCGTAATTGAACAAAGGGTAAAGAAATATATAAAACATAATCAGAAAAATACAAAAATTGCTGACTGTGCTAATAGGTCACCTCAGCTTCTTGGTTCATCTTGAAATGATTGAGTTTGAATGCAGATTCATACTGGCATCCTTCAAATCATTCCACTGGCAACAGCACCTCTGAGGGGAGCAGCAGCAGCAGCAAACCCAAAGCGTTGAGCAGCTAGTGGTGAGCAAAAGGGCACAAAAGTACTGGCCAGTTTTATCACCAGGTGCCTGGTGCACCTATTTTCCAACTTGTCTCACAATATCAGCCATTGGGAATGAAAGCTTCTGAGTAGACATTTTCTCCCTACTTGAGACCAACTCAGCTATGCCACAAAAGGGTAAAATTGAGTCCTTCACTGGAATTATCTAGACTGGACAAAGCACCAGGCAATGTGCTTGAGTTGGACAGGGACATGTCTAGGCAGATCTTCTACTCCTTTGCTGTTACACAAAAAATCCACTCCTGGGTTTCTTTTTAGGGCAATGAAGGAGCCTGTCAGTTCAGATATCTGGTCTGACATATCTCCTGTATGGCCTTGGGTAGGGCTCTCCTTTCTTTGCCTTGATTCTTTGCTTAAAAATTGAATTATGTATTGTTGCCCTGCTGTATGTTCAAACCAAGGCCTTTTCCAACTATGTCCTGCCCAAAATTTAGGAGGGCAGGGTCCTGGACTGGACTTGAGCCCTTAAACATGATCAGTAATACACATGAAGGTATCTTCCCTCATATGAGAGTCCCACTTTCACAACAGTCACAGAGAATAACTAAAGAAGAATGAAAATAAACTCATTAATGAGCAGGGTGGTATCTTTGACCTTGGGAGTTTTCAAACTCACATTCTGAGGCCATTTTATTTGCTTTCAGATTACTTTAATTAGGATGTTACCTCCCTCCAGCCTGCAGTTCAGAATGCTCTGACCCCTCCAGAAGACTTCATGACTTACTTTTGGCCAGATCCTTCCTGGAAAGGTTACTGCCAGGGTCCAGCAGCATGTATCTTTGATCACAACCCATGATAGGCTCCTGAGTCACTGAGTGCGCAATGGGCAGTCCTAACAAATGATGCTCAGGTGAGTATAGTCAGACAAGGACACTTGATGGAGTACTGGAGTACAGGAAGTTCTGCCTCTCTCCTTTTACCAGAAATCAGCCTGGCACATAGATAGTCCATGCCTGGGATAACACAGAAATGGCACCCAAATTTCATGTCATCCCTTGCCATTCTTCTTTGCCATTACTTCTCTTTTACCAAAAGACACTATCCTTGAGAAATTGTCTTAATTGACACATACAATTTCAGGAACTGAAGGCAAAAACTTCTAAATTTCTAAGCACACCTTCCTCCTCTACCCAAAGATTTTCTTTGCTGCAGACAGATACAACCTCTTCACAGTAATTCATTATGCTACTATCTCCAAAGCTGTTTCTTGGAGAAATATGCATAGAGACTTGTATTACCAGTGTAGAGTTTTCATGATGATAACTGATGATTTGTTTGACTAGGTCTCTTACATATCAATCTAACTATTTTGTAGTTTGCCTGTGATTTATTTTTGACTGTCTTAATAAAGTTCCAATATTACTTTCAGTAATCAATCTGCTTTCTCTAAACTGCTGTTAAATTCTTTTTTGAATTGAGTGAGAGTTTGAGTAAAGAGTTTATCCCATAAAACTACTGATCTGAAAGTTATCAATATATTTCTAAATGTCCAAATACAAGCAAATTGAAAAGTGGAACTTTTACCATCAGTTGACATTTAAATATATGCATGTTTTCAAGTACAAAATAATTACTTAAAGCAGTAATAGAGCATTTCTCATAAGATATATTAAAGAAACACCAACAATGAAATTGCTAATGTTGCAATTTAATTATAAACCCTTCTATATGCCAGCACATATTCACTATTACTTTTGTTGCCAGTCTTGATCTGTAGCATACTGTCAATGCAATTTACTATGCTTTTTTTTTTTTTCCACAAATTACTTTCATAGCTTCTGTTTATCTGCCACATATGGGAAAGCACGGATGCACAAAAGATGATACATTACAGTGATTAAGGTTGAAGAAAAAAATATGAGAGCAACACTGCATTCTGTGAAAACCTCTATGGAGCCACACACTGAAAGGGCAGAACACATACCTGCAAGAGATCAGCAGCAAGAACAATAGTTCAGCTGTAATTTTGGAAAGCAATTTCAGTATAGCCATTATAAGGCAGGTCCAAATGATTTTGGAGTAAACATGAATATTCATTATCAATATTAATGCATTTACCACAGACTCCTTTATTTCCATGCAACGTTTCACATCCAATCTAGCTTGACTATCCCCTGACTTAAGGACACTGAAATTTAACAGTTTCTTAATACAACATTTAGCTTCACTGTTATTAAAGATTAAAAAGAAAGAGCTAAGATCACCTAGGACTTCTCCCTGAGGGAAGGAGTGAGACATTCACCCATAATTTCCCCATTTCTGACTCAAAAACATATGAGTGAAGCAAAGAAAATATTTTATAAAGACATCTGATGATGATTTGAAAACTGCAAGTGATGTAGAGCTAACCACATCCTTGGGTAGTCCAATTTATTTTATGAAATAAATACAGGCAATAAAGAGATTCCTGTACACTCATGTGCACACACTCATACAGCCAAAATAAAAGCACCTTAATGATCCTCTCTGTCACAGTAACAGCTAGTACCAGTCACTGGGTTTTGGTGACTGTTCAAGCATATTGACCACTGATGGAGGAAACCTTTCCTGGTTTTGCCCTCTAAAGCACACCTGGCACTCAGCACAAGCACTTAACCCATATTAATTTTATAAAGCACTCCTAATGCTGCTGCAAGTTCAGGAAGATGAAGCACATCAGCAAGGTTGCTGTCAGTGTCTGTGTGTTATTGCTGTCAGATGGCCATGATGGTTTGTTCAGCTCTTATGTGGGACTTGCAGAGAAGTGGGTGAAAGGTAAGACACAAGGAGAGGTGCAGGCCAACTCAAGCTTGTCCTGGGCACAGCCCTAGACTATCAGATGTGAAGCAGATCTATGAATCACACAGTAGAGTTAATGCTCCACCTCTTGTCAGGCATCACACACCCATGGAACCAGTGTATTTCCAAAACCACGGACCTCTTTCAAACTCAAACTGGGAGATTCCCAGAAGTTCTGTTTCTGAAAGAAAAATCCGCCTCCTGCCTGCCCTTCTCCACCCACAGCTCTCACTGGAGGACAGACAGGAGGAGGAAAGTGCAGTAAGTGTGAAGAGGAGCATTGTGTGCAAGTGCTCAAGCACAGGTGCAACAGCATGAAAGCACACACAAGTGTATGTGAAATGAAGACAAAAAGAGGCAAGAGGACACACTGAAACAAAGGATTAGCAATCAGGAAGTAAATATGGAAATGTAAAGGAAGTGGATCAAGAGGGAGTAAATTGGCAAGAAAGAAAGAGAAAGCATTTGGAGGACAGTACAGACCAGGAGATATCCAAGCTCCAGGTACACATGGGAAGATTAGGAATCAAGCATAAACAAATACACAGAGTACCACACACTGAAATAAACACAAGTGACAAATCACAGACTCATTTGGGTGATAAAAGACCTCTGGTGCATCATCCAGGCCATTGCTGCACATTGTGGCAGATCTGATTACACTTAAACCATCCCTGACAGAAGGGTGACTCATCCCTGCCTTGAATATCTTCAGTGTTGGTGGGTCTACAGCATGCCTTGGCAGCCTTCTCTGTCACCAAACTGTTCCTAGATTAGAAAGTTTTCCCTGATATTTTTTTACTAACTGTTCCCTGTTGTACCTCAGGACCATTATGTCTTAGGCTTGTTTGTACCAGCCACTGAGAAAAATGGATCCCCATCCTTTCAATAGCGTTTCTTTATGGATTTGCAGGCAGTGATTACATCTCCCTTCACAAAACTTTCCCCCTCAATGAATATATACCAGCCTCCTTAATCTTCTCATTTATACTATTCTTTCCAAACCTATCATTTTTGTCACTCTTCCTGGAGCTACCTTCAACCCATTGTGGCTTTGGGACTGAGTAGAAACTGCATTAATTCAGCTTTCTGCCTCTTACCTGTGCCATGTCCAGTCATGAAAGGCTGAGGACTGGCTTTGTTTTCTTTCCTGAATACCATTTGCTTGCCTGAATATCTCCGGCTTTATCCTCCTGAAAGATTCTGTTATGTGCAGAGACAGACGAATGCACACATGTGTGAGTGCAGACCCACACGCCTATTTTATAGTTTTTTTGTATATTTTTATTTTATGTGTTATATAGAGTGATACAAGATCCTTGCCTAGTAGAGGTTCCAATGTTAAAAGCTGGCTTAAAAGATAAGCTGGGCCACCCGTGATGAAGAGAATGAGGAAGCTGAAGCAGAGAATGAGGAAGATGATGATGTAACATTGCACACTGGAAGAAACTCCATTTGATGGTATCCTGATGGTGGACTGAACACTGACTATTATTCGAAATTGTGCAGACCATATCCATTTCATAGTGCTCATTTGTCTTCTGGACCCTTGCACACTGCATCCATCATTCTTCCCTCCTCCTTCAAAGTCTTCACTTACACGACTGGTTAGCCTAGTACTCAACAGGTCTGCTCCCCTATTGACAAAGTGATGTGCATGAATGGTTTCTACACAATGCAAAAATGCCTTTGGCACTATGATTTTAGTTGCAAATGGATTACCTACATGAGGAAAAAATCAAGGAAGGAAGGACTGAGTAGGTCATTTGAGATATTATGCAGCTGCCTACAATTGCTCCCTTCAGTTTCTGAAAAGCCTCTTGGGGATTGAATTAGAAGATGGACCTTTAAAAACATCTGGAGAGAATATCCACTCGAGCACCCAAGAATGCCATAGCATTTCCTTTATGGATTTCACAGAGAGAGCAAGTCCGAAGTAAAATGCATAACAAACACAACACACCAGGCCTTGGTGAAAAGACATTATGTCAGTAAAGTGACAATCATTTCAGAGAGTCCCTGATTTCCATTTTACATCAGTTGCTCATAAAAGCATGCCATTTCTATACCTAACAGCCTGACCTGAAGGTTGGTACTGTGACACCCTCTACCAAGGCCCCACTGGCCCCTTGTTTGCCCCATCACACTTCAGAACTAGAGGGTGTGATGAACAGATAAGACTTTGGCTCTAGGGATTGTGAGACAGAGGCCTGGCTCTGAGAAAGTAATCTGTAACCAGTTACAGCTACAGCCTTATTGCCAACAACAGCAAGTTATAGATGTGTCTATGTGGCAGTCTAATGGTCAATAATATTTCTTATCAATACCCTACAGCAACATCAAGCCAAGCATGGTGTTTATTAAGTCTTGTGGAATTTCCTGTCTGTTCTATAATATGTAAGGTTTTACACAATTGCACCAGCCTTAAAAGAAAATCTGAAAAATCAGTTAAGAAATGGAGAAGCATCTCATTCCTCACAATGAAAGGAATATGAGATGTAAAATGTCACCACTTTGATGTGCTGGCAAACTTCCTGGAATCAGTCAACCAAAGATAACTATGTTTATAAATATTTGGGATATGAAGATATTGTATATAGATTGCATTTTTATTATTATTATAGAAGTGTTTGGGCTTTTTTCTTTTTTTTTTTTTTTTTTAAAGGGAAAGAAATAGCTCTGCAGTTTATTCTAAACACATACATTAAAGTGTTTTGTGCTGTGCATAGCATGTTTTAACAGGAAGAACCTGAATTCTACTTTCTCTCTACCCCTTGATCAGAGCAAAGTGGCTATTTCCTTCTCAAATTCTCCCAACAAGAGGTGCTAGGAGGCTGGTGGAACAGCACTGGAGTTGCCAACAACAGCTGCACAGGCGAGCACAACGATGAAGATCCCTTTACCTTAAGGCTTTGTGCTGCTGACCCATAACACCCCCATCTAAGAATCTCCCATGTAAAATCAATAGCAATAACAAAATCCCTTGGAGAATTCATGGAGTCCCTTCAAATGATACAGCCAGGACTGAGTGGGAGAAATAGCTGGGGATGACTACAGCTTGTTTCTGTTGCTCCTGGCAGATTTTATTCAGGGCAAGGCCCAAGACCTGCTGCCCGTGGAACTCCACAATCCAGATAATTGCTTTTCTATTCTTTTTACAACTGACATTTAATTCTTAAGACAGGAAAATCGCTGAAATGCAATAGAAATGGCTCTCACAGCCGTGTGAATTCTGTTCCTGCCCAGCTGGCCTCCACACTATGCCAGTCTGGGACTTTTCACACCCAGCCCTGCCAACCCCACTGCAGCATTCCCTGCTTTTCCTGGCCTCAGGCAAGCTCATCTGCACAGGTCTGCTTGGAGATGAACCTCAGCTGCACCCTGCAACCAAACTCCATCCAAAGTCTCACCCCTCTGCAGTCCTACTAATGCACCTTGATCCTGAGCAAAAGCCCCTCCTGCTATTCCCATTCCTGTGAAAATCCATTCCTGTTTAATTGTTGGCTCTCCAGCTTTATTGACATCTACATTTTCATTGGTCATCTTTTCTTGATTCCCAGCCTTTCTCTTATTATTCCCTGTAACAACAGACAGCATGCCACAACCAATTTCACTTCCACTCAGCTTTCTATACCTCATCTGCAGAACAAGTATTACCCCACTAGAAAACCAACCTGAAAGCTATTGAGCTGACTGTAAACGGGCTCCATGAAACACAAGTAAACAATTAAGGCATAGTGTATGCAATAATCACCCTGCAGAGCATTAAGTGGCAATTGGAGTGAGCCCTGGCTGGCACATCAGCCCGTTCTCACCCACCAGAAGAGTCTCTCCAAGCACAGGGAGGCTCTATCTTGCCTTTCTTATCATGGCTTTTCACCTTCTGCTTCCTTGACAAATAACCATTCACTCCACAGCTCAGGACTGCAGGGCCTGACTCATCCCAGTCAGTTACCAGCTTGTGGCAAATACCAGTGAATGCCAGCATTTAACAGCATTCAGTGCAGATGTAAGACTCGTTGGATATTTCACTAGATAGTTAAACCCCCCTCCCAAAGTAAGGGCAAAGAGTCTACACAGAAACAGCTGGAGGGAGACCATGCATCATTTCTCTGTTATTAAATATGACTTGTGTTGCATTCTTTAAGAGGATGAAGGAAAATTGTGCTCACATCTATATACATGCTTATTTGTGTTTGGGGGAATCAAGATTGCCAGCACTCAACATCAATCAGCCCTCAACAGGGTTCAAGGTTTGGAGAATCATGCCTCGTTTGCTTTCCCATTGTAAATGTTAACTAAACATAGCTCTAGGGAGAGGCGCCAGTTCAATAGCTGTGGAGACTACCCTGCCAAATTATTTTTTCAGTCTCAGCTCTCTAAACTCAGAGCAATTCCAACTACCATCAGCAGAGCTACTCCACAATTGCAGTCAGAGTGGATTTTGGTGCTGCAATTCTGTTCTCACCCACAGCAAGAAGATGACCTAGTTTAACCCCACAGCAGTGCTCCCAAGCTCTGCCAGACACACTTTTATTCCTACAACAGATACAGCACTGGCAGCAACGATGTTCGGTTTATCAAAGTGGCAACCATAATATGTCCCCTGCTCCACTAACGTGCCTCACATTTTGCCACAATGCCTGCTGGAAAGACCAGCCCTGCTTCATAGCCTGCACAAAATAAAGTCATGATTAGCACCAAGGAGATGGACTTATGCCTAGTCATGCCCATTTGAACCAATAGATTTCAATGGAAGGATAATTGCAGCAAAATCAAGTGCTCTAAATTAAAATAAGAACAGCAGAAAGAACTGAAGTACATAGATATGGCCATGGGTGACCCTACGGAGTTGTCAACAGCTATATACTATGCTGAAAAGGACTATGGCATTCCCTGCCTCTTCACTTCAAAGTTGCCTAAACCTATGCTGGAAATTCCTAGAGTTCAGCTCTTGCTAGGTTTTGTCTGTCTCTGCTCAAGGCAGCAGGATACCTAAAGAGCTCCAAGGTAGACCAGGTTTTCTCTAGACCTCTCTGAGTCACAGCTGAGAGTCCACAAGTCCAAAGGAACACATTTCCCTCATTTTCCAATTTTCCTTTTCATTGGAAATGCCAATATTTGACCAGATCAGAGTCATCTACAGAGAGAAAACCTGACTTTGGGCATCTGTTTTGAAATGAAGGAGTGAACTAGTTCAGTGCACAATTCATTCTCTTTCTCCATTACTTCATCACTGTGGACTTTCTGCACTGGACGTGTGATGATGTAATGATGTGGACATCATTATGAAGCTCTCTCACTATTTCACAAAAAGCCTTAACAAGCAAGTGTTTTGGCTCAGTAGTGTTGGGTAAGAATCAGTATTAAAGCAGCATGTGTTTGCAGGGGCTGCAGTCCATAAAAACCTCAAAACTTTTGGAGATGCAGCCATCATTTAGGATAAAGGATGGGTGTGTTCTGCCACCTGTGATGTGAAGACTAGGTGTTTCTGGACCATATTAGCCTAAAAGTTCACCACAGTAAAGAGTGGGACTTGAAAATTTCTAATAAAAGCAGATGACTGTCACAACTCTCTTTGGGCTCCAATCTTGTGTCCCAAAAACAGAGACTTTTAATCACCATTAAACCTTTCCTCAGTCCCTTTTTTGTGTATGTAGAGTTACCTGGAGGAGGGAGGGAGGGGGAATCAGTTTTCTCTGTGTGGAGCTCTCATGTGAGCACATGCAGGACATTATCTTCACTCCTGAGCACCTCATTATGTAAAATATATTGACAAAAATGAACAAGAGAAGAGCAGAGCAACAAAATAGTCAGATAATTAGAGCAGTCAAAGAATGAAGGGTCAAAAATGCCTGCTGTGGCTGTGAATAGGAGACAGGATATCAATATGAATAAAACAAAACGAAAAAAGCAAATGCAGACCAAACCTGAGACAAACTTCCTGATGGTAAGGTATGGCAGTAGTTTGTGGAATGTCTCCTTAAGAATGCTACTGTAAACTTGCTGCTAGAAAACACATCAGGAGATGCAGCTCAGTGCCCAAGAGGCAGGCCTGCTCTGCAGCTACAGTTAGCGTTCCTTGCACTTTCAAATGGATGTTTCCATCCGTGTTGCATGTCCCGAGCTCACAGGCAGCCTGCCACTGTGCAGATGTTAAGCAGATGTCATCTCCCTCCCTCCAGTCATTAAAGTGATTTCAGGATGAGCTGGTAACTAGTCCCTGAAAGGCTGTGTGCAGAATGCAGGAGGGTGCAGTGTGTTGCACTCTGGTGCAATTGAGGGCCGGGGCTCATCCAGGTAAAATGTTAAGCTATGCTCATGACACAGGCTGGTATCTCAATGCATTTGTGCATATTCACTCACTGAGTCGCTGCCGATGAAGCACAAGGAGAGGCTCCACTGAGCAGCACAGTCTATGCCCGACTGTATTTGCCATGGCATTCACCCAGTCCCTTGTCCTGTCTGGAACAGCAGTCAACACCAGATGTTTCAGGGAAGGTACAAGTCCACCACGTGGACAGATGTGGAACAGCTTATCCCTCTATGCCAGTCTTTGTCTTGGGTTTTGAGACCTAGAGAGGCCTTAAACCTTACTGACTGCATATGGCTGGCTCTCCTTCCCAGAATTTATTCTCCTTGATTAGGACAACTCTGAATACTCTCAATGGATACAAGATCTTATTTTTTTCCAGATCCTGCTGAAAGATGCCTATTGATGATGTTACAAGACCATTTCTTCAGCCAACCTGTCTGTTAAAGGGGAAAAAATACTTCCACTTTTTCATCTTGTAGTGCCATCAAACATCTCCTTGTTCTTTCGTCTGAAAACTGAAGCTCTCTCCTAGGAACACATAGACTTTTCCATATTTCTTCTTCTCAGCAACATACAAGCTCTATGGGTCCCAGACTTTCAAAGAACTTTCTCTTTGCATGAAAATTCTCCCAGGCACATTGTTATTCCCATCACTCCACTCTCAGACATCTCTCTTTTGAGACATCATGGCCAGTCCTGCATGCATTTTTGCAAGTGAGGTGCCAGCACTGGCACTTTGGGATTGATCTATCCACCCCCATATTAACATGCTGCAAATCTGTCCCTACAGTCTCTGCTTCTTTCTGCTTTGAGAAGTAACACAGCAGTGCTCTGGTAGTCTCTGTCTTTCCTGTGGCCTTCTTAGCCTTTGTGGTTTTTTTTTCAGGCCTTCGCTTCACATGCCCCACACTTGGTGCTAATGTGGTGTGCATTCAAGAAGTGCATAAACAAAGGATGTAATTACTGTGCCTCCGTTTTGGGAATGGATATATAAGTGAGGCCTTTTCAGGGCATTCCTGTAGAAAAAAAAAAGTGTTGTGTCTTCACTAAAACCATCTATTAGTCTTTTCCATTATAATCAATAAATCAGTTCCCTTTTTATATGGTGATGTTGGCTCAGCTGTGATTTTCTGATGACAAAATTCATTACTCAATTGTCTCATTGCTTCCTTTCTAAGTTCAAAAACATCCATTAGCACCACTATGTGAAGCCCCATTAATCTGCTTTCATTACAATAATGTTCTTATTCTTTCTTAGCATCTTTATTGCATCCCACTCATCCTTGTTGTCTCATAGGAGCTTTTAATTAGTGCACTAAGAACTGATATAAAGAACCAGCTTTTTTTTTTCCTTAGATCTAGCATTTTTGGTTACTGGACAGAAATTAACCACATTTACTCAGGTGATCCTATGGAGAGAGCTGACACATTATGTAGTCCGAATGCTTCAGAGCTGACTTGATTTTACAGGGGAAAGTACAGTCAAAATAACTTTTTACTGGCTCCAAGTACTCATTTGCTCTCGTTCTACTACTGTCTCCTGAAAAACCTTTCTCAAAATGAGAAGGATCTATCACACCTATGTAATGCTGTGTCTGGACTTTGATTTGTTTCATAATGCAAATCAACAAATGTACCCTGCAGCAAAAGAAACTGCTGGTGGGCTTCAAAGTAAGGTGAGAATGATTCCCCAGTTACTGAAGGTATCAAAAATGATGCCTTACTCCCCTCCTTTGCCCAGAAACCTGAACCCTGCCTTGTCACTTATACCCATTCCATGAGAAAAGAAAATATGGTGCAGAATTACACAGGTTTAGTGTCTCTGTTCTATTTCTCACTCTCTTAGCTTCTTCCCACCTGCAAGACTTAAGAAAAGAAAACAAACAAACACTTGCTCTTTCTGCAGCAGACACGTACAGTGACTCATAGATGGGCTATGGTAGTTGTAAGGCCCCTGGGCCTTCAGTCAAAAAATGTATTTTTTTAGTCCTACATCCAACAGAGCCTCTGGGGAAGCCCTTTCACTGGCCCCATTCTGTCTTCTGTTTGGGTCACCAGTGCCAATGACAAGGGCTGTACCACAGTCCTGTCCCCTGAAGTGCCAACTGTGACAGGTCCCTGGTTACCACCAGGGTCTCTGGGTGTTCAGGCAGGACAGCTGAATTCAAAGGCTCTTGAAAGCAACTTCTGCTTTTGTCCTAAAGATTTTCCCTACACGAAGAGGACGCTTTGCTGCTCCATACAGGGCACACTGTGGTCTCCTCCAATGCTCCAAACAGTACTTGCATCAGGGCCCAGCTCAGCCCCCTCTTATTCCAAGGTGCTAAGCACTCATGTGCAACTCAAGCAGCTGGGAAGGGATCTCCACACACATTTCCAAAGAGGCAAAAACAGTTTTCTTGGGAGAAAGGGCTTGGAACTGGTTGCTGATAATTTGACCGTGTATATCCTACTTGAGAATTCCTTTCTGTGAAGGAAGATGGCATGCATTTGGGTGAGGGATTAAAACCAGATGAAAACCATTTACCCTGTCCTTCCAGCACATGTTAGACAAGAAACAACAAATGAGGAATATTAAATTCCCTTCCTTTGCTCCTCACAAAGGGACAAACAAAATTGGTGAACAATGGTTTTCTGGACCTCTCTAATGAAATCACCCCTGCACCTTAAACATCGTTAGTCAATGGAAAATTGGCATGTTTACTTCCTTCTAGGAGACCAAATGTAGAACTGCCTAGAAAAACAGGCAAACAAAGGGATATGTTGTGAGCTGATATCTCTGACAAGTCAGAGGGAAGAAAAAAATTGTACACATATTTTAAAATTTATCATTAGAAAATAGAAAACCCAAACCCAAGAACTTTGCATGATATTTCAAAAGCAAAGAAGGAAAGGGGAGGTGGAAGGGGAGAACAAAAGGAAAAGAAAAACTGTCAAGAATTTTCTCACTGCATCCAAAATGCCTCAGTGAACTGAGATACAGAAACAAGCTAATTACTGTCTTTCTTTTACTCTTCCAGTTCTGAACTCCACACACAACATTTTTTGTGATTATTAATAAAGGAACACTTTCATCTCTGTCTTATTAAGAGTTCTGGGGGTAGGAGAACAGTAGCTGACAGATACCATATGGGATAGGGTAGAAACAGGAGGGAATGAAGGGAAGGAAAATAGAAGCAAGGAGGTGACTTAGAAATCCCTCCGTAGTTCCTTGGATGTATGTCTAAAGTACTGGAGTTTTTTATACAACTGGAGCAATTTCTGTTCTTCTATACTCTTCAATATTTATTTCCAAGGTTCTGAAGCTTAGAGTGGCAGGGAACAGGACATGTCCTCTGCATGAATAAAGGGTCTCTGTGTCTATGAAAAGGCAAGTCCAACCCTTAAGAAGTTAGGGGAGCTGTGAGACAGACATGAAAAGCATGGGCAGAACTCTGTCAAAGCCAGGAATGCAGACAGAGCTGCCATACCTGCAGAGATGGTAAGGGGAGCCCGAGCTGGGAGCAGGAGGGGGCACTGGCAGGCCTGGTGTGGAGAGACCTGGTTGGGATGCCAATGAAAACAGAGATCCACTGGTTTGAAGGGGCTTCATATGGCTCCCAACCATGCATAAATCAACTCCAGCCTTTGCTTTCAGGTCCTTGCTTCCACAAACATCACAAGGCTGGAGTTAGAAAAACAACAGGAATTCTTACAGTGCAGCCCCCATCCTCTTTGGGGGATTGAATATTTTCACAGTTTGGAAGAGCTGCTTCCCAGCCTAGAAGAGCTGCTTATTTGAATAAGCCAGTGCAGATACCAGGAACCAGGAGGCTCAGAGGAAGAGCACCAGCTCGCTGCCTGAATTCTGCCTGTACTGCACATTCAAGCACCTGCCTACCTCTTCACAAAGATAAAATCACTGTCTCTCTTTTCACAGTGCCGTTGTCTGTCTTGGATACAGACTTTGCATTCTGTCTTACCAGCACTGCAGACCCAGCTAAGCAGAAGATAACAGACCCTTGGGTGCAGACTCCTAAACCTGTCTGATAGCTACTTGCACATAGCAAAACATACCCTCTTTCTCATCATCCATGAGACACTGGCCAAAGATTGTGCTAGGGGGAGACAGAGAATCTGTAAAGATTGCAATGTCAATATTCAAACTCCCTCAGGCTATAAATCCTCTTGAACAAATGGAGATGCACAAAATATTGTATCATCTATTTCCCTAGACAACAGGGAATTTCTGCATGCGCCACTCAGTGGACCAGAGCTCTGTACCTAAAAATCAGTATTTGTTCAAATCAAACCCTGATCTGCTGGGGTTTCATCATTACGCTTACCGAGAGGCAACAGCAGGTAATGCTCTGCCATTTAGTATAACATCTTCCAAGAAATTCTTCATTACAGAGCAGAGCTTAATAACCACTGTTTTGCAGAGAATGCAAAAAAGCCCCTCACATCTAAATAAAACCTGTCCTTGCAATGGAGCACTGTGGGCTTTTAAGACATGTTTTGTAGTATGCATAAGGATCTTTGGATTAGTTGTTCACTTTTTTCTCCACAGAAATTATAGACATTGCATGACTTAAAGAGACCAGTCTTGACAAAGCTAGTCCCATCAAATCCACTGCAATTGCTGAGATTCAGCTCTGCTCCTGGAATTTTGCTTTGTACCTGCAGGAAAGCCACAAGGAGAACCTATCCCAGAGCAGATACCTGTTAGAGATGCTCACTAATGCACTATATTTCCTCTCTTCCTTGTCCTGCCTAAATGATGTTGGCTGGATTTGGGAAAGGGCTAGTAAGTGCAAAAAAGAGAGTTGTCAGAACATTTAATTGCCATGCCAATGTTATGCTACAGGATAGTTCTTAGAAGCCAGCCAGGAGGCAGTCATAATTTAAACAACCCTGGTTATCCTGAGAGAGGATGCTCAGAGGACTCCTTAGAAGCACTACTCCAAAAACCTGGGGTGGTTTAAAGCACCTTCTTCTTCCAACTAGATCAGTTTGTAGCTTATGTCCCAAAACCAACAGCAAAGATAGGTGGGAAATCTACAAGTCCTGAAGATGTTTTTCCTTTGTAGTGAGCTGTGTAAGCAAATAAAATAAAAACCTCACACTCCAAGTATCAGTCACAATTACCCCTCTACCCACTCATACTCATGAACCTCATCACATTGAGTCTTCAGTGTTGAAGGTGAACACTGGAGTTTCTTAAAAGAGATGAAAAAATCTGGGCTACTCTGCTGCCACCACCACTGGTACAGCAAATACTCAAAGGAATCTGTGTAAAAGAAAACCTGAAAAGCTTCCTGAAAAATGACAGTTTATATTCTCTTCGGATTAGGAGGGGCTAATAGGTGGCAGAACAATTATTTCCAGAGTACAGAGCAATCACTGCTCTTACATAAAACAAGAGTTAATGATTCTGCTGATTTACAACCTATTTTCCACTAATACATCCAGCAGTGAATTCTCAAGAGTCTTTCACCATATGCAAATCTGGAATACAGGACAGTGATAAAGCTATGTTTAGCAAGAAGATGAGAAAACAAATGATAGGTAGGAGCCAAAATTTCAAATCTAGGTTTATTTTTTAATGCCTTGTAATGTTGTTTTTTTTAAAAAAAAAAAAAAGGAGATGGACTAATTTTCTTTGAGCTATATGAAAAAAACTCCCTCTTGCTTTCAAAGTAAACCCTATAGGGATCTAGGCACATTAATGGAACCTGGTTGCAGCCTTAATTATTATTATCTCTTTGTGATGGATTAGCCATTTACCCAGATTATATAGATGTAGTGAGATTACATTAGATTAGATAACCCAGGCTCCATATGCTTTTTCTATCTCCCTGTGCAATATAGCAGTTGACTAACTGAATCCCTGCTTGTGTTCCTAGTAATGAGATATCTTACTGCATTTACTTTAAACTCTGTTTTCAGTAAAAATTGATCAAGTTTCAGAAAGAAGAGGTAGTGAAAGAAGTATTTAGATTTGAGAGCTACCTTAATTTGAAAAGCCTAATAGTGATGGGATGTAGGGCCATGCAGCACACTTCCAGGTCAGCTTCACAGAAAGTGAGCAGGGGCAAAAAGTAAAACCCACAAATGCAGAAGAGACATTGCAGGTCTCCTACAAAGGTGCATCTGCTGACAGGCTCCTACAAGGACATGGGGGCACTTTAGTTAGCAAGCTGTAGAGGATACAATTTCTTTGTAAGAACAAACCCTGGGATTAAAAGCACAAGCTTGGATAAATCTTGTGTGATTCTGAATGTATTTAACAGGGTGCAGCCAAGTTTTCCCAACTGAAAGGGCAAGGATCAAAATCTCAGTCCTTATTGGGCTTGTAAGGTTACTTCAACCCCCCAGTATGCTTTACCATGATGGGATGAGATAATAAAAAAAAGAAGAAAAAATTTATTCCTTTTTAACAACCCGAAGCTGGGAAAACAAGGATGGAAATGTTGCACGACTTGGAATGCATATGATCTGCTTTGCAGTCAAAATGTTGAGCACTTTTTTTTTTTTTTTTGACAAATAAATGTTTAATCTGCTCTCCGAAAATATTAGAGCTTTCAAGATAATTTTAAAAGACAGGCCTTTTGCTCCAGAGCTTCTGTCCTACAGTATCCCTTCCTACAGTGTCCATTCCACATCAAACTGCAAATATGGATATAGCCTTGTGAAGAGAAACCTGCATTCTGAATGCTCTCTATTGGAAAGGTTGTAAGGCAATTTGGCATCAAAGGCTGGGAAGAAATATAAATCCCTTCATGGCATTTGTAAGGTCTTGATTCTGCCCTGTGACTCCTTCCACAAAAAAAATCAGGAGTAGTAAACAGTAAGGACAGCATATCATCTCATCATTCCAAGAACACCTGACTTAACAGTAAAAGCACCTTCACTCCATATTCTTTTGTTTATTTTGCTTATGAAAGCCACAAGAATCTGGCCATGTAGAGCAGCTTTTATAAATGAAAATGCCATCACATACTTTATAAGTTTTTCAAGGTTTTCTATTGAAAATTATGGTTAACAAGTTTCTTCAAATGTATCCTGCTAGCTCTCATGGATTCTCCTGTTTGCCCCTTATGCACCCTATATTTTGCTTAAAGAAACCAAATTCTATTCCCCAGATACTTCTCAGAAAGAAATAAACTTAAGCAGGTTTTTCTCACAGGAAAATTTGTAAAAAACGTGGAGAAATGCTTAAAAATGGCATTTATTCAGCACAGACCATCAGGATGCTCTGAAAAACCTAAGTATTAAGGACAGCTGGAGAAAGGTTAGAAAAGCAAGCTACATTGATACTGCTCTCTGGTTCTTTCTTCCAGGAGTCCCATGCTTGATGTTACACTGCACTCTGTATTTGAGTTGGCTTGTTATCCCTTCCTCTGTCCTGCCTCATTCCACTGCTTGCACATACACGTCAGCTTAATTCCTTCAAAGATGGAAAAGACCAATATTGTTCCTTCTCCCTGTCTTGTAATAATGAAAAATTGCACAGAAAGAGTGATGCATAGAGGGACCTCTCTTACCTCCCTTTCGAAATGGCTCCACAGTGTGGAGGTGGGGGCTGCCACCCACTCACTTGATTAAAGTGCTTTCTGCTTTTGAGATTGCCTTTTTCTTTTTCTTTTCTTTTTTTTTTTTTTTAAATTTACCAAGAGGTTGGGTGGAGCTCGGCCTTCTTCGAGGATTGATTGTATTTTTCTGTTCTGAAGGCTTTGTGAATCACACTTTGATTTACAATTTGTCCCAGGAGAGCCAGGAGACCCTAACGAAAGAGAAGGCTGCTAGGGTAATTAATACCTACCAGACATTCAGCTGCACCATTAGTGAGCAATATGTGCCTCTGTGTGTGCATGAGCACTGGCAGCTGGAGATGCACAAGCAGAGATGATGATATCCACTCCTACAGCTCTGAGCACCTTGTTAGCCACAGCCACAGCTGCTGACACCCGAAGAAAAGAGACACCCAAACAAAATTTCTGTCACAGAGGACAAATCTGCAGGGGGCTGGGGTCATGGTGAGATGAGGCAACTGCAGGAAGCCAGGGAATGGGCTGCCACCGAGGGATACAGGAGGGAGGCTGGTGCAGAGCATTGATTGGGGATGCTGCGATGGAGAGAAGTCGGGAGAGTGATGGATCACTCTTGCTTAAAACAAACAAAAACCAGGCAGTTTGCCAGGAATGGCTTAGGCCAGTTTCATTAAAACTCTTCATTCATCATGCTGAAACGAGGTGGTATTTGTTATTGTGGCCATGGTGTGCTGGTGCAGGAGCTATTACGAGAGTGGGTGGCAATATAAGGAGGGGGCAGTGGGAGGAGATGGGAGGGTAATGAAGGATGGAGGCGACTGGGAGGCGACAGAGCTATCACCATCCACTGAAGGGACAAAAATCACCCTCTATCTTCTGCATAGATCTGGGCTAATAAGGCTTCGCCTCCATCCAGACAAATTTCCAGGATGGGAGAGGATTCCCTGCTTCCAGGTGTATTTATTCCCATCATTAGACCAAATAATGGCACCAAAACATGCTGGGGCTTGCTGCAGTGTCAGACTCAGCTGTGGTCATGAATTCACTTAATGTCACCTCAGGAAATTCTAACAGCATGATGCTCAAATAAAAGCACTACACCTGCCTGGAGAGGGACTGGATGGATCTCTTACACCTTTTCCATCTCTGCAATCTGCATTAGATTCTGCTCTCACTGCCCATGCATCCAGGGAAAGCAGAAACCTGCAGAGGTGGAAACTGCCTAACTACATGCCTGAGACTCCCTCACCCTTGAGTTTACTCTCACTTTCCATTTCATTGCATCTCCCAGGCAGCTCTGAGGATACAGCACTGTCAACACAAAGCACATCACCATCCTGCACCACAAGCTAGGGAGGGCATGGTGCTACCTGCAAGTGGCTTTGTGAGTGACCTTAATGCCATCACCAAATCCCCTCCAAAGATGTAATAGTCCTGTCCACTTGCATCCAAATAAACCCCTCTCTGAACTTTTTCATCAGGTTCCCAGGCAGTGACCCACACACTCTGCAGTTGCATGGCTGGCATTAAGACCAGCCTTTGATTTTAAAGCCTGGTGACTGCAATTCTAGAGAACTCAGGCTCCGCATAAGTGTACCTATTAAGTGACATCCATTCTAGCTTGTGCACAGGGATGCAGCTGTGTAATGTCTATGTGCTGGTGTGTGTGATGGGGGAAGAAAAGGTGAGAGCTCAGTTTGTTGTGATGTGTTTTACTGAGCAGCAAGAATCCCTGCTTGTACACTAATAATAGAAATCCAGGAATATAACCACTGAAGGAATGAGATGAAGGGAAAAAAGGAAAAAAATGTGTGTGACAGGAAACATTTACACTTATTTACTTATTTTCATGGACATACAACAAAAGAGGCCTTGGGATATGCACATCCATGTGTCTAAGCTGTGTCACCAGCCTGGCTTGAAATCACAGGCCTTGAATTCCCTAGTCTGAGCTCTTGCTTGGAGTAAGAGATGGTATTTATTTCCAGAGTACATTACCCTTCCAAGAGAAATGCTTTGTATGTCTGAGTGGCCTCACAACCAACGTCAAAAGCAAGAAAGCTGTCTCTAGGGAGACACTTGAAATTCTGAAACAGGTGCCTACAGGGAGCTCAGAGGAAACCTTAGCATCCCACTCTGCCGTGGTGCTGGAGACAGGCTGGCAATGGTGCCTGTGCATTGTGGTGCTCACCCTTCTCACACTCCAGCTATAGAAAGGTAAGATCTCATTGCGAGAGCAAGAGACAAGGCCACACAAGTTACACCTGCAACATCCCCAGTCCATCCCATCCACAGCTAAGGGGCAGTTTCGCTATGTTCTTTCGTGCCACAAAGTACAGGCTACAAACCAGCACGCTCACTGGCTGTGTTTGAAAGCATCTGCTACAGAACAGCAGCTGCATAACAGTAATCAGCACTGGCCCAAGATTTTTAAAAGGAACATTTTCTGAACTGAAACGGCGTATTTCTCAAGAAATATCAACTGCACTGAAATCTTCAAGGAAAATTTCATGACAGCATCTCATTTGGATAAGGCTGAAAAAGAGTTGATATTGCATTATATGAATATAATACAAACAGGAAGCTAAATGCCTTGTTAAGTTTGAAGTAAAACAGTTTTAGACTCTTTATGCGTGTTTCCAATGTTATAACTTTCCCCTCCATTTTTCCTCAGGTCATGTGACAAAAATTTTAAAATCTTAGATTTTCCAAAGATGAAAAACTGGTTTTCAATCACTTAGAATTTCTCCAGGAATATTTTTTTGCATTTTTACCTATTTCGCCTAGTGAACAGAGAAATTAATGTCTTCTCTCCCTAGAAACACAGCACAAGTAATCTCTCAGTGGAGACAATCCCAAATGTGGGCACAGCTGTGTCTGATCCAGCACCTTTTGAGCCAGTGGCCCAACGGCTCCCAACATTGTCCATCTCTTTACACATACATGTCTGTTCTTAGGTAGCAGACCTATTTAGGCTGTGGACAGCTTAGAACTGCCTGCAGAGACTAAAAATCGTATCCTTGCATCAGACTGCTATGACTCAGTGTCAGAGACAGGGACAGGATTTGAGTCTTACACTCCAACATCCCATCCAGACATACAACACTCATTTGGTTCCCAAAGTGCAGGGCTGGTTTTCCAATGTATGTCTTGCCTTAGCTGATTAATAATTCACCCACTGGAAACTTTCTCCTAATGCTTGACCTAAATATTCTCTGCACTTTCCCTGTTGGCGAGTAAGAATAATTGGTCTCTCCTCTTTGCAACATATTCCTTCATATATCAGCAAACAGGCCTCACATCTCCCTTCTGCCTTCCCTGCTCCAGACTTCAACGGCCTTACACCAGGAGTGAGGGTGTAATTTGGCCCATTCACACACAGCTCTTTCAGCCTTCCCCTCAGAGGGCTTCCAGCATGAAGAATTAGTCTGGTTTTCTCTGCTTTGATGGTACCCGGGGGTGTTCTTGTTTCTCCAATGTGCATGACACAGCTGTGCCTCAGGAAACTGGATTTGAAGAGAATCACATTTGCCCATTTACATCAATTGTGGGACTGAAAGGTTCTAACAAAGCCTATTCTAAAATGAATTCCTTCTGACTTAAAGGGACCCTTCTGCATTTCAGTAATGAGAATAAAATACTGCATTTCACCAAAATCCCATTACACTGTCAAGAATCAGGTGGTGGTGCTCTATGATGGCCAGTCATCCTGTTTAAAGGTTCAGTATGAACAAGGTCTCAGAAAGCCTGGATCTTTTCCTGTGGTGCACCAAAGCTCAGTGGTTCCTCCTGAGCTGCAGCCACCCTGGTGATCCCTGTCAGTGCAGATCTCCCTTCACACTGCACCAAATGGGCAACTGAAGATCCTCGTTATCTTTCAAGAGGTTCCCATCAACCTACAGGATGAGGCTCAGAAGAGAAAAGTGACATCCATGGCTGCCTTCCTGCAGATGCCACTGTGCATATTCAGGAACTAGGGCTGCAGCATTTCCTCTCAAGCACCAGATCTTTAGGTGATCTTGGTCCAACTTGTCATTTTGATCCATGTCCTCCATCTGGAAATTTTTACCAGCAGCCCCAGGAAGCTGAGGAGTTCTCATTTAAGGGACACACAGGGATATGCCAGTGCTATCAGGCATGCATATTCTTCCCTCCTTTCCACATTTCTGAAAGATCCCAAATCAAGGCTCAGACATCTCAGCTTGGCCAAAGAGGGAAGGGAGAAAAGCAGAAATAAAATCTGAATCAAAACTTCTGAAAAGTTGAGGAGGATGAAAACTCTTGGGTCCAAATCCATGAATACACTTTACAGCTGGCACCTGTTTGCCTTCATTACAAATGAAATGCAAAGCTCTGATTACACCACAAGTTTCAAGGCACTTAAGAGCTAACTGTGGATCAAACTTTTTCTGATTAAGTCATGTTCCACCCAGTCAAATTAGCTCCTGTTTTCTCCAGATGGTATCCCCCTTCACTTTTCTAAACTAAAATAAGTGTGTAAAGGAATCCTTCTGGGTTGTCTTCCCACCTTTCATTTCAAAGATACTGCTATTTCTTCCACTCCTCTCAGAAGAAATCAGGAAAGCAGGGCCCTGCAGCAGTACCTCCTTCACTTAGAAACACCAACTAAAGCTCCAGAAATGACACCTGACTATAGGAATACACTTTTTATCTAGGAGAGGAACAGGTTGCCCAGACAGGTTGTGGAGCCTCCATCTGTGGAAATGTTCAAAGGCCAACTGGACATGGTCCTGGGCAGCCTGGTCCAGCTAGCCCTGCTTGTGCAATGTGGTCGAACTAAATGGTCTCAAGAGGTCTCTTCCAAACCAAACAGTTCTGTAATTCATTCAACATCTCAGGGCTTTGTTTTGCTGAAATTGGGGGATATGCAGCAACTTTTTTTCACAAAAAGTTACTGAATACAGGAAGTCTTTATTAAGAAAGGACCCACCCTTCAAAAATAATTTTAAAAGAAAAAGTAGGAAAAAAAAACCCCAGTAAATGGATACACTGAAAGTGTGATAGTTGCACAAGTATGCTAATTCAAGGAAATGCTAGAACTACATGGCACATATTCCCTAAATAACAAGATATATTGTGTCACTCACTTCATAACTTATGCAGCATACAGATGAGTGAGGAAAGATTTCTCAACTCCACGACTTATCTGTGCCTTATCAAACCTTAATATTCTGCCAGTGTTGTCTGCTCTTTCTTTTCTTCTTCCTTTTTTTTTTCTTTCTTACTTCAATAATTTTCCCTTCTTTTCTTTCTCCTCCTTTCTCTCTTACTCACTTCCTTCTTTTTCTTATTAAAAAAAACCAATAAAAATCTAACTAAAATGCTGATTAAAAGAATAAATTGACATTTTTGGAGCCTATAGTTGAGATTCACAAGGCTGTCTGAGGGGTCTACATGTACAGCTCCCTTTTATTTACTTGGTAATTCCAACAAAAAGGCCTCTGACTCTATGAACAGAACTTGGAGTGGATTTCCTTCTCCATACCCACATCAAAGACTTCTGGTCTTCTCTGGCTTCTTTCGAGTGATGCTCCAACCTGCCTTTATTGATATTTTCTTGTGCCTTGCAATCTGTGGTGAGAGATGACTGTGCTAAGATCACACCTAGTCTGCAAAATGGGAAGGTGGATATTATTCACAGAGCCCTTCTGATATCTAACTAATAATCAGCAATTATTCCAGAAGGTAGTGCCAACTACCCCCCACACCAGTAAACACCTCCCCTCCCTTGCTACGCACAAGCTCAGATTTCCAAGTTTCCCCTGACAAAAAGGCTGCGCTTTCTGCTGAGGTGTGCCACCCTGACACACCAAGCATCCTGGGCCACACTCATAGACCTCCTGCAGGCCTTCCACAAATCTTTCAGCAGTGCCCTAATAATAAAGGAAGGGAAGAACAACCCACAGCTGCCCCTTCTGAGAGGTAACCAGAAACCTGAGAGCTGCTTTATAGAAAACTGGACTTTTCTGCAGACTGACAGACACTGCCAGACCCCACTCTTATCTGGCAGTCATGGTTGATTTGTTATGCCCACTGCCATCGCATGAGATTCCCCCTGCTCTGTGGCCAGATCTTGCAGGCTCGGAGGGGCTGATGGATTAATTGTCAAGTTCATGTGTAGTGGGTCTCATCTGGAATTGGATGGAACCAGGTGGGAAGACACAAGAGATGCAGCAAGTGGCATGCTGTTAACAGATAACCTGGGCCTGACAGCCGGACTGGCATCGCCTGCCCTCAGAGAGGAGATGAGTGTGTTATCTTCCAGCTGCACGTGCCCAGCAGCCACTCACAGTGTTCCAAGGGGAGATTTAGGCACATGCATGCATGCACACACACAGTAGTCCTATCTTCTCAGTATTTTAAAACACGTGAATTTATCCGCTCCCAAGAAGAGAGATAAAATGGGAATTCACTGTGCTTCCATACATTCCTTGAAGAAGACATCCCACCCGTAGTCAGGGTGCTTCACAGGGCTGTTCTCACATGGCTGCTCTTCAGCTGGGAAAGTAAATGCATTTTTCCAGGGGTCTTTCCCAAAAATCCAATGGAAGAAAAGAGAGGGGATTCTTCTTGGATATAAGACCTCTTTGAATCTATCCTGACTGCAAATACATACTTGTATCTCTTGAAGATTTTCATAGTTTTCAAACGCCTGATAGGACAATATTGGCTACTTTGAGCATGAGGAATCATCACAAAATGCAAAGACTCTTCTCTCACCTCCAGCAATGATATGCCACCCTCTAGAGCCCAGCACACCCCACACCTTTACTGACCCATGCTGTGTAGATCCAACATAGAGCACTAAAACCTTTATTTCTTCCCCTCCTTCCCTCCCTCCCTACCTTCCTCCATTTGTCCCTCCCTTTTACACATCATCCTCAACTGGACAGACATTCAACCTCAAAAGGCACTAAAGCACAGAACATTTTGCTCAAACCCAGAACCCTCACTCTACACTCTCCCCTTCCCCAAAGTCTCACCTAAAATAAAGCAGGCAATATCCCAGGTCCTCACTTCCCACTTCCTGCCCTCTTTACTTCACAGCCTGCAAGGATATGGTTTCTAATATTGTGTGCAACATCTGCTTTAAACTAAAAAGGCAGCAAGAAGCATCACGAATTGCTGGCTTTTAGAAAGAACTTATCTGCAAATAAAACAATGTGCCTGTGTGCCCAATTGGTGTCTTTTGTTTCACTGCTGATTATTTAATTTCAAGTGCCCTCAGTGTCTCAGGCATTTACCACAAATGAATGAAGATGCAGCTCCTGTGTGTTAGGAATATACAAGCTCAATTCAACAGAACACAATCAGTGAAGGTCATGAACAAGCAGGAGGATAAGCAGAGGCAAGAGTGGGTGGTTAAAAGCGGATCATTATTACTCAGCAAGGCCTGGACATAAAATAATGGCTTCTGTTCAGTCTGTTTTGGAGGAGCTTTATTACCTCATTCTCTCCCCATAGGCAAAAGAATGAGGATGAGTTCACCCGGCTGATCTGACTGAGATTTGGCAAGTGGTTTCCTGAACAAGCTTGGGGATGGTGCAGCAGGCAGTGAAGAGGGGACCCATAGACGATGAAAAGGTTAAGGAGAACATCCATGCTGTCACACAGTTCCTTGAGGCATCCAAGGACTAAATTCAATTGCTCTTGACTCTGCAGAACACTCAGAGACAAAGAGAGGAAGAATCAAAGCACAGACAGTCTAAGCCCAGACCCCAGTGCCTGCTGCAATCAGGGTACTGCAGAGAGGAGCAGGCGGGGCAAAGGTTATGGGACTTGCAAACTGAGGGTGAGAAGCTGGAGCTGCAGTTGCTGAATTTCATTTGGTCTGGCTGCCAAAATCTATTTATGGCTTTGGAAACACCTCCACCCTTTCTAGAGGTGCTGAGAGAGTCCTGAAGCTTAGTCTGAATTTCTTTTATGACCTGATCTTGCACAAGGCTCCACATGAGTCAGGTGTGCCCAACTCATCTCCTGTGGAGTGGCACAGCCTGTGCTTTCTAAATAACCTGTGGTCTGAAATCACAGGCACTTGCTTAACAAACAGGTTTCCTACTTCACCATTTTTACTTCTTCTGACTCTCTGAGGCTATTTTGCCATTAATATTACAGCTTCCAACAGCACATTTTGCTCCTTATCAGATTTAAAAAAAAAAAAAAAAGAAAGAAAAAAATAAATACTTTTCAAACCATTTTTGTCTAAATTTGACTGGCAGTCACAATTCTCAACTCAAAAAGCTCTTTGGCACAGCACAAGAAAAGCTATAAGCCGCAGAGCTTCATTATTTAGTTTTCTCAATCTCTAGATGTATTATTTAACTTCTTGGCAATAATGTCAGGGACATAATCCAATAGAAATGCAGAGAAACAAAAGTACCCAAAATTTCAGAACAGCTCAAAATGGTTTTCAGTGCTTTCTTTATAGAAAGTGGAGGGGAGAAAAAAAAGAAAAAGATAAAAGAAAGGAGGCGTAACATTATCAACGTAGAGATGACACAGCAGGCACATACTTAGGGAGGCAAATCTAGATCTCTCTTCCAGCAGGAAGTCTTTATCTACTGGAACCAACTGAAAACTCCCCCAACTGCTGCCTGTCCTCTCCATGATTCAACAACACTCACCCACTCACCTCCTTGCCAGGTTAAAAGCTACATTTCTGAGAGAGAAATTTATAGAGTGACCAATCTCATTTACATGCCCCACGACTCAGCTTCCTCAGGGCAGGATAAATTTCTTTTCACAGGTGTCCATGAGGCTGACCTACCCAGAACGCACGTCCCCATGGGTGAGATATCCTGAACATAAACCACCCATTCCCAGCACACTCCCTAGTTGTGTTTGCCATCTGAATCCTGCTTCTATTTCGCCTCCGTTCTCTCTAGTATTCGTTTGTTCTCACTGCAAGATCATCAGGGTAGGAATGTTGCTCTATTTTACAGAGGTAAAATGCCCACAAGGAATAACAAGAAGGAGGAGAATCAATGTTTATAGTTTACAAGGTGCCTTGAAATTCTGAGATTAAAGGTTCTTTTTGCTGTTGTTCTAAAGTATGCTCTTAAACAAATAACCTGCTGTTCTCAGCTACCAGGATGCATCCCTTTTCCTACATTATTTTTATTACTCTAAAAATGTTAAATGGTCCTTCATTTGCTTCAAGGATCAAGAGTTTATGACAAATACCAATTTGTTCTTGATGCTGAGGAGCAAGCTGATGAAACCAAGTACACACAAGCCCATGGCTGAGACACGAAAATAGATGCCCCTGATCCCATCCGTCCACACTTCCTTCACTCTGAACTGCACTTTATCACTGCACTCACTGCACAAGGAGCACACATTAAAGGTGGGGTGGCAAAGACTTTGAAAATGCAAAGGACAAGACTGATTGGAGAAGGGGTGAGAGGATTTGCTGCAAGGGTGAAACATTACAGAGCAAATGATGCCAACAAGCAAAGATTTCTCAGATAGGGAGCGTGTCTGCATTCTCAGAGTCATGTTGAAGGGGAGGGGGGACATTTCCCTGGCTGATGCTCAGTAGCTCAGAGGTTATATATTTACAACATTCTTTTTATATTCTCAGACCTGTAAGTTCATAAAATACATGCTGTATGATACAGCATTACAGTTAGATGTCTTGGGTTTTAGAGAGAGATGTTTAGGAATAAAACTCCTCCCCACACATTAAGCATGTCCAAAGCAACCTGTCTACTCAATAAATAAAGCTCTGCAAAATGCAGCACAGTCATCTGGTATCAGAAAGGTCAAAGAGTTGCCAGAAGACCACATACAACTTTAATACAACAATATTAACCGTCACCAGCTTTTTGTGAAGGTTTTAACAACTATGGGGCTACAGGGCCGTGTCTGTCCCAGCATAACCTGTGAGTCTCATGTAAATTTTTTGCCAGTTCACGATTCCTCACATATTTGGTCCCCATGCTACACATTACTGTGGCATAGAGATCACTGCAAAGATGAAATTGTATTACAAAACTCAAACTGTCTAAAACCTTCCTGGTATTACTGTTGGATACTAAATGGAGTCTGGACTAATGGGGCTGTCATTTGAATGAGAAAGCAAAGAGCTTCAAATGGCATCTTTCTCACTGGTGCTGGTGGGACGGCAGAAGAGGATTTATTTGAACACTAGGCAGAAAGTCTTAGTAAAATTTTAGAGAGTTGAGAAACATGTTTTTTTAGGATCCGAAAGTTTTAGCAGTCTGGTCTACTAGATTGCTCTCCAGACAGCAGACCAGTCCAGCTCAATCACTGTGAACAAAAAGTAAAAACAAATCCCAAACCTAAAAAGTAGACACCAATCTACAGAGCTTTCCAGAGCATCCACGGAAGTCAAGGCCAGCACTTCAAGCCTTTTGCATGTGTTGGGAGATTAGGTTTCTTTTCTTTTGTTCCTTCTTACCTATAGAATTTTTCCCGGGAGTTGCTGGGAAACACTGATTGCTGGTACTTATGGGTACTTGAGAAGATAAAGTGTTGTCTGGGCCCAGCTAAAAACGAGGGCGGGGGGCAGTAGAGCTCTCTCGCTCTGCGGCTTCAGGGACAGGCTTGGAAGCTGCTGTCGCTCAGGAAAAGGAACTTGCCATAACCCAGCCCAGAGCTGCTGCTTCTACTTCTGTGGGGTAAGCTCTGCTCGTGAGAGCCGCCACTGACTTGAGACCTTATTAACACCTACCTCACTAAAAGAGGGACCTCTCACCATCGGCCCGGGTGCCCGGGAATCCCGAGCCCGCCTCTCCCTGCCCTGCTCGGAGCCGGCCGCGCTGCCCCCGCCCCGCCGCTCCTCCGGCACCTCTCTGGGTTTCTCTGCGAGGAGCCCTGCACCCCCCCCCCGGCCTGCCGGGACATCCAGCAGTTCCACCTGCTGTCACGGAGTTTCTGATACATCTCGCCCACCAGACCGGGATCTTTTGCTCACACAAATGTGAGCCGTTACAGCTTAGTGCTTTTTTCAGAGTCCTGCAGGGGCACGGGATCAACTGCCCCAGGGCTTAGTGAAGCAAAGCCACTCCTCCATCCTTCCCGTCTCGGCCGAGAAGGCTGCCACGGGGTCCTTGAGTCTGTTTGTTATTAATTCCATACTTGTTGTTTTGTTTGCCATGTAATACATACTAGTAAAGAACTGTTACTCCTATCCCTATATCTTTGCCCCTTAATTTCAAAATTATACAAATTTGGAGGGAGGGGTTTACATTCTTCAGTCCATAGGAGGGTCCTGCCTTCCCTAGCAGACACCTGTCTTTTCAAACCGAGACAGCCTGCAAGATGCCATAAAAGCAGGAGAGGGAAAGGGAAGTGACTGGGTTGCTCATTAGTTCACAGCCTGCAGGCAGAGAACATACCTGGGGAGCTATTGCCCACCAGGGACTGCAGGATGGCCCAGGCACTCATGCAGCATGCTGGGGACCAGCCATAGGGGGGGGAAAGACCAGGAGGTCATGGAATACAGGAAACTGTGGGAAATGCCGTATGACGGCAGCAGTCTTTTCTCCCTGGCAGCACAACAATCACCCACACTTATGAACTAACTCATAGCTGAAGGGGTCAGTCAGCAGCTGCAGCAAAATTGTCACCCGATGCTGCCCAGAAGGGTATGGATTTAGGCCTCAGACCTGCTAGGGTTGCATGTTTTGCCAGGTTTGTGGGGTACCAGCCCCTAAAACTCAGGGAGGACTGGAGAAGGGAGCAGAAACCTTAAATGGGGAGATGCCTTGGCCTCAAGCCCATAAGCTAACTTCCTGAAAGGTAGAGTGGCAAAGAATGCTGCAGGTGGAGATGGTGCTAAAAACCCTCCACCATACCTGCCTTGCTCTCCAGGAACTGGCACAAGCCTCTGAATGAGGACGGGGGGACTGTGGTAGTGCCACGTCCCGGGGCACAGCTCCCAGGGCCGGTGCAGGTCAACCAGGCAGGCAGCAGCAGGTTCCCTCTGCCTAGCCCAAGGGAGGTGACAGGACGCTGCTGCTCCTGGCCCTCGCTCCAGCGATGCAAATGCCACGGGAAGCGATGCCGCACATCCTCATTTGTCAGCAGGGCCGGCATTAACAGAATGTTTAAAAGTCATGATGTCATCACTATTAATCAGGGCCCTGCTGGGCCATGCTCCAGTGCTGCATATTAATCACCAGCAGCCCCAGGACTTGCTTATCTGGAGAGGCTAAGTTTAGATCCATAAAACATGATTTATTTTTAAAAGTAGCATTATTAAAGATGAGCTACAGCCTTGTTCACACTCCCACTGGCATCTCCCTTAGGAAAAGGCTGGTATTTTGGAGTTGGTGCGGACACAGTCCTTATTATTTTGAACTTGAGAAAGCTGTCAGGTGTGATACTGGCCTTTGAATGTCTTGGGCTTCTCCCCTAGAAAGAGGAACCACCCAATGTCCCCAGTAGAGCCACTCAGGGAACCAACTTTCAGAAAAAACCCCATTAGAGTCACTTTGGACTTCATATGGAACAGAGCCAATGCCTCAGCAAGCAGAGCTGCTGTGGAAAGGCTGGTTAGATGCAGACCTGAGTTACCACATTGGTAACAAATGGCATTGTCCCACACCACATGCCTGGTTATGGCCTTTACCAATGGGTGGGTCTGGTGAATACTCACCTATAACCAACATCGAGCATATTAAATTTTTTTTGGTGTTCTTCAAAGTGCTCCTGCCTGTTGGATCAACACTATGATTGATCCACACGAATGAGTTCATAAAAGCCTGCCTGCACTCAAATTTATATGAGTTTAACTCTAGTGACTTTAACAATCACTTCATCTCTGGTTCGATGAACACACAGGAGCTGTACAGGTTGAATAAAATCATTTTCTAAAATGGTCTGCTAAATTTGATTTTACTCCTTGCTCAACTGCTCATAATTTGGATTAAAGAGGTTCTAGTGCCAGTTGATGTGCTCAGGTGACATCAACATGAAGTTCCCTGACACAAATTAAGAGATTCTGCCAACCTGTTCCTAAGCCAACCCAGTTAAAAACTAGTGCAAATCCTCTAAGTGTGGGGCTAAACCAAGAGATCTGGCAGGCAGAGCAGGAGAGTGGAAAGTATCACTGGGACAAAGCAAAGGGAAGACATTCCATCGGCAAGGGAAGACTTCCTGCTTTTACCACAGGGTAATACCACATGGCTACAGGAGCTGATTTGGAACTGTGTCATCACCATGCTGCCTGGTCCCAGTGGGCTAGCTGTCATCAAGGGAGAAGGTCCAAGACTAGCCCTACTCTTTTTGGTGACAACTGCCTGAACCCTGATGTCCTACGGGCACTGTTCTGCTCTCACCACCATGGCAGGTGAGTGCTGAGTTATTTGACAGCTTCACTGCTCCCAAGCAAGCAACAGCTTCTCAAGCTTCCTCCTCAGCCACACTATCACCCCGGCCAAGGCTGCACAGTGAGGCTCATCCAAATGATCACAGAATTCAGAGAATGACTAGGTTGGAAGAGACCTTCAAGATCACTGAGTCCAATCCACGCCCTAACACCTCAGCTGGCACCGAGTGCCATATCCAGTCCTTCTTTAAACACATTCAGGGATGGTGACTCCACCACCTCCCTGGGCAGACCATTCCAGTATTTTATCAATCATACAGTGAAAAATTTTTCCTAATATCCAACCTAATTTTACCTTGACACAGCTTGAGACTGTGTCTTCTTGTTCTGTTAGTGGCTGCCTGGTGAAAGAGACCAACCCCCACCTGACTACAACCACCTTTCAGGAAGTTGTGGAGAATGATAAGGACACCTCTGAGTCTCCTTTTCTCCAGGCTAAACAACCCCACCTACCTCAGCTGTTCCTCATAGGGCTTGTGTTCCAAGCCCCTCACCAGCCTTGTTGATCTCCTCCGGACACGCTCAGGCATGTCAATATCCTTCCTAAACTGAGGGGCCCAGGATTGGACATAGCACTCAAGGTGTGACCTCACCAGTGCTGAGTAGAGGGGAAGAATGACCTCCCTGCTGGCCACACTATTCCTGATACAGGCCAGGGGCCATTGGCCTTCCTGGCCACCTGGGCACACTGCTGGCTCATGTTCAGTGGCTGTTGAACAGCACCCCCAGGTCCCTTTCTGTCAGTGCACTGCCCAGCCATACCATCCCCAACCTATAATGTTGCAGGGGGTTATTGTGGCCAAAATGCAGGACTCGACACTTGGACTTATTAAACTTTTTCTTGTTGGACTCTGCCTATCCATTCAATCGGTCCAGGTCTCTGCAGAGCCATACTACCTTCTGACAGATTGACACATGTTCCCAGCTTAGTGTCATCTGCAAATTTACCAATGAAAGACTCAATACCCTCATCTATGTCATCAATAAAAATACTGAACAGAACAGGCCCCAGCACAGACCCCTGAGGGACACCACTGGTGACTGATCCCCAGCTGGATGCAGCACCGTTCATCACCACTCTCTGGGCCTGGCCATCCAGCCAGCTCTTAACCCAGCACAGAGTGCTCCTGTCCAAGCCATGGGCTGCCAGCTTTTCCAGGAGTATGCTGTGGGAGACAGTGCCAAAGGTCTTGCTGAAGTCCAGGTACACAACATCCACAGCCTTTTCTGCATCCACCAGGCAGGTCACTTGTTCATGAAAGGAGATCAGGTTGGTCAAATACAACCTACCCCTCCTAAACTCATGCTGGCTGGGTCTGATACCCTGGACATCCTGTAAGTGCTGTGTGATGACACTCAGTATAAACTGAGTTCCATTATCTTACCAGTACTGAGGTCAGGCTAACCGGCCTACAGTTACCAAGATCTTTGTTCCCACCCTTTTTGTGAATAGGAGTCACATTGGCCAGCTTCCAGTCATCTGGAACCTCATCAGTGAGCCAGGATCATTGGTAAATGATGGGGAGTGACTACCCCTCATCCAATAAAGAACAAAGATTGGTCTTACCCTTCCTTTTACCATTAATATATTTGTAAAAACATTTTTTATTATCCTTTACAGAAGTTGCCATTTAAAGTTCAAACTGAGCTTTGGCCTCCCTAATTTTTTACTAGCTAGGCTGCTCTGGCAGCCCCCTTAAATACTTCCTGAGAGACCTGACACTCCTTCCAAAGATGATACATCCTCTTTTTACTCCTAAATTCCTCTAAAACCTCCTTGCCCAACCAGGCTGGATGTTTGCCTCGTTGACTCACCTTTCAGCACTTGGGGCAGTCTGTTCCTGTGCCCTTAAGATCTCTGTTTTGAAGCATGCCCACCTCTCCTGAACTCCTTTGTTTTTAAGGGCTGCTTCCCAAGGAACTCTCTGAATAAGTCTCCTGAATAGGCCAAAGTCTGCCCTCCAGAAGTCCAATGTAAAAGTCTTATTGATGTTCCTCCTGATTTCATCAAATATCTAGAACACTATAATTTCATTATTACTATACCCCAAGCAGCCTCCAACCACCACATCTCCCACCAGCCCATCTCTATTTGCAAACAACAGATCTAACATAGTTCCTCCATGGGCTTACCTAGCAGCTACGACAAAAAGTTGTCCTCCATATACTCTAAAAATTTCCTGGATTGCCTTTATTTTGCTGTACTAAGTTCCCAGCAGATGTCTGGCAGGTTGAAGTCACCTACAAGAACAAGCCTCATGATCCTGAAACATTCTCTAGCTGCTTATAGAAGAAGTTGTCCACCTTTTCTTCCTGGTTGGGTGGACGATAACAGACTCCGAGTAGGATGCCAGCCTTGTTAGCCTTGCCCTTAACTCTCACTCACAGGCATTCGACTTCATCGTCATTAGTTTCAACATCCATGGCATCAAAAGCCTCTTTAATATAAAGGGCCACCCCTCCACCTCTTCTCCCTTTCCGGTCTCTTCTGAAGAGCTTGTAGCCATCCAGTGCAGCACCCCAACTATGTGAGTAATCCCACCATGTTTCCGTGATGGCAACTACATCATAGCTCTGCTGTTGCACCATGGCTTCCAGCTCTTTGTTTGTTACCCATGCTGTGTGCATTAGTATACCTGCACCTCAGCTGGGCTACTGATTTCATCCCTAACTCAGGCTTGCCACCCTTGGGCCTGCTTCCAGACAGCCCAGCTGTATCTCCCTTCAAACATAGTTTAAAGCCCTCTCAATGAGGTCTGCCATTTCATGAGCTTAAAACCTTCTACCCTTATGTGTTAGGCTGATGTGGCCAGAAATGTGTATTCTATCACCATCTGTTAATACCAAGTGGGGTTGTGATTCCTAATCTCCATGGCACATACTATCTGCTAATGGGCCATCTTTAAGACAAGATAGGGCAATCATCTTTATCTTTCCACAACCTATCCTCCCTCGAGGAAGATATCATCTGCTAATGGGCCCATTAAGTTCCACTGTATGACTGATAAAATTATGTCATCCCATTGGGAGATGCTCCAGCCAGGGGGAGAAACCAAGCTTTTTCTACCTAGATAAAAACTGAGATTTTGGACAGCAAATTACTTTCTTTCCACTGGATTCCAGAGGAAAAGCTGAACCTTTCCACATCATCTCTGGACCTTCAGAGGAAAACTGCACCCTTCTACAGGAGCACTGCTTCAGCTGAACCACACCTGCCACTGCAGGGGACTGTAGCCACCATTTTGATCAAACTGCTACCAACACCCCGACTGACAGGGTGTCAGGTTGTATTCTGACTCTGTCAGGGTTGGGATTGTTTTTGTAATACTGTATTTCTATTTTAATTTTCATAGTAAAGAACTGTTATTCCTAATTCCCATATCTTTGCCTGAGAGCCCCTTAATTTCAAAATTATAATATTTTGGAGGGAGGGGGCTTACATTCTCCATTTCAAAGAGAAGCTTCTGCCTTTATTGGCAGATACCTGTCCTTCAAACCAGGACACTTTAACAGAGAGATGGATCCCATCTGGTTCCAGCAGGGCAGGTGCTATGAAAATTGCCCCATGATCAAATAATCTGAAATTTTGCCGATGACACCAACCCTTGAGCTACTTGTTAATGATGTGACTTCTGTTCCTTTCACTGTTTATCTCAGCCACCAAAGGGACTGAGGAAAAGCCTACCTGTGCCCCTGTCCTATCAACCACTTAATCCAGTGCCCTGAAGTCCCTTTTAATTGCTCTGACACTCCTCTTTTCAATCTCATCACTGTCAGCCTGGAGTATAAGCAGTGGGTAATAGTCAGAGGGCTGGATCAGCCCAGGAAGTCTCTCAGTGATATCCCATACCCAGGCCCCAGGAAGGCAGCAGACTTTCCTGTGAGATGGGTCCGGTCGACATATGTTCCCCTCAGAAGGGAGTCACCCTCTACGACCGCCCTTCTTTTCTTTTTGATGTAAGAGGTGGTGATCTCTCTGGCAGATGAATCGTAATTGGGAGGCTCACTGGGCAGATAATTTTCTTCTAAATCACCTGGCTGACTCTCCAGATCCAGGGCCTCATATCTATGCCGAAGTGCCACTTGGTTAGGGGGTGGGGGTCGGGAGGATTTTTTATTATTACCTCCCCGAGCAGGGACTCGTTTCCACTTCGCTTCATCTACCAGATATCCAGTGGGAGACATAGGAGTCCTCTGACTCTTCGTGGACCTCCCTCAAATATGGAAGGGTTGAACTCCACCAATCTATTTCCCTTTCACTTTCCCTGATATTCCTGTTACGTGTATCTAATGTAATTAACCTAGATGCTACAGAAAACAAACACAATTACCATGGCATTTACCAGCACATCCCTCTGGGAGACAAGATCATAACACCTCAGAATTTCTGGAGCTGAGCTTGCCTTGGAGGACTAGCTCACCTTGGAGGGCTTGCCCTGACTGATACAACTATGATTTTCTGCAGTCTTTACAAAGTTGAAATTAGGGCAGTGGGGACATTACAGTTAAATAGGTATGCTGAGCTTTTTGGGTTTTGTCTTTTTTCTTTTGTGTTCATTATTTTTTGTGATATAAAGCAAAGGATGGAGAATACAGGGAAGAAATCTGCAAGGAAACAAAGTTCAAACCTTCAAAACTTTGATTTACCTTCAAGTGGAAGTGGGATTTAATAGCGACCTGAGACAGGCTGGCCCTGGCAGAGTGACACAAACAGAAGCACAGCAGCTCCAGAGATGTTTCTCAGGCAAAAGAAACAGGGCCCAGCACTTTCCTCACCAGGTTTGATTTGAGAGCTCTCAAATGAGGCAAACAGGGCTTTGATTCAGCTTTCCCACCAGAAACCACCAAATCAACATCAATGCTTACATTGCTTTCCACATGTTATTAGCACTGATGCCTTCCCTGGGGAGAGCAGTATGAGGGACTTATCCCGAAAGAAGGCACTCTTTCCACCATCCACTCCTGTACATCTCCTCTTTCCTATTCAAATTCCCTGGGAACCATGCTATTTAAATCCCTATTTTACTTGTTGGCTTGTCATGTTCCTTTGCTCATTAGGCTGGTAGCGCAAGCTCAGCGGCATTTGCACTTCAGCATGAGAATTTCTGCTGTTAGGTATGACTGCCATCCACTTGCCTGGACATGTTGTTCCTAAAAATAGCCTTATCCTTGTTTTTTCTCTCTCTAAAATAACAGGCAGTCTCTCTACTTTCTGAACCTTGATCACCAAATTCCCTTCTCATATCCTCACAACCACTCCCTCAGTCTCCTCTTCTCTACTCAAATTATTACTCCTAAAACTCTTCCTTGCCAAGCCAGCAGCCCACCTCAAACTTTCCAATGAGTGGCTTCAGGTCCCTGAAGGTCAGAGGGTGAGCAGGATTTACCCCACTGTCGTATTGGGTTTCCTGTGATAAACAGCTTAACCACAGACTGTCATTGACATCAAATGGTCACAGCTGCCTGGGGAACCAGATGAGGACATGTAAGCTGGGTGCCATGACACCATAGCAGTATTCCCTACTCATGACTAGAATGAGCCTACTAGGGAAAATCCCACCTCTGACAGAGCCAAATAATTTACTTTGTCTGGAGCAGACTCATCCCTCTCCAAGGGAAACAATTAGAACATCTGTATCCTTCCTCATATTCAGGGATCTCAGCATAAGACATAGGCAACCTGGGGCTGTTTGTGTGTCTGTACCAGCAGAGAAGCCACAATAAACAATGCAGAATTGGAGCAGCGTGGATGTCACCTTCCTGTCCTTCTCATCTCATCCTTGTAGGCTCCACTATGTCCCACACCCACAGTGCCTCAGACACATCTACCACACAGAAGCAGATGAGAGGCTCAGCAGGGGGGAGAAGCTTTCTGAGTTCAAGAGGCTGCCTGCAGCATGCCCTACTGCCAGCTCGCTCCATATCTTGGACAATCCAAGCAAAACAGAAAGATTGCATGAACTTACGCTGCCATAAAGGGGAATTGGGACTTCATTTTCTTGTGGACTTGATAAGGAAACACAGTATCTCTGCGCATCCCAAGGCTCCTGAGCAGAGTGCAAACCAAAGCCTTGCTAACTGTTTATTATTAAGATCTAAAAATCCGTTGTGTGCCTTTGTAACTCCTTTTTTCAATTGATGAGAGGAGGGCCCCAAGGGAAGAGTAAACATTTTCCAGGGAAGAAGCTTTTAACATAAGAAGGCAGGAAACCAAACAGTGCTCCTTGTGCCTCTGCCTTGAAGGCTGGGTGCCTCATTTTCCTGTGCAAGTCTGGTGAAAGGAGCACAGTGCCCAGCTTGCCCCAGGTGGGAAGGGAGAAAACAAGCTCTTTACTGAATGTTGGGCACTGTTTCTTATCACCTGGCATCCAGAACTGTAATTTCTAAATCTGGGCAAAGCAACTACCAAACAATCTCTTTCTGATTTAGCAATGATTTAAATACTTGATGCGATACAGGTTGGCTACAGCTAGTGTAAGTGATCTGAAAATCCTGCTTGTGTAAACTCTTCAAGAAGAACAACTACTGGTGGTCCCAAGGGCAGCTTCAGTTTACACATACCCTTCTTTCTTTCCTTTCTCTAACGAAATTTAACTTTTCTCAAAATCAAAAACATCCGGCCAAGCTGTCTCTGCTGTACCAGAAAGTTTGACTATCTGACCACATCACCATTAGTCAGCCTCCTGCTGGCATCCACCACGGCTCCAGTGCTTGCATAGCTCCAGCACAACACATCTGTACATCCTGCAGAATAGGCACAGAGCAATGCAGAAGTGCCAGCAAAGTGCTGCAGTGTGGGAAGGGATCTGAATGTATAGTGCATTGCACTGTGTTTTGATGCATTCTCCTGCTCAAATGGATGTAATTGTTTCTCTAGCTCAGCTTCAGGTTGTGGATTCACAGACAAGCACTGTCTGTCTGTGCCACCACAGAAGGTGCCCTCCAGTTGTAATTAAGATTAAATCACAAAGAAGTGCACTTCTATGCTGCAACACCTTCCAGGTAAAAATCCTCTTCAGTTCTATGACTATCAAATCTGTGTTGTTATGAAATGTGAGACTGAATGATGGCAAAAGTGTATATCTGCAACTGCTTCCTTGCTGAGAAACAAATCAGAAGAGCATGGCTGTGACAGATCTAGCAGAAGGACCAGGTCAGAGGGGATCACAAGAGCTAGAAGGATTCTTTCCATATTGTAACCTCACTCCACAAGTGAAAGAAGTAAAATCTTTGAATATTTTCCTTTGGTTTCTGGTTACATTTCTTTAGAAAGCAGATCTAATGAAAGCACAGGAGAGACTGTTCTTTATGGCTATGAGGTTAATAAGAGTGGAACACAGGATCAGCAGGAGCTGCAGGAAGAATAATTCCTTTTAAAGCTGGAGATAGGAAGCCCATAGGTGGTAAGTGTGACATTTCCGCACGGAGGAGTCCAGCTTAATTACCTCCATTTCAAAGGTAGAAAGTTATACATTAAGGCAGCAAAAAGAAAGTGTAGGAGAGGCCAGACTTTGGCCGCTCATGAAGACTTAACATCATTAACTCTCAGCTTCCAAGAATGTTCCTGTATTTTCACTGGCCAGACACTAATACAGCTAATTGTATTTGTGTTACCTGCAGTTCAGTGAGAAATTGCCTCTTTCTTACTGCCTTCACTGTGGTATACTACAGAAACACACAGCAATACCAAGCAGAGTGGCTCTACCTCATTTGGAGGTAGAACAATTCCTGTGTGCTTTAAGCTTGGCTCAGGAAGACAGGCAGACAAATCCAAGGGGCCGGAGCTGCTGTTATTCGGATGGCAGCCAGTTCTGGCATGGTGACTGGGACAGCATCCACAGGTGCTAAATGCATGAAATTTATTTGGCAGAGCCTGCATGGCTGGGCAGTGCTGGTAATCATTATATCTGGCCAACTGAATATGAGTCACCTATTCACCTACTCACTATTTATATATGCTACCGACAGACATATGGTTTACAGCAAACTAGGGAACAGACACTGCTGTACACTCATTTCTTCATCTTTCCGAGCATTTGCTGATGCACTCTCAGTTGAGACTAACGCAGGCCAAACTTCCTTTCCAATATACCACTAAAAAGGCTATATTCTGACAGCTGTTGTTATTGCCTTAATTTCTTCTCTGTTGCTCATTCCTAAAATGAGGAACTGGTGGCCAACTCTGAATTACCAATCTCCCAAAGTCAGACATGCTGAGAGGACCAAGACTGGTTTGCCAGATATATTTTCTTGTGTTATGAAGTCAGTGTAAGCTTCCCATCACCCCACCCTCTTATCTGAGTGCTATTTGCATCTGTTCAGTTGCACCAATACAAGTGACTGTGAGGATACACAAAATAAAATAGGTACAATCAGTTAAAAAAAACCCGAAACAGACTGATGGGAGCCTCTTCCTGCAGGCACTGCTGCTCACACATCAAAAAAGCCCCTTCCCTTAGGTCTACTTCCAACCAGATGAGAGTGGGGAAGCATTGCCCAGCCTGGGCTTAGTCCATAAACTATTTTTTTCTATTATATGTAGAAAGCAAGCAAGCAAGCAAGCAAAGGGAGAGAATCAACATTCACATGTGGATGCCAGAGAAAGCAAAACATTACATGGAGTCACCTAATGCTTTCTTTGCAGTGCACTTGGATGCTCTGAGGTGAGCAGATGAGGGCAAACAGGCCCAACCCTCCTGTTCTTCCTGCCCTTCTGCTGCTGAACACAAGGAATCTGCAGGAAGAAACACTGCATACTCAGGATGTTCATTACATACAGGCCCTCAGCTGAAAAAGGACAAACAGCCACCACCTGCAAGCTGCTAAGAGTCATATCTGAGCAAATCTGTTTCCTTAGCCCTGCAACGTTACAGTAAAGGCTGTTTCTGCCTGTGTCTGTTCTGAGTGCCTCCCTCCATCACCAATTCCCAGCTGCTGCAAGACCCAGGCCAGGGGATCCCCTTGATCCTCCTATGTCACTGTATTTGCTGGCTAGTAAAACCACCTGTAACCAATGTGACCAGAAGATCTCATGGACAAAGAAGTTGACATCTCCTAAGCAACTGAGAATGGACATCTCTGATTTCTGAACACCCTTCCTCACCTCAGTCTTCATGCATTGATAAAAGCTGATTAAAGTGACAGATCCTGGAAGGGCAGAAAACTTCAGGACTTCCATTGTATTACAGAAGGGCTGGAGTCTTTTTAGAGCTACAGTTGTAATCAGTTTCCACTCTCAGCTCTGACTTAAGTCTTCCTATGCATTCCTCTAACTTCAGCTCTTAATTGCAGGGTTTTATACTGAAGGTAAAAATATTGTTTTCCTGCCTGCCCTCCTCCTCACTGCAATTTGAAGAATTTGGACCTGTAATTCAAAGAGGTAGGCAATGCCAGACTGAATCTTTGTGAGACTAAATGTTCCTGTAGCTTCTTTCACTTTGAGGAAACAAAGCAAAGCACCCCTCCCCCCAAAAAAGTCCAACAAAAACAATCCCAACAACACTACCACCAAGACAGGGTTTTTTTCATCTCTCTAAGTTACTCAAAGTTCAGATCTCTTTGAAAACATGCACATAGGCAGCAGTTGCAGAAAACAAGGTGCAAGTCACAAATACAGTTAGGTGTAACAAGCTAAGCATGTATGTAGTTGGCATTCTGCTAGACAGTGCTAGCTGAAAAGCCTTCCAAAAGCTGAAATCACTTGATCAAGGAGCTTTTCTAGTTTTAGACAAAATGAAAATCTCCTAAAACACAGAAGACACTTTTCCACTGAAGACATGGAAAATCATCAAAATGCTTTCCACTTGCTCTGGAAGTAGCAAATTACTGCATACAGAAAACATAAAATCCATCCCATGCCGCACTAAAGCAGATTAGACTTTCCATTACTTTTGCTCTGTTTTTCATTTCTAGAGGTTAAATTTTGGCCCCAATTATATGCAGCACTTAGTATTTTTTCTATTTGCATAAACTTGGTGTTTGCACTGGAAACAATATAAAATACAATCCAGGCAGTCAGTTTGTTCCTACGAAAGTGCCTCCACAAAAGTAAAAATTATCCAGCTCTCCAAGCTGTAAGTCTTTTTAAATACTGATTGCTGTTTTCAAATTTCTGCAGGTGGCTAATTAATAAATTGTTTTTAAAAAATCATTGAAAGGACAGAAATTTTGCATTTGCTGTAGCAAAGAACATCACGAGGGAAAGAGCTGCTTATCTCCATCTGTCCCTGACAACAGGGGGACAAACAGGATCCTTAAGCTGGTCACAATTAGCCTGTGTAGAGTACCAGCAGAAGTATTGGTGCTACACAAAGAAATTAAATCTTGCACAGGATTCATTAACTTGTATTTAATGATTACCATGACTTGCATCTGTAAATAGTTATGCACATGTGTAGCTTGAGTCACACTTAGTTCTTCTGATGCCAGTAAGGATTCAAACTCCATACAACTCACATATGCATATGGACACAGAAACCTCTGAATGCTGCACTTCCCTTCCAGACGTCTAACAGCCAATAAATATGTAAGGGAAAAGGGAAGCCACTGTATCATGTTGTATGAGGTCTGAGAAAGTAAAAACTGACTTTATTAAACACACTGCTACATCTTTCAAAACATCCTAGTTCTGCCCACCTGGTGGGCAACAACTGCCCATTTCAGCAAGAGGCACTTCAAACAACCACAACCAGGCACTCAAAAAAATCACTGCTTGCAGGAAAACAAATTCATCGAAGGCATGACGTTTTGACATCTTTCCCGCCTCCAGACAATTTAATCTGGCAGTAAGTAATGTACTGGTCTAGTTTGATGAAATGGACACCCTGACCCTTTCTTACACTTGCAGATTGATTGATTGTTTGTACCTGAACAATTACACCTTAGCAAACAGGCAAAAAACCAAAACAAACCTTTTGGCCACAACATTTAATTTCTGCTAGCAACATTACACAGCTGTTACTTCCCTGTTTACTCAAAGGAACTTACATTTTGCTTTGTTAAATGCCTTACACTTCCATCCTCATTTCCATACTCTGCTGTAGCTAAAACCTACTTCCTTCGAGTTCCTTAATTGAAATACATCTAATTCCACCGGTGTTTTCCAAGATTTGTTTACAGCAGAACTAGCCACTTAAAAAGCAACTTTTTTTTTTTAATTTATTTTTTTTTTTAAAAAAACATATCTCCTAATTCATATTGCAAACAACTACTCAGATTATCATCAGGAGAAGTATTCTTAAATACATCTCATTTTTTCCCTCCCCCTGATAGATTTTTGTCCTCCTCTCAGCCTGGACAATGAAAATCAGTGCAGCAGCTTTCCTTTTTCTCCCCAGTGAATTTAAGTATCAGGTGACAAGGATAAGACAACCCTTTGCACTGGAACTTTTACCAAAAATTAACTTCTTAATGGAAATTACTTACTCTTGTCTTGTGTGGGGGAGAAAAACCAACAATCATCACCTTTTCTCTTTTTTCCTTTTTTTTCCCCCTTTTTAAACAAAGCAAAAATTCCTTAGCCAAATAGGAATTGACAGCATTCCTTTAAAAAACAAAATAAAGCTCACCCCAGCTGGGCACTCACCAGGCTGCTATATTTATTTGTGTCTCACGTGCAGAGCCCATGTGCAATTCTGCTTCCTTTGATGTGAGCAGGCTTGCTATGCTCTGCCTTCCCAAGTCCCCCGGCACACTTAAGCTTTTCCTCTGGCTCCTGCTCCATGTCACCCCTGCACCCCAGCGGAGCACAGCTGATCCAAATCCCCAGGAGCAGCACAGACTCCAGTGCTGGCTCCAACTCCAAACAGACAAAGCTCAAGCCTATCCTTGTCCCAGACCGCCAGTGCTGAAAGTAGAGGCTGGAAATTGATACTCACCCTTCCATATATGCATCCCAGAGAAAACTCACAGATCCTACTGACATTTCCCCAATCAATCGTTCTTTACTTTGGCTGGCATAAGAAGTTGAAAAATCTATAAGAATACTAAAAAGCACTTTCAGTTGTATTCTGACTTTTCCTCAGCATCTGGTGATATTTTTTGAAATGAGCCTGCCATGCAGCTAAGCATCCTAACACATACAGGAGAAACTCAATTGGTTTTTTTTTTTTCTTTTGAGCAGTTAAAATTCCTCCCACTACTTGGTTTCACAATTGTAACTGACCTCTCCACTGTTAAAACATGCATTCTTGCTTCTCCTTGTGACCAGGCTTCTGCTTTTTCATGTTCTATAAAGGCTCTGGCTCAGGAGTAAGGATGACAGCCGTCACATTGACCTAAAATGTCCTGCCTCTGTCCTAATGCAGAGAGACTTGAAATTCTCATAGGTAGCTCCTACAGCTCTGCACTTTGCTTGGAATTTTAAGATGAATATTCACTAATTTCAACGTAACTTAAACCACCAGAAGATAAATTTTAATCATTGAGGGTCTGCTCCTTGAGAAGCTCAAGTATCCAGGACAGACATGAGCCTTTTAGGATGTGCAGCATGACTTGGTATTAATACCTGACATGCTTTATTACTGGTAGAAGTTATTTCTCTTTTCTTCTTCCTTCTCTGCAGAAAGTATTTCTCAGCCATATGTGTGTGGCTTTCCATCTGCCCTCCTCATCTCCTCAGTCTCAGGTTATTCCCATTTTAAGTCAACAGCCCGAAACTTAATGAACTTCCCTTATTACACCAATCATTCATAACAGCTTCTGAACACCAGCCACAATTTATGACTGCTTCTTCAAATCAGCACAGAGCATTTCCATTTGCCTTCTTACTACAGAAAACTTGTTTTAACAAAATCCAAAATGAACAATCACCAACAAGCTAAGGACATGTTTCTGAAACAGAAAATGAAGCAATGGGTCTCCTTGGATTGTCTATATCAACCCAGAGCTTTTCTGACAGACTTAATTCTTATCATCATCAGAAAAGAAAGTCATCACCAGTAAATTGTTCCTACTGAAAGTACTGTCCTGAACAGAGGGTGATACAATTTAAAGGGAAGAGAGAGGTGGAAGAGGTTTTTTTCTTTCTCAGGGCTCAGTTCAGCTCCTCCTGAAGAGGGTTTTTGTTAGCTTGTTGCATTATTATATGTATGCAAGTCATCTGAGTGTTGCCAGGGGTTGGGAATTTCTGCTAAAAATCCTTTTTGACAATTGGTTTGTAGTTTCAGTATTTGCAAACTACTAAACAAATTAAGAATAGAAACAGAAAAAAGAATTAGGTCTTCAGCAGTCATCTGACATCCTATTTTAAGCCTGTTTCTGATGACATGCCCTCTGACATTTTTTATAATGTCAGTGACTTTTAAATTAGAGTTCAGTCAACTAATTTTCAGTGCTCTTGTGCATTAGATTCAACAAGATGAGTCTACTAGAGTATTTTTAATCTGTGATTTGTTTTTGCATGTTTGTTCTTTTTGTTCTTGTGCTATAAAGTGGCAAAGTGAATTAAAGGACATTTTTCCATCTAAAAAATTCTACCTTCAGGTAGCTATAGCAGCAATTCAGTGAATCCTGTTAGTAGGTAAAAACCTCTTAGTAAAGGCTTCACATGGTCTGTGTTTTGGGGACGGTTTTATTCCTTTGTTTATCTATCTCATAAAGCAAACATCTGTTCAAAATCAGGTAAACTCCAGTTGAAACTTTAACTACAGAAGAGCTACATTCATCTCAGAATAACTTCACTTAGTATAATTCATTCACCAGAGTCCTTGCAAAAATTATTTACCATAGGCAGAATACCACAAGCAGAAAACTACAAACCACAAATTTATTTTACAGAAGTAAACATTAATTAAAATTTGCATTGTAACACAACTTTATGATTGAAATGTAAAAAGACATGGAAGCAAAACCAGGCATTGATTATGTTTTGTGCTTTTATAATTTACTACTTTTGCACAGTTGTGGCAATGGAAAAACAATCAAAAGAAAAATGTGAAAGGGAAGACACTTGAGAAGCCACTTCTGTTAGAGAGAATATCTTAATGGGGACTTGAATCAACTGTAAGAGTGTCCAGATTTGACATGGTAACACAATCAGGTCCTTCCTGGTACTGATAGGGAAATGAAAGCAGAGCTGCAAGAAGTGGCTGTTCAACTTCAATGAGCATTAAATGAGGGAAAAAAAAAAACAAACAAACACAAAGCATCCATGAAGTTCATGCAATGTGAGGCAAGCCCAAAGGAATTCAAAAGCCCAAGTAAACAAAACTGCTAACCAGTGACCCAGTGGGAGAAGGGCACTTCTGCAGCAGCTCTGATCCTTTGCCTCTGCAGCTCAGCCACTGCTTACAAGCTTTGCTGTTTGACCTACATCAACTCAGGGACAGACAAGAAGGAGAAGGAACAAGTGAGAGGGAAACACAATCACCACAGCAAAAAGCTCTGGAGCAGAAAGCGCTGCAGTCCCAAAGACAGAATCTCTTTGGTGATACAAGTTTGCTTAATACCTGGAACCAAGGTGAACTGAAACTGTGAAAACAGAAGGCAACTTTGGTGAGAGTGAAAGAGCAATGAGAGTTCAGAATCCATACAGTGAATAAGAAGTAAAACAAGAACACAAAAGCAGGAGCTTTAATGAAGCAGAGAATACATTCCGAAAATAGGTAGGTAGGCTCCAATGGAAGTGATTCTAAAGGAAACAAGGAAAGCTGACAATTTCTCAGAGAAACAGCACTGAGACACCCAGTGTCCTATTGCAGCACATAGGAAGGCAGCAGGACATGACTAAATCATGAGCACTTCCTTTGATCTTATATGAAGGAAGCACAGACCCCAGGTCCAGCTACTGGGTGGGGGAAGGGTATAAATGATGCAAAGATTCAATCAAAATGCAACAAGCATCCCCTTTATTCACTAGCGGAGAGGAGAACAAAAAGAAGGTGTTAATGAAAAGGGACAGATGACAGTCTAAAGGCTGAATAATTTCTGGAGGACAGTTCATTAAGTAGGTCAAGTGCAAGCATCTAATACTATGCTATTAACACCAATGGCATGAAAGCCAAGAAAAAAACCCAGAGGAATGTATATTCAAGCTGGCTGGTCCTGACAAACTTCTTGCTTTGAATACATAAAAGAAGCAGCTGAAGCAATTCCAGTTCATGGAGAACATGAATCACAAAGAACAGAAAAGACCTAAGAAGTCTGGAAAGAAGAAACATGATGCCTAGCTTTAAAAAATCATGCTAGAGAATTACAGACCACTCAGTTTAACTTCCATCCCAAGAGAAAATATTGAAACAAATAATCGAACAGTATGTAGTAAGCTAAAAGGATAAGTACAAAGAGATGAGTAACAGACCCTGTTGAATTGTCAGAAAGAAAATGTATCAAGCCAATTTAAGTTTTTTGTTTGACAGGTAATGGGCCTTGGGCAAAGGTGACAAGCAGTAGATGCTATATATCCTGACTTTTAGTAGGATTTGTTGCTGGTGCCTGTGATACTCTCTTCAGCAATCTCAGACAACATGGACTAGTAACTACTCAAGGGTTGGAATAAAACCACTGTCACAGCCTGACTCAGAGGGCTGCTCTCAGTGGTTTCTGTCAACAAGGGAAACTGCACCGAGTGAGATGCTCGGGAGTCTCTCCCAGGACAAATATGATCAACATATTATCCTCTCCCTGAACAATGGTACGGAGTAGAGATATGGTTCATAAATTATGTAGATGATACCTGAGCACTGAAAGCTAACGTAAGAATTGAAATGGATCTTCACAATGGGAAGAAGAACTCTTAAACACTGAATGAATATGACAAAGATCAATTAAAGCCTTTAACAGGGAGATACAGCCACACGGACAGAAGATAAGGGAACAATTAAATAGTCAAATGTTCTTCAAAAATAAAATAATCTGAGGTGGAGAGAATGTAGTGATTTGCCAACGGGATTTATCTGAGCAGTATTTTAACACAGAGAAAAAGACAAATATAATGTAGACATGGGGATCAGGACACATGATATGATCTTTCCACTCTACCAAGCACTGAGTGGCTTCTGCTGGAATACTGTGTTCTGTTTTGGGCATGACACTTTAAGAAAGATGGAGGCCTATGAAAAGAGCTTAGAGGAGAGCAAACAAGAATAATTATGCTTCTAGAAAACACCTCTTTCAGGGTAAATTGAAAGTCAGCAGAAGAGAAGACTAGGGGAGGTATGACACGAATCTTCATGTGTATAAAAGATTGTTTTAAAAAAGGGGTGAAATCATTTGTTCTCCATGTCCACTGCAGACAGAGCAAGGAGTAACTTGACTTAAATTTCAGAAAGAAGGGTGTATGCTAAATAGCAAGTAGAATGAAAGCTCTATTGGTAAGCTTGTGAAAGTACTAGAATGTCTGCTTGGGAAGGGAATAGTCATTCTGGTACTGGACAGCTTTCAAATAAATCATATGTCAGGAATAACAGATGTACAGGGGACTGCATCAAGGTAGAGAGATTGGATTGTGATGTTTTTAAGGATCCTTTGAGTTCCTATTTTAAGACTCTTTGGAACTGTTCACTTTGAATGCTAGCATCAACTTTGCTTTCCCCTAAAAATGATGTTTGAGAGATGCAATCAGAAAAATAAATCAAGTGTATTCCCTAAAATGTGTTTTCTATGTCACTGCTCTGCAGGATGAAATCACCAGCCCTCTGCCTTCTGAGCTTCAGTAAGAGACTGTGTCATAGAGAGGGTTACATTGGCATTAACTCAAATACAGTATTTATTACAGAAAACTAAAACTATTATTGTGACTCAAAGCCTGTTAACCTGTGCTCTTATAAAGTCCCAAGCATCTGGGCAACATTTTCCTAGAGACAAGGCATAAGCTTAGGTAAAACAAGAGACACTCTGTGGGACTTAGATTGAATGTGGTATCTCAGATTTCCATTGTGCAGACTGTCTTCGAATATGTTGGTAGTAAAGAGACATGCTGAGATCTTAAGGAAATACTTTTAAGCATAGTCTTGAAGTAATTGAATTAAATTACTCCTCCACAAAGTTTTTTACCGAGAGAGCTAACAATAAATAAACAGATATCTATATAAGGGCTTCATTAAGATCACTTACATTTGGAGTTATGTTTTTTTTTCAGTCATCTCCAAATGCCACTGATTTTCTACAGCAAGCCTTTCCAACTTCTTGACAACCAGGACAGCAGATTTTGCTAAGGCAGTTTTTTTGGGAGGCTGAATGGTAAAAATACCTTACAGAACTACATACTGGCAGAAAAATTACCTTGGTGATAGCAGGAACTGTCCCTGTGACCACAGTACAACCTGGAAGCTACCAATAGAACAGTCCTGAGCTCAAAAAAGACAGAGAGATGGACTCCATCTCTGGGGATGGGGAACTGAAACAAAGGCCCAGATTCCAAAAGCTTTCCTGGGCTCTTTAGGACATACCTGCCTTTGTGGATCTGGGTTCATATGACTTGAGTGCAGTTACATGAAAAGACAGAGCATAGCTGGACCCGCTGTTACCCAAGATATCAAAAAAAAGACAGTTTCAATTAGCCCTAACACAGAAACAGTGATTTCCCAGCTACTTCATCCATATGAATTTCAGAAATGTAGCAAAAAGGACAGAAGTCCAGTGATGGCATCCCCTTCTAAAAGAGGAAAGACTATGGGTTACCAGCTATCAGGGAAGCCCCAAGGGTTGCTTCATTACAACTGTCCTAGCCAAATGGATCAATGGACCACACAACAAATTCACAACATTCACTGCTCTAGGAATTTTGTGTGATTTTAGCATGGTTAAAAGCAATTTTAGGCAATCATCACTGCCATGTTTGAAAAGACTCTGGATTCCAAAGGAAACAAAACCACTGCCAAGTGACCTGAAAGGATGACAAGAGCCATGGGTGAGATCCATCCTGGATGTGAGACTACGCCCTGTTCCTCCCCTCAGCCCACTCTAAGGGGCAAGGAAAGCAAGTGACTTCAGTTTGTGTGGCCAGGTTTTGGTAGTGGAGCGGGGACTAAAGGGGTGGTTTCTGTGACAAACTGCCAGAAGCTTCCCCATGTCCAGCAGAGCCACTGCCAGTTGGCTCCAAGATGGACCCACTGCTGGCCAAGACTAAGCCAACCAAAGATGCTGCTAATGCCACTGTGATAACATTTTAAGAAGGAAAAAAAAAATATTGTGCAGCTGTAATTGCGGCCAGAGAAGAAAGGAGTGGCTCTTCTTCCTGAGCAGCAGCAGGAACAACATGTGATGAACTGACAACAGCCCCATTCCCTGTCCCCCTGTGCCATTTGAGGGGAGGAAGCAGAGCTTGGAAATTAGAGAAGGTGTGGGAAAAGGTGTTTTTAAAATTTATTTTACTTCTCATTATCCTGCTCCCATTCTGATTGGTAATAAATTCAGTTAATATCCCCAATCTGAGTGTGTTTTGCCCATGATGATACTTGATGAGTGGTCTCTCCTGGTCCATATCTCAAGCCATGAACCCTTTGATGGATTTTGTCTTCCCTGTCTACTTGTGCAGGGGAGGGATAGAGTGGCTTTGATGGGCATCCAGCCAGGGTTAGACCTCTACAGCAAGGCAGGAAGGGAGAGGTCTCTCTCCCCTCTCTCCCCCCACACGATGAACTGTCCCCCACGCCATGAACTGCAAGGGCTAGAGCTGAGGCTGCTGGCTTGTGGGCATGGCTGGCAGCTGAAGTGGTGAGTCAGTGGGAGATGTTCTAAGCCTGGGAGCAAAGCCCTGATCTGCCCTGTCCTGTGCAACCCTCCTGCATTTCCTGAGAGCCCCTGTAGAAGGGGGAACACCAGAAATGGTATGCCCAACTCCTTCCTATGAGCATGAGCATCTCTGAGGGCTGCTCACACCTACTTAAAAGCCTTTCTGAGTACCCAAAGGGGCCACTGTTCCCTGCCACTTCTCTCTGGAACTCCAGCATGTTTCCAGGATGTCTCTATACCACTGTTTTAGGAACATTTGGTTAGGATGGATGCAGAGGGCTTCAAGGTTTCACCAAGAACAGGCCACAGTCATCTTCAGTACCTGCAGTATGGTTTGTGGCAAAGAGCTACAGCACATGGTACATGCAACAACCACACTGCAGCACTTGAGACCAGACCACAGAACAAACAGGGAATCAGAGACTTGCAGAACTCAGCAGGTGAAAAGGGTTCTCTCAAAGTTTCTAGTCCAGAAAACCTCTCAAGGTTTTTGAGTCCCTGCTCAAGGCATGGCCAGATAAGACCAGTATTGACCCAGACTTGCCTCAGAAAGCCAACATGGTTTTTGGCTTTAATCCTCTGCATCTGTGCATCTCTTCTGTGCTCAGAGTGCTTACTTTTCTGCTTGCTTGCAATGTGAGTGCTATTCTACCTGGACTGCTAGCTGGCTTGCATCAGCACTTCTCCATTCTGAAATGTGAGAGAAGAAGATGCCTGAAATGCCACAGAAGGAAGAAGGTCCCATGATTTGCCTGGGATCCTTGTAGCAGTTTCATTTCCTTGCTCTGCCAGAGATTTCCTGCAGTCACAGACACCTCCCATGGATATCCGCTGTACAGAGCAGGATCCATCTAGTCCAGTATCCTACCTTCAATATGGACTTCTATCATAAAATCCCTTTACAGGCTACAGACAAAGATCACAGGTCCAGACCACACTGGACCATCTTAAACTGGGTATTTCATTTGAGTGGTTTAATCCATCTTTAGTCTCCCACTTTCTGAGCCTCCCATAAGAAAGGAAAAGGTAATTCTTACTATTTCACAGGGGTATTAAACAGAGTAAGTATTTTCAGGCCTGCAAATACTAACCATAACCAAGAACATGGAAGAAGCAGATGCAAAAATTTCTGTGAGTACTTTTGCTCTTTCTTATTCATCCTGATCACCAGAGCTGGACAAATTATTTGCAGCAAAAAATTTGGCAATGTTTCTTCATGAAATTTTGGGACACAGATATTTTTTATTAATTTTTTCCTTATGTAAACATACTCAAAACAAAGTTGATGAGAACATATTTCATCCCATGGAGTAAACATAAAAATTTCTCTATGGCTAGAGCAAATTTAAAATTTCAAATGTGAAATTAAAAGTATTCATTTTTGGCAAGGAAAGGGACAAAATGACAGCATTCTCACACATTTCTAATTTGAATAAGTTGAAACACAACATCCTACCATTACTCTTCCAAGAATTCATATGCTCTTCAAAAGCTGGCTCGTAAATCATTTGGTATGACAAAGCAAAGTCAAATAATACTGATAATTCTTCTTGATTGGATGAGTTCAGGCTGACAGGAACTTTCATAAGCACATACATTTTTTCATTGCTTATTTCTGTGATTCCATAATTGTAAACAAAATTAATCCAAGAAACACTTCTGTAAGAAAAATAAGCAGAGTACCAAAAATGAGACTTTCCATTATGCAAGGAGAGAGCCATGAAACCCCGCACTAGAGCGAGAAGACCTCTAAAATGCTGCAAGCCCAGGTGCTCAGGTGGGTTAGGAGAGCCAGGGATAACCCAAGGCAGCAATGGCAGCCTGTCAGGTTTATAAATGAGATTTGAGGCAGCATGATAAAGCCTGTACAAAGAAACACCTCCCCGCCTCTGTAGCAAGTAAACCTCATTACTCAGGTTTACTACTCAGGTTTAATCTCAGGAGCCTGTAGAAGGTGAAGAAGTAAACCAGCTCTGAGCACCATCCCAATGGGAGAGCTTGGTGCAAGATCTGCAACCACCCTATTGCACTGCTGTTCCTGGGAAAACAAACATTAACAAATGTTTTTTTTTTTTAATGGAATTCATTTACAGCACATCCTGAAGATAGGATGCTGGGGAGCAGAGTTATGACATCCAGAAACTGACAACAAGAGCAATAAAACCTGACATATATCATGAAAGCCAAGCTATGGTACTATGTGTAATTAACAGAGAGTTATTCACCTTTAGAAAGACTTTGATGAATGCCTTATAGTTAATTCTTTTTTTCCTGTGTTTCAACTTCTCTTGTTCATGGCAGCTAGGAAGGCTAGCTTGCAACTTTCAGCTTTTTGCTCTGTTTCTTATCCAAAGATGTTGTATCTTTATGGCTCGTAGCCAGACAAGGTACTACGTTAACACAGGATGGACTGTGATAACGGTATGTATATTAAAATTCCAAGCATGCCCAGTATCACCCAGGTGTTTCCAGGATATAAAGTATACTTTATGCAAAAGAGCATAATCTTTCTTTCCATGACAACAGTGTTGCTCTCCCTTGGTGCCCACTGAACCCTGAAACAAGTTAGACATAGGAATGTTTATTTCCCCCAAATTCTCTGAATTGTCAAGAAATTTGAACAGAAAGAGAGCATCAGGAAGAGTTTGAACAGTTTCCCAGTCCCAATAAGCTGCAGAGGAGGCTCTTATAAAGCTGCAGTACCATACACACAGTGGACTCGGTGGTGTTTGTTGGCGTACACTGCTTTTGCATGGGAGGAAAAGCAACTGGGGAGGATTTGGCTCAGGCTCTGAAAATCAGAGAGAGAATATGCTACTATACAAAATGTGATCATTTAAAAACACTGCAACCATGGGTAGTTGATCTAGCTGATGCACTGGGGACTGGATAGAAATTTAAGCTCAGTCACATGAATTTGAAGAGCTCCACAAACCTTAAACGAAAGAGAAATTTTTAGCCTTGGGACAAAATAACTGAGGCCTTATTTAAAACCTATTGAAGGCAACTGATTCCACAGGCTTTTGGGGCCATTGGATCAGACCCCAGATGGATGCAAACTTCTGAAGAAGAGAGTATATAATCTTCACGCAGGAAGAGAGACACTTTAAAAGGCAGTGGAATGCACAGTTGAGCTGTGTATGACTCTATGATGAATGAGTGTCCATACTGCATCATTTCAGAAAGATGGAGATTAAGGGAATCCGAAAAAGAATCCAGAAGGGAAATAAAAGTTACTGTGATAATCACAACCCTATAGCCACAAACACATAAATATATAAATGCAAAGACCAAAAAAAAAAAAAAAAAAAAAAAAAAATTAGAATTACAGCACATACATTAAAACCAGGAGAGTCTGCACATTTAGAGAACAAAGAGACAATGGCATATATATTTCCGTAGACACAGAGTGAAAAATAAATGGCTCAGGCAAGCACAGCTAAACATTAATGGCATGGTTGTATTATTTTAAAGTGGGTGACTGCAACATGTTCCAGGGAAAATACTGGGACTTGAAAATGATGCAGTCCAAGTTAGTAAAAGGTGATGTGTGCTATAAGCACTACAGAATCCTAAACAGATGACACAATCCTCACATCTCCAAACACCACTTTGATAAATTAATTGCTCCCATGTGAGGCTCATCCAGAAAATGGCACTGTTCACCCTAATGAGCAGGAAAACTGAATTTAATCATAGGAAAAAAAAGCAAGCATTTATTGGTACAGAAGAACAATTTATAGTTTGAAAGAATTATGTGGTTGTAACTGAGAAGTCAAATATGCTATGGATGTGTATCGATTCACATAACTGAAATGAAGCCATAAAGACTGTATAGCATATGATCAAAATCACTAAAGAAAGGACAGCTACGATTTTAGTAGAAAAATAGAAATATTCTAAAGAATTATTGTAACACAGTCATTTTTTGAAGAAAAAAGGTAGCTTGGGCTCTAAGCTAGTGATTTTTAATACACCATTTGGATAGTATATAGAGAATTTAAGCAAAGGCCATTTGGTAAAAGTTCTGATCCCAAGGTATTACAAAGAGTAATTGCACAGATCTTTGAGGGATTATGAGATGTCATACTTTTAATGGATAATGTTTTAATTTGGGTACAGGGAAGTTAATGCAAAGGAAGACTTTGGCAAGTATTGCAGGAAGCCAGAAAGAGATACCGATCCACTAAGTAAAATACCTGGGGTCTAAAACATTGTAGCCAGAGTTTAGACAAAGATGACTTAACTGGGGCTCCAGGTAAAACAAATGCAACAGCAGAATATCCACCTTACAATGTAAATTACATCTACAGAGATTAATGAATATGATAAACTGTATTCTATTATTCATTCCAATTCTTACTAGGGTCAATATGTCCTTAAGGAATTATTGGAAAATTAAGCTACCTGGTATTGGGGAGATTAATATGATTAATAAGAACATGGAAATAAACAGTTAAAGACAGTGACACTAATGCACCAGTTTAAAATTATCATAATGATATTTTCTGAAAAGCTGTAATATGTGTTCATCTTACCTGTTTAGACTGAGATTTCTAATCAGAACAGACAGAAACTATTGCCAGGTTGACAAAGAAGTGCTAGTAATTTTATTTGATCCTCTGAACTTGCTTCCATCTAGATAAATATGAAAGATATAGAGAAAAGAGACTACAAAGCACTTCAAAGTGGTTGTAAAAAATCTTTTGCCTAATTTTCCCAGATACTAAGCATTAACTTGAGTTGGAAATGCAGACAGTAAGCACCTTGCAAAAGCAGTCCATTTGTCTTTGGCATCATCTACATCTTCATAGATAAAGCTGATGGTCTTTTACCAGGGAAAAAGAATTCAAAGGCACAAATAGCTGTTTGATGCTCAGTGTCTAATGCACAATATTCCTAGCTTCAACTGCAAGTTAAAAATTTATTTACTTTATTTTTATTTGGACTGTAGTTGGATTAAGAAGTGCACAGCAAACATTGCTATCATGGCAGTGAAAAGTGGATAGCATTAACACACCAAACTGTGTTTTCTGATACGCTCTAAACACATACAGTAAAGATTGTTTCAGCAAAAATGGAAATGTGGCTGTGGTATGGAATGAAGCAACTGCTTTGCAGTGCTGAAGCAGTCTGGAAAAGAAAAGGAGAAGAGACAGAAATTTTAATTGCAAAGAGAAGAAATTCAGAAAGGAGCCCATAATGACTTGAATTGGAATACGGTGAAATTGATGTTAACAACCCTGCTTTTATAGGAAATATCACATGATCTCTAATGGCAAAAAATTATCTGCACTGTATTTTTGTATCTATCCAAAGGATTACTCCTCCATCAGCACTGGGATGCGCAAGCTGCAGCAAGGCACCTGATCAATCTTGGCTCACAGAATTTGCCTTCATGGAGTTCCCACCTGGAGGTTCTCAAGCTTCTGATTTTTGGCAGTTAACCCCACCTTATGCTCTTTGTGTTGGAGAGGTCTGTCACCATCCCCCTAGGATGGCTTTGTGTCATAACACATTGTGCCTTTAGAGGTGGGTGAAGGGAAGCAGTAACCAAGGTTGCAAGTTGGCAGTGTTCACAAGAAACATGAATTTAGCAACTTTCAACAAATGTCCATATCACAAAAGACAGAAAGCATGATATCTGTTTGTCAAGACTCACAGGATTGTGATAACAAATCAAGATGCAGTGTATAAAGTACTCTCTGCGTGAAGCCCAGCACTAGTATGCCAGAGGATCTAGCAGAATGGGATAAAATTTGCAGGCCTCTAGGAAATGTAGAAGGGCATAAAAGGTACCAGTCATTAGATCTGAAATGCTGTGGGAAAACTGTTGAAGGGAGCCACAGGCTGGGAAAGCTGGGGGTGAAGGGTGCTGGGCAGGAGACCCTGGCAGAGCTTTTCAGCATGAGCTTGTTTTTAATCAGCTCTGTTCATCCTCCAGTTTCATAGGCTGTGCATTTTGGGGGCATCTAGAAAAGCAGACAGGAGCCCTACAGCCCCAACTACTCTGCTTTGATATCTGTGGGGCCTTTATGGAAGTCCCTTTAAGAAGTAATGTATGGGATTAATGCACAAAGCCCTCTGAGTCACTTGGTGTGGCTGAGTGGCAATGAGGAGCAGCAAGCCCTGTGCCAGGGACAGAGGTGTGTAGATCCTGTGGCAAAAGCTGACAGCTCCCCACCTCTTGCTGTGACACTGCCCTTTTGATATTTTGCTTCTCTCACCCACTCATTCCCAGCTACTGAGTCATAGGTTCCTGAGGCTTTTCCTGATCCTCATGGAATAGGTATTGCAAGTGCATGCAGGTTCAAACCCTCTGCTTTGCCTTCCTGCACCCACCTCTCCATCGTTTCTCTTTCCTTCCCTTTTCCCATAATTGTGGTAAGAGAAGGAAAGGAAACACTTCAGAAATGAAAAATTAGTTTGCTGTATCATAAAGATGAGCTTTGTAATCACTTTCCTTTAAGCAAAGAATTAAAAGATAATAAAAGCCCTAATTAAGGACCTCGTTAGCTTAACTAGATTTTCATATGCAAAGTGATGTTCACCACGTGCTGCCGCCGTCTGAAAATGCTGCCTGGCACTACATGGGAAGCACCTGTGCCGACTCCCCAACTGTATTTCCCTTCTTCATTTCAGTTACCTTTCCATCTTTCCCCTTCCTTTCCCCTCTGTGCCAGGGTTCAGCAGGCTCAGGCTTATATGGGGCTGCCTTGTGCTGGGCACATGCAAGACAAACTTGGCATTACCTTGTGAACCATGTGACAGAATGAGAGAGAGATGAGACCAAAGAGCAGGGAAAGATGAGGGAGAGCAGGTAGGACTGATGAGGGATGAGCACACACAGACCCAAGAGGAAGGCAGAGGGAGCACGTAGGAAGCCCTCAGGCCAGACTGGTTTGATGACAGGTGGAGATTATCCAGGTGGAGGATCCATCTGAGTCAAGCTGAGCACAGGAAGGCTTTTGGTAAGTCTGGATGCCACAGGGCAGAGCTGGAGGGAGGAGATGCTGGATGGGGCTGGTCCACATCTTGGCCCCTGTATAGAACCTAGCAATGATTTAGGCAAAAACTTGTATTAAGGGCTTGGCTTCATCCTTGAATGGAAAAAAAAATTGAATCCTCAGAGATATTGTCCAAGGGGCCATCCAGGGCTCTGTTTTCAATCCCACATGGCCCCCCGTACAGTCTGGCAGGTGGATAGGTAGCTGTTTAGGGATGTGCTTAACAGAAGCAATTAGGAAATCATTATACCACAGTAATGTGAGCAGATGAGTGAACAAAATGACTGCTCACTGCCATGTGAGAAATCAGCCTGGCCTGGCTGAGCAGAGAGCACTCGGCTCCCTGCAGTACAGCCAGCAGGCACTGCCCAGCAGAGGCCACAGCAGAGCCAGGAGCCAGAGTCCACCCGGCTGGAACAATCTGATAAATTCCTACAGCTGGGAACTCAGCACGAGATGAGAATCAGGATTTTCATCCTCGTTAAAACTATAATTGGAGCCTCATTCTACTTCGTTTAGAGCCTGCTGTGAACGTGAGCAAAAGCTGCAGGGTGCTAAGCAGGGAGGTCACCCCGGGGCGGTGGTGAGCAGCCGGCCAGGAGCAGTTGGGAGGCTGGAGGGAGCACATCGAGGCAGAGGCCAGGCTGGCCTATGTGCATCTCCTGTAGATATGGAAAGGCCCCTGTTGTGAGACCGTCAGCTTTCAAGTGTTTGTTTTGTTTGTTTTGTTTGTTTTGTTGGTTTTTGGTGGTTTTTTGTTTTTTTGTTTTTTAGGGAATAAGAAAGCAGACAGGGCATTTATGACTAGAGATGGCTTTGAAACGGAACCTCAGGGCTCAGCCTTCAGCTGGGCACTTAGACATGAAACCTAGGTGGACCTCAGATGCCCATCTCAACCACTAGTGACACAATCTAATAGCCCCTACATCTGCTCTCCAGACCAGGGCAAGACTTAAGGAAACCTGATACAGCATTATTAGGTTGGAGACTGTGTTGATCTGTTTATTAGCTAAGAATTTTCTTTGTTTAAAATAATTGATTCTTGCCTTTTCTCTACACAACATGGAACTGGCTCGATACAGGGTATTCATTTAGTTTGCAAACAGAGATGAGGAACTGTAAACCAAATCCAGATGTTGCATCCAGCACTCACAACAACTCCTGCCTGGGCCCATCTCCAATCATCACATGTATTCGTGCAGCAAAGGAAATGGCTGATGTGCTTTAAATATAGTTTTAAAATAATCAGCAATAGTCAAATTACTTCTGCTACATTATCAATTGCAAGTAGGGCAATTCATTAGTGAGAGTCAGACAAACTACCTTAATTTGGCCTTCTACCACTTTCCACCTCATGGACCAACAAGTGTATCATAACTATTAGAACAACTTCAGTGAATGTTACAATTACTCATGTCAAATGAAAATGTAATGCAGTTAACGTGCATGCTGGCTCCCCGCTGCTACTGCTGATGATTATTGCTATTAGAGCATGACCAAACAGTCATTCAAATATAAACAGCAGATTTGTTTTGATTTTGTTCGTGGCCTGTTTTACTTGCTTTCTGTGAACATTAACACAAATGGCTTTGGTTTGCAAGACTGTCCCTGGGGAGAGAAACAAAGCCAGGAGCATTGTGGTGCTGACTTCATGTATCAGCTGAACTACCTGCACTGGAAGATTTTGCATGGCTCTCTGGAAAAGTTGACAGCCACCTCATCAGAGAGAAAAAGCAGAGATAGGCAAATCGAGTGCTGGTCGCGTAAGATGAGTACCCAAACAAAAAATCATGGCAGTCCACTGGACAGGCAGTTCTCACATTCCTGCAGTCATTCAGTTAATGCTCGGGAATGGTAGTTACATAAAAATGGGGTAGCCAACTCTTTGGCCAGAATTTCTGGTCCAAAGCCTGCCAAAGGAAAAGGTGCCCTTGACTTAAATGGTTTGTGTGTCATAGAGTAACAGGTAGGACTAAATTTACTAAAAACTCTGCTTGCTGTGAAAAAATCTGCCTGATTAAGAAGATTAATTATTATTATTGCTCACATTTTTTGTGTCACCCTTTACTGGAATTCCTTGTCTCTAAATTGGTTTCAAGATGGGTGCTCTTGCTCTCTCTGTCCTGTCTGAGCTGCTTCCTTGCCTTGTAAAGCCAAGAGCTAATCCCAATGGCCACTGATGTGATTATGTTGTGCAGCTGACTGCAGAACTTCTCCTTTGCAAAAGGACAGATACAGAAGGTGGCAATCCCAGGATGCCAGGGATCCAACTAATTACCTAACTTCATCAAGGCCATCATTCTCGCCAGGAGCTTTGATTACAGCTCCAGTTTATCACTTCTCCAGAAGCACATGCTCAGGAATGTGCAAACTGAGGAATGACTAAGAGCCTTGCACAGCACAGGACTGACCTTGAGGCAGGCCAGAGACTCCCAGCTCGCATTAATTTTTACAGGTTTGTGAGATGCCAGCCTCTTCTGAGGAACACAATGCTCTGGAGGGGAGTTGCTGCTCGGTGCAGAGAAGACAGAAAAGGGCCAGAATGAGGAAAAATGAGTAAGAATGCAGGAAATGCAGTTAACACATGTTCTTCAAAAGCTATTTTAGTGGCAAGTTAGATATGGGATAGCAAAATCTCTGATCTATAAAAGACAGTGCACAGAAGACTTCTGGTTTGGATGTGAATATGGAGCTTTGAGGAGTTATTCACAGGTTGATTTCTAGTACCAGTTTGAAGGAAAAGTTACTGTCTGAAACATGCTAAGAGCTAACAATGTTTGGAGTGCCTCCCCCTGCTTATTGTTTGTGTGTTTCTTCACAAAGAAAAAGACAGGTTTTTTTCAGTGTAGAGCTTGGTTAATGGAGAATAAATGTGACATAGAAACTTGAAATCATAAGCATTATACATCAAGTGAATAAGAAAGAGCTTTCACCATGTCTTCCAGTGAGAGCAGTGAAGCAAACAGGTGATGATCAAATGCAAAAGAGAGTAGTGGAGCAGAATTCAGCTGTGGAACTCACTGCCACAAGACATTGCGGAACCTCAAAAAGCTGTGAGGCAAATCCACAAAGAACTACTGAGCACAAAGTGAACACTATTGGCTGAGGAGGTCCCTAGGCTGCAAATCACTGGAGGCTCAGTGAGGATAAGAGAGTGGCATCATTAGTTACATCATATACTTACAGCACTCCTACATTTTCCTCTTGGCATCTACTATAGGTCATTGCTGGAGACATATGGCGGAAAGGCAGCTAGACAGATTCTTGGTTCTGCCTGGTATGGCAGTTCTTATGTTACTGACTAATTGGGTGAACTGTATGGCTCAGATCCTTAAGCAGGAAGTTAGGCATGTCTGTGTTTAGAGAGCTATGAAATTATGTGTTTCTTTCTCTTTCTTTTTTTTTTTTTTTTTTTTCCCATTGCATTTCCTATTCCATGGTCCCAAAGACCATCCCAAAGAACGAGCAGGAGCTCCTGGTGAAGTCTGAGAAAAAGGAGTCTCACATCTTCACATACTCAGGATAAGATGTGATAAGGGGACATCATTTTCATCCACTCATATCTACGCCCATTCATTGATTACCAGCAGGAGAGGGTGTGTGAGCAGCAATCCTGTTCTACATAAATTTAGGAGCTGAAAGTGCCAGCACAGCATGGAAAGGTACTCTGAGGATGATCTTCCTATATGTCAATGTGAGTACAAGATAGTACAGGCATGCACAGCAAGTGCAAGTGTGAGATAAAAAATATGAAGGTGCACAGGTATCTACAAAAGGAAGAGGGGAGAGAGAGTAGCATGTTTATAGACATTTTTTTACAGTGCATATATTTTAGTATTTATCAGAATTCACCCATCCATGCACTCTACAGGAAAGTGCAGCCTGCAAGGCAGCAGTTTGTCTGAAATCAGGTGTGTGTGAGAGTATCTTCCAGGACTGTGCAAAGGTATATGCATACCAAAATACCAAATAAGCAGGTAGCAGAGAGCAGCAGAAGGGTAAATTTCATAAAGGTGGGGAGCAAGGTCACTCCCTGGGTGGAGCAGAGGAATATCTAGGAAGCAATCCTCAAGGAGACTTTTCCTATACAGGCAGAGTGAAATTAATTGCAATTATAGTGTTTCTGTGAGCAAAGTGAGGTATTCCAGGCACATAGAAGAGGAAGGCATCTGTCCCACTCAGAATGCAAAGAGTTGAGCAGCTGAAAATACTTGTATCAAATTCCCACTTGGGCATCTCTTCCCCCTCCAGCCCTTGTCCTCCCTCCCCTCTCTTTCCCATTCATTTCTCACTCTGTAGCTCTTCAGCACTAGGCCCTTCTTCTGATTAACATTTCAAACCCATTGATAGTTTGTGCTGGCTTAGACAAACTAATCATCATTAGCACTGCAAAAACCTGTCCAGCTTTCCCTCCCAGAGTCACAGGTGCCACCCTCAGCTGCTTGGATAAAAAGGAAAAAATACACCAGCCACAACATGCTCTTGGCAAGGCCATCAGGAGGTACCAGCTCGCAGCCCTGGCAAGCAAGGAGATCGCAGTTCCCAGGCTCTGCTCCAATGGACCTAGGCTGCAAATAAAGCACTGGGCCATCTAGGAGGCAGGCAGAGGGCTGCAGGCATCTTCTCCTCTCTTGTTCTCGCATACTGGAACCCATGCTGGAAGCACTTTTCACTTCCCAGGGAAGAACAGAGCCCATGTGCTAGATATGGCTGTTTTCTTCCAGTCTGGCCAAGCTAGAGAGATGCTCATAGCTGGGGTTTGAGTGGAATTTTCTGGGTCTGCTATGGATACAACCTGCTTACAGAAGGCTAGGTGCTTTTCCCAGTGACCCATTGACCTGTATCTCTTCTGTTTATAGAACAAGAAAAGGCAGGAAGTAAATACATAACCCAGGAGGATGAGGAATGATGCAAGAACAGGTGTCTGGTGAACTGCCCATGTCTGGCCTCAGGTGCAGCCAAGAAATACAAAGGCCACAGATAAATGCAGACTAACAGGAAGAAAAGAGCAATGGGCTGGAACATGCTCTTTGTGACACTTGCATACAAATCTACTATTGAACTGCCAGGAAGGCATGGGTATGCTTCTTTACCTTTTCCCTGGAGGCACCTAAATCCTCCCCATCAGGCAGGGTCATTCTACACAACACTCATTTTCAAAGAATGACATTGTGCCTGCAGTGGGGGCCAGGTGGCAGTAACACTGCCCTGGGGATGAAGGCTCTAACAGTGCCCATAAGATTTCTACCTCACCTCAGCTAATGCCATCTGGGCCCTGGAGAGAGCTCAGAACTGCTCCAGAGACAAAACTCTCCTTACAGCAGCTGAAAAGAAGCAGGTTTGCCCAGCAGACCATATGGAACCATAGGGGTCAACATAACTCTGAAGCACACGTCCTCTTAGGTCTGCCTTGAATTCAAAACTTCATTTTGGTCAGACTGACATTAAAATAATGACTGGACAATCCCTGGGAAATTCCACACCACTGGAATCATTGTAGCTTGGGCAGCTCTCTGGGCCCTCATATGAAGTGTTTGTTGAGTACACATCCATGAGGAGGCTCTGAAATGCCACTAAGCCTGTGTGCATTGGAGTCATGGAAAAGCCACCACCTCTCACGTAGCTGCTTAGTAGCACACACAGAGCCTGCACAGGGAGAGAAAGGGATTGTTTATAAGGCAACTATAACCTTCCTACTAAAGCCCAGAACTAATGCTGAATAGCAATATAATCGAAGAAGAAGCTGTCCCATGCCTCTGGAACCAAGGCCTGAGGAATGCAATTCCTCAAGCAAAAACCATCCAGGCAGACTGGTTGGGAGATAACACACACCTGCAAAACTGCAAAACTCCCTATTCGCTGTGGCACGGGACATAGTGAGCATCCCTAAGGCACATCTCCTTCTTCCCCCACCTGCTCTCCTGACATCCTCTCTGCCTAACACTCACTTCAGCAAATGCTAGGATGAGGCTTATCTCATAATTTTGCATGGCCATTATCTGACAGCAACAGCAAACTTTGCTGGCATGTGAGGTACAAGGAGCTAGGGAGGGTAGGAGGTCAGTACAATCACAAATATTACTATAGAGACTCCACACGCTTCTGCTATCTGCCAGGAGACTGAGTCTGCAGGCACATCCTGCATTTGTGTTCCTGTGAGGCAAATACTCAGGCACTGACATTTAAGACAACAGTGGATTTTCACAAGTGAATCTGTAGGCAAAAATATGTTGTCATCTTCCAAGGCCTGTTCAGATGTTTACAGTCACCCCTCAGCTATGTGACTCCCTTGTTTCTGCAAATATCCATTCCTCCCCCACCAGCTTCCCTGCCTCAGACCACTATCTTCTGACCTGAAAATAAAACACCCCTGTTTATGGCACAATCGTGTGACTTTAAAGCAGAGCCCAGACGCTTCTGTCATAATTTCTAGCCTCCCTGCCTCTAAGCAGCAAGAGGCTGGGGAGAGGCTGCCAGTGGCTGTGACAGCATCTGTACAGCTACACGCACCCGGCTCAGCAGTGCAGCGTCGGCCGGATGGAGCAGCTCCGGTCTGTTGCAGGATGCTGTCAGAAGGGGGCAAAATCCATCTGCAATCAGCGCTTGTTCCCTGCTTTTGCTGCACTTGCTTTCTCTGTCCCCCTTGCATCCCTTCATTCCTGAGCCCTCCGGCACACTCCAGCCAGGCAGGATGTCCCTATGGAGGGGATAGTCTCACGGCTGCCAGATCAGTCTGCCTGGAGTGCTCCTCGAGCCCCAAACAGCCCACGGCAGGGCCAGCTCGCCCCATGGCCCCATCCCATCTGCCTCCATGGGGCTTGCAGAATGGCCCCAGGAAAAGAGGGCTGCTGGATGAGGGTTAGCAAGTGAGTGCTGTAGGCAAGGCTAGACTGAGCCTGACCACTGAGTCTCTGTGTACTAACTCCTGAGATGGCTGTTGGTGCTGAGAGCAGCAGAAAAGCTGATGGGAGTTGCAAGGAGGGTCCCCAGGAATGGGTGATGAAAATGGGGCAACAGGGATGACAAACTCCTCTTTGTGGAATGGGGTCAGATTCGCCTTCACCTTGTACACTCTGTAGTTCCAGAGACTGCAGATAGAAAACATGTCAGAGGTGGGATGGCAGAGTCCCATTGACCCCGGCGCCAGGCACTGGGCACACAGAGCCCACCCATTCACAAGATTTGAGGCAGGAAACCACAAAAGGGGTTTTGAACTCAGAGAGCACTGAAGGCTTCCATATAACAGCTTTAAATCCTTCTCCACACTACTTTCGGAGTCAGTTCTCACTTTTAGAAAAGCCCCAGTGCCAGGGACACCATCATGTCTCAGAGCATTTTGGCTTTCAAGTGCCTGTGAGTTAGTAATCTAGGGATGCTTGTGGGGTGGCTTCCACCAATTAAAAATGTCTGGAAAAACAGGAGTATGGAAGGAATAGGAAAGAAGACAATTCCTCTCGAATACTAAAAAACACACCACCACCACCACCCTTTTTTTTTTTCTTCTGTGAGTAAGCAACATTTTTTCTCTCAACTCCTCAGCCTGGTGAATTCTATTTCTGTATACATCAGTGAGTCCCTTCTCCTTACATCATCTGACATGCCTACAGCCAACTCCTGTGAATTTCCTGCAAGTCTCACTATAGCTGGCAGCTGCCCTTGAAGCCCCTCGAATAGCAGACTTGCAAAGTTCACTGTGAAAGAGCTTTCACTTCTCTCCTCCCTGTCTTCTATGCTTTGAATTTGAGGAGGGTAGGGGAGGAAAGGAACAGAAATGGGGACATCCCTAAGCCCCAGGCTGGCTTAACTCTTTCTTCTACACCTGTGGCACAGCATGGAATGAGAAGTATTATCCTTATCTCCAGTTTCTGAGTTATATCACAGTCCCAGTGTGACACAGGATGTTTTGGGACTGCTACCCATGCTGGCAGTGGGATCACTGTCCTCTACCTGCCCGAAAGGTGCAGTGATCTCTGGGGAGCTCTGGCAACAGCCACACTTCTGCCTAGGAGAAAAAGTGAAGAACTGCTTGGTATCTAACAGAGATTGCAAAGGAGGTCAGGATGAACTGGTAGCTACCGTAGACCAGGATCATCACGTGAAGTGTAGTAGACTTGCCGTGGAATGTCAAGAGGGCATGATCTCAGTTTCAAGATCTTCAGCTTGCAGCACCACCTGACATCAGTCCTAGGGACCAGCCAGACAAAAATCCATGAGGAAACCCATCTGGGATCTCTCCTTTTCTCTCAAGCAGCTCTAAGGCTCTGATCAGGATGAGAGAGGGCTTGTTTTTGCCTGTCCCTTGGGACAACCCTCTCTTGAAGCTCTCAGGCTGGGCAGGAGAGAGGTTAGCAGAGATACTGCTAGATCAAAACACCAACAGAAAGTTGGGAAGGCTAGACATCCCCAGCGATGAAGCCATCTGCTTCACAAGGCTGGGCCATGATTGGGAGTCCCTGCATTAAGGTATGTTAGCAAGCTGTACAGCAGAGCTGGAGAGAGGGATGGAGGGAGGAAAGGAGGGAGGGAGGGAGGAGAGGGAGGCACAGAGCTGGGAATTAAGGACTTTCACACTCAGACTCTGAGGGCACCCTCCTGACATAACACCCCATATGCAGATATGTGCAGAAGAGAAGTGTGCGCAAGCTTAACAGATAGACAACCTGAGGTCTTTTTTTGTTTGTTGCACATGGGATGTGCTGGAGCAGGGAGATTTTGCACACTTTGTTAACATAGTCTGCAGCCTATTTCTGATGATGTGAAGTTTTCCTCTCTTCAAAACATTCCTCGAGCAGACAGCAGCCCCCATGTAAAACAACTGTTCACAGCAATTACAGCAGTCAGAGAACGAAAAAACATTTCATACCTTCAAAATTAAAAACCCTTTAGGGAAATCTGTGTTTTTCCCTGAACACACCAAAAGAGGGAAAAAGAGGTGGTAAACAGAAGATGGGAAAGCTTGGCAATATTTTCTAAGCCCCACAAACCACCCTACATACTGACAATACGGGGGTAGGCAGTATGTGACAAAACATCCCTGTCTGTCTGATTCTTGTCCTTACAATGTAAGAATGCTTACATTGTAAAAACTTGGTGAGCATCTTGCTGGCCAAAATATTTAAAAACAGTTTCCTGGAGAAATTCCTTGTAAACAGTTACTCACAAATGTGTTATCACACAGTATCTGATTCCTCATGTGCCCTACTAAGTTGCTGGTCACTCTTTAGTCTTATTGTCAACTACGCAGATGTAAGAAAAGATATACAGATTAAACTGTTGCTTTGGGGATTTTCCCTTCCTCGTTTCTAGGAACAAGCCCATTTTTTTATTTAGGCTTTATTTAGCCCATTTATTTATTAGTTAGCTATCCTGCTGAGAAACTGCAGGTCTCTCTCCTGGTGCTCTGTGGGAAACAGGAGAGAAAATGGCAGAAAAAGGAGAAAACTCTTTTTCCATCTGTAAGCAAGCAAAACTGACCTGGAGTCATAGAGAAATCAGAGAAACAGGAGAAAGAGGCTATTTTTATCAAGTTTTTTTTTTTTTTTTTTTTTTTTTTTTTTTTTTGGCAAGAACCACATATTAAGCTGCTAGTCCCTATTTTTCTCTAAATTCTCTGGGTTGCTGGCAATGGATGGCAGGGCCTGACCTCCAAAAAGAAGTAAGAGCAATTAAAAGGATAACAAATACAAAGTCATCCAGGAATTTTGCAGCTGTCATTGCAGCACATCAAGGCCCCAGACCTCACAGGGGGGATGAGGACAGGATTCTTGTTGCTCTGTTTGCTCCCTTGCTACCTGATTGGAAGGAGGTGCTCCACCAGCCGTCAGCTGTAGAGGAGCTGTAAAAGAGGCTTGGCATTCCACAGCTGTATCCAGAAGAGAGGGAGGGAAAGATGAAGGATGTTAGGTGATGAAAGACTGGTTAAGTTAGGATGGCTAAATGTCTAAAACATTTCAAAGAAATTAAAGAAAGGAGAAATTAAGAAAGATGTAGAACCATAAGCCTAATTAGTGTAGTGTAGTTATAGTCATGATAGCCTAAGGATACAATTAGACATGTCTAGAGAGGGAGGATAACCTTGTTGTTAAACCATAAAGGCAGGGGACAGGATGGTATCAGTTGCAGTCTGGTTCTGGCTCCTGAATGATTCTGATGTGTTGCAGGGATGCCTTGTGACTCCAGTGGGCAACTTCCAGTCTCCTGATACCTTGTTCAATGTTTCCAAATGTTTCTAAACTATCACAAGGAATTCCCAAGACCAAACTGAAGGCATTTTTATGGCATTCAACCACTAGGGTCTCTTTTAGTACACCTTAGACTTGCAATTGGAGACCTTAGGGCAAAAGCTGCTAAGGGAAAGTAAAGCTGGTTGCCCAAAGGAGCAAGGAGCAATAAAACACTGTCTTGGTTTGGTTCAATTTCCCGGCCAATGCAGCAATAAATGCTATAGTCTAGATTTTTCCAATTTCAATATACTCATTTTCTGTTGTGAGATAGAATTCGGAGCAAAAGCACGGCAGGCCTAAAACTTAAAAGGGTGTAAAGAAAAACTTGATTAACAACACAAAGAAAATAATAAATTCAGAATAAAATCTTCAGACCACTCCCTCCACCCCCTCACACCTTCTTAACAACATACAGTCAGTTACAACAACAGTCAGTTAGTTACCAACTTAAATAATCTTTTTCAATTCACTTTAGAGAGAGAAGTCTCCCCTTTGTTCAGCTATAGGGTTTTTTTTCCACAAGAAGAAAAGAAAACCAGTCCTCTCATGGCTTCACTTTTCACTAACTCCTCCCATTGTCACAGCTCTCCTGAACTGTGTTTATGGGCCATATAAACTCTTGGGGTATTTACTTTTAAGAATGAACTGTTCAAAAGCAAAAGTCCTTTTAATCTCTTTTTTTCTCTGTCATACTTCATCCCTAGGACAGAGATCCCCATTTTTTTTCCCTCAGGGCAAAGGATCTTCCAAACACTCCAACCCTCCATGTCTTTTTTCCACTGTTTATAGGAATTTTTAGTGTAGTACATTCCATCCCTATAGCCGACAAAAGGATTTTCAGCCAACCTTCATGACGTCTCCTCATTCTCCTTCCATCTAGAACTTGGCTCCTGCTTCAGTGACTTTGGTGTATCCTCTGTGTTCTTTTTCCTCTCACTCAAGGGAGGACTGAAGGTCTGTAAGTCTTATATGAGCATGAGGGTTAAAAGCTCACATGGGGGATGCAGAGGCTGTGGCCAGGCCATGCTGGAGCTGTGCCAGGATCTCAGGACACTCAGACTGCACTGGGGAGCTGGGCGAGGGCTGCCTGCTGGTGCCTGTCTTGCCTCCACCTTGCCCAGGGTGTGGAAGGGCTTTGCCAGAACGGGGCTCAGCTGCCTCCCCCCAAGGCCGGGTGGGCAGCTGGGTGGGCCCGGCCACCCCACAGCTGCTCTGAGCCAGTGGCAGGGCAAGGTTTTGCTGAGCCACAGTCACGCCCGGGAAAGGGGGATGAGGGAGGGAGGGCTAGGATCTTAGCAGAGGGCCTCTCCTCCCCCTGGCCATTGGGGCCCCTGGTTGAGAATGGGGCCTAGCGGCTTCCAAAGCCCAGCCCTGCCCTGCGGCCACCAGGCCGCGTGGGAGGGGGCCCAGGCCGGTCAGCGTTACCTTGTGAGAAGCCAGAAATGAAAGAGGCTTTCCCAGGGTTTTACTTGCTTCAAAATGTTAATTCATGGAGGTGACTAACTTCTCTAATTGGTCTCTCAGGCTGTGAGGAAGTTCTCAGGGAGAAAAACTTCTCACTATGCCCTCCCCTCAGGTTTCTTCAATGAACAACCAGCACAAACACCAAAAGAAGGTGCCCTAAATTTGCATGACACATCCAAAACAGCTGTTTTCTAGTCTCAGGTAATCACATCTCAGTTTTGTGGAAGAGATGCTGAAAGAGACACAGCCTTTAACTTTGATATTACAGAGTGACATTCCTAAGCACACTGACTTTGGTGATGCTCAGTCTGGGCCTAGGTAAAACAAGCAAAGGTGTGCAGGCATCATTTCCACCTCGGCTCTGAGGCCCCAGGTGTTTGTCAGCCCCTCTCTACCCAACGCTGCCACCCTCTTCATTCTGCATTCGTGGGAAGGAGCACAACAGCGTGAACAGGAGCGATAAATCAGAGATTGAGGCAGACACAAGCTACATCTCTACAAACCTCAGTAGCCAGGCACCAGGAGCTCAGCCTGCCCTGCATGCAGCATTTGTGCGTGTGCAGGGCCAGCCCCAGGCCAACAACAGCCTCACCCAGCCTCAGCAGCCTGCCTCAGCCCACACTTGGCACAGCTCTAGCAGCATCCTCCATGCCTCCACCTGCGGCTGCCGTGGGAGACCATGCTTTCTGCTCCCCAAAACACAGCAGTAAAACTTTTCTCGCATATGGAAGTGAGAACTTGTGGGATGCAAGGGGAGATGCTGGCAGAGCCCTGTAGCAGAGAGCCCCTGGCTCAGAGATGTCTGACTCAGTGACACCTGACAGAAATGAAGTCCTGTGGCTTACATGGACATGAACCCAAAGCTTCTCAGGGATATACTCAAGTTAATCGCAGGCATCCTGACAGAGGATTTGCCTTGAAAGCAGATACCACCCAGCAACCCAGGCAGGTAAAAGGATGCAGGTTGGTGCCATCCCTAGATACTTGGGCATGGGCAGAAATCTTGCAGAGGCCCTGGACTTTGATCCAGCCTGGAGGGCTCTCAGCAGGAGGCAATGTTTACCATACCACTTCAGTGCCAGCTCTACTTGTCCATGGCACGAAATGACTGACATGCTGGCGCACAAAGGTAAAAAAGGACAGATTGATTTATTGATCAAGGAAAGACACAGTCTCCTTGACAGAGATGTGCTGTCAAATGATGGCAGGACGTGCTGCTAAAAGCCCTCCAGATTGATTACTTTACCTGCCACCTGATCCTTCATTGCCCTGGGCTCTGGCAGGTGAAGAGCAAGGGAAGATTTACACATTGCTGGGAGAATGAACAGGAAAACACACAGGAATGAAAGCTCCAGGGGTCTGGCCAGGACTCAGTGGCCCTCCTCTCCTCCACCTGCCACAGGGCTGGAAGGTCCCTCAGCCCATGGGCCAGCCAAGGTGGCAGGAAGACCAGAGAAAGCTCATTGTGCAGGCAATCAAAAGTGGAACTGTGGCAGGTAACACCTGCACATCCTGAAACGCTGCCATTTCCCTTCCCCATCTGTTCCCTTCTCTAGGATTAAACCACTCCCGTCTGTATGATTATATGGCCTGTGCCTACCCTGGGGACAGTGGAGAGTGCCTGGCCTGGTAATGCTGTCAAACCTTGCAACGCAGGAACTCAGCTAGGTAATGTCACAGCCCACATCTCAGCATGGGACACCGAGCTGTGGTACTCATGGAAAATGGCCACTTCTTTAGCAGGTTGGTGCCAATCCATGAGGGAGCTCTGTTCTGGGGCTGCTCTCCTTTGTCGCTGCCTGTGCAGTCTGGGACATCCAGAGTGGCTCTCTCTTAGTGTGGACTATTGACAATAAACCTAACTTAAGGAGAGAAGAACACTGGAAAAAAAACATTTTCTTGAACTTCTAGGGCCCAATTTACTATTTCTGCACTGGTTCCCTCTCAATATACACACTTGCTTAAACGGGTCCTCCCCTACTTGACAAGAAGTGTGACTGAGCCTTTCCATTAGCTTGCTCAGGAGACAGCCTGAGCCACATTAGGGAAGAGGCTTATCACAGCAGCAATTCAAGACAGGCTGCTTGTGACATGACATGGATGCACCACTCAGCACTACATCAAACCACAAAGTTACTGGGGCGGCCAGGTCCTAACTTCACTGCACAAAGCATATCACAAATTTGTAATGAGCTTGTTGAGAGAGATGTAGCATGAGGTAGGCAGTAGAGACATAACAAAGAGTGTCCATTAAATGATTCAGTGCTGGCCAATTTACCAGGCACAGCATGTTGGGAAAATGCCACTCCAGAGCTGCTCTCATACCTGTTAAAGGGCTTGATATTCCCAATACATGGGAGCTCTGTCTTAATTCTGTGGACAATCTGACCAGTTTTGGCTGTGTACCAAATCCAGATGGCTTGCCACCTCTCTTGTGGAAAGTGTAAATAATACAGCAGACCAACCACAGGAAAAACAGTGATCCCAAAAAGGGAGAGAGATGTGAGAAGCTAATTTGACTTTTGAACAAGCATCTAAATTAACATCCTCCCAACAGCCTCTGTTTTGAACTGCTGCAAATGCCATTAATGATTGAAGAATGCTCAACCCAGACACACTGGGAAAGGCAGGAGTACAACAGGAGGTGGTGTGAAAAGCAGCTAGGCAAGGCAGGATAACATTTTGATGGGCACAACTGATGTCATCTAGCTTTACTTCTGTAATGCCTTTGACATGGTTCAGGCCAACATCCCTGTTGATAAATTGGAACAATATGGGTTTGATGGATGGAGTAGTAGATGGTTAAGGAATAAGGATGGATGGAGTAAGTTTCACTCAATGGCTTAGTGGTCCAAATGGAGATGAGTATCAAGTGATGTTCCTCAGGGGGCCATATCAGGCCTGCTACTGTTTGACACCTTTATTAATGAGATAGTTAGGTTGAGTCCACCTCAGAGTTTATACATGACAGGAAGCTTAAGGTCACTATCCTCAAAGACCTAGACAGGTTTGTGAAGTGGGCCCATGAGAGTCTTTTGAAGTTCAAAAACACAAAGTGTAAGATCCTGCACCTGCATCGGGGTAATCCCTAGTATGAATACAGATTGGAGAATTAATTGATTAAAAGCAGCCCTGTGGAATAGAATATGGGGATTCTGGATATACTAGATATGAGCCAGTAGTGTTCTTTCCCAGCATCCTGAACTGCATCAAAAAATACATCACCAGCAGGGCAGGGGACTCTCTTCTCATGAAACTCCAACTGGAATACTGCAGCCTCCTCTGGAGTCCTTAGCACAGACATGAGCCTGTATGACTGAGTCCAGAGGATAGCCACAAGAAGGGCTGGAGCACCTCTCCTATGAAAATGGCTGAGAGACTTTGGTTTGTTTGGCCTGGAAAAGATAAGGCTTCAGGGACACCTTATTGTGGCCTTTCAGTATATAAAGGGTGCTAATAAGAAAGATGAAGAGTGACCTTTCACCAGGGTCTGTAGTGACACGACAAGTTGCAACAGTTTTAACCTAAATAATGGTCCCATCCAACCCAAACTATTCTGTGACTCTGGAGTTCTCTAATCCCTGATGCTGAAGTTCAGTTTGGCCCTGGGAGGTGAGATCATCTCCCAGCCCTGGGATTGAGCAAAGCAGTGAAAAGGAATAGTATCAATAAGAAGAATCATAATTCTTTTTCTTCTTTCACTGGCACTTCTATTGAAAGAACTTGAAATCTTTTTAGAGTAGTGTGAGATTAATCTCATTCATCACCTCATCTCATTCCCTCCACATGTCACAACCCAATTTCACTGTGAGCTCATACATATGTACAGTTGAGCAACAACCAATTTTATGGAAAGAAGATGGTGATTTGAGTGTTTCTGGTTTTGGAAGGTACCTGGATATCTGGAACAGCTGCTGCATCCCAAAGCTACGTCCCATGTTTGCAGTACACCATCTCAGCATTTTCATGGCAGAAAGGGATATGATTTCCTGCCTGAGCCAAAGAAACTGGACCAACAGCTTCTTTCTCAGATATTTTTGTAGTCAAATGTATTTTGGATTCTGAATCTCTTTGAATCTAGAGCTGGAGAAAGGGGTAACAAAATGAAGTCAACTAGAAATCTGCCTACATTTACAAGAGCAATAGAAGGGGAAAAACATGGTAAAATTTTCCTGCAACCAAGTAATGTTTTGCCTGTGAAGGGATTTCCATTGATAATCTAGGAGATGGGAGAACAGGAACAGAGGGAGACATCTGTCATCATATTTAATGGTGCTTCTTGTTGTACAGTTTAAATAATTAAAGAAGATTCATCCAAGTAGAAAGAAAGATAGGATTAAGGGGGAAAAAAAAGGAAAATGGAAAAAAAGATCCTAGGCAGTTGTGTAACTATTTTCCCCCTGGGCCTGGGAAATGTTTCCACTAAGCAATCCAAGACACTGCTTAAGATTCAAACTATTGCTTGCTAGGGAAAGGAGGGGAGGGCAGTAGGAGAATACTGCAAAAATATTTGACTACATCTGCTACCCACTCATTATTGTAATAGAGAGAAGTAGGGATAAATCTGACTGTATGTGTGAGGGCAGCAATTGGCTGTTAGGTTTCAAAGATGCTATTACACCCTGGAGGAGCAGGAAGATACACAGGTGACATTCACCAATTTCAATGGGGCGGAGGGAAATCACACATTGGAATGAAGTTAATAAGCAATGCAGAGGGCAGGGTCCATGATTGCCAACCTGATTTCTATAATTGGTGTGATTACTACTATTGTAACTTAAACACAACAGCAAATCACTTGCTTAATTGAATTTTCTTTCTGTGTGTGGCTGGGAATGAGGAGGACACAGAGGAGGATGCAAATTTCTCCTACAGCTGTGTGTGTCTTCTCAGCCATGAAACAAGCAGAAGGGTCATGGGGTTGGGGCGCAGCCCCAGGGACAGAAGGGGGAGATTAGAGGGGCCCAAGGCAAAGCAGGGCAGTTTTCCATGCATGATTTTCATGGAGGAAGATGTTCTGTGTTTCTAAACAGTGCCAACACTTTCATTGCACTGTAAGTGACAATTTTGTACAAGATTTAGTAAATACCTCACAGCAACACCAAGAGATGAAAAAGCTCACTTGAGGGGTCAGGCAAATGGCCATGCTGCATCCAGTGCTCCCACTCTTAAATACATCTGCTTCCACCATCAGCAAAAGCCAGAAAGGATATCTTTTAGATCAGCCTGTGGGATCTGTTTATTCTCTGCAGCACCTTCCCCCCATAAGACGTTTGCAAAAGCCAGGAAACTCTCCAGGGGAAAAAAAACAAAAACAAAACAAAACAAACCCAAACCAAACAACAACAACACCACCACCACCACCACCACCACCACCACCAAAACAAAAAAAAAAAAAAAAAAAAAAAACAAAAAAAAAAAAACAAAACAAAACAAAAAAACCACAAAAACAAAAAAACACCAAAAAAACAAAAAAAACCAAAACAACAACAACAAAATTTAAAAAACCAAAACAAACAACAAACCAAAACAAAATAAACCCACATTCTCCTCTGAAATGCCAGAAAAAAACCCATGACTTAAATATAGGTGTTATCTCTGTGTTGTGGCATCCCATCTCTGCTACATCTTGGATATTCACCCAGGGATGACTGAAAAACAGAGCTGCTCATGCCCCCTGTACCTGGTCTGTAGGGAACACCTACTTGCCTCATTGACTGTTTTCAGATGATAACTCATCTGTTTTCAAATGCTATTTTGAACCTGTCATTACAGACAGACTCATCAGCACCTTCATACTTTGGCAGGCAGAAGAGTAGTGGGTTTTTAACAGGACCATGCAATATCTTGTATTTTCAGATTTTGTGCAGGGTGTCCTGTTGAGGGACAGTGTAGATTTAGAGTGTGGATTCAAAACTTTTAGGTCACCCTGTCTCCTCTGTGAGACTGCACAAAAATATCTGCTGAATTGATTAAATACAGTGCACTTGAAGTATTCCTAATTCCCTGGATGAGAAACCCTCAGGTCTGCTCCAGAAAAAAAAAAAAAAAAATAGAAACAAATACAACACAAATGAGCAGCAAATTTTGCTATGCCCAAGACAGCAATGCCACAATACTTTCCTTAGACTTTTTCATGTATGTATGTTACAGAAATTTAGAAGCATTGCTTTTTGACAGGGATCCTGAGAAGTGCACAGGTGCAGAACCCAAAACTGCAGGCAGGGCTTTGAGTAACACACCATTCTTCTGACCATACCCAGACCTTGGGCATCTGTATAACTTATTAAGAGCCAAACTTGATGTACCTGTCTCATGGGAGCCTTATTCATGAGTATGTTGAGTACAGTAAGCCAAGAAGGACTTGAGGCATAAATGAAGCCTTGCAGAGGGTCTTTCCGTGAATGTTTGGGTGGAATTTTTGAAACTTCCACAACTCCAGCCCCACAAGTCATTGTTTATTTTTCTCTTTAAACTTGCCTTAATCTAGCTCAGAAAACCAGGGAATGAGGAGGGACGCTGGGAAAACATGATCCCTGATCCCTTCAATAATATATCTACCCTACAGCTGCACAAAAATAAAATATTAATTTATCTGATTTGAAACAGAAAGAAGGATGGAGAGGGAAAAATTGGCTGGGGCTATGCAATGTTTTCCATCATATATTTATGTTTATGTTCATACATAATGCTTCCATGTATCATCTGTTACCTTCCACTCCTATATCTGCTTGTCACTCCATGTTTCCTTCCTTGAGAAAGGAGACAACAAAAACTGTGCTGTGGCCAGGGCACCACTGCTAAAAATTATTTTTCCCAGAAAGCCTTAGGTTGTATTTTCATGGACTTCATCAGAGTTCCTACCTATCTGACTGTTACATCAAGCCTTCTTCATGCCCTGAGCTTCTAAGAGGACTGAAAGTGAGGATATATGAGACTTCTTTGTTACCTAGAGAAGGTATGATGAGTTTTGGAAAATAAGCCACTTTCACACCATCCTAGCTCAAGGAAAAATGTTAATATGTCTTGATGGGATAATAAAGTCTTTATGATGGTATAAAAGCACTAGGAAGAGACATAAGTATGAAGCATGTCTTTCAGATCAGATTTGGGAAATGGGCCTCCAGTAATGTTAGCATTTCAGTTGGGAAATGTGCAAATACAGGCCATTTATCATCTTCAGGTATTTCACTCTGTCCAAATAGATATCTGTCTCAAATAACATGTTCTAAACCCCAGCACTCTCCACTCCACAGGAGAAAATCTCTGTCATTCTACAGAGTCAGCCCAGTTTATCCCCAAGGTTATGGGGGAAAATGCCTATTTTTCTTTATTTATCTCAATTTTGATATAGGAAAAGAGCCCCCAGGAAGTCCTACTATTAACAAATAGGACAACAAAAAGGTAACAAAACTAATGCAAAAACATTTTTCTTCCCCCAGAGACTCAGTTCTCCTGTATAAAAATTATCAGCCTGCCCATCTATTCCCATCAGAGAGAATCCCACTCCAGCTGCTTTAGCACTCAACAAATGGCCTGTCAAACAGATGGGCTTTGCAACAAGCTCGTTAGGTCTTTCTTTTTAAAGACAGCACTACTATATGGCTAAGTTTGGCTTCTGTTTCACCTAGTTTTCAGAAGGGCACATGCATGCAAATATATCTATAGTACAAAAAAACCTCAGCATTGCTAAAACATTAAGACTGAGAAATCAAGCTTAGAAGTCAAGCCATTCCATATGCTAAAGTTACTCCTGCACCATTGATTCTAGGCCATTGTACATCCAATTTATCACACATTATATATGAAATTGTACATTTCACAGGTGAAAAAAGAATGGAGAACCTATATATATTCTAGTGTGCAATGCAATCAAGTTAATGTTGCAGAAAAAACCCAAGGTCTTGGAATAGTCTCAATTCTATCTTAGATTTATATTCTTAATATTACATTACATGGTTACCTTATGCTTCCACCTATATCTTTGTTGTATCTATTTCTTATCTTTTCCCCATTTTATGCATAGTGTCTGCAAAACCTTATATAGGCACTGAATTTGTATCCACTGTAAGAAATCCAACAGAGGGTCAATGCTCAACATTTTTACTGTAAACTTGCCGGTTCTGGAACTCTTCTTATTGTGTATTATTAGAGTGCTCTGTAACCTGGGTTCCTGACTGATATTTGGAAACTGTATTTTCCATAACAGGAATTTTGATCAGTTACAACTGAAACACACTGCTAAGCAGATTCTTAATGCTGTATAGGATCTGGACTTTAGATCACAAGCTTTCTGGGGACAGGAACAGTTCTTTGATAAATTTTTGTACATTGCTAATAATGACACCAAGGCTTCTAAGTATCATTACAAGACATACAATAAGTTAGTACTTCAGCTAGGGACAGGCGACAGACTGCATTTTGATTCTACTTTTCTTCTTTTTAATGACAAGAAGAAAAGAAGAGTCAAAACAATTTTGCTGTTTCAATAACCTGAGGCCTTCAGCAGCAAAAGAGCTTTACAACTATACAGTGTTTACCACAATTTTCTATCCCAGTTACTCCAGCCTCTTGATTATCTATGTGTCAAGGGTGATGCTCAAGCTAAGACTGAAGGTCAGGCCCTGTAGAGTGTTCAAGATCTCCAAGAGTGGAGCAGCTGGGCACTTTGGCCTTGAGAACTTGTGACTCTCATCATGCACAGCTAATTGCCCTGAGCTTCTAGGGTACATCAGCTGCATACAGAGCAATTTAGTCTCTGTAGGTAACCAGTCTTGGTAGATTCAGCAGCATAATTCTCCACCTGAGTGCATGGCTAAAATAGTCTGGCAGTTAAAAGGCCAAGATCTTCACCTGCACATTGCTTTTATGATCAAGTCAGCCACTTTTCCACATACTGGGATGACTCTTTTAATACGTCTGAATAATGAAATGAAGCTTTCTTAATCACAGTTTCTTAATGAAACTTTCTTAATCACAAGTAAGATGTTTGAATTGGGAAGCTGTATGAGTCACGATTCTGACACGCTTCTGGTACTGTGTGTAATTGCAGAAGTGAGCTGTCCTATGCCATCAGGAAACAGTGATGCACTGCAAGTCATGCCTGGATCTTCTAGCAGCAAGTCTAAATGTCTCAACCAGCCTACATTTATTTTACATTCAGGGAACACTGAAGAGAGAAAAAAGAAAAGAAAAACAATCTCCATGAAAGAGCCAGCAAGTCTCTATCTAAACCAAGACACAGGAAAGAAAATGCCCACAACAGAGAGGGAATTTTCTGTCAGAAAAATGCAGAAGACAGAGACCAGGTAGCAAGATGCTGACAGATGCTGAAAGCCAACATTAACAGGTGCCTTAAGAAACGTAATGCTGATGGATGGGTAGACAGATGCTAAATATGTAATCTCCTTGCAGATGGACAGTAACATGCAACAGAAATGCTATCAAGAAGGAAATGCTGCGTGTTTGAGCAGGTATCTGTAAGCAGAGGGAATCAGTGACTGGCTGTATTTTTGGCTTTTTCATTTATGTCATGTTTAGCCTGAAAGAGAGACCTGGGTTGAGTGACCCAGTTCACGCTCTCTTTTAGTCATTCCTTTACCACAGCTCTTCCTGTTCCTGTCTGATACTAAGTGCCAAAGAGCATGGATCTCTAGACATTTCCAGGTTACCAGAGTTATTCAGGTGAAAAAAAGAACCAACCATCCATGAACCTTCTTGGTCCAAACAAGAGGCAAACTCAAACCTGATTACTTTTACCTTCCATATACTCATTCTCAAACACTTCTTAATTTTAAGCCACATAGAAAAGTTGCTTTCTGACTAATACTAATTGAAATCTCCCAGGAAGATGTGTTCTCTGCTGATTTACAGATGCAAGAAATGCTTTGATAAAGACATTTATCAAGGAAAACTCCCTGATATTTGACAGTGTTTCAACCAGCTTCTGAACTTTGGGGGCAGATCGCAATCACCATGATATTTCTTCAGCCACAGAGAGTCCAGACAAATGTGTGCAAATCATCAAGACTAACACATCTTTTGAAAAGATGGCAGATGTTACAAATCCGGTATGCAGTACTTCCTCAGAGCTTTTCCTCTGACACACACAGAAACTAGATGCATGACACAGGAAAAGCATGTGCAGCAGCCAGCCTAGCAGAAAGATAAACCAAACAGCAGCTGCTGGAGCATTTGTACTTCTGGGAGTTAAAATGTGTGGCTCATTGCTATCCGCAAGCAAAACTCATCAATGTCATTAGGAAGCACAGCTCTGCTTAGTCAGATTGTGCTTCTCCAGTGGATTTTTCAGTCACTTTTCTTGTACACAGTTATGTGGCCAGCATATCCTCAACTTCGCAGTGTACGTGGCTTTGTCTTGCCATAAAACTTTCTCTCTACATTCTGTGGAGATGGGAGCTCAGGATGAGGGCAGCTGTGGTCTGTTCCTATCTTGAAGTTAATGACAGATATCAGCCACTGCCTGTACCAGGTAGTGAATGCCCATATGTCAGCAAATCTGAGTGTGCTGAAGCTGCAACGATTTTTAAGAAGGGATGGTTTCTAGACAGACCCCCTGCAATGGTAGTGCCAGTGTTCACCATAATGTGCTACCACTGCCCAGTATGGACCAAGACATCCAGTGTCACAGGCCTGGGAAAAAACATCTTAAAACAGCCAGGGAGCTACTGTTTTGCCCATGTAACCACTCTTTCCCTAATGGGTAGTCTTCTCCAAATGACATCCTGACAGCAGGCAGTTACACTATGCAGCTCATGGAGGCAGAGACCTTCTTGTACCTTCTTGAAACCTTCCTGACTCAGGCAGAAAGAGATTGAATAAAAAAACAAACAAACCTCCTGAAGACATAATACGACTGAGAAAAATATTAGTTACAGGAAAAAAAAAAAAAAAAGGTGGAGAAATGCAGGGGAAAAGTAAGGACCAGAAAATGCAGAACTAGCTGTGTGACAAGAATATTGGCAGACACAACAGTAAAAACAACACTTGTTTTTCCAGGTATTTTAAAGACTGCAGAATCTAATGCGTGGGCTTAATAAGTCTTTCAAACAATCTTAAACAATTTATTTTCCTTATTTTCCTGCCTTTTTCTCTATCCCTTTCCTCCTTCTGTAGGTTTTGGGGCCTTTTTAAATTTTATTTTTATTTCTGTTTTTTTCAGTAAATCTTTTCCTTCCTCCCTTATACAACACTTTCCCCCTTTTCTTCCAAGCACATGCTGCCCATTGTCTCACCCTCCCTGCCCATCAGAGGGATACTTGTAGGAAGGCAGGGGAACACATCTGATCTGAACTTGTCAGAGGAAATTTGATAAATGTGATAAGAATGAAAGACAATAGAAATTTAAGAGTTTCTCTTTCCCACTTCTCAGTAACTGTGCCTGAGGAGCCATAGCCCCCCACTGCAGAGCTGACAAGCCAAACAGAGCTGAGAAACGAACTGTCACTGTTTGGATGGGAGAAACTGCAAATAACAGTGTTAGTGACTCAGAAACTCAGCAGTGCTGCAACAGAATTCTAAGAGGGACATGCTGGGTGCAGCTTTGAAGGGTTCCTTCAATGAGCTACCAACCCCTTACGCTGTGTTTTAAAACAGTGACAGGCAATTGATAACCTTCATTTCACCGTGTGGGTCTTTGGGTTTGCCTGATTGTGAAAGTTTTACCACTCACATGTAAGGTGAGATTTTGAGGAGATATCCCTGCACCCATTAACCCCAGCATGTAACTCATCCTCCCTCACTAGTGGCCTCACTCACCTAAGCTCCTCCTGAGAGGCTTTCCCAGCAGGCTGGGTAACCCCAATCTGACACTGAAATGACAGCCACTAAAATCCACACCTCTCATTACAGCTGCACAACATGCTCACACGTACTAACCCTTAGGCTCTAAGGTCACTCTTAACACCAATCCAAGAAAAGAAATTTGCCAGTGTCATGTAATGTGCTGTAATCCCTCTGCTGTACGTTGTGTTTGTACACAACCTACCCAGCCATTCCTGGTGGAGGCAGAGGCAGCTGTATGTTGGTTTAGTTGATGTGGTGAGAGGAAATTCTCACTCTGTTAAACACCTGTTATATTCTTTTACAGAGGAAGCTGCACTTCAGTACCGGTACAAAGATCACGCATGTCTGCTGTAAGGAACTTTGGGATCAATGAAATTAAATGAGCTACTGAAATATATGCTAATATTCCAACTAGATACATAAACCAGAAGACTGGGTGGTTGGAAATGTGGTTTATGAATATGCATCACTCAATTTAAAATAATTGTGCAGTTCAACAAATACAAAAAGGGAAAATTTGGGGACATACTCTGTTTGGTAGTCTTGTTTAATTGGCTATAATTTCTACTTCACAGCAGTGTGGATTTTAAAATGTGTCATAACCAGAGCTGGGAAAGTTATAGAATCTGTATTATAGGAGAATTTTCTCCAGTTAAAACATGGTTGCTCTCACTATCAAAACCGCCTCTCTTTTGCATTTGCTTTCTGCACTCACATTCAGCAGTTGGAAGCTGTTACCATTAAACACTGGCACAAAGCCATTTCCAGTTTGCCAACCCACGTAACAGTAAAGGGCAGGGAACAAAGAAGCAGCTCAAACATATGCACATATTCACATCGGAAATTGTACTTAATATTGCACCAGACACTGCTGGTCATAGCAAAAACTAAGAGCTCCCAAAATCTCCCACTTCAGCTCGGTTCCAAAGCAGTCAGAGAAGTCAGTTGCATACACCTAACTGTGTAAAATGTTTGTGTGCATGGATGCAAGTAGGCATGTACTGGCTACCTCTAAACTCCCACATAGCCAAATAGATGCAGAGATGCTCATATTTCCTAGGAGTGATACTTGGGCACAAGCCTGGGGAGAGAAAAACCTTTAAACGAATTCCAAACAGTCTTATGTTCTTCTGTGTTCTATTTCCATAAATTGATTCATCTTCTAGAGAGAGTGAAAGCCACTGGTTTCTTTGTAAAACCCTTTGGCTACAGGAAATATCCTTGCTGACTTTAAAAAAGAAAGAAAGAAAGAAAGAAAGGAAGGAAGGAAGGAAGGAAGGAAGGAAGGAAGGAAGGAAGGAAGGAAGGAAGGAAGGAAGGAAGGAAGGAAGGAAGGAAGAAAAAGGAAGGAAGAAAAAGAAAGAAAGAAAGAAAGAAAGAAAGAAAGAAAGAAAGAAAGAAAGAAAGAAAGAAAGAAAGAAAGAAAGAAAGAAAGAAAGAAAGAAAGAAAGAAAGAAAAGAAAAGAAAAGAAAAGAAAAGAAAAGAAAAGAAAAGAAAAGAAAAGAAAAGAAAAGAAAAGAAAAGAAAAGAAAAGAAAAGAAAAGAAAAGAAAAGAAAAGAAAAGAAAAGAAAGAGAAAGAGGGAAACAAAGAGGGAAAGTAAAAATAAAGCAAACAATCATTCCTTGAGAAAAGTCAAGGCAACTGCCCTCAGCTCACAGCCATTTGTAATAGATTATGCAAAACTGCAGAGCCAGTGAATCTCTTTGAATTATCCTTCCAGGTCTAACCACCAACTCGATGCTCCGTAAGAAAACAGAGACCACCTTGTTTATGAGAAAATAGTATGAGGCAAGTGGGGGACAGAAGATAGCAGGCAAAGGGAGGAGAGGAGGTGATGATAGGCAGATTACTCTCAGTGCCCAAGAATTAGGCTTCATTTGTGCTGCCTTAGAGGACTTTGACAGATGGATGCAGGGCTCTGTTGCTGATGGAGAAGCAGCCCCTACAGCATCTGGGTGTTTTTACAGCATGTTGGTTTGATAGGCTGCCTTCTGCCTCATTCTTCCACTTGTTTAGCTCCCTCTTTCCTTGATGCCACAGGTATGCTAATGGCATTGTGGTTTTCCAAAGTTGGCACAAAATAGACAGGCAGCAAGGAGAAGAGCTGGAGTCCCTAATGCACCTCAGAGTCACCACAGCCCTTCTATAAGTCTTTGTCATGTATCTATGCCCATGGTTGTCTGACTATAGCAGAGACTCAGAGCCAGACTCCAAGGGAGGCAAGTCAGGAAGTAATACTAAGTGTCCTGGCTGCTGCAGGAGAAAGGGAAAATATGAGAATAATTAAATAAATATATCCCTGTTTCAGTTTAGTTTCAGTCAGTCCCTTCTTACTTCACATTTCACAGTAATTCCATCATGTTCTTCCACAGGATTGCTCTTCAATTTGCCATTTCTTGGCCCATATACATGTACTTCATTGTCCCTGACAAAGTGCAGCTCTTTGCACATGCTTATTAAAGTGAAAGCATATCAGATACCCGGCTGGTTAGAATGGCATCAGTTTAGCTGGCTCTGCCTTGGGGCACAAGGAAGCACTCCTCTTGATGTCACTTCCACCCTCTGAGCTGACCCTGCAGCACAAAGATATCAGGACAACAGTGCCTCAATGCAGCATTGTACCAGATAACATGGACAGGTTTGCCTGAGGCATGGCAGCTTGATGAGCAAAGGGTGCCCTTGACATACAGGGAGAGCCACAAGACCTGTGAGGCAGATGCTGCAACAACATCTGTGAAACAGGGTCAACTGTGGTGAGTTTGAGATTTCCAGAAAGATTCTAAGTGCTAAGAGTGCAAGTTCTCACTGTACACATTATTTGCTGGGAGTAAACTCTGCATTTCCATTAATACCAAAGCCATCTTCTCAGTCCTCTGCCACCACATACCAGCAACTAGAGAGGCATTTGCTGAAGACTTCTCTCTCTCTGCCTACCTACCTATCCTTCCCTTTGGAGGACCCTGCCTTTGTCTGGCTTACATATCGAAGTGTTTACTTGGGAATGAGAATGAGGTTGGAGAGGAAATTCCTATCTATTACTGAGCTGTTAAGAGCATCAGTGAATATGTGCTGATAGTCTATTTTAACTTAATTTATTGTTGAACATACAATAACTGTCAGAATAAATCATTTGTAAAGGCCAACAAAACTCCCCTGTATATTAGAGAACAATGTTACTGAAAAACATTGGCAGCCTTGTGCATTGCTGGCATTAATTTTAAGCCTCCCTCCCCAAAAATTCCAAAGAAAAAGGAATCCACCTTTGCAAAGGCATCTTCTTCTGAAGGCAGTTTTGGGTGTCAAAATCATCTATGTCCCCTAGTTTACACAGCTTGTTTCTGATCTGCCAGTTATGAAGTACAAAAGGATTTTCAAGGGTTTCAGCTGCTCTGCCACCTCACTTTCTGCTCAACCAACCTTCTCTGCACCAACATGTCCAGCTCCTGCAACAATCCCTAATATTGAGTAGCCCCCTGATCTGGACTATGCTCCAGGCAACCTCTTGCAGGGGAGGCATCAGTGCGTGTAAAGTACAGGTGGGCATTGATTCTGTTTCCCACACACCAAGCTGCCACCAGAGTAGTGCCCATTCCCTGGGGCTTGCTCTCTGATTCTCCTGTCCTGCCAACTTGGACAGTTCCACAGCCTTGCCCAGGCAAACCAGTGGCAGGGCACTGGGCACAGGAACACCAGGGCAGGGACAGGGAACAAGGAAGCCACAATGCCAGAGTGGAGGAGGAATGCTTGAATTTAAGCCAAGCATATCAGATGATGAAAAACTTTTTCTAAGGAGGGGGAAAATCTCCCTAATCTTTCACTTGCTGGGCTTTTTGGTTTGTGGTTTTTTGGGTTTTTTTCCCTCTTGTTTTTAATCTTATGTGTTTTCAATTTCAATCTGTCTTTTGTTCCTTCTCTCCTTTTTCTGAATATATATATTTGCATTAGTGCCACAAGAAGCAGTAGAGATCTCTAGCAGAGTAAACTGTTCAGCACAGCAACCTGATAGCCAAGGACATCAGCAGATGGGAAATGCCACTGCTTTGAATATTCTAGCCTTAGTTCCCAAAATCTGGGCCATGCTTTTAAAAAGGCAGCATACATTCAAAACTGGAATATTGCTTTATCAGTAAGAATTCTTACCTCTTATTCTGGTGCAATTTGTGACAGCAGCATTTTTGCCCACAGCTTAATGGTGGGACATTTTGTGCTAATAATTTAATTGTAAGCACAAAACTGATGACCAGGCAGGCACTAATCAGGGGGTATAAAAACTGTAAAAAATGCAGAGTAAAGCATGTACCCAAATGACATCTTCTGCCTCCCCTACTTCTGGAAATACATCAGTGAATAACATAATTTCATTACTGGGTAAAGGCAATACCTCCATAAAGCCAGAACTGAACATCTCATGATGCAAAATAACAAATCTTGCACTGGGATGCCAAGACCAGCACCTGCAAAGGGATATCTGCACACCATAGTGCTACTGTTGGTCTCCAAAGGCAGCAGTAGCCAAAGGAGCCAGGCTGTGTGCATGGCAGTGTGAAAACATATGGAAAAGTGCTCTGGTCGCCCCAAATGCTTCTAAGGCCAGGCACCTAGCATCTTACATTGGAGGAGACTACAATCAATATAAAGCGTGATTCATAGTGCACTTTTACTCCCTTCCATTTCCTAACCACTTATCTGACTGCCCTTTGGCCAATATTCAATTAGAGCTTAATTAGCTGTTAGTGGCAACTATGCTGGGACACATTAAAAAAAAAAAAAAAAACAACAAAAAACCTCCTTTACTCCTGTGCTTTCCAATAGAGCAGCAGGATAAGGGCCATGTATGGCCAGCTCTCACCTTGTCCCTTTTTCTGACTCCTCAGTCTAATCACATCACCCGGAGCTGTCCAGCTCTCCCAGTTCCCCAAATGGCCTTCTCTGTAGAAGCTTGCAAACCACCGAAAAGATCATAAATCCCCATTGCCTTGGACTACTCAGATCTCCACTGCAGTTCTAGAGCACACGTGGAGGCACAAAAAGAGACCATACCAGGCAGGAACTTGACCCCAAGTACATGGCAGCTTCGCATCAGATAAGGATGCCCCTAACCCTCCTATTCCCATATCACCTGAACAAACTCTCTCTTCTCCCATCCTCTACTCCCTAGTTTGACAGTGCAAGTAAACCCTGCAGCCACACCAGTTTACTAAGCTCCTTTCCAGTAAAATCAATCCATCTGTTTTCTTCAGCTGTGGAACAAACCCTATCTGTGTCAGGTGGTGCCCTAATACACATGTAAAAGATAAAGTGCTTCTTTACGCATTTTTTCACATCTGTATTTCTAAAACAGCCTGGCCACCTGCAGCACCTGCCATTTTATCAGACACAGTGAAAATATGTCTTACAGACATAGGCTATTTTCTCTTCTGAGAACTTTGCTTTTGTTCTTTCTTGTTCTGTTGCTTTGATTAAATAAAGGCATCCAGAATAGAAGTGCAGGTCTGCTCTTTGTGCTTGAACACAGACAAACAGCAATGTTGCCATGGATTTTTTTAAACTCCAAATGAAAATAAACAAACATATCTTGGCACTGTTTGGAATAGAAGCTAGTGAATAATTCGCAATGAATAACTGATTTGTTGAATTTTGGTTTTTTTTGGTTTTTTTTTTTTTGTTCTGCTGCTGGAATGTGCACTACCAGATGGTGAGTTCAATAAATGTATTTGTTTTTCCAATTTATTTGATGGATTCCCCCACACCCAGTCTCCCTCCCCCTCTAAGGTGAAGTCTGAAATTCCAGATGGTTTGACTAGTGACCAGATAAGTCACAATGTATTGTTTCAGCCTCCTCTTTAGAAAGGTGGCAAGAATGATAACAGGAGTGGAAAAATGCATACAGGAAATAGGAATAAAAGGAGGGGGGGATGTTTGTGTCAAAGAAAAGACAAATAAGAGGAGGTGTGATAAAGTCTATGAAATAATGAATATTACAGAGAACGGAGGTGAAGAACTAGCTTTCTTTCTCTATAATGTAAGAAAAAATGAGCAGTTAATGAAGCTGAAAGGTGGTGATTGCAAATTTACTAGTGATTTTTTTTTTTTTTTAACAGAACACTGAACTTCAGCAAGAGAACTCACTGGCAAATTACATTAAAGCCAAGAGTTTAGCAAAGTGGAACAAAGAATTGCATAATTACCTGGACAACCAAAACATCAAAATATAAACTACGAGTGCTGATGACATGGACTATATTACCTTATGCTTTAGGGAATAAACTAATCATTATTATTGATAAATATGTGATATTACCCACCAACTACAGTGGTTCTCTTACTTTTCATTTGGAAATCTGATGCTGCTTATTCTGATCAGTCAAATTAGGGCTCAGGGGACTTCAAGACTGATTCTCTTTGACAACTGCTAAAGTTGGCCAAATGAACAAATCCTTCTATGTTGAATATTCTCTGTGGAATTTCTACAATTCAGTTTCTATGAATATTTCCACAATGCTGAACTTTTTTTTTTTTTTCAACAATTAAATTGGCCAAATATGGGCAGAGGGGGGCGGTGTTAAAGTGGAACTAAGAGCAGCCAAAGCATAGACACTGACAAATTTGATCTGATGTTCATAAAAGTACAGTTTGCCTTATTTACAAGCAAGTCCTACATGCTGGGGAAAAGCAGTCAGCATTTTGCACAGGGTGAAATTTCACTAACTACATTGATATTCATAGTAGAAGGGTGTTCTTTGACTTCAGAAAGCACTGCTTTGGGGGAATAAAACTTAATTTTGCAAATGTTTGTACAGGAGAGTCTGTGGTGCACAGCTCAAACCTGCAGTAAGACATAAGCACCGATGATCTCAAAGTGAAAGTTGTTTGGGAACAGTAAGTAAAGAAGAGGCAAATAGAAGAATTTATGCTAACTGCAAAAAAACCCAAAACCACAACAAAGCAGCAGTAGCAGAGAAAGGTACATAATAGTTTAAAGATGTGTTTGTTCACTTATGGGGCTTAATCTGATCCATCTGGAAACTTCCCTTCTACTGTGAATGAACAGAGCATCATGTCTGAATCATTCCTAAAATAAAATCGTATACCAATCATTTACCAAAAGTATCTCAAGTATCATGCTGGAATTTGGCTTAAGTCTGCAAAGAAGCAATTAAAGTGAACCATATTATTCATCTCCATGAGTTCACAAATCACTGTTTTCAATGAGCTGGTATCAAGGCCTCCATAAACTTCTGCTGTCCTTCTGCTCTGCTTCTGCTGACTCAAGCTTCTCTACCTATTCTGCTATGGGAGCCCCATCCACTCACATTTTTTTATATTTCATTCATATTAGAACACAGAAATACAGGTTTATAATATATATATATATATATATATATATATATATATATATATATATGTTTTTTTTTTTTTTTTGTTTTTTTTTTTTTTTTTTTTTTTTTACCTCAACAGTTTCTGTGTAAACTCAGATTGATCTAATGGGCATGCAGTGTACAAACAGAATGGAGGAGTGAGATGGGCATACTGTTATATAGGCTTTATCAATCCCACCAAACACTGTGTACTCCAAACCCAACTCCTCAATTGTCTGTAAACAAGCTTGCTGTCTTCTCCCCTGAGGTCCTGCAGCATTCTGCCACTACTGTCTTGATTTCATCCTCATTTCCTACTCCAGTTTGTAAAGACTAACACTGCAGATCTGGCTGTGTGTGAGGGCACAAAAGATGGGACTGATTTAGTGGAGATTTATTCCCTGCTGTTTTATGTGCCTTCAACTCACACTTTAAGTGTCTCTCACAATTAGATCCTCACAATCCCAAACCTGGGCTGTTCCAGGGCTCTGGTTATCTCCACTCTAGGGGCACTGCATACAGGCAAATACACACTAGAACTCAGGGGCTGCTTCCCTTTGTGCTGATCCAGTCTGTGCCCGTTCTCTTCCAGAACTTGGAGACCTCTGGAAATGCACTACAGCTCCCTGCCTGTCAGAATTCTTCCCAAAGAAAAGGGTTAGAGCAAAGAAAGATGTGCACACAGCTTTTTCCCTCCTGGAAAGCTCACTGAGGACTCTGCCTGGGGTACACAGCAGAAACCAGCCCTCGTAAGCACACGACCTGCTTTTGAGCAGATGAGCCGTAGACAATCTGCATTAAACTTTCTCCTTGGGGACATCTGAGCTCCAGCAAATTCCTGGCTCACAGATGACATGAGTTTTCTTGGCTCAGTCATCCGGAAGGGTGCTGCTACAGGGCAGAATTAGGGAGCACAGCCAGAACCACACATCTTGAGTTTGGAAATAAGAGACTGCTCCTTCTAGCTCCACACGGGCCAACAAGGTCCAGGCATCAAGGCCCTTGTTTTCCCAGCTCCTTCAAGCTGACACCACTCTCAAGAGCTGGCAGACTACATTGCTCAGTTCCCATGCAAGTTTTGGATGTCAACTCCTAAGAAAAAGCTGCTTGTGTGCTCTGCTGTCTCCCCCAGGTCCCCAAAGCACTTTGGCTGCCTTGGACAAAAATTAAATAAATAAGAGATGCATAGAAAAGAAGCCCTTCAAAGACAGGTATGTGAGCAGCTGAGTTGTCAGGGGACTCCCTGTGCTGCTGCCCTTCCTCGCTTCCCCCTGCACCCTCTTTTATTTCCCTCAGCCAGCAAGGAAGGTGTAGCAGGACTGGAAGAAACCTGGCAAGGTCATGCTGCTTGATTTCGGTGCCAGTTCAAATTACATCCTGGCTTTTATAACCAAATCAAAAAAACAAAAAGGGTAAGAAAAAAAGAAATAAAGGGTGGGAGAGAGACAGGTGAGGCAGCAGCATCCAGCTGCAGGCTGGGATATGACATTTCAATTTGTCCATTGATCGTCTTCCCTGTGCCCTTTTTTTTTTTTTTTTCTTTTCTCATTTTACCCTGTAAATTAATTAGCCTGCTTGTCATGTGGAAAGACTGCAAACAGTGCAGCCCAGATATGGGTTGAGCTTGAAAAAAAAACCTTCTTTCTGCTTGGATATGGGCACCAAAGCATCGACAGCCAGGTGGAAGAAATATCTTCATGTTCTGAAGCCTAAGAAAGCTTCAGGTTGTCCCAGAGAGATCCCACATACATTTTCCACAGCACCTATGCACATAAAAAGTAAGTAGCTACCCTTCTTCATCAGCTTAGACTTTTGTCCAAGCTTAGGAAATAAGGACTATAAAGGCATTCAGCTAAATGAAAAGCTGAATTCAAAGGTATTGGAATACCTTTTTTCTGCATTTCCCCCCCTCTCCACATGTTACATTATTAGACTTTGGGACTGGAAGCTAAAGGAAATAATGGAAAGGAAGACTCTCACATTATTCCAGAAGGGGCAGAAATGAGACACATCACAACATACCGAATTGTGACAATAACTGACACCATATTTTTGAAGATACATTAAAGCTCCAGAAAGCAAATTAGCTCCTCATTCTCATTGCTAGGGATGAGGCTTACTATGGGATCAGATTACCCAAATGTGTCACCTTCCTCCTTTCCCCTGATGTATCTTTTCCCAGCCATCATGACAGCTGGGTTTCTGAATCAAATGAGTATCAGATCCAACCCAAACCTCCACATCGGACCTCTTAGTCTATGTACTACCAGTTGCAGCATGGAAGATGTGAATTGCCTTGAAGTTTTCTCAAGGTCTTTTCAGTTTCTGGCAATGTCTGTCATGATAGTCCTAGGTATGATTAAAAACTGCAGGTACAGCTGTGAAGACGAAGCTATGTAGTCCAACTTGAATCTTTGATTCAGGACTGTGTCTCAGTTCCTCCAGAGCTGAGAATGACTGCAAAATTGAGAACTATGAGGATTTCCTACCATTTGTCTGCAGCCCAGGAAATTTCATGATTATAGGCTTCTTCTCAGGGCTTTCTCAAATTTTAATTATCACAAGCAATGGGTGTTTTCCAAAGTCTCTCAGAGACTACTACCCTACCATCACCCTGCTAAGCACCACAGGATCTCTGCAGTAGTGACATACCTCTAGCACATTGAACACTAATTCTCTCCTCTCACACCCTAATGAGAAAGAACATCCTGAAATGAGACACCTGGGGAGTTAGACAAAATAAGTAATGATTTAATAAGTTATTTAAAAGCAAAACAAGGGGCTAAGAAGAGAGTGGATGCAACTGAATACAGCTCTGCTGAAGTCTAGACAGTTTTCTTAGGCGTACATTCAGCTCCATACATTTTCAGGTATTCAGTATTCAAGTATTCTTCTCCCAATCTTCTCTTCTTTTTATCCATCCATATCTATGCAAATCTTATTTCTTCAATACAGCTCACCACAATAAGTATCTCTCTCATACACATAAAGCCTAAATTTTATCAAGCATTTTATTTACTTCTGTCCCGGAGAGGAGAAAAAATGGAGAGATATAGAAAAAGAGAGAGGAGATTACAACTGCCTCCTTTTTTTTAATAATTGGCAGGTACTAAGACATTTCCATTATTGGCACAAACAAACAAACAAACAAAAAATCCATGGCAAATCAACCCAGCAGAAGCAGCAGCTCCAGGTGTGCACTCCAGATGACAACACTAGCTACGGGCAGTGGTGCTTCTGGACACATCTGACAAAATGCAGGCTGCAGACTCAGCAGAAGTGGAGGCAGAAACCATCATTATCCATTCAGATCCTAACAGAGGGCCAGGCCCTCACTGTGCTGTGCTGGGTATGCACATTAGGTTAAAAAAAGACCCCAAAGAACTCATCCACAGAGTGCAAGGACGGACAAAACTGGCAGGGAGAGAAGGAGGGAAGGAGGACAGGCAGAGTGCCTGCCAGCTGTCTCACTGTGCTTCAGTGTTTGCTCTGCTGGGAAGCAGGAGAGGGGCAGGTTGGTACAAAGGACTGTGAAGGAACTGTATTGTGGCCTGAGGAAGAAGTACAGACAGCAAAAAACCTCAATTGCATTTGAAATAGTCCCCACACATTTTCTAATTCTGTATTCATAGCATGGCTGGACACTGCATCTCTCCTGCTGGTCATAGCCAGGCAGTGGGGAGCTGTGAACCGTCTCTTCTTCCTCATACAATCTTTGCACTGCAGCGATGGATGGGATGTTGTTACTTACCCTCCTGCATCCCATACAGTCAAAAGCTGAGCATTGGGACTGCTAGCTTACTGGGAGCAGTAGTGTGGTGCCCATCCTTGCAGCTACTCAGCTCTCCTATAGGTACACTTTCCCTCCCCCAAAAGCACAATACAAATACCCTGTTTCCTTCATTCTTCATTAAACATTGTCTGGTGTTGCCCAAGACAAGCAGTGTTTAAAAACTCTCCAGTGGAAATGATGCCATGAGCGAGCTCAAGTTGCAAATCCCCATTAGGAAGCTCAGTGACTGGTGGACTTGTGCATGGCCAGTACACCAGAGCTCACTCCCAAAACTGCAGTTATTCCCACCTACTGCAGAAGAGATACTTTGTGCTCCCTGCCCTAGCAGAAGCGCCACTATTGCACTGCACAGCCAGGTTCGTTACCCAGACACTCATCCTGCAGGACGCCGCTGAGATGAGCTCAGGGTTATTACCAGCATCCTGTAGGAAAGCAAGGTGGGAGCCATTCCTTTCTCACATTGCATCCCAGTTACTCCCCCCAGACCTTGCCACCCCACGCAGTCATTCCATGACTCATTTTCCCAGGAGTGCAATGCAGATGATAGTGTTTGCAGTCTCAGCTTGGGCTACAAGCCTCTTTGATCTGCTGTTCATAAGACTGATATACAAGGCTCTCCTCTTTCTTGCAACTGATGTTTTGTATCCAACCCTGGAGTCATCCAGTGCTTTGAGAAAATAAAATGTGCTCCAAAACTACCCCAAATAAAGATGGCAATAGTAAGCAATTCTCAATACAACTGAAAGTTAACACTTCTTTATCTTTGACTTGATAAAAAACCAATACATTAACATTTTTTTCTTCTATTAAGACAATACTTTAATATTTTTCCCCTAAAACCTCTCACCAGAGATGTGAATTCTTTCTGAAAGACATTTTCAGACCAAAAGAGGTTGTTTAGCATAAAAAGATGTCTCTCTCCACCACTGCACATACGCACCATTTTACTGCGAACCTTTGTGTTTAATGCCAAAACGTATAGTTTGCTAAAGGTAAGAAAAGTGACAAAAATCTCCAACTAAATGAATACTCAAAGTAAGGAGATGAGTATTTAGACACACATTTGCTCAGAATTTACCTCACATTGTGTAAACACGATTCTACACCTGAGTCCTGCTATATCTTTCAAAGACAAGGACAGAAAAGCCAGAAGAGAAATGTTTTTCCTCTTTTTGCACCACGACAGTAATGAATTAAAGGATGTTCCTGGCCCAAGACATCTGATCTCACTGACAGTTCACTTCTTGAACTCTGTCAGGCTAGGGGCTGTGAACACTTCCCTGGAAATTTTGTTCCAGTCCATTTTCTTATGTCCTGTCACTGGTCACCTCAGAGAGAGATCAGTGTCTGCACCTCCTTTTCCCATCACGAGGATGTTGTAGACTGCAATGAGGTCTCCCCTCAGTCTCCTCTTCTCTTCCAGGTGCTTTCCAGTACCTCCCAAAATAATTTTCTCCTTAACTTTATCAGACACTGAAGTGAGACTAACAGGTCTGCAGTTACCGGGATCCTTCCTTTTGCCCTTCTTCAAAATAGGGACGATGTTTGCCATCTTCCAGCCAGCCAGGATCTCTCTGGATTCTCAATACTGCTCAAAAATCATTGAGAGAGGCTTTGTGATGACATCAGGAGCTCTTTGAGGATTCTTGGATGAGTTCCATCAAGGTCCATAGATTTGCAGAGATTTAGCCAGAGCATCAGACCCTACATGACTCCCTCACGCTTACTTGGATCCTTACTTGGATCCCTGTTAATCCTTTTGGTGTCACTCAACCTGCAGACATGGAGTTTTAAGAGGATCTACATTATCTCACATAACGATGAAATAATTTCCAAACTTTATACTCATTTCTTCACATGTGAGTACTACCAACCTTTATCCCTTAATGCAAATGGAAAATGAAGGGACAAGAGTTGTACAGGTGTGTCCGCTGCATCTCTGAATGTGACAGAAGCAGCACAGACCAGAGACTATAGAATTACAGTATGGTTCAAGAATCATTAAAAATCTTCTGGTGTTTATATGAACCTAAAAATCTTTTGAGCTTTCTCTCAGATCAGCAATAACAGACCTACCTAACTACACTGACAAACATCAACAAGAATCTTCAGCCCTTCCATTTTTGCAATAAAAGAGAGTTCTTCTCTTTCTTCTTTCTTCTTAATTAAATTTTTGTCTTCTCTTATTACCCTGGACTGTTGTTTTGTGTCTAAAGCAGTCCTGTTCCGGACCATGGAAACAATAAAAGGATACGTACTTCATGCCCATGCAAGGCCACTGAACTGTCAGAGCTCTGCTAACAAAAGGTAAAAACAACAAATGTACCAAGATCTGCCAGCTTCTGCTTCAGACTTCAAGAGAGTGCAGATCATTATAAATGGGTGGAGAAGGAAAAACAGCACAGAGCATAGCAGTAGCTTATCTGTCTACTGGAGAACTCAAAGCATTTTCTAATACTCATTAATGAGTCTTTCTATCTCCTTCTGAGAAAATCAGTACTGTTATTGCCTCAGAAGTGGTGAGACAACTGAGGCATTTGAGAGGGGTGCAATCTGTGCACAGCCTGACCATGGTACAGTGCAGAGCCTAAGCCACTGGCCTGTCCTGAGCCACAGGCCATCCCCTTCTCCTAAAATGGACTCTTTGAAACCAGAAAAAATTTACTTCCAACTAAAGCAGGCCAACACCACACACAGGCTGTGAAGCAATCTACTGAGCCAATTAATCTCTGTGCATGATCAGAGCCTCCAGGAAATAGATACAGTAAATGCAGTAGAGCATTGAAGGGAAGAAAAACACAATCCTGCACAAAAGTCTTGAGTGGTCCAGCTTGTCTGCAGGTGCATGGCTACATTTTCTCTCAGTCCATTGCTCATTGAATGGAAACCACATAAAACTTACTACTTTACCTCTGGAGTTATGAAAGTATTCCCTTCCTCAGCCTGTTACTTCAGGGATAACACGAGTTATTAGGGCCAAGGAAATGTGAGGGATCTTTTGAGGACAAATGTTAATGAAAGGGTGACAAAGTTTGTTTTACAGCTCTTGGAGTACAGTCTGCACTAAGAATAAAAAATTACCCTTCCAAATGGTTGATTTGACCCTTTTCAGAGACATGATTCTAAGAAAAAAAGGAGAAAAACAGGCCACAAAATATATGCATCAAATGGTCTACAGCAGTAGTCCTGGCTTCAGCACATAAAACATTTGTTCTGCCACTGGACAAAGTGTAAATCCCATTCTTCTTTCAGAGAAAAAAAAAATCTCCTAAATGATTCAATATTTTATACACACTCTGTGTACTGCAGCCTTGAAAAAGATGCTGCAGCATGACAGGCTTTGGATGCTTTATCTTGCTGCAGAAACTGAAGAAGAGCAGTTTTAACACTGACATAATAGTCAGGCATGTGTTTGTTTGGTGGTTATCCACAGCCAGCATCAGGGTGCTGGGGAGTGTGTTCTTGGCAGTTTTGCACATGTGCAGGTTTCATTCCTAATGAGCTGTACTCCATGAATGCATATGTTCCAGGCTATGCCTGGGTGCAATCCGCTCATGCTGGCCCAACGGGGGCCAGAGCTGTGTGCGTGCTTGTGGCTGTGAGCATGCATGTTGTACATGTGCACGTGTGCATCTGGGTGCACACGTGCTGGGCTCTGAGGTTCTGGTTCTCGCTGCGTACGGAAGACCACTGTAAGCACCTTGACTCTGCGGGGTTTGTCAAGGTGTGCTGTCATTGTTTTCTCAGCGTATCATGGTGACAGCCACCAAGACACACCTTCCACTCCTGCGCCACACTAAAGGATTCACCCTTTCTTCTGCCAGAAAGCCGCCATTTTATACAACAGTGTCTCCTGTACCAAATAAAGATTGCCCCTACCCTGCACACACCAAGTTCAATTGCCCCTCAAACAACACCAACCCAGACTTAACCTCAGTTAAGTCCCTCCTGAGGCCCAGCTCCAGAAAAAAAACACTTTCCTGGGCATGTCCATTAACAGCAGCCCCTGCTCTTCACACCCCCAGGCTTACAGTTTTCCAGTGCTGCCTGGGGAGACAGCACTGACCAAGGGACCACAAGGTGAATAATCAACTGAAGAGTCTGCCCTGGGTCATGCTGAACAAAGATGCTGCTAGCAAGAAATTGCCAAAAGCTTGATGGCTCTGCTTCATGGAAGGACTTGACATCTCCCATATTCCCACACAGACCATCTCCTTACCACACGTTAAGGAGAGCCACAGACTCCCTTTGTCACAACTAGAAAGATGAAGCTCCTGCCAAAGGAAGCAGCCAGGAAACCTCGCTCAGATTATCAGCTCTGGCAGAACAGTGGTACAAGCAACCTAAGTTTTGATACGGCAGTATGAGATATAGCCTTGAGGCAGGCAAAATATTCAAACTGCAATATAAAACACAAAAAAGTAGTTTTTGATGTGCAACTCATGACTTTCTTTTTTTCTCCTTTCTTTTGTACCCCCTCCACTATTCCAAATCAGGTAATGACTCTTAAGTATCACAGTAGTTGTTAAACTGAGCTGGGACGAGAGGAAATACCTCTAAAATACCTCTACCTGTCATTCCGTAAATCCTACCAAGCCCATCTTCTGGATCAGAACAAAGAGCAAAGGTCAGCATTCAGTACAGGAAAAAAAGGTGTGCTCTCCTATGCAGAAAAACAGTCACTTGTAACATATCTGTTTAGTTTAGATGGTAAGGCTGAGAGGGAAGGGAGGCTGCAGAAGTGGCTTCTGTGAGAAGACAGAATCTGCTTCCATGTTGGACTGAGCCGGTTTAGCTGGCTCCAAAATACCATTCCAAACCTGTCACAGTCCAAAGCTGAGTCAACCAGTGATGTAGGTAGTGCCTCTGTGATAACATAATTAAGAAAGAGTGAAAAATAACTGTTCAGCATCTGCAAGGGAGGAGATGCTGTAAGAAAAAAAGCCCTGCACACACCAAGGTCAGTGAAGAGGGAGGGGAGAAGGTGCTCCAAATGCAGGAGTGGATTCCTCTGCAGCCTCAGGAGGATCCACAATGCAGGAGATAGATGTGCCTTGGAGGAAGCTGCAGCCATTGAAAAGCCCCTGCTGGAGCAGGCTCCTAACAGGAGCTGTGGCCATGGAGTTGAGCCTACACAGGAACAAGATTTCCATCAGAAGCTACAACCCATGGGGCAGTCCATTCCTGAAAATTGTGCCCCATGTGAACAGCCCACATTGAAGCAGTTCCTAAAGAGCTGTCTCCTGTGGGAGGGACTGGATGCTACAGCGAGGGAGGAGCACATAGAGGAAGGAGCATCAAAGCGGTATGGACAGACTGCAACACATGTTCCCCTGTGTAGCATGTGGGGGAGGAAGAAGAGTTGGCAGCGAAGCTGAGCTGGGAAGAAGGGAGGGGTGGAAAAGATGTTTTTAGTTTCATTCTAATTTCCCGTTATCCTATTCTGTTATTAATTGGCAACAAATTAAATTAATTTTCTCAAGTCTACTCTGTTGTGCCAGTGACAGTAATTGTTATCTTCCCTTGTCCTGCTGAAGAGCAGTGATAGAGCACCTTTGTGGGCATGCAGCAGCCAGCCAAGGTCAGCCCATCCCCACACCCAAATAAATAATGCCAAGGGGAAAACCAGAGCATCTTTAAGTAACTGGTAATACTTTTGCAGGCACACAGAAGCATTCTAGTTGTGTGTAGCTGCTCTGGCCAGTCCTGAGGGCATGGGTATAGAAAGGAAAAATAATCAGTTTTCACAAAGGTGAACATAATTGCTCCTAGGGACATCAGACAGAGGAGGAGGTAGACTGCACTTCTGAAAAATCAAACTCCACAGACAAATGAATAATGCTTTAACCAACAATAGTTCACTTAATAATTTGTGCTTCAACCACAGGCTGGGATGCAAGAAGACACCTTCTTTTGCTCAGGACACAGAGTGAGGCAGTGGCTGGGACTCCCTTTCCAGAGGCATTCTCAAGCCTAAAGTGTCACCAGAAAAAAGAGTGACTCAATTTCTTGGCAGCACAAACTGCCACAGGCTCATAAGCCACTTCCTTCCCTAGGACGTGGTGCCATGGACAGCTCTGCTCATGCTGCCTGCCAGTGTCTGCTGTCATCCCCACTCCTCCATAAGGCCCCCTCCTCCCTCTGCTACTCATTCCTTTGCTCAACGAGGCTGGCATTTAAGAAACACTTATTCCAATCCATTTCTACCCTTGTACAGCAATTGGGTGTCATTTAGTTTGATTTAGCCAATTTAGTCCTATGAATTAATTGGTTAATAAGCCATCTGTATGCATCAGGTGACAGAGTCACGCTCTCACACACAGACACAGACAAGCTACTCACTTGTCCTTGTTTAATAACAGGCTGTAGGGAGTAGGAGCCGGAGAGGCGTGAGGAGTAATGTCATTCGCACAGGGAAGTGCCAACTGAGCAACGTGGCCACAGCTGCACCAACCTTGACCTCCAAGCAGGGGAGCTGCCTGTTTAGGGTAATTCAGAAATAACCCATACCGTAGCCAGAGAGGAGTGCTGGCTACAGAACAGACACAAGAGCCATAGGTATGCGTTGCATTGTAGGTTGGGGTTTTTTAAAAGAGCCAGGAAAAGAGGTTGAGTTTGTTCATACTTGACAGCAAGAAATTCTCAGCTGCATTCCCAAACAGCTGAACTTTGTATGTGTGTAGGAGGGGGAGAGGGGTAGGAAGTAGGGGAATAGGAGAGGAGTGAGGTCTAAAGCATTTGATTTAGGTACAATCTCTAATTACGAGAAAAATGTCTCATCTATTTTGATTTCTTTTTAAATGCCAGGAAAAAAAAGCACCCCTTGCAGGCCCCAACCATTTCAACATTATATACAACCCCCCAAGCTATTCAAAAAACAATACAGCAAACCAAAATCAAATCCAGCAACATATCCCAACCCACACAACAGAAAAACATCAACTGTTTAGAAAGAAAAACAACACTTCTTCCCCTGGCTGCCCATCCATCGCAGGCAGCCCTGAGTGCCCCAGAAAGCAGCCAAGTTTCTCTGTAAACCCTGAAGACTGATAGAGGATTTTCAGACTGAGGGGGAAATGAATTACAGGACTATGGGACCCTTAGGGAAAAGCCCTGCCAGTAGTTCCCTCTCTTTTACGCCCTGAGAACTAGCCTCCATCTCAGCCACTGCAGTTACAACAACATCATCTGGGGAGGGGTCCCTTGCTAGTGTGGGAAGCTCCTAAATGATTTGGCACAGTAAATGCCAGCACTTGGGCTGGAATCTACAGACCCCAAGCCAAATGGCAGCACTTTGGTTTGACATGCTGGTCAACATGCTCCCATTAAAGAATTGTATCATAAGCTTATGTACTGAGTGATTTCCAGTTGAAGGTGCAGACTGATGTAGGATGCAGGGTGCAGCTGTCCTAGAATAAACAACAGACAGTAGAAAGAGGCCATGGCCAAGGCCATTGCAGGGAGAGAAGATGGGGCTTAGCCTGTGTCGTGTGGTGCAGTGCAGCAGTGCATCCATAAGGGCTCCTCCAGGGCTTGCCTGGCTCCTGGCATTTTTAATTATCTGGGAGAGAAATGAGCATGCTGCAGACTCTGAGAGAGAGAGAGAGAGAGAGAGAGAGAGAGTGAGCAGTGGGGATGTAGCTCTGAAGAGAAAATGCTTTCCCCCCCTCTCCCTAAGGAAAATGAAATTACAGTGGAGCTGGCTTTAAACGTATCCCATCAACACAACAAGCACCACAGGAAGAGTAACATCCTGTGTGTGCTTAAGTGAGGTGCTGGCAGGAGAAGTGAAGCAGGCTGAAGCAGCCCCTTCCAGAGAGGAAAGGTGAGAGTGTGCCCTGCCAGCCCAAACACAGCAGGCAGGGCAGAGCTTTTCCACTGCCTTTGTGGGGAGCCTTGGAGTGCCTCACTGGGGGTTAATCTGTAAAAAACTATTCATTTGCTCTTACTAACATGTGAATGTGTGTTTCCAGACACTATAAAGCTATCAAAACCTGGAGGGAAGCTGCTGTGCTCGAACTACTGGATACCCTGGCTAAGGCAACCTCTGTTCCATCTGCAGCAGGAATGCCTGCGGAATCAGTGAATGAACATACCAACCCATCCATAACAAATAATTTCACTTGATCAGTGACCACAAAAAACAAAATGTCGCAGCCTGAACCAAGCAAGTGGTGATGCAGCTTTACAGTTTGTTTAATGGCTACATGGAGCACATGAACCTGACTGCTACACTTTCTTGGTTAGGCAGCTCACATATAAAAGGCAGTTACATCACACTTCACAAGAAGTCTGATTTTTGCCAATTGCTAAGGACTCCAAGCCCTTAAAAGATTCTTACTTAAAGATTCAAGGGTCAGAAAGATTTAATTTTTTTTCTTTCCTAGAAATGTCTTACCAAACTGAGTTCCTTAACATTCACTCATTTCAAAAAGACAGACACCTACGCTGCTTGGGAGGACTTTGAAATCTCACCAGCTGCCTCATGGCAGCTCCCAGCACTGAAATACCTTTGAATTTGTGTGGCATGCTGTTACCCAAATAACATTAGTCACAGAGCCAGAGCTTCTCTCCCTGCAAGCCTCACACATCCAGATGGAGCTGTGCAAACACTGGCCCCAGCAGAGCAAAGGGCAATGGGCAGCAAGACACCGTAGCTGCTGGAGATGTGGGTGGCACAGGACAGGGGTGTTAATCCCTAGGATACTGCCTAGGGAGAATGGCACACATTATGGGATGCACAGCAAAAGCATAAAAGCATTTGGGGATTGTACAGGACTTACAGGGATTTTTTGGGGAAGACCAAAGGAACAAAGGAAAGGACCAAGGTGGTTTGTGGAGGAAAAAATATGGTAAAATACAGGGATCAGGGGACAGAAGGGGCCAGTCCTGTGTCAACAGGTTGCTGGTCAGTGTACCTGTCTGGCCATGCCCTGTGCCCAATGGCATTCTATCCTGCCCTCTCACTGAAATTCACTTATATTTCCAGGGTGAGAGGACTGCTCTGTGCACAAGCACAACATAGCCGGAATACTAGTGACTGAGGAGCCTAGCGAGCATGTCTCTCTTCGGAAATAGAAAACTGGAATAGCTGTCTGCTGGAAGAACCAGAGAGGCCAATTGCCCATCAGGACAACTGCTGGAAACACCAGCCAAACTGAGCTCTCTAGTTCTGCCTCTTCTTGTCTCAATCCTCCACATCCTTTCCATCCTGGGAACCATCTCTCTTAGTTTTCTCCTCTCTTGCCCTCTTTTTTTAATCCACCTGACAAAACCTTAAATGGTTTAAAAGCATCCCCAACGAGGACAAGTGAACGCAAATGTCTTAGCAAATGTGTATTTGAGCTCCACATGCTCCCAGGGATGGCATAGTAATAAAAACCAATTAGATAACATTCAGCAGCTATAGTGAGAGGGAGTGGTACAATCTTAGCACGACTAATAGGGTTTTTAATAATAGATACAGTGCTGGAGAGGGGAAGCCAAAGTGGTTTCGGTTACATTGCGTCTTTCTGCCCAGTGAATTTGTGTGGAGGATTAATATTCTGTGAAAGTGGGGATTAACTCACCCTCCATGTTTTCTGCTTGTACTGGGAGAGCCCTGCAGGGTCAGGTCTGAGCTCCTTATGATGGTGCAGAGTGGAGGAATCCCATGGAGAATCATGCTGGGCTCACTCCTGCATAACCTGATGAGAGGACACTGAGTCCAATAGGTACTAACTTTTGAGCAGCTCGGTAATGAAGAATCTGGGAAAGCGTACACTTTTGCTCTCTTGCTCTCTCTCCTATCCCAGAATTCCAAAGCCAAAGTTGCAACCAACAGCTGAAACAATGCAGAAGAAAGCCCCAAACACCAGAAGAAGCCATGCACACCTGAAGTGGGTCAGTATCATGGGCAGGGTGCCAAAAAGCCCCCTGTCTACATCCCTTCCCACTGCCTTATGTTTACAAACCTTCACTTCATGCCTCCTTGCTCAAAACACAAACACAAGCCATGGAGGGCATTTTCTTGTTGCCATAGAAACAGTTATTATAATCTCAAACATACTTAATTCATCACTCTTCCCCCTCCAGTACCTTGCAACAGCTTGGTGCTTGATGAGAAGGCTACAGTGTGAGAGGAGGAAAAGGGTAGGCAAAAGAGCCCTGACAGCTTCATATCCTGCACATAAGACCCAGCACCTCTGCAGTTGCCCATAATCTCCTTTCTACAAGCATAAAGATTCTTTCTTTTCTTCTCTTTTCTCCTTCTGTCCTGTTTTCTGTTCTTTGGACTGTCACATCATTTACATTTATGAAAGAAATTTCCTGAGATGCAGAGATAGTTCAAATTGTCTGTGATCAGATCAACCTTGTGCATAATACATTTGTATGAAAATAAGCTCCCTGGGGCCCATACTCGTGGCTGAAAGTCTCTGTAATGAAGTATTTTACTCTAATTTAGTTAAAGATGATGGAGATAGGAATGCGTGAATGCCTGCATGCATATAGAGGAAGGGAAGAAGGCAGGATACTATACACACATACAAGCCAATAATTATAAAATTGCATGCTAGCTGGGAGCACTACTGAAGTACCTCATTATTAGAAGAAGTTAACTTCTCAACTCTTCCCTCTGAAAATCAGTCCTACCCTATAGGAATTATTGCAGACAAGGTCTGGACAACCTGCTAGCTTCCAGAAGGGACAGGCAGAAAACTAACCCATACCACTTGTTAAGGTGTCATTCCCATTCCACAACCAGACCGAGCCAAGACCACACTGGGATAATGACCTTCCCTGCTCCCCACTCTATACCAAATGCAAAAGCAAGACCTCACTCCTCTCTAACTTCTGTTTTCCAGCCGCTGCTCAATTTGACTCAGAAGGGTGTATTCCCCACAGAACTCCTTCCCTTTCCATGTCTCCTGTCCCAGCTGAAAAATCTGGCTTCCAGGTTCCCGGCAACTCCTGTGTGACCTCTCTGGCTTGGTGAGGAGACACTTAAACCTGGAAATGTGAAACTCTTCCTGGCAAAACCTTGCTGAAATGGTGAAAATTCCACACAAGGTTTCAATTAACTGGTATTTTCTGAGGATAACAATTTTTCCTGCACACAAAAATATCAAATATCAAAAGATCTGACTCTTAACAAAGCTTGAATGATTTCAGTGAGCCTTGCATCAAGTCAAGCACAGCTGCAGACAGTTGAGTTCTAGTACACTCTGCCACTGACTTGCTATGATCCTTTGCATAAACCTCTGCTTTCTGTTTTATTTCCCCACCTGCTCCATGCAGGACAAACTTAGCTCCTGCTCAATAGTAAACCATGAGATTTCAGAGATCAGTCTGCCAGGGTTCCAGCCACAGACTGAGAAAAACAAAGGACATCCTCAGATGCAACAGGTATAGAGAGGACAGAAAAGGGATACCAATTTGCCATTGCTTCCAGTTCCAGAGGATCATGTTCTCCAAGCTTCTTTACTACATCACTGCAGACTCAGTACTTTCCCATCTTTAAGGCTTATGAGAAAAATGCAAATAAAAGGTATCAAAGGACAGGAGAGGGAACGATATGGAGACACAGAATGCTAGGAGTTCCTGATAAGGTGTGCAGGAAATGGCATGATTCAAGGTGCACAAGGAAAACCTGTCTGCAGTAGGCAGACAGCATTCCTAGCCAGGATTTGTTGTAGCTGTACATTTTCCAAAAAGCTTTGTTGAGAGGATCTACTTTGGATATTATCACCACAGCTGGTGCTGTGCAGGAGTCTCACATGTTTAGATGAGAATGACTGCCCCACTTTTTTTTCCAAAGACTATGTCACATGGGAACAAAAAAAAAAAAAAAAACTTTCTAGGATGTCAATGCAGATCCATATGCCCTATTGAAATACTGATTTTACTTGAATCTTTTTTTTTCTCCCCATTTCTATATCCTGGGGGAAAAAAAATTAGCTCCTCTTCCTAGATAGGCATGGAAAAAATTCACATGTCCCAGTGAAGACTTGGTCTTCCACCCAGTAAGGGACATGATCAGTTCTTCTGAACTACACAAAATACACCTTGAAAATGAAGGCAAAGGACTAAATCCATTCCTGGCAAGAAGAAGGTGCAACTCCCTTTGAAGCAAGAGAAATCAGTGCTGCTGAATTTGTCTGTGGGAGATAAATACTAATAACCAGTCCTTCCCAGAGGACAATCTGATAACACTGAAGTTGACACCCACAAAGTCAGGCAGGATATATTTCCTCCTGTGTGCCAGTATCTAAGCTTATCACCCTATTTGCTGCTTCTCTCCCAAGTCCTTTCCCAGGGTCAAAGGCTATCGTGGGGCTCTAATTAGAATGCCATCATAATGAGCTGACACTTAAATCAGCCTGCCAGTGGCTAAAGAAAATTAACCTTAGTGTCAAATGAGCTCCAGTCTGGGAGTTCATGTCACAAGGGAGCAACAGACACTTGCACAACTGATGTGCATGGTGGAGAGATAGAGAGCTAAACCTTGAATTCCTTTGAACCAGGAGATCTACACTGGGAAAATCACCTATTCTCGTTGTCTCTGGTGCACAAATAAAAGAAAACAGTCTTCACCAAGCTTTGTATCCTGTGCTCGCTGTGCCATGCCAAGGAGAAGTCAACAAGGAAAAGTTATTTGGGACAGAAACTTTTTTTGGGCTCCTTGAGAAAGAATGCAACTTGAGCTCATACACCCCTACAAAAGTGTCACATGTGATATAAACCATATAAGTTGTTATGAATGATTTTGTCATTGACTGTGATGATTATATTGCTATTATGCAAGGGTTTAGACTGCAAATGTGGGCAGGTGCTTCATCCAGCTCAGGCACTATAAAGCTTAGGGAACAAATAAACAGTATGAGGATATCCCTGGCTGGTTAATAAATAGGAGGAGGATTCACAAGGATGAACATACCCAAGGGAATAACCTCACTCCTAAACTTGCTCTTTCTCTTTTCCACTGGTGCCCCTGAAACTGTACTGCCCCTTCCCACAACCACTTTGCACCTATTTCTCCCTGCACCATCTTTTGGCATGACTCACAAAAATGCTGTACTGCCAGTGAGTTTTGAGTATGTTGTGCACAGTCAATGGTGTTTTTTCCCCAGCGAACCCAGATATTCCCTTTAATACTATTTTTCTTTGCATCCTGAAGGCACCCAGTTTCCTAGAGAACAAGTGTTACTCACAGGTACCAGAGAATCCATAAAGACTTACTGCCCTCCTTGGAGCTGAACTGCCAGTGCTATAATTTCCCACGACATCTCTTTTATGTCACTGCACTTGACAAATGCCTTGTGCCTCTCCACAGGTATTTAGAAAATCCTTCCAATGCAGGCATAGAGAGCACACAAATGGACATAACATCTCTATTTATTCAAGACAGAGCTGGGCAACAAAACCAAGAGATTTTGTTAACCAAATCTGGCCACAGAGCTGCCCTCATATAGCAGACTCAGCCCTATCTTCCTTACCACAAGAGGACATATTTTCCTTTCAATAAGATAAATACACCTCAGAGAACAATTTAAACAACCCTCAAATCATTCTCAGTGTGTTTCTAGTACAACCAAAACTGACCTTTCTCCAAATGGGAAGTATCTAGTTGAGAACCTTGGGAGAAGACTCTACACTTACACATAAAGTTTAAAATGGGACCAACTCTTCTAGAGTCAATGCAGCATTAGTAAATTTACAAAAAAGATGCTAAACACTAGAATTTGCAGCAGGACCATTTCCTAAAAGGAAAGCTGAAGCCCCCTTCTTTTACAAAAGTGTCCTATGAAATGCTTCCTGTGTTGCCAATGACACCTTCAGCCAACTGTTCCTGAAAGAGTGTCCAACACCTCCGTTAACTCTTCTCCAGTCATGGTCTTTGTTTACTTTCAGGATTTGACTGCACTACAAAGGTCAACTTGCTTCCTTCTTAAGAATAATGAAGATCCAATGGGCTCAGTGTTACAGTTTCCAAATTAAAGTGCTAGAAATGTAAACAGTTAAACCGATCTTCCACCTCCTGTAAGGTCCTCTCAGGTTTTCATGCCATAGGGTCTGTGATACACAAGGACAATAAACCTCTGAGTAGAATAGGTATGGGCATAACAAAACAATAAATTAACATTATTTGCACGAGGGTACTTTAAAAACTGCATAATTTTTAATTTATGTTAAGCTATAAGTATAATTTCATTGTTAGGAAAGTAGTCCTAAATCGCATGATTCAGACACAAGTCATTCATTTTGTGATACCTGCTTAAATGTTCATGTCCCATTAGGCTTCAAGAAGGTGGTTCTTTTTTTGTTTGTTTGTTTGTTTGTTTGTTTTGGGATTGTTTTGTTGTTGTTTCTGTTGTTAGGGGTTTTTGGTGGTGGTGGTTTTTTGTTAGTTTTTGTTTTGTTATTTTTTGTTTTGGGCTTGTTTTGGGTTTGTTTTGGGTTTTTTTGTTTGTTTTTTTGGTTGGTTTTTTTTTTTTTGGTTGGTTGGTTTTTTTTTGTTTGTTTGTTTGTTTGTTTGTTTTTTAATAATGTTATTAACCTCTGGAAGGGTTATAATGAAAAGCATGAGATTGTAACTTTTGCCTTGACCCAAATGTCTTGAACATAGAGGCAGGTAACAATAAGGACAGGTATCTGGAAACTCTTCCTGTGGGGCACAGACTGGCAAAGACACTGTTGGTTGTTTCTAAGGTACATGGTAATTTGTAAGAAAGTCTCATGTTTTGGGGCAGCAAGACAACTGATCTGACAAAGGGACATCTCTGAATATCAGCTTTGAAAGGGAAGTAATTTTAAGGCTTTTGTTTTTCTTTGTAGCTTTCTTCTTCTCTCACCAAATGTTATAATATATGGATCCTACAGATGGTGTGATTCTTTGCTCTCTCCCTTCAAGTCAAAAAGTAAAATAGTAAATACCACTTCAAGCACTTAATGCACAAATAAACCATTGCAGTACAAGAAAGAAGAGCTTGAGACACTTCAAAATTCAGGCACTTAAAAATAAAGAAGAAGTAAGAAAAGACAGGTCCTCATCCAAGTCAGTTCCACACAGACATGTGGCATCGCTTCGTCTTCCTTCTGACAAGAAAGAGTTGCCCCCATACTCCCAAATAAACCTCAGGCTATTGGAACACCACTGACATTTTCTTTAAAGAGTTTTTAATTAAAGTAACAAAGTATGCCATGTTCGGTATTTGTCAGGCAGTAGGAAAGGCTACTAAAATTACCACTGAGGGGCCTATTAAATATCATCATATGCTCCCAGAGTAACCAATTACAGACATTGGGAAAGGTTCTTACTCACTCATCCTGAAAAATCCTTTAACTTTTCTTTATTTACTTGCATCAAATAACCAAATGTTAACAACATACTATTCAGCACCTGTCCTGCAGAACAGTCAGGCATTGCCCCACTGCCCCTGATGGCATCAAACTGTTTGCTGACATCTTGGAGCTGAGGAGCCAACCTGACAAGATTTCTGTTACTTTTTTGTTGTTGTTGTTTTTGTTTATTCCTCTGCTTTCTATACCTGATGTTCTCTGTTTGCATAACTTGGATATTTGGGCAGAGGCCGGGGGAATACACTGAAGCTTGAAAATAAAACAGGTACTCAGCAATCCAAATCCAAAAGCCTGAGGGACTTAAAAAACTGCAAGCCCTTTGAGAAAACCTCAGCCTTCCTGATCTTCCTGATTTGCCCAGCAACTCAAGGAGAAGAACGATGCTGGGTAGCTGCTGTAACTACTAGTTACAGTGGCTGCAGTAACTTATATGGAAAAGGACTTGGAAATGAAATTTTCTTTCAGTAAGGGATGGTATAGAATAAAATCATTGATGGTGGTTTGTTGGGTAGACAAGGCAGGAACAGGACCTGTGCCATTCATCATGGACCTTTTCTTCAGAGGAAAAGGAAGCCACCTGCTTGCAGACCCATGTCTCATGCCACATCACATCCAGGCACACAGCGTATGCCCAGAGGTTTACTGTTGGGCTTGCTAACTGCCAGGTCAGACAGACTGGCTTTGAAGCCACCCAGGAAGGACTCAAAATTCAACAGAGACATACCCAGATACAGGTGGATGCTCCCCCCACTTTTCCATTGCCCAGAGCAAGCACCAGTATGTTGTTCATCAGTGCAGCCCAGGTGAGACGGCTGACCATGAGGAGCACAACACATGTGCTGATTCAGTTCAAACAGGATGCTCCAGCAGGAATCCGGAGCAATCACAGTGAATGATGTTGCTGCTCACCTTATGCACAAAGTAGAGCAGTTTCCCCACTGACCTTTCCAGTGCTTATGAGGAGGGCAAGCATTTCAGCACCTACACCACCTGCAAATTTGATCTTCCCCTCAAGAATATAAAAAATTAGGTCAGAGGCTTTTTCCTCCCCCTGCATTCCTGCAAAACACATTAGAGTTCAAATCCTCAAGACAAAGCATTATTATTATTATTGTTGTTATTTTTTATGGTGGAAAAAATATTAATGTTACAAATAGCTGCCATTAGCATAAGCAGAGCTGCATATTAATATGCACATGGGTGTCTCCACTGTCAGAAAGCAGAGAGGCCCCAGAGGCCCTGCTTTCACTGGGGAAAATGATGATGGCATTAGCTCTAATGATAACGATAAGGAAGCTGCCATAAATGATTTGACGATTTCTTTTGTATTCCTGTTCGGGCAAAGACTTCTTTCTTACTCCCCAGTGTCCATAGAAGGATGCCATTTGAACAAATGGCAGCTCAACTGATTTATTTAATTTTACCACAGCTTTACAGTTTTATTAAAAGTGCATGTCTTTGGGTCATGTGACTAAGGAACTCATTTAAAGCCTTTCAGATAAATTCTTAATTGCCAAGATTTTGGGGAACCAGCCAGTAAATAAACAGAATCCCACATCTATTTATGGTTTTTAAAACCTTGAGTCTTTTGGACTAAGGATACTATTATATCAAAGGACAGCAGGATCTATGAAGGAAAAAATAAGGGATATGAAAAAAATAACTGGTAAATAAAGTTGTCTCCAATGCAACATGTTCTCAACCCAGTCACGACCAGTCTCTCCCTTCACTCTTGTCCCTATGTATACATCTAGGATGTGACAGTAGAACTTTGTGCTATGAATCAGGTGAGAACTGATCTGGCTGAAGAGTAACAAAGCAAAAGAGAGCACTGAGGGGGATTTCCTATAGAGAGGCTTTGGACATGCTCAACAGTACAGACCTCCATAGAGACATGCTGGTACAGCTGAGAGGGCAGAAAAGTGTGGGCTAGGCTGGTCCTCTTACTGAGAAAATGCACACTGGACTACAGAAAGAACTGAAGAGGGTTCCTGGGGCTTATGTGTCAAGACTGTCACACTCTATTGTGGCTCTTCCAGTTGAGACTCCTGTTCTTCTTTAGGCCAGAGGGAAAGCAGAAATTGCCATCCCCAGCTGCGATGTTGAGGCATTGGTTATGCACTAGAACTTGGCTGCCACAAATGCAAAAGCATTTTTTTCACTGAACTCTGCATCTGAACATGGACAGAGGATGATTCTCTCTGACTCTGTTGCTTCTAACTAATTACACAGCTTTGTGACGATGTCATTGCACAAGGTGTCTCTGCCCTGGAATCGTCTGTCATGGCTACAATGTGCAACAGGGATCTGAATACATTAAAGTGTCAGGGAGGTGGGGATTCTAGGTTTTGGTCTGTCAGCTTCTGCGCTGAAAACCCTATTGAGTTCAGCTAATATACTACACTATCTGCTTTCAGTTTTCACGTTTCTTTGTGTCATGTACATCCTGAAACTAATCAGAGGGAAATGTCAGCTTTATACCAGCAATAATATTTGTAGAAAACTCAATCCAAAGGGATGAGCCAAAGACACAAAGAGCCCTACAGAAGACTGCTCCAGATAAGATGGCCAGATGAAAATTCTTCATACAGAGACAAGTCCAAAGCTTGGCATGCACAGGCCAGTAGCACAGGTGTTATGGAAAGACAGCTTTCCCCAATCACATAGCCTCCAGGATGTAGGGAACAGGCACAATCTCTCTCTCAGGTAATATCTCCCCCAGATAATACAGCAGCAAAAAGAACCAACTTTGCAGAACAAAACAGCTGTATAAAAGCTGCAAAACTGCTGCAAAACATCAGGGTAGTATAAAACACAAATTCTATTTGTTCTTCTCTTCTGTTCCTTAGTCTCTTTCCCTTAGACTGAGTTGAGTGGTTCAAGTCTGTATCTCAAACTCAGCCTCCACATAGCTTCTCAAACCCTTAATATTCCATCTGGTCTGCTCAGAAAACATGTTTTCTCATCCATTTCCTTGTTTTGAAACAGAACCTCAGTCATCCAACAGAATTCCTCTGCAGAGACAGCAGGAATATCACAGCAGGAATGCTAAGTAATGATGACCATGCTTGGGAAATGCCACATTATCATAAGCCTCCATTTTTGAACATAACCAGAACAAAGAGCACTTCTTATTTTGCTAGGTAAACCCAGTAAGATAGAGCAGGTAATCTAGAAAGCTTCTCTAAATAAACAGGAGCACAATACTGCAATTGTAAGCAGAAGCACATATACACCCTGTACAATGATATAAATTAAAATCAGTTATTCACTACTGTCTCCTACTGTGAAAAGTTAAAATAATTAAACTAATATGAAATCTGTTTGATGTTTCTGTATGACTAGAATTTATACATATATACAAAGGTATGTAGCTCACTCGTACTTGGTTTTCCAGTTATGTTATTTGCTGGTCTCCCACACCAGCATTATGTGGTCTACCACATAATGCCTGTGGGCTTAAAAAGAGGAGAAGCAACCTGAATAATACACTATTTTTATGATCCTGGAAGCCAATTGCACAAACCCAAAGCTATTCCCTGGAGAGCTCTACGGGCTCAGTATGTAACAAGGTAGATGGTATAGAGGCAGCTGTTAGGAACTTGAAAAGCCAAAGAATGAACTGCAGCTTGCTGTATGCTAAGTCCATAAACACATAAATCTTGATTTCAAATGTTGTCATCAGGACTTCAGTGCCAAGTGGAAACAAGAGTGATAAAAATGTATTTTCAAAAGCACTTTGTCAGGCTCAGGTCATGCACCACAAGAATGTGGCATCTGAAAGGGGAATCAGCCTGGCAGGCACACTTTCTAGAGCCTGCTGCTCCCACACAACTTGCACTGTAGCTGTACAGGGGCACTACAGTTGCCACAAGACAAGAATTGCACTGGGCCTGTTCCAAGACCAGCACACCCTTCTGGCATCCATGCTAAAGAGAGAATGCATGGGTAATGCTCAATGATCTCATTATAAACCAGGAGAGGAATGGTGACAAATAAAGAATTAGATATGCTTTTGACTGCAGATGACATTCCATTAGCCTAGGCCAGGACGGCCATGTACGTATGTATGCTGTAAGCACCCCAACACAGGAAATGACATACTGACATGGTATAAAGCAGTGCAGCTTAACCATTCCAATCACTGGATCACACAGTCACAAGACATCTTTTTCCAACATTTTTCCTAGCAAAGACTTACAAACAAACAGGAGAGCCATGAACATCTGAGGTTGGACACTCTTCCCTGTGGCCTCTGAGCCAAGGAACACATCACCTTCTCAGTCCATCATGCCCCAGTAAACTGGTACTCTATGCATAAGAAAATCAAAGCTTCACTTACCTAGAAGACAAAGAGAGAGAAAATTTGGTTAGTGGATGTCCCTGAAACATACAGATGCTGCCTATCTTTATTTCCCAGGTGATTCCCACATCCTGACACCTTGTTAGGATATCCCTGACATATTAAGAAACAGGAGTGATCTATGATAGCTCTCTTAGCATGGCCACTCTCTCTCTTCCCTGCTGTAATTGGTCTGTGGTACCATTTAATTTTATACAGATTATTCATTAAGAAAAGCAAAACTGAGCAGGTGTTTTCATCAACATCTTGTTCTATCAAAAAAAAAAAAAAAAAAATAGAGCAAGAAAGAAGCTCCATAACAACATTAACCACATGGATGGGCACAAATTATTCTGACTGTGAGCAGCAGGGTGCAGGTCTTGAAGTCTACCAAAAGAAACTACAGCAAGAAAAGATCTTATTAAGGGAAGGATGGATTGAGTCACACTGCCTTGTGGTTCTCTCATGTACTATCTTAACTATAGCTGCAATGAAAAGCCTTGGTAGTCTTGGTTTAGGCAAAGTAGGCTGTGATATGGGACAGAAGGAGGGAAGAGATGATCTTGAGGTTGGTGCCATCCCTGCATTTCAGGATTTTCCTTAAAAAAAAGCATTTTGGTGTGGAACACAAGGACAAAACTGTTCAGCAAAGAACTATCACTTGAACGAGCCAGAGGGAGGACAGAAGGGAGGGCTCTTACGCAAGATGAGAGGAAGTTATACAGGCCTAAAGCATTTCTTTCTTAGCAGTTTCACAAACACTCAGAGGGCAGCAAGGATGTCTCGCTTCCTTGAACACTGTTTTATAGGTCTATAGCCAGGACCAGCAATCAATCAACTAGGAATAAATCTTTGCAAGGAATAAATAACTAAACAAAAATTATTTATTCATTCTCAAGAGTTAACCTGCCTCTGAGAGGTAACTCAGATTTGCAGAGGGAAAACTGACCATACCAAGGGTCAGGTCCTGAGAAAGTAAGAGCCTCCTTTCACCAACAAAGTCAAATCAGCATGTTCATGTTCCGAAACTGGGTGTCACATTTCCCCCTGCTTGGTTCTACCAGTCCAGGATAGCACAGAGTGGTGCTTAAGCATTCCACACAAGCTTCATCTACCACCATGGGCTGCATTATTGGAACTGTAATGGTATAGAGCTGCTATTACAGAATTCCCTGGAGGAGGTGCAGCCAGGCTTGCACAGTATGGGGGAAGGAAGAATAGATTAATATACATTCATGGCACATTTGCAAAGAGATTACTTTGCTCATAGTAAGATTTGCACCTGTATAATTGTGTCACTTTCAAATTAATCATAATCATACTCTCAACCAATATATGATCTACTGAGTAGGCCTCATTCTTGGACTCTCATAATCAGGATAAAAATAGCTGGCTCTGAATGCAGTGAGATTTCTGCTGGTATGCAGGAGACAGTAAATCCCAGCTGACCCACTAAGCCTTGGTATTTTGTTTTTGCAAAGCCCTGGCATGGAACATATCGTTGCATAAGTAAGACCTGGTCTATGCGACAGCAGCACTATACATTTAGTGATACATTACTTTGCAGAACATGATGAAAGCAGCACAAGCCTTACTTTTCTGAGGAAAACTTAAGCTCAAAGAGTGGTTAAGTGATTTGCCAGCAGCTACATCGTGCCTCTGTCATGTGGAGAGACACAGGACCTGTAACTCTTGGCTTCCCTGACGTGCACATTTAATTACTGGGTATCTCCACACAGGAACAGCGACCACAAGCCCAGAGCAGCATCAGCCTGAAGCCTCCCCAGTGCCATGTCTGCCCCTCCTCTGCTGTCCCCCCGAAATGTCTCCCAGCGGATTTCTTAATTGTGTTATTAGCTGAATTATTAATTGATATGAAAACAGCATTTTACTGGGCATAAAGAGTCATTCGGAAATGAGATAAAATGTTCTCGGCACTGCTTGCCTCCGAGCAGAGCTGGAGCAAGGGCTCTGACAGCTTGATTATTATGCACATTAGTGCAATCTGGTGAGCTTCCAACACAGGGAGAGTGGAGTCCCCCAGTACTGTATCCATCAGGCCACATACCTCTCCTTTTCTCTTTCTTCCCCCTGTCACTGCCTGATTTGCATTTATGTGGGAGACCTCAGGGATAAGCTTTTTCTTTCTAATCCAGCTGTCATCACTGCAGAGCTACTAATTATAGCGGCAGTGGGCAAACAGTATTTTCCCTTCAGTCGTACACCAGGAAAGACACTCTTCATGCCTCTTTCCCAAAATCTCCTACACTGCAAAAGGGAAAAGACTGTTTCCCAAGACTCTCCATGCTGAAAAGAAACTTCATGTATTTCTCTGTCTACAAGTCCCTTGTCTTCCACTGTGGAAATGGTGGTTTGTGCATATATATATATGTGTATATATACCTTTTTCTACAAAATGTTCCAGTATTTCATGACAGAGTAGAGAGTGTGTGCATGTCTCAATGCCCTTTCAGCCTTTTTTTCAAAACTCTGTCATTGGACATCATACCACTCCAGAAAGACCCTTCTCCCTGGTGCTGAGAGGGTTCACCTCAATGGATGCTCACCATGTCATTTACTCCACTCCCTGGGTCTTCCCCCTCTCCTATCCCCTTGCCATCCCCTCAAGGCATCACAGAGCTGCAGCAGGAGAAGAGCAGCCTGGCAGATGGTATCAATTAATTTTGAACCTCTGTTAAACCCCCACAATGTGTGTCCTTTGGTAGTCCCCTCCTCTACCTTTCTTGACCTTCTTCATTGCCACCCTATCAGTGAGAACCCACCCCCCTCAACCCACATCTCTAACACACAGCCAGAGGAGCCAGAAGACACCAATGATCAATCCTTTCTCTTTCATGCAAACCTTGTAATTTAGCAATAACTACTCAACCACCATTGACCTGCTAATTAATCCATGGATTTTTTGTTGTGCCTTTAATTGTTGGCCCTGATATCTGAGTCACTTAGACTGCTCACTCTGTGCAAAGCCTAACCAACTAAATGCTACTTCAGCTCTGTAGTAATAAAACACTGAAATATATTGACTCCCTGCCAGCTCTTACGCTCACTCTCTGCCTCTCCGCTTGCTGGCCGAGTGCTGGCGTGTGAAGGGAATATAGAGAGGGGAAAGCATCAGCCATGAGAGATGAAGTTTGGGACACAGGTGTGAGAAAGCAGTAATCACTCACCAGTGACAGGCCACCAAGGACAGCCTCTGATCCCTTTGACAGCCCTGCTCTGACAAACTCAAACACACTGTTCCTCCATCCAAATGGAGGAACTTGATGGCTCTGAAAATTCACAGACATACTGGATTCTGCCTCCTTTCTGCTTTCAACCCCTTAATGAGGAAATCCTTTTCCTCATGACTATCACTGTCACACTCTCCATATATATGTTTGACAGAAAAAAGCCAGATAATATAGCCAAAATAATGACTCCATAGAATGGAGAACCACATTTGTATTTTCTTGCTCGCACTGTCCGAGGATCTATTTGCAAACACGGGTGAATCATCAAAAATGCAGTTTTCTGAAGTGACTTGCACTGCTTGGTGCCTTGCACTGATTAGAAATTTTGGGGGATGGAAATAGCAGTTTGAAACTCTGACATGGCAGGAGCTGCAGGCACTTGGCCTGCCTAGACAGTGACTGATTGCAAACCAGGCCTCACAAGAGACATCTGATAACGTGGGTCACACTGGTGATGGGGGTGGGACAGAGATGAAGGGACTAACAGTGGACTAGGAGAGGGTTGTTAACCTGATCAAGAAAATTTTCCATTAAAAAGTATTCATTTTCATTTGAATAAAATCAAAATGGAAGCCCTGTCAGCAGCAGCTTATATTTACCCTCACACATGAAAACAAAGTGGAAAGCTATAAGCCCTTATAATTCCTGCCATAGCTTTTGTCGTGGCTGACCTGTAGCCCCAAGCCATTCCCAGTGCCTGCCTTGTGTCCTGCTGCAGGTAGGCACACCACACAACTTCCTTCCCAAAGAGCTCACGGGCTGTCTTCAGCTAACCCCCAGTGTTGCTGCATAGAGGGTTTCAGAGTGGCGAAGGAACACAGCAACAAGGCAACTCCCTTGCTTGGTGCAGGAAAGAGCAGTTTATTGAAGGAAGCCATTGCTTTTTATAATACAGTTCGTGCAAAACAAAAAAAAAACCAGACAATTCATTGGGCAGAGAAAGAGACACCTCTTGTCCCAGGCTTTCTCACAGATTCAGCAGGTGTTTATCTATTGTTATGATTCTTTCTCTCGTGTTTACAGTAGAGACAGAGGCTCTAGCTTGGGAAGGGTTCCAGCTAGGCCTGGGAAAGTTTCACGGCCTGAGAAAAAGACTCAGACCCTGTGAGAAAGGCCTGGCTGAAATCTGCCGAGGCCTGCAGCAGTGTCCACACCCCAGGAGCAGGCCAGCGATTGGTGGGAAAAACAGGCAACAAGGGCAAAAGTGTATCTCAGGGAACTGGTAAAGATGAAGTAATTCCACAAAGTTTCTGTGCCTTTGCCTTCTCCACACTGGCACGTGGCACTGTCAAAACAAGCAGCGGTGCCCTTGAAGAGCATGGTCTCAGCACAGCTGGAAAGATTCCAAGGAGATGGGGTTGCACTGGCCCTGTCACAAAAACCTACCATGCCTCCTACACCGACAGTATATTGACACTGTGACCACAATTCAGTAGCTCAAAAAGCATTCTGCTAGCACACCCGAAATGCTGTGACAAGGGGCAGTGGCAGGACAGAGGCACTTATTGTCAGAGAAAGCTAATGGGAAAGCAGCCATATGGTGGCCCTATACTTCCTGATCTGAACACCACTGTTTCCATGTAAACAGCAAGTGTTCCCAAGCATCCTCCCATCCTTTTCTGTTTGTCTCTGAAAAGAGTGATGCCAGAGCATATTTGGGGTACAAAGACTGGCCAGAATAAGGCCTCCCAGCAACAACAGGTCACACTGGCAACTCCAAGGGGGTTTGGCAGCAGAATTTCTAAAAGTTTCCTTGAGGACTTCCTGGGATCTTATTGTCCTGATCTGCTCTCTGTTTTTTAATACTGCAAATAATGTTTTTGAAATGCAGGTTATTTGAGGTAATTTATGATGTCTTTCACTGCCAAGAGAGTCTATCAGCAGTGAATTTCCTGCTGGTCAACACTTCCAGACTTTGAACAAATAGGATTTTTTCTGTGTTTCTCCAAACTGTATAAAGGCAGCACAGTCATCTGGGGAAAAGCTGAGAATTGCTTGTTTGAGTGCCGGCACACACTGGGTTTGGAGATGTTGCACAGTTCATGCAAAATATCTCAGTGAAAGAATGTCATTATTCTCATTGTCACTGAACTGTTTGATCAAAGATACCAAAATTAACTGAGTCGCCATAGGTGTGAGAAGAAACATTTTTTCTCAGTTACATCCTATCTTGTTCTTTAACAGAGTAATTATGACTGAGAGAATAACTCCCATCTACAAAAAGCAATGTACTACAAATAGCTCACCATTTTTAGGCAGGATGGACCCTAGCCTAGTGTTTTACTGGAGAACTGTGAATTGGCCTCTGGAAACAGACTGCTTTACTATCTTCTTCCTGCTACGAGTATATGTGAACAGTTTAATAGCTGGAAGATCAAGACCTCAGACTTCAAATCTTCTTGAAGGGAGTGTTTTCAGACTGTCCTCACTAAGTCTCTTTGCCTGCAATCTAGTGAACTATCTTGTCCAAGATAGGAGGATGGAGCCCTTGTACCTGATGCCTGCCTGAGAGCCCGATGTCAGCCTCAGGCAGGACTATAAGAATCACCTCAAAATTCTGCAGCTTGCTTCCCCTCTCTACTCACAAGCATTCAGAAGTCAGGAGATGCTGTACTGGTGCATCTCCCTGCCATAACCATGTCCAAGACAAGTCCTTAACACCAGGGGACTGTGATTTATGTAAAGAGCCTCCACACTTATGTTTTGCTGATTAAAGGTCTACTTCAATGGAGTAGACCTCAATGGAGTTCTTTAATCCTTGGTTATAATAACAGACCTTTGTTTAAATTAAATCTCAGGTCTTCCCTCCACAAAGAGACAAATAAACCTGCACCTATGTTAGTTCAACTGCAAGAACATTGTGCTGGGGAACAGATGCACCACATTGAACGAGCTAAACTATGGTCACTGGGCCAAATTATTTCCAAGCGAACACATTCACAGAGAGGAATGTTGTTTACATGCAGGGTTTAAATTAAATTCAGCCCCTAACAGCTTTCTGATATATTTTTGGAGTTTGTCCTATGGAGGTGTTGCCTCCACTCTGGAAGAGCATCTTCCTCTCAGTGCAAGCCCTTTGCATTTACATTAGGTTTTCCTTGGAAAAAGAAGAATTATAGAGTGAAAGAAACAGTAAACTAGTTCAGGACTGACACACAATGCTCAGCTTGATGTGTGATTTCCTATATTCCAACATATCAATTAAGGGTGTTAAGAAAAATATCACTTGGGACATACACAGACGATAACAGCATGTAAGAAAGAACCTTGCAAAGGAGAGGGAGAAGCCAAATGGGAGCTCAGAGTATTTTTTACATGTGGTTGTTCCCCAGGAACTCTAGGTATTTAAATCCATCAGCAACACCCTACCTGGGCACCTTGCATGTGATTTTTATTCACCGGCCTTCCTAACAGGCAAGAATGACTGTGCTCATTTGAAAGAGGAAAACAAGACTCGGTGAATTCCTCAAAATCAAACTTGATGAGTTTGATCAAACTTGATGAGAATCAACACAGACTCCCCAAGTCTGGCACACAGTTTGTATTGGAAAGTAAAACAAAAAGTTGGGGGTTTTTTGCTTTCTGATTTGAGTCTCTACAGTCAATTCTACAGAATGATTTGGACCCTTCCCATCTTAGCCAGACCCGGACAGCTGCCCCAACCCGTCCTCATACCTCAAAAAACCATCAAATTCACATTACACTATGACACCACAATAGCACAACAGCATCACAAGAGCACTTCCCAGCTTCCAACCATCTGCCTGTGAGAAGGAACTTTCAGCATGGTTGGGAGAATCTGACAAAGATGATTTCAGCAGAAGGGAACTGCCTCATTTGAGTTAAATCTCAGCCATCACTTCTCTTCAAGCAGGTCCCACCTTGCCAAAGCCATATTGTCACCACAAGATCACGCTTAGCTTTGAAACTCTTCCCTCCTAAAGCAGCAGCAAGCTACCTGCAGCCTTCCCAGCTATTTGACCATGATCTTGCAGAAGAGCAAAGAATCTGAAAAAATTCAGCTCAATTGAAAGACTAGGGGTTAGGAAGTAGAGTGGCATTTCCCAAGTGTCCTCTCATCAACTCATCGTGGCAGGAGGAGGGAATGGTCCTGTTCAGAGAGAAACAGACAGAATGACTGATTGCATCCATGCCACTGAAAGATGCTGATGAGAAAAACCCAGGCTCCTGCCTGTCATATTTTCAAAACCCCCAGATGCTGGCTTAGAGCCTTTCCTATCACTTTTCTTAAGCCTCTGTTGAGGAGGAAGAGTGAAGATCTCGGAGACAGCATTTAGAATCGTAGACAGTTCGGCAAGAGACAATTTTTCACCCCATTAAATCCCTCTGCAGAATATTATCTGCTGGTTTTCCCTCTTTTTTATGATTTTCTTATGATTATCTCCTGCTGTTTCTGTCCTCAGAAGCCAAATAAATAAATACCAGTATAGCTGTCAGCAGCTTCAGCTGAGTAGGAAGGTCCTGCAGACAGCCTAGACAGAGGGGCTGCCCCCCTCCTTGCCTTCAGCACTGCTGTCCTCCAGGTAGATTCAGGATTCTGAGACCTAATGGCAAGAGGGAATGGAAAGGGTCTAAGAGTGGAGACACTTACTCCTCTGCCCACGTTTTACTCTGAAGACAAGGACACATCACTATCTCATCTGTAAAAGATATGATGATGATGATGATGATGATAATAACAGCAAGTTGATGGAGGAAAAGGGTTGTGAATATTTAACCTGTGCTTGTAGCATGTTTTTATCATAATCCAAAAGTACAAGTGAAAAAAAAAGTGCCAGAGAGAGGTGAAGGGACTTCTCTGGGGTCACAAACCAGTCTGTCTCAGAAGAAGGAATAAAACCCAGCCAATCTGACAGCAAAACACTGGTGTCTTTCCCATAAAACAATTCTGCCCTTCAAAAATAGAAATGTGCTTTTGTCTTGTGCATGAGTCCTTTTTTCTCACCTTCCCTACTTTACCCTCTCCTCTGCCTAGTTTATTTGTACAACAGTTCCCTGGTGCGCTGAGCACTTCTCACATGAAAACAAAGACGAGACTTCTATGTAGGGGGACCTACGAGTTTGGACAATGTGTTCATTTGGAGTTCAGGATTTCTTTTGCACATTCATTTTCTACACTGCCTAGGGATTCTGGCACCTTTGGGGCCATGTTTAATTCATCTCCTGTGACTATGAGATCTTTTGCAAGTACTGATGCTGTCTTTTTCATGAGCTTGGTGCTCAGATGCCAAGCTTTTTTCTTCCATATACAGTTCTCTTCTTCTTCCTACTTAGACAAAGCTCTTCCTCTACTCCAGCTTCCATTTTTGGTCTTACTCTTTATTGCCTTTTACTCCTTCTTTTCTTTCAACATTATCTGCCTAGTTTCTACTTTCTGAGAATTCTTCTCTTTGCCTCGACTCAACCTTTTCTCTTTTATAATGTGTCTTTACATCCTTCTTCAAATACTCTCCCCAGCCTCCACATCTATCTCTGCCCATGCCTCTTGTCCTTCCCAACTTGTTAGGCATTGCTGGATCTTACAAAATAGATATCATTCTAGGGGTGCACTGTGTATCAATAACATGATTAACTTCTCACTGCATATATACCAAACTGACTTATTTTTAACATAACTATTAGATGCTAAATCTCAGGGCAGTGCCAGCAGCTGAAAATAAACCAAGGTTTGCCAGTTTTGGACAAGGTGAGATACCTTAAACCAGTAGCCGCCTATTTGATTAACATCTACTTTTTAAGGGAATAAAGCATTTGCTTCCTATTTCTGTCACCTCATATAACACATAAGATAAAAAAGACAGAGGAAGGGTTAGAGACCCATGTCTAGGTATCTACTATTCCATGAACAAGAAAAGGTCTCCCTCTTTCAGCCCTTCTCTCAGTATTTTCTAGACTTCAAACTAGAGTGCTAATGGGAACAAAAGTGAATCTACTTGCTTGGGGAAGAAGAAATTTCTTACTCTTTTATGTAGATAGTGTGATTTCAGTGAGCAAAGTGCCAACCCACTCCCAACTGTCACAGGGACTGGCTTTTTTTTCCTGACAACACTTTGAGAACCCGAAGTTTTTTAAGACATGAAAACAGGGGCTTTACAGTACCTTATCTTGCTTTCTGATTGTGATCTCTTTCCTAGGACTGGAAAGAACAAGGATCAAGCCAGTTTCTTTGCACCTATTTACACAAATTTTCAGGTGCTCCATCCACTTGATGCAATCTTTTTCAACTACTCCATTCCTTCTATTAGGCACCATACCCACTGCAAAGGATTTTGTTGAGCTTAGGCAAAACCTCAAGATGTGATCATCAGAAGACAAAATTACCCCTCATGAAATTGGAGATCACAGTGTTTTCAAACTTTCTACACCCATGCAATGGATCAGTGCAGCAACTTTACAGCTACTCTAAGTTGTGCCTAGATGGTCTGAACTGCTCCAATACAGGCAGGCAACTGGACATGTGCAAACAACAACAATCTCAAGCTTAGCTTTAAAAATAAATTTTAAACTCCACCTTTTTTGTAGTTGTTTACTTGGTTTCAAACCCTTTGACCTCCCTTACCTATTGCTACTAAAATTTATAAAAATATATTATAATAACTACTGTCCTCAAGCTGGAGAGCTGAGCTGATTTGTACCCTGCTGCAGGAACTGCCATCCTTCTAACCCTACAGAGTTCCCATCTATCTCTCTGAGCCCTCCACTGCTGCTTCTCTGGCCCCATCCACCTCAGCTCTGCTCCTGCCACATCTGTGACAGCCGGCACCCTGCTACCAGCAAGAGTCCAATTCAGGGGAGGGCCATTAACTTATCCAAATCTGGAGCCAACACAAGCCAGAGAGAAGACAACAGCAAACAGGCCAGGGAGATTGAGCTCTCTCTTTGCTGAGAACTTCTAGCTGCTTATTCTTCTCCCCAACTGAAAAACATCTCCAACACTGCCAAAACTTTTTGGGTGGATTCCATTGAGGAGCCTGTGGCTACTACCTGTGAAATTTCACCATCTCCAAGGAAGGCCAAACTACTCTGGAGCTGCCTGGGAGAAGTCTGTAGCAGCTGTGGGCATAGACCTTTCCTCAACAACCACAAAGCTCCTCAGGTAGCCCCTCTATTCCCCCTTGCAAATTTGCCTGTTTCCAGAAAAAGCCCAAAGGCTGCAAGAGATGATTCAGAGAAGTTCTGGAGAGCTACAGGGCATGGACCTGCCTACAACAACAACAAAAAGAAACAAAAACAAAACAAAAAAAAAACCCAAAACAAAACCAAAAAACCCCCTCAACTAACTAGGAAAATTGAGTTGCTGCTACCTGGAACTTTAGTTCTCTGTAAAAATCAAAACACTCTGACAGATGTATGAAAAAGCCCTGAAGAAAGAAAAACGAGAGCATGAGCCCGAACCACATCCTGCACCGCCTCTCCATATAGCAGGTAAAGGCAAGGGCAGCCAAGTGGAGAGCTCTTTCCTCAGGGTATAACAAGCAGGAGCTGCTGGAGCCACAGATAGGCAGAAGTATTTTTGGTGGGGATTAAATCAAGAATACTTAGTAACAGTCTGGCTAGCTAGAGAAAAAGCAGCCATAATGGGTAGTTCAGCCCACCACGCATTCCACCTCACGGACAATCAAACCAATATGACTTCCATCTCAGTACCTAGGTCCAAGCAAACATGCCTTGGGATCCAAACCACAAAGCATATCCCCTCAAGAGAGTTCTGCAGCTTTTTCTCAGCTCTTTCTATGCTTTACAGCCTACTGATACTACTTCATGATGATGTCTTAGAAGGCACCATCTTCCTCCCCACCAAGGAAAAAAAAAAAGTGATACCTTAAGGTGAGCAAAGGGATATGAAAAAAGTGCAAGACAGGAACCCTGCTACAGGCACAGGGGTGGACTGCTAAGAAGAGGGTGCTATGTTTGCCAGACAACATTACTGAGGATGCCCTGTTATTACAAGGTGAAGCCTCAAAGCTCACCCTTGCTGCTCCAAGCTATAGTGGGCCTTTGGCTGAGAAGGTGATTGAGGACCCAATTTCAGAGCTTGTTGGAGAAGACTGGCTGGCCTAAACTCTTGTGATAACCTAGGTTATGGACTGACAGGGGCTCTCTACAGAGAGTCTGGCCAGCCCAAAAGGGTGTCTGGGCATGAAACATAGCTGGGTGGCAGCACAGCACCAGGGAAAGCAGGAGGGCAGAAACCATCAGAGAGCTAAGGCTACTGAAATGTTGGCAGGCAAAGCCAGCACTGAAGGACAGCAAGCCAAGGGGAAACACAGATATAGCCCAGCCACTGGCTGTGCCATGAGAGCATCAGTGCCATGAGCAATAGAGCATGGCAAGACCTCCAGGAACAGTGGCCAGTACGTAACTAAAAGTCCACCCCCTGGCACAAAGCTGGGAGAGCTGGGCAGAAGCCCAGGAAGCAGAGATGAACCATGCTCTTGGGTGAGCCAGGTGATGAAGGGGGAGGGGCAGCTGCTTCATGCAACCTACACTTTCCAGACCTTTTATATGCAGCCATCCTCTATCCAGCCACAGGATCTGGCACTCCAGCAGAAGAATTTCCCCAGGCAAAAGACAGAAGACAGTAGGGTAAAGCAGTGAGAGCACACTGTTTGTGCTGAGCACTGGTACGGATCGGCTGGGACACTCCGAGGTTTGACAAAGGAAATGGAGAATACACAGTGGGATCAAGAAGCCATTGTGCCCAATCCCATGTGAAGACAGACCAAAACTGCAGACCCTGCTGCAGATGTTATACAAGGTACAAGGCAAGGGACAGTCACTGAACCCCAGAGAGGAAGAAAAATAATCTTTAGGCTGAAACAAGGCTGCTGGCACTCCGGAGTAGAAACAAAACCACCACTTCCTTTTCTGCAGCAATCATCAGGCTTGTACATTGTATTTGTGCATTGCTGTTTTTCTCCATCCACATTTTCTAGTTACCAAGAAACTCAGTTTCGGAAGCTGTTGCACAGATCTGTGTTTCTTCTTACCCTGTTTCTGCCATGGATCAGCTCAGAAATGAGTTTTACCCCTGTGACCTCCAAGAAGCTTTCATGCTAAAAGAGTACTGCTGAGCACCTGTCACTACAGGAAAACCAGCATTGAACCACTGATGAAGAGCTCGACTGTGCCTTGTTCAGATAATACCTTAACTAGCTTTAGTGAAAGCATTGCAGGAGTGCAGTGAGCAGCCTCCATCCCTAGTGTAGAAATACAACTGCCACTCTTGTGAAGCTACAGCTAAATGGGAATTGAGCTGTTCCCTTCCACTGCACTGTCGAATGTAATTTACTCCCTGGCATTGTGTGATCAAGCAAAGGACGGGCAATAACATACATAGCAGCTTATCCCAGAGAATGGCAACTTCACCTCTTCAGCTTTTAACTGAGTCTGACTGCAACTTCAGACATGTATCCATACCTCTGCTGCAGTGTTCCCATCCCTAGCACTCATGGCAGCAAAGACAGCAGCAAAGGTCTTTGGTTGAAACTGGAGAAATGAGCATGACAGTAAAGGCAAAATCCCAAGACTTTGCTCTGGAAAAGTAAAAGCTGTTTGCAGCATCATGTAAATTCATGGCAAGAAGAAATAAAGGTGAATTTTATACATTTCTGTTATTGCATCTTTGCAATAATGTTTATTGACATGTTTGAATGGAGCACAAGCTATAGTTCAGTTCAACTGCCTGTGAAAATGGGACATTTGTCAAGAAACAAACCTTACAAGAACTTAGCATCACTTCTCTTCCCTGTTAATTGGGAAATACTAGAAAAAGTCAGAAGCACCAGGGAAAAGGTATCCACCAAGATGCCCAGGGTGCCTTGGCTAGCAATCCCTGAGATGCAGAGAGGCAAAACTCAGCAGGTTAATGGAGAGCATCTTAACTTTGCATTGGCACTCATGCACAGACTAAAAATATGTATGCACATCAATTACGGAATCCCTATGAGGCACAATAAAGTTAGCCTTGCATGGCCAGAGAGATAGACTACAAACCTGTCTCACTGAAGGCACTTGGCATGGTTTTAGCCAAGGTACCCTGTAAGAACTTGGCCATGACTTCCCTTGACACGCAGAAATGCCCTTGCTCCGCCTTTCCACCAAGCCCTGTTCCATGAGGTGAAGAGCCTCTTCTAAGTCCTCTGAATATTAAAGACCCCTGAAGACATGCAGCACATTTAAAATTCATTAAATGCAAAAGACATTCCTTTCAGGAGCTGCCATGTCAGAACTGAATGTCCCAAATTTTGACAAAGCTTGGACTCAGCTCCAAGTCTGGTTTGCTACAGATGCAGAAACAACATCAAGTCTTTCTACACCAAAACTTCTGTATTTGAACCCTGTGCTGAGCTTTAAACAGCTGATGCTTCCAAATGTATCAAGCTCCGTGATTTCGCTTCAGGCACACTTCACCTCTCATCACCTTATTTACACTAAAAACTCTTGGTATGGGGCTACTTCTGTTCCAAAAAAATTTAACTACCACACAGCTCATGCACTTCAGTCCTCTCTCTGTAGGCACCAATCTCTTACCCTGTCCCAGCAGCAGTTCTGCTAGTACTGCTCATTCCTGAGTGAGAATTTTTCCAGTCATACATCCCCTCTGCATGTGGCACTCGTTACTGGACAAACCAGACCTAGCTCTGTGGTCCCCTCCCTCCTCATCCTGCAATGTCACTTTTCATTAAGCTTCATAAACCATCCAAGTGACAATTCTCTCTGCATTCATTGCTGCACCAGCCCAGGGAGTAGGAATGGCCTCTGGTTAACATTGCATCACTGCTGTGGCTTTGTTTTTATGCATGTTGATCAGAAATTACCTGGCTTAGAGAAAGTAATTTAGTGATAAATGATTGCTTGTTCAGAGGTAGCTAGTTTCAGCCATAGCTGCCAGGTATTAATCTATTTGTCAATCCTTTCAGATCTTCTGCACTGATGAGCAGCTCCCATCTCTGGAAAGTGAAGCCCCCTCTTTAGAGGGCAGGGAAGAGAGCAAAGAACTTATTCCACACCTTTTTAGCTACATTTGCAAGGTGCTCTCAAAGCAAGGAGGACCAACTGGGAGGGCTTAGTGAGGGCCAGGGTTCCAGCTTTGACCTTCAAAGGGGCTTTTGAACAGACCTCAAAAGGAAGAAGAGCACAGATTTAAGTTTCAAAAGTACCTGGGAATGTCTGGATGAAATGCTGAGTGGGAACATGCCAGCTCATATAGAAAATTGAAAATTCTACTGTTACCAGCTTTCACTGAATTTTCAACAGAAGCATTTCCACAATGAAATTTTTGGACATAGAGGAGCTAAAAGAGTAGCTGGACGACTCATCTAGGACATGCAGCTCTCAAGATTCAGTTCCTCTCCTGCAACAGGAATTCAAAGTTCAGGCCCCCACCTTTTCTGAGCAGCGACACCTTCCTTTGGAACAATAACTCTTTATAAAGAGTAGGAGCCTTACACCCCTTTTAGATCCATCAGTGATTTTCCCTAGGAAAGAGGAACCCAGAAAAACAACAACAGCTTTCCAACACCAGGACAAAGAATGTCCTGGTTTCTAAGCAGGACTTTAAAGAATGTAACCTCCAGTTTCTTTGGGACATGGCATAAAATCAGTCAGTCAACCAAGCCTGCTTGTTTGCAGAATGTTCATGGTTTAAGTAAGGATTGGCACACATAGCTCACCGGTCATATAGCACTTCTCCAGATAAGAGGAGCTCCCAGAAACCATGGGATGAATCTGAACTCTACATGAAAACAGTTCTGAAATTCTATGGCACATCATTTGATACGTGGATCTAACTTTCACATTTGTAGTTCCCAGATGTGAAGAAGTCACAACATTCATCAAAATTTGAAACTTGCAGGCTATTTCCATCATGCCAGTCAGAATTCAAACTGTGGAAAAAAATCATCAGTCTTGTGTTGGATTTAGTATACCAGTGTAGGACACTAGAAAAACTCATGGCTTTAAATAATTGTCCAATGAAGAAGTTTAAAGAGTATAGAGATATCCAGGCCATTATCGGAGTCTTCATAATGAACCACACTCACACAGTGGTCTTCACACAAGCTCCTCTTGAAAAAACTTGCAATAGTTTGATGGTGTTTCCTGATGTGTACCATGTGTAGGGTTCCTGGAGAAAACTGCTTCCTTTTGTGGCAGGAAAATTCTCATTCTCATTGAAGCAAAATGTCTGCATGTTCCCTTTCCCTCCACTCCCTGCTGGGCTGCAGTCTTGTTTTCTTGAACGACTCAAGTTGGAGATTCCAGCAGTGAGCCAGTGACAGATTGTGACCTGCCTTACTGAACCCTGCAGGTAATAGGGCAGCATGCATGTGTTGTCTTGAAAGCAGACACAGAAGGCAGGTGGGACCCCTCCTCCAAACCTCTCTTCTTTCCAGCTTACCTTGCTGCCTTTCATCCTCCCCTTGCTCTTCTTTTCTTCCTCTCCTACAAGCCAGGGAATGTCAGTATTTGGAAATAATTACCTCTGACTCGGCCCCTAACTCCCCTCTTCCTTATTGTACTGGTTTTAGCTGGGGTAGCATTAATTTTCTTCATAGTAACGTGTGTTGGGCTGTATTTTGGATTTGTACTAGAAACAGTGCTGATAACAGAAATGTTTTAGTTACTGTTTAGTAACTGTCAAGCAGAGCTTACAAGGGGCCTGCTTCTCACAACACCCCACCAGTGAGAAAGCTGGGGATGCATAAGAAGCTGGGAGGGGACACAGCTGAGATAGCTAATCCCAACTGACCAAAGGGATATCCTGCACCACAGGATGTCATGTCCAGCATAGAAAGTAGGGGAGAAATTGGCTGGGGGCTGCTGCTCAGGGACTGGCTGGGTATTGGTGGGTTAGTAGTATTTTAATTTTCATCAGTTGACTGTCTTGGGTTTTATTTATCATATATTAAACTTCTTTTATCTCCACCCACGAGTTTCCTCACTCTTATTCTTCCAATACTTTTGTTTCCCCCATCATGCTGGAAGAGAGTAACTGAGCAGCTGTGTCACTCTCAGTTGCCAGTTGGGGTTAAACCATAACACTTGAGACCATGTCTCAGGCAGAGCCTTAATGGCTGTTGGATAAAATGGCCTGGAGGAGCAGGGCTGCCCTTCCAATTGCAGCTGGGATGGCTTCTCCCTCTATGCAAATGAGGGATAGTGATGAGGAGGGATCACCTGCACTGCCTCTGGACCTCAGCTGTGACAACTTGCCACGGGCACAGGCATCCTGCCCAGGGCCAGCCGGGACTCCTGCAGGTGTGAGAGCACTGGCGGGAGCTCAGGCAGATTCCCACACCTTGGGAGTGCCACCGAGAGCTGTTCCCTCTACCTCTGAGCCGGCAGGTTTACAAGCCTCTAATTCCCAGCTACAAGCACTGCTCCCCGTGCCAAGGAAGCAGCGGCGCGTGCTGTCATTCACACGGCTGGAAGGCTGCTCCTGCCAGCGTTTGTGGCTATTGGACCAGCTGCTCGGGGCTGGGAGCAGATGGCAGGATGGCACACCTGACAGGGAGCAGACCTTCCAAGGACGAAGGGGGTGCAAGAGTTTGTGTGCAGCATGGCCAGCCACAATTCCCAGTCATGCAAAGACAGAGCAAACACACCCACCTCTCCCTCTCTCCACCCCCAAGTTGTAAGAGGAGATTTTCACACTAGGGTAAACCTGGACAGGTGTCATTGATATCTCTATATTTGTACACTTCCCCCACCTCATACAAAATGCCCTTTGTTTGATCTAATTACCAAGCATATTGAGCTAATTATCAAGCAAAATCCCAGTTCAGCCTTTCCCATGAAATGTAAAAGCAGTTTTCAGGAGGTCTCAGCTACTCTAAGCCCAATCCAACTCCCAGAAACAATAGTGTTGGAAAAGGAGAGAGCTCCAGTCAAAAGTGAGTATATTTCTCCTCCAGACTTAGTCCATTCTGAAAAGAGGTGAGGACAGAGCACAGGCTACAGAAGTTAATCCCAGTTCCAGCTCCTCATCTTCCCATCTTTTCCAGATGAAGTTAACGAAATGAACGAATATGAAACATCACAGAATGCAAGAGATATAAAACAGTGATTATGTCGCATACAATCCATCCTGAAGAACTGATATGTGAGCACACATACATTTAAATATTTGAAAAGCATCTTTTACAATGAATATCAAAATGACTTACAACCCAAGTCAGAAAAAAATGCCCTTACTTCTCCCTATCTCCCTTTTCTCATTATAGAGATAAATCCTGGGTGCATCTCTCAGTTGCAGAGGGAGTCTGAAGAATATATATAAAAAAATATATATGCCTATGTATAAAATATACAACAGTAATAATCTCAATAATTTTAAAAGAAGCTTGCTGCATAATACAGGCAGTCTGGGAGACAAGAAACTCTGGGTAATAGCTGGTCTCCCCCTCCCATTGGCAAAATGGAAAGGAAAAGATACCAGGAAATAAACGCATAGGCCTGTATTGTGTAGCAGATAGTGAAAGGAAGGCAGGAAGAAAGGAGCTTGAAGGATGGCCACACTCATGTGCCAATAGTCTGTGGTCCAGCAACTATGGACAGTCAGCACTGTCAACACCAAGGATGTGAGCAATTCCTATCCCAAGATTTTAAATCATGTCAATTATAGAGTAGCCCTCTTTCCATTGCTTTCTTGGTTTATAATGAAAACTGAAATGAATCCTGACTTAGGAAGCTCAGTCTTGTTTGGTTTTCATTTTTTTTTGCTTCTTTTCCGCCAACCCCCAGCTACTGTGGAACTCAATCAAGAATCTTGGCAGCACTGCTACCACTGCAACCCTGCTGCTTCCACACATCACAGGGGATGATCTGACTTGGGGGGAGTAATTCACACTCACACACACTGAGATGGAGAGATGTTGCTCGTTTAATTAGAGAGCTACACCACTATTCCCAACTCTGGCCACACCTGAAAACATATGCAACTGCACAACTATATCTCAATGTACTTATCTCATTCTTTTCTGTGATTCTGAATAAATTCAGAGGTGACTTACTTGGACAGATTTTGTAGCTGAATCTCTCAATTTTGAAGTGCTTTTCCCTATGTAAATACATACACATCTGTAGGTTTCAATCAGAATGCTTTCACTGTGAACATGTGAACCCTACTGTACGTGCACCCCCTGGTACCATGCAAGGGCCTGCAAGGCTCCAATGCCTTTCACTGGAGCAACATATATTGTCCTGCCTACACAAGTCTGAAGAATCCTGTCAGTACTCCAACAAACATTCACAACTCTGAATCACACCAACATCATTAATCGGAGTTCTAGAAAACAGAAAGGATTTCCAAACAATAAGAAAAGTTCATTTCCCCCCTTCTTTTTGTCATTAATGAGCCTCAAGGGTGGTTGCAAGCCATATTTTCAAGCCTTGCTCTGTCACCAAAACCACAAAAGGTTGAGAACAATTTGCTTTCAGAAGCAGGGGCATCCCATAAAGCACAAATTATCATTGAGACACATGATAAAAAATTCCAGAATTGGTAGCGTTGCAATTGCCTTCTGTATAGAAACCGGGATACAAAGACAGTCCTGTGAAGTGGCTTCTCAAAGCATCACAATAAATAGGGGGGACGGTGAGAAATGAAGCATAAATCTCCTGACTCACAAACGTGCTTTTCCAACCAAACTAGGCTGTCATTATAACATGTGCCCTCAGGACCCTGTGCACCAATAGTTCTCTGTTGCATTTCTAACCATGCATGCAGTGGAAAACAGAATTCTATAGCTGCACTTGCCATGTACGGAGCACACGGTCATCTCCTCCCATGGATGCACCTCTACGTTTATACAGCTGTACACACCTTTCCATGAATACATCCAGCAGCAAAGCACAGTGTCTGGGAAGTTATAAACACATGCCAAAGCTCCCACATGTGCAGGATGCCACAGCCCAGCACATGTGCCCTGGCTAACTAAACAGAGCCCTGTGCCTCAGCTATGTCTCTTACTATTTGAGCTTTGTATAAAGCACTTCTCCTCAGCTTTGCGTCTCTTGCATAGAACCTGGTGTTGAACCATAGGTGTTGAACAAATGATCAGCCAGATTCAATGTAACTTTAAATGCAAGTTTGTGTATTGGCTCTGGGAACAAGACTGAGAGATGCAGTTGAAAGAACACAGTCACTCTGAGTACAGGATCTGCATAAATCACTGTCCAGTATATTCATTCCTATTGACAGATTAATTCCTTTCTCAGGTTTTGCTTAAAAATGTACCACTGAATACTAATAACAGTTCCCAGAGCTGCAATAATGTCACTCAAATCAGGGTGAAAGATGCCAGAGGGAATGATCTATGGCCTTCTTGACAGGGGAAGCTCCCAGCTGCTCCAGCTCCCTGGGGTGGCAGCTGGCAGCAGTGAATGGAATGAGCCACCTCCTCACCCTTGTGAGTGGATGGGATGAGCCAAGTCTCCAATAGTGGCAGGAAGTTTCCCTGTAAGGAAGAGTGCAGAAACTCTCTTTTAGACCTGGAAGAAAATCTCTCATCAGCTGTCAGAGTAAAATTGGAAATAGCAAGGCAAATCTTCACCTCCCCATAAAACTAGCGGCATATGTGACACAGAAAGACTGCTGGCCTGAGAGGTTGGGCAGGTAGCAGAGCAAGGAATCTCTAATGTTTCCCAGCCCCAGATGATTTCTTAGGTGCATGTCATTCTCTGCACCTGAAAAAGAATGAATGCAAAGATATTTCCTCGCAATCAAGTTTCTCAACCAAGGTACCAGGCACAGAGAAATCACTTGTCACTCCCGTGCTTCCCAGCATGAGCTCACTGCACCAAGGAATGGAGGGCAAAGGGATTACAGAATTAAGTGATACTGGTACAGCAGCCAGAGAGTGGCCAAGATTTACCTGTCACTCGGAAGAAAACTCCATTTCATTTCGTGATTTACTAAGAGTGAAAGTTAAAGTGGTGGAGCCTGGCCAAGTCCTGGCATCCATAAGCAGGCAATGTCAAACCGTCAGCCTGTAACAGCCTGGACCAGGCAACTTAGCCTTTCTCTGGGCAAGGCAAGAGCAGCTACAGGGTAATCCCTTGGTTCAGGCTTAGGACAGGCTCCTAGACTCCTATCAGACTTCATCACTGCCTGCCTCTCATCTGAAGGACCAGCCTAATACTTTCACAGAGGAGCAGAAGCAGTGTTTTCTGGGAATCAGTATAATGGCATTAGCCGTGCAGGGCTGGAAAGGTGGCTTCCACCATCTTCATGGTGGTTGAATAAAGACAGCAAGTCTGAAGGGAAATGGTTGTTTAAGCTCTGAGCAACCCACTGGATTTTTTGTTGATCAAAGCACCAGGACCATCTTGGCAAGGTCTGTCACAGGTGAGGATGAAGTGCAAGAGCAGAGAAAAAGGCCCAGCTAGCACACTTCCTCTATCTCTCCCTTTCAAGCTGGCAGCTTGCACTAGGCTGCAGCTGCAGAACTGTCAGGACTGTGGGAGTCATAGTGCTGCATCTGCCCCTGCTGATGACCAACGACCCCTAAGGTAAAATCTGTTTCGGCCCATATGCTTTCTTCAGTGAAAACACTCTTTTTTCTCCCCCAAGAAAAGTTTTGACCTCTATCACTCCTAGCTCTCTACTCCACTTACTCATACAGAGATACGATCAAAAGCTCTTGGGACAGAGACCTCAAAAATAACATCTTGCTCTGCTATTTTTTAAGAGCATACCTCCGTCTAATTTCACCTCATCAGACTTCCCTTCTCCTCCTAGAATCCCATTTGTCTCTGTCCATGACTGCTTTTCTTCCTTCTCCAAACTGCCCTTCCCAGTTTTACACTGGCTGGATAGTCTAATCAGAATAAATACCCATTACAATTTCTTTTCAAATTATGGTAGGCTCTTTGTTACAGTTGCATTCTGATTCCTCCCCATGTTTTCGATCATGGTGCTTCCATTCCACCAGAACTGAGAACTCAGAAGGGCAAATGATGAGCTCCTGCTAAAAGACACAAATCAGCAATTTCACAGGTACTGAGGGGAGTACTTGGATGAAAATTGAAAGTTTGCAGCTGGCTGGCTGTTTTTTCTCTAGATGGCTGAACCAAACTCCAGAGCTGGACAGATCTCAATTTGGAGAAAAACCCAGTTCATTTGAGTCTATTTCAGGTTGTAAAAAGCATAACTAAAACACTTTTAAAAGCCAGGTGTACCTGAAGGTAGATTAATCCCTAAGTGCCATGAATCAATGCAGTGTGGTTTCATACTGCAATGATAACCATTCTTGGGCTCTTTATCTGTCAGCCAGTTTTGTACCTATTGAGTGCATCCCATCACAAACTCAACAGCACCTTAGTGCCAACCAGGGCTTCTCCCCTATCCTGTTTCAGTGCCAAGGGCATGAGGCCTTCCAGTTTGGTGTAATGGTCCCAACCTTGCACAGCCCTGAGTCCACAAGCTTCTGCTTGCTGTCCTTATAGTAATTTCGATGCTCTGCTATGTCCCCATCTTTTCTTGTTCCTCCCTTCCATGTTAGATGCTGTGCTTTTTTCTATTTAGACTAAGTCCTTGAAATCCAACAATGAACAATTACATTTATTCTCTTTCTGCTTCTTCAGTTTCTTTCCTCGGCCTTTTTTTCTTCTCTCCCTGGCTCCATTCACCTGTATCTCTGTCAGTACTCACACTATGCATTTTAATCCCTGATACTTCTCTCTCATGTTTCCCTACTTTCAAGCTCTTCTATCAGTCTTTTGCTTTTCTACTTCTATAATCTACTCTGAATTGTCTTGCCTCTGCTGTTTTTAAGTAAAATTGAGACTGTCCATGAACAGTATAAAAGCATCACCCTGGATTGTTTTAAAATCTTTCAAAACAAGCCTCGAGGCTCAGTCAAAGCCTATTCACCTAAAAGTAGCTACACAAAAAGGCTTGTGCCAGTTACAGATATAGTTAGTTTTATACGGACATACACACAAACACACAAACACATACACTTGTCTGTTCTACTTTCTCTTCAAACATTAAATAAAATACTATTCAGATTATGTTCCCTGTCCTATGGGCCACTGCTAGGCAGAGCTGAAGGGTAAACACAAATTAACTGGTTTACAACACTTCTGATTTGGCCAGCACAGGGCTTCTCTATGTGCATTCACAGCTGTGATACACCAAACACCATAGAATTGATTTTATTTAGGTCGCAGGTAAACTCTTGAGACTGTTTATTTTAAATTCAGATTTGTGACATTGCTTCTGCAGAAGTGAGACAAGTCCACAGTGCTGGTGGGGGCTGATGGTACAGCCAATCACCTTACTTGGGCGCAATATGTTCAATCAAGTAAGTTTGGATTTGACATTTTTACTTCAACATTCACCTGCAAACAGCTGGAAAACCAAGGGGCTAAGCCTGGTTCTACAAAAGAAAAAAACATGACCACATATGATATGTATCTTGATAAATGGGAGGACCAGGGGATTATAAAGCAGAGAACTTAGCTTTGGTTCCCAGACCAGACAGGAACAAATAACAAGACTACTTTCAAGCTACAAGATAACAAGGAGATGAGTAACAGGTAACATGCACTTGTCAAGGAAAATCATGTCAAACCAATCTAATTTTCTTCAGTAAAAGGGTAATGGGTCTTATGGACAGCAGACAAACAGTTTAGTCATATATCCTGACCTTAGTAGGCTTTCTAGCATCTTTTCTCCAAACATCCTTACAGGCAAGCTCAGAAAATATGGTCTAGATGAACGCACTATGAAATGACTATACAATTTGTTGGAAAACAGTACTCAGAAAGTAGTTACCAACAGCTCACTGTCAACATGCAAGGATACACCAGTGGGGTTTCTGAATGGATATGTTTGCAGTCTGGTGATATTCGATATTTTCATTAATGACCAGGATAAAATCTGTTTATTAAATTTGCAGATGGCAGCAAGATGAGCCAGGAGCACATGTGGAAGATAGGTATGGAATCAAAAATTATCTCATTTACAACATGAACGGATAAAAAGTTGAATAAATACTATATGGGCATGTGCAAAGTATTCTGCTTTGGCAGGAATAACAGTCTCCATTGACAGAGCATGAATAATCAGGCCATTAGCATCCTAGCAGAAAAGGGGCTTACAGGATAAAAGCCAACAGTAGACCATAAGCTCAGCATGAATCACCACTGCCTTGCTAGACAGGAAGAAGAAAATACAATATAGGTGTTCAAGGATGAAATTTGCAAAACACAAAAACTATCTTTACCCAACAATAGGGGGAGTGAGCCAGAGTACTGTGTCCACCTTGGGACAATAAAGCCCCAAGGGAAGTGTGGCCCTGCTTCAGAGAGACCTGAGGAAGGCAATGAAAATAACCATAAGCTGAGAAAACAATTTCTACGGGAGCTTGAGTGCATTGGAGCTGTTTACTTTACAGATGACAAAGAAAAAGATGAGACATTAGACAGTTTTCAAAAACTTGAAAGGTTTTAAAAAAAATACAATAGAGTGTTCTGCATACCCACGACATATACAACAAGAAAAATGGGGGCTAAATTGCAGAAAAGGAGATTAAGGTCAGAAGTCACCTCCAAGCTCTAGCAGTAAAAGCATTAAGCACTGGAAAAAATTGTTTTGTGTTGCAGAGACTCCACCAACAGGAAGTTTTTTAGAGTCAACTAGATCAACATGTCAGGAAACAGCCAAGTAAAGCTGATCTGGTCTTTCAGCAGTGGGATGAATGAGATCCTCTCACCAGGTTACTTCTACCCATCTCATCGTAGTTTCTCTCCCACATGAAACATTAATCCATGTACAATCCTTTCCTCACCACCCGTGCTTACAGACATGCAAGTTATCAGAAGTCAGACAGGCTGCTGGTCCGTCTGCTGGCTCCACACCATGGAGTGCTGCCAGTGCTTTGTGTGGTGACAGTGACAAGCCTGCAGTGCATCTTTAGAACTGGACAGTAGGGATGGCTTAAAACTCTTCTTTCTACCTCATTAAGCAGCAAGAAAAACAAGAAAATGAAGGGTTTGGGTGAAGGACTACTTGGGTCAGACTGTGACACCCCATATAATTCTCACCAACAAAATGCATGATGCCTTATCTCGCATGCCTTTGCACGTGTGAAACATGCAAAATAACTTCAAGATTAAATGCCTGCAATCATGCCTGCTTGTACAGACATACATATGCATGCCTCCTAGTAAACAGATCTACTGCTTTGTGAGGCCACTTCCCTTTCTGTGCTTTTCTGAACCTCTGCTGATTTCTTCTTGTGGAGTTTCCAGATGGTGTCCTTATTGAAATGGCGGCTAAGTGCTTCCCTGGACCCTCACATGGTTAAGCACTTAGCCACTGCCACAATGGGAAACACCTTTTACAATTCAATTTGATCTTTCTCAAGGATTACTAGAAGCACCCACTCTCACTGTAGCGAAATGTTAGGCTGTAATAAATGATTTCACTGTAAGAGATTTTAACCGTCGCAAGCATCAAAATGGCTTTGCAATGGCTATGAGTAGATTTAACTCAGAAGTTTGACAGTCCCATGTGCTCAACAGCACACCGAATGATTCAGTAATGATAGTGTACATATCTCCCCAGGGGATCCCAGTGTGCAGATGCACAGAGCTTGCAGCCCCATCCCCAGAAACAACAAGGCATCTCACTCCCTCGGCTGCATTTGAGCAGAGAAACAGCTTTTCTTTCAGATCACACTGAGCATCAGGGAGCAAAAGCAGTGGGGATGATTATACCTCACTTCTGGATGTCCATGACGAGTCTCCCCCTAGTCATTCACCTCATGTTGCATTAACTGTATGCAAGGGGATTTTTATGCCATTTGCAAAACTGTGGCAGTAGAGATAAGCAGCTAGGTGTGGCAGGAAGGCATTATCAGTTGAAGAGATACACAACCCACAGCTGATACCAGGCCAGGGCACAAACTAGCTGTTTGATGCCTGTGTTGCAAAAGACAACACCTTTCCCCATAGCACAGTATTTGTAAACTGAGGTGCTGGAATGGGTCCAGAAAGGAAAAGACAGATTTTCCAGCACACCACCCCACTTCATATGATGCCTGGGACCTGGGAAAGGAAACCCCCTTGCTCTATGCAAGATGAAGGGCTTATGTTGAAACAGGGTTACCCCAAGCTTGATATCTGAAGCAGGAGTAGGCATTTGGCTGGCTTTCTCAGCATTCACAACTGGAGACAGATTTTTTTCAAATGAGCTGACATCTCATTTGGGCAACAAACCTAGCATCCAGGTTTTCAAAACAGAGCTCCTTGTGCTAGGAGCAAGCATGGTTGAAAAACAGAACCTGTAATGATAGTCACTGGAAGTCTTGCAAGACAGCACTACATGTGTTCAGCACCTATTAAACACTTTTGTGTGGATGCTTCAAAATTCCCCTTGCATTGTTTGGGACTGATGATTGATCCTCAGTCACTTAGACAGTTGACTTCACCTATTTAAGCCTCATGATATGGAGATAAATATTTCTACATTTTAGGAACTAAAATGCAATCAAAATATTTTCTAGACAGACAAGGAATATAGTGAGAAGTTTTAGGGGAGATTTTGGAAACAAATATTTAAACCACAAATTTCTTGTTTCAAATAAATTTCAAAGAAACTTTTCACTTACAGTTCTTATTTTCTTCTGCATAAGGGCCTATGGCAAATCCCTCTGTCCTTCCCAAATGTCCTCCTAAAATATTCTAACATGCAGAAATCTGAAGTGCTCCAGCTGCTAGATTAATCATCTACATGCTATACACAAGCCACACAACTCAATTTCACTTCTGTGAAAAATACTGTTTCCTAAGTAATTCTTCTGGTATGGCTTACAGAAACCACAACAAACACAGAGAACATACACACAGCCATATTAAGGTAAGAGATACTTGAGAATGTGCAATTAACTTCCTTCTTGGTGAGGATATTCCTAGCGAAAGAAATCTGCAACAAGCACAGGGCTGATGCATTTCAGAAAACAACATGAATGTTAATAACTAAAAATCATTTCGCAAGCTTCTGAAATTAAAATGGCCAGCTCCTGTAAAAATGCCAGCAGAAGAAGAGGATGGGTGTGAGCTCAGGAAAGTTAGCTATAAAACAAAGTAGATTCCAAATTCTGTTTGTATGATTTTGTATAAAAGGTGAATTCAGAAAAACAGTGTCACTTCTGCCCTGGAAGATTATTTCTGCAATATGATGTCTGGTTTGACTACAAAGTGCCAAAAAAATTTCTACAAGTGACAGCTAAAACTAATGACAGATGTGAAGTACGGCTACATTGTTTTAATAACTGTGTTTCCAATTTTATAATAGGGAATACAAAACTTTTACTTGACTAGAACAAAACACTTTATTTTCCTAGGAAACCAGTTTACCTTTCAAAGCTGCCTCTGCTAGAGCTGAAAAGTCTTTAGAACCATGACCATCTTAAAGCAGTGAACTTATAATAAGCCAGCAGTACAGGTGAACACACTGGATGCCTGTAACCCCTGGCAGGAGCACAACCCTGGACATGCATCCTAGTAGATTGCAACAGTCAATCTGACAGCTGATACGGCCTTCAGAATGACTGTATCTACAACCAGCACTCGAAGAAATCTCCTGACAATATGCAGATTTCTCTTGAATAAGTCTCAAATGCAGAAAAAAAAGTCCTGCTTTTCACGCCTTCCGAATTATTCCCAGTTATTATCAACATCTCATCCTTCACATTGTCTTTCACCAAAAATATCTGAGGATCTTTGGCAAAAACTGTTGCATCAGTGAGAGGATTTTCCCTAAATTTAAAGAGACCTTGATAAAACCATTTGTTAATGATTCCACAAACTTGTAGGGACCGCAAAAATTCTGTAAAATGGAGGATAGAAAGACTCAAATGACTCAAAATGAGTGCATGTCAAACATTTCCAAACCCTTCCAAGTTTTTGAATGATAAAATATGTTGGAACATTAAAACATTTCCAAAATGTTTTAACATTTTAATGCATACAGAAGCTTTACTTGGAATATGATAATCCAGGACCCAGGAGTGAATACTGCATGCCCCAGTAGGGGACTGCCAGCCTCCCTTTCCACATGAGAAAATCTTCATGATTATTAGCTTCTAGTATGTGCTGGCACATCAGAAACTAATTTATCTCAGAACTAAATTTTCCTAGGAATCTTTTTGGGAAAAATACACATTTAAAAAGAGCATGCATTAATTTGGCAGGGAAATCTGCCCCTGTTCTGCACATGTATGACTATTTGTGGCAGATCGTGAGTTTGCAATTGGTATTTTTGTTCCTGTCTGCAAGAAAGAAAATGGACTCCTGAGAGCTCTTCCAATCTTTCGTTTTTGCTATTCTAATATTGGATTGATTCCCAAGCAAATGAATTACTGCATGCAATGCAGGTTAGACACTGCAGGGTACATAAATGAATGGGAGGTTTATTATTATTTTTATATATATAATGTGTGCATGCGGCTTTGCAATTAGCTCATGGGTTTAACTTACAGACAGGTGAGCAGTAGGAAAGAGAACGAGCAATGCCTGTGTTGGCGCTCATAAATTCTTCTCATGTAAAATTCGTCTTGTCTTGCTCTGTCCTTGACCAAATTTCTCAAGCCCATAGTCCCAGGAAGGCCCACTTTATCTGGGGAATGACTCCCACCCTGCTGTAGAAGAACAAGTCCTATTGCTATAATTTGTGACAAGCACTGAGTGGAAAAGAGAAAGCCAAAAGCCCGCAAGTCCTCCCCGGTACGCACCTGTAACACACACCTCCTACCACACTTCCATGAAGGCCCATCTCCAAAAAGCTCCTCGAGGGCACATCCTACAGCATAGTTAAGCAGTCCTGCCAAGTGTGCTGGCACTGTCTCAGCCCAGATCTTGGCCCAAAGTCAGCTTTTGAGGCATAATCCCCAAAGCATCCAATCCCAAAAAAGTTTGGTTCCACAGGAGCCAAAGGGGGCTAGGGAAATCAGACACAGCACTTCTCAAAGAGCAGCAGCTGCTGTTCAGCCTGAGCAATTCCCCTTTATTTTCCCATTGGGAAACCTACTCTAAAGAAAACACTCACACTGGGCCTGAGTAGAAGACTGGGAGCTGGTATTCCTCACTACACCCCAGTCTGGTGCTTCCATACAGCACAAGAGCCTTCCCGAAATCCTGGCCTGTACCTGGTTGGTCCAGCAGACACCAAAAGGCAGGTTGCCTCTAGGTCCCTGAGAGGGCAGGCTGAGAGGCACCTCCAGGCACACAGGATGTTGCCAGGGAAAGCAGAGTTGCTAAGGGACTCCAGCCAGCTCTGCCTCCCACAACCATTCCATTCTGGGCACCAACAGAACAGGCTGTGCAGAACTGGCACGGCCCATGGGGTCTTGGCACACCTGTCCTGGCATTCTGCTCCCAGCCAGTGATGGGTCTGATGTCATAGCAGAGTCAAACAGCTCCCAAAAATGGCCAAGGGAGGCTGCCATCTTCTGGCTCCCTGATGACCACCTGGACCTTCCCAGGACTCTGCCCCCAGCAATCCCACACAACCCCAGCCCTGGGAGAGGCTGCTGTCATGCTCGGCCTCCACAGGGCTCTTCAGCAAATGCAGAACAAAAGGCACAGCTCCCATTGGAGAGGCAGCATTATTTAGGGGAGTGTAACTGGAAGCAACTTCCTTCCTTAGGATGGCGCATGAGGGATGGCAGACAGAAGGGCTGTATTAGGCACTGTCAGGCTTAGTGCAGATAAGGGAAAAGCAAGAGGAAGGTTGGAGCCTGCAGAAGGCCCAAGAAAGAGAAGAATAGCTCAGGTGAAGCTGACGCCATGGCCAAGCAATGAAAATGGCTGGCAGCACTCCCGCAGAGTGATTTTGGCACAGCTGGCACACTGCTGGGAGAACTCCAGATACCTCCTTTTCTGCTTTTACTCTTCCCTTAGAGGGAGCAGCATGCCTCTTTATGCTGCAATTCAAGCCTTTCCTCCCTAACAGAATAAAGGTGGAGATTGTAGAATCACAGAATATCCTGAGTTGTAAGACAGCTCAAAGGATAATTGAGTCCAACTCCTGGCCCGACACAGGATAAGCCCCCAAAAAATCACACCATGTGCCTAAGTGTGTTGTCCAAGAACTTTGTGAGTTCTGGCAGGCTTGGTGTGGATGGGAAGAGAGAAGGCTCACTCTGGCTTTGTCTAGACTACCGATTTAACTCATGTTAATTGCTCCCCAATTAGCCAGAGTTAGCTAACACATTTGTAAACACCAGTCTAGATACTGCACAAACATTTGTTCTAAGACACATATGTAAAATAGTTAAGTGTATGCTAAAGCAATTACATATAATCTTATTACTTCCCTTTCGCACATCCCCTTTTCACCTTTAGCTGGAGCACAGACTGTAGCTCTGTACAGCAGAACCTTTACTCAAAAGGCACTACAAAGGTAAACCTTAGGGCTATCGCATGCAAAAACCAGATAAGGTGCTATTAGTTCCTAGCCAACTTTCAAAGACATAGTACCGTAGGTGTTTTACAGCAGCAGACACTCAATGTACACAGAATCCACTAAGTAGATGTAAAAGCATTCTGAGTTTCTCAATTTTGATTTATATTCTCCTTTTAAAAAAATCATTAGGCAGTAGATTTTGTGGTGTTCTTTATACAGACAGACCCCTCACCCTCTTTGTTATTGCTGTATATCAAAATGTAAGGTTTGAACATGACATTCACACTCTTGCTACTTTAGCACACCCAGCAATGTGTTCCTCTCTGATTTTCTTTCAAAAGTGCCTTATCAGTCTTTATATATGATCATAATGTGGAGCATATATCAATGGGAGCCTTCAGATCTGGAGAAGAATTGCAATCTCTGAGAACTTTCCCAATCTCATGAGCAAAAAAGCAGGTCAGGGGTTTCCAAAACTAACTTCCAGCTCCCTGCTCCACACACATGCCTCCCTTCCCCCAGCTGTCAGAATTCTGCAGCTTGTATCCAAAGCAGAACAGAAGCTGGCATCTGGATAGAAAACATCCATTTCTGCAAGGTTCTTGGGATACAAAGCAATACACTCTTTTTCTCATCCCAGGTCCAAACACACAATGCAGCCTCTAAATGAACCTCTGTTTGCTCTTCTGCAGGGGTTGCAAGCCAGGAGTAAGCAGGTTGCAAAGGGCTCACCACCCACGTTCCAGGCTGTGCTTCCCTTAAGGCTCACACCGACCACCATCCCCTTTTGCAAGCATGTCATTTGGCATGCTTTGGTTTGGATGGCCAAACTTCATCCTAGTAATGCATTTCCCTAACAAGTCAGCTCTCATGTGAATCCAAAATTACACCAATTTTATGGCTAACTCTCATGGCACAAGCAAATTTCAAAATTATTCACAGAAATTTTATAACATTTTCCTTCCGGGTCTGAAACAGAGAAAGAACCTTCAAATTCATATCATCCAATGTTTCAGTCTTATTTCTTGAAATGCTCCAAACGGCTCAATTTCAAGCTGTTTTAGCATTAAGATGCATTTTCCTTTTGTCTTATAAAAGTCTGAGGAAGGTTAAATGCCTCTGTTCTTTGCTACAGGCTGTGCTAAGTAGATCATATCTCCTGTGATTTAACTCTGCTTAGTCAGAACAGAACCACCACCATGTACTATTTTGCTCTTTTCTTCAAGTTCAGTTTGCTAGAGAAGATGGTGAAAATGACCACTCCCTCCAACCTGATAAAGGAGAACAAAATTAGCTCCATTCTTTTTTGGAACTAATTAGCAATCAAAAGTTCAAAATAGTAAAAATTAGTATGATTTTCCTTGGCTCAAAACTTGATTTAAAATCCTCCACTTGCATTTTATTAATAACAGCATGGGGGAAGAGAAAATGTTGTGATACTGGCTCTGCACTAAAAATTCCAAACCTACTTTAGTTTCAGCTGTCTCCAGGTGCTTGGCAAAGCAGCTCACCTATGTTTTGAAAGGATGATCTTCAGCTATGTTTGACGGCACACACCAGTTTTAGCAATCAGAAATCACTTAGTTCATTTGCAGTTATTTTGTGTAAAGGGAAGATGGCAGTCAGAGCACCTTGAAGAGGCCAGGTTTCTGCTTGCCACATGGCAAGTAAACTGTGGATGCTGGTAGTCAGCACTGCCTTGTCTTGCTGCTGGTGAGGATGCTGGGTATTAGTGCCAGTCATGATGGGACTCCGCTAAGCATGCACAGTAGTCAAGCAAATTAAAGTCATAGGCAACTGACAAAAGTTGTTAAAAAAAAAAAAAAAAAGAAATAACAAAACAAAAATAAAAACCACCAAGAAATAAAGGAAGTGAAAAAAGTACATTTTTAACCTCATGGCAAGTGTCAGAAGTTATCTCAAGTGGAAAAATATCACATTGATAGCATACTTTGGTCTTACCACAAGATAAACTTGGTAATGTCAGCCTCAGGCTCAGCTAACTCAGACTGACCTGACCTAGATTATCTAAAAAAAAAACCCAAACCTGATTTTTCTGTGGTTTTCTGCTTGTTAACCACATTACACTGAAATAAAAATGACTTAAAATTTACCAAAGGTACATTTCACAAAGGCGACTAAATTCTTTTCAGATTGTAACAAACAACTCATTTTCCACATCAAATTGAGGCCTATATCTAAGAAGTCAGCCACCCTCCACATCTATCTCCCTGTATTTTAGAAATGTTATGAAGCAATATATTGTCTGGATCAAATTCCCCAACACCAGGATCTACCCAGCTGGTTTCTCTTCGAGATCACCAGAACATGTGACAGCATCCTCAGCAGACTGCAGGTGACATATACTGACCCTACATACACAGAAGGCCACAATGGAAGGCCATGACCCTCGACTCAGTGTGGATGTTTTAAGGAAGGAACCATTTAGTCCAGTGATCTCAGAAAGTTCAGAGGCCAGCTGGTATGAAAGTGGAATGGAAAGGGCAGTCTGAGATTCGGTGCCCTGGGCGCAAGCTCTGGTGTGGGAAACTGAATGCTGCTTTTGGGAACAACCAGCAGCTCTGCCATTTACATACATTAATCCTTGGAAGTACAGGAGGCATTATCATTTGCCAGACTTGTTTGCATAATGAGGAAGTCTCAAGAGAAATTTCTTGGAGAAGTGCTGCCATTAATGTGCGGGTGTTACCACAGCATTTCTATGCAGCTCCCAATCCCCTTCTCCCCACTCCCACCCGCTTTCTTCCACTCATTGAAACTGTGAAGTTCCTGAAAGAGCCCCCTGGAGCAGCACTGTTGGATGGAGCTCAATGTGCCATGTTCTCAGAAGGTTTTCGGACTCCCTGACGCCCTTCACATCCAGCCCTGCTCACTCAGCCCGAGGGGTTATGCTATGACAATAATTTACTGCCTCCTTAAGCAGTCAGTGGGTCAAGCAAGACTTTTTCCTGGTGAATTCATTCCTGGTGAATAGCTATCACCTTTTCAACCTTTTCTGTTGGGCCCCATGGAGGTGAGAAGGACTGGGTAAGTAAAGGGATTAAACAAAGACTGTTTTGTAAATTAGGTGACCAACACTCTCCAACAGAAATACAGAGAAGGAAAGTGAAAGACAGAAAGCAAAAAGGTTTTTCAAAAAGCAGGGAGTGTTTCTGAAATACCACTGGTGTCCCCTTGAACCTGAGCAATGGCAGCAGGGGCAGTAGAGGAGCTGCAGTGCTACCAGTGGGGAGGCTCCTGGCATCACCCTGACTGAGGGACCTCAGCTTTCCCGTCTTTCTGCAGGGATGCAATGACTCAGACCCTTTAAGTCTCAACAGAGGGTGAGAGTCAGGCAGCCTAAACAATGGCCTCTAGTGGGTTCAGCAGTGTTTTAAGAGCCTGAAAAATTGCCCAGGAAGCTATCCACTCCTTCCTCCACCCCTGCCACTGCCCCTTCCCCTAACTCACATGCATTATTGGGACTGGAAATGCCAGCAAGCCCCTCCTCTCCCTCTCAGTGGCTGGCAGCACCAGGGAAGGGAGCCCCCGCTAGGCAGTCTCGCTGGCTTCTTCATTTGTTTTCATTCTGTCAGCAGACATTTCTATTTAAGCTGCTTGGAAGGATATCTCAATAACAGCCCTACTGGACTCAAGGAGACAGAGGTAAAAGTGAGAACACCTTCCTCCTTTCTCCTGAACATCACCCTCATGTCAAAACATCCAGTCATACTGTAAGGGAGGTGGGGAGAAGCACACATACCCAAGAGCTCTGTTCCCAAGCTTCCTATACCCCCTGTATCACCTCAGCCATTGATGGAAACTGAACTGTTTGTGAATCCCAGGTGCTACCTTGTAAATGAGCTCAGACAGCTAAGCAGTTATGGTGCCAAACCAATGTCATCAAGGGCTGAAGAGATGGCTTACTCCACTCACATAGTTTAGACTGCAGAGCAGAAGCATTTACACTCATGCACAGGTGCCCATGCAAAATGCCTTCAAACTCATTTCTGCAGATCCTTTGAGGGACTTCATGGTTTTAGCACAGGGCCCATCCTTCAGCATACTGAAGAGAAGCCAGACTTTAGAATGAAACTTGCGTACCCAGCCTCTAAAAAGCAAATGTTAGCAGGGTGTAGGCTACACCACACACTGCCTGAAGAGATTACCTCAGGTATCATTCCTGTGTGACACTGCATTGCACACAATATAGGTGTTCCTGAGCAGACCCTACTGATGACCACTTCAAGACAGTCTTGAGCCAAACCAAGCTACCACAGCCAAAGGTCAGAGATACAAATAAGTTATTCTGTACCATTACACTTCCAAGGGAAAGCAATTTCCAAGGATGGTACATAATTACAGTGAGAGTGGGAAGTTTACCCTGTGGGAATTATGAATGGAAATTCAGGACCCCTACACATGAGTCCAGATTTTACTCTCAGCTCTGCTGCTGACAAACTGTGAATCTGAGCACTCCATCTATCCATACTTCATTTTGCCTTGCATAAAATTGTGGATGTCTTTGCAAACCTGTCCTTGAGCAGAACTCAGCACACAAGTGCTTGTTATTATTGCTGTTGTCACACTGATGGCCCATGTGTAGTTTGCACAGCTGAGTACCACCAGGCTGTATGGGGTCCATGGTTCCCTGCATCAGTGTTTGTGCCAGGCAGCGCCTGCTGGGCAGTGCCTGCAGGGCAGTGCCTGCTGGGCAATGCCTGCCTGCACCCCTGGGGCAGCCTGTGAACAGCTGTGTGCAGCTGTCACATCATCTCTGGAGGAGACTGCATCTTCTGTCACATTCCCCTGCATGCTCAGTGATACATATTCACACTCTGGATGTGGATGACTATAAGTGGAATGAATATTTAGATCTGACTATCTCTGAGTGCATCTCTGTGTACACATGCATACAAGAACTGGGTCAGGAGAATCTCTCCCCTTTCATGTAGCTCATCACAAAATCTCTATACCCAATGTCACCTTTGCAAGTTGTTTTGCAAGGCCCTGATTAAAACATCTGCTTCTCTTCCTGCTTTGCTGAGTGAGGAGAACATCCACAGAAAGAAATGGAAGAAGCCATTACCTTAGTCTCCAAGGGGGAACCCCTGAACAGCTCAGAAAAACCTGTGCCAAGGGGAGGACACTGGAAAGCGAGAGCCAGCCAAGGAAAGAGACAGATGGGGCCAGCTCCACTCCAATTCTCATTTGCCTTTGCTGCACTGTGCATATAATATTCTTACAAGGTCTAATTTATAAACCTAGCTCATGTTTATAAACTCTCCTGTCCTAATGGAAATGAAAACATTAATACAACCCAAGGATTCTTCACTTTCCAGGTTTTAATTAAAATCATAGGTGTTAAGAAGCAAGAGCGCCTTCGTGGAATACAAGTCTAATGAAGTATTTCCTCACATAGCATAAAATCTCTGTGTGCAGTCCCAGATTGCTGGAACTGGGCGCCCAAAATACCGACCCCCCTGGAACCAGGAGTTCGCTTCTTGAAAATTAGAAAAACAAATTATTCTGCAATTTGTTTCAAATAAATGTAGGTGCCAAGATGGAGCCTTAAAAATAATACTAAGTAGGTAAAATAAACCCCAATAATTTAGCACAGCCATAAAACTTGATCTCTTAATTGACTAACTGAAGGCAATTGTGACTTCACGGCATGCCAGCGAGAAGGGGCTGCATGGCAAAAAGGAGAGGACTCCATGTGAGGGCAGTGCATGAAGGCACAGAAAAGGAGAGGCAATGGGGAAGAAGTACCAAAGTGGGAAAAGGCAGCACAGAAGGTTGGAGCAAGGGCAATTAAGGACACTGGGAATGCAGGTAAAAATGTAAACACATAAAAATTGCAAGACCAGATCACATGGACCTGTCTTTTTGTCTCCCATTGGACCAAAGGAAAAAGCAGGAAAGTGACATGACGTGTGTAGACACAGATGAGGGGACTGATCTCTGGCAGGTGTAAAGCTGGCTGGAGGTCAAGGCTGATGGCAGAACACCAATTACTGCAAAATGAAGCCCAGCAGAAGCAATTTGCCTGCACCATCATCCTCCAGGGAAAAAAGAGCCTAGTCTGCCAACTCCAGGACTGCTTTCTATCTTACTGGATAATGGTGCCTGCCTTGTCATAGGAGGCACACACAAAGGAGGGAGGAGACACTGAAAGAAAAAGCCAGTGTAAAAGTATCAAAGCAGTGTGGAGACATGAGGGTTCTTAATGGGAGAGGGTGACTTTCCCTCCAAGTCTGCCTCGAAGAATGATGGTATAGTTGACATCTCTCAAACAGCTTCCCAGCAGTCTTTAATGGATTTTTTTTTTTTCATTTTAAATGCTTCCATCTCAGTCTAGGGGAGCTAGAGAAATGGACTTCACTCAGAGTAGTGCGGGTGTGTGGTCCCTGGCTCCAGTCAGAATTCTGGAAGTTTTCACCAGCCACGCTTTGGTCCGAATCTTATTTCTAGAAGACTGCATCATATTGCAGCCAGTAGGTTGCTTGTCCCGCATTCTTCCCAGCTTTGGGCATGCCAACTTGCTTAACAGTTTCCTGTGATGCTTCTAATGATGCTTGATTAATTCTGTATCATGGTGAGATTAAAAAGAAAACAAGTCTTTTTTCCCCCCTACTGTTCCTTTTCTTTTGTACTTATTACCTTGGGAGACAATGGAAATGCAAAAACACATTGGCCAGAAAAATATGACTCACAATTGAGGGAGCTGCAGTAGTTGTGTCCTTGGCCTTACACTCCAGGCACATTGTGTGAGGCAAGAGCAATGGAAAAGAGAAGTATGATTTCCTCACCAAACACTGCTCAAGACCTGAACATGCTTCTTTCAAACCCAGATCTAGCCAACAGAGTACATCTAATCACCAAGACATATCTTGCTTCTGACTCCTTTGGTTCCAGAGGCAGCAACATTCATAGCTGGAAAATCACAAGATGCTGCAGATGGGACCTTAAATAAATGGAAGAACTCCTGTCAGCCTCAAGTTGCAAGAAAGTGCCTTCTCTGTCAGGAGGGAAGAAGTTCACTGAATGTCCCTCCATCAATACCTGTACTGTGAGGTACAATGCCTTTGACTGAAAGAACCCTCTTGGCTCACCTGAACCTGTACAGGGTGCAAGAGGAGGCAGGGTGTAGGTTCTTGGAAAGTGAGGGAAACAGAGGATTTTCCATGTTTGAGAGGTAAATATGCCTTCTGATCCTTGTAGGCAGGTGCATACAGTGCTAATGAGGGCAAAAAAGGGAACTGAAAGCATCACTGACCTTTGCAAATTGCTTCCTAGCTACTGGCCTAGTGTGGGCAACTTACAGTTTTAATGGGCTACTCCTTTTGTCAAGGTCTGCTTGGTTTGTATTAATTTTATCCTGACAATAAAGGGGAGCTTTTTGCATCATTTAAAAGTGCAACACTGCAGAATGAAATGGAAATGACCTTGCAGATCTAGGGGTTATAAATCAGCCAATGGAAAGGAATGTTGTGCAGTACTAAGAGAAACAGGACAAAAACATGCACTTAGATATTTTTGACTAATAGTTGGTACTTTATAGCACCTTCCCCTAGAAGACCTCACAGTAAACAGAGAAGAGAAACAGGAGAAAGGTATACTTTGAATGCCTTATCCTGCATCCACAAGCCCCACTCCCAGATGGTTACAGCAGTTGACACCACCTGGAGACAAGGACTATCATTTCCCTTTGTCCAAAGCTGAGGTAAAGCACAAAGAAATGAAAAAATCTCTGTCTATGACATCACATCCTTGAAGTAATCCAAGGATCTGGTGCTGGCTTTGTACAAACCCACTTGAGAAAACAGTGGAGAGCCAATCTCCATTGCCTCAGTACAAATCTCTTATCCTACCTTAGGTTTTTCTCTGGGATGGTGTCATTAGCATCAGCATGATGAAGGACAGGCATTAAGAAAGATCTTCTGAACTTGATCTGTTCCTTTTACAAACAAGCTCTTACTATGCCTCTAACTAGCAGATAAATATTCTACCTCAGTCATTGCCGACATACCTGAGCACCCATTGACACTGTCCTTACTCCCTTCAGGTTAGTGACAGATAAGCAGAAATACTGTGAGATCAAGGTCAAGTTTAGAATCATAAAAGCTCAAAGAAAATTCACAGTTCTTGCACGCTGGTCCTGCAAAAGTGATGCCAGCAAGTGACTCAGCCAAGATCACAGCTACAAGAAAGTCCCAGTATTGAGGACTCATTCCCTGAGAATTAAACATAAATCCAAAATAAGCTACTAAAACTGACACCACAGCAGTTTATCTCCAGACAGTGACTGATTTGACAATGTTTTTACACCTAAGAGTGGAGATCTCCCTCCCAATCTGATATATCTGACTGACACATACTGGTTTTAATAGCCATGGACTACCCATTCCAGGCATAGCTATGAGAAGATAAACTTATGTATCTTGCTTTTTTCCAGTGCTAAGTTAGTGTCATGGTTTGACTTGGGTTTGCCTGCCAATTTTAACAGATTCAATTTCTTTTAGAGATAGGATTTAAGCACAAAAACAAGGCAGGCCTAAAAACTTAAAAGGGTATAAAAATAAATTTATTAATAACACACAGGAAAACAAAACAGAAAAACAAGAAAAAAAAAAAAAAAACAAAAAAAAAACAAAAAAAAAAAAAAAAAAAAAAAAAAAAAAAAAAAAAAAAAAAAAAAAAAAACCAAAAAAAAAAAAAAAAAAAAAAGAAGAAATTCAGGCTAAGATTTCCAGATCATTCCCTCCTCCCCTCTCCCTCACCTTCCATATTTCTCAACAACAACATACACAGAACACTTCGGTCAGTTTTCCACTTAAATAATCATTTCAGTTCACTCTAGAGAGAAAAGTTCCTTTTTTTGGTTTAAGCATGGGGGTGTCTTCGCTTCCACAATTTGCGTCCACCCGGAGAAAAAATTGCAAACCGTGAACTTCCTCTCATCTTCACAGTCTTTCCAGAGCTATGTTATGGGTTATGCCACACACATGGAGGTATTACTTTTAAAGGTCAGCTGCTCAAAGACAAAATTCTCTTCATCTCTTTTTCTATTAAATGTCTCTGTCCATAGTTCCAGTCCCAAAACAGAGAGCCCTATTCCCTCAGGGCAAAAGATCCTTTTCTTAAGCACTTTAACCTCCCCCAAGTAGGTTCTCACAGTTTAAAGGAATTTCAGTGCAGTCCAGTCCCTCCATAGCCCACAAAAAAAAAAGGTTTTCAGCTACTTATCAGTGGCATCTCTTCAATCTCTTCCCATCTGGAGACTCAGCGTACATTTCACTGACTTCAATAGACTCCTTGCTTTATTCCTCTCATTCAGGGGAGCTCAGGAGATCTGTAGTCTCATCCAGGTATTAAAAGGGTTAAAATTGCACCCAAAAGATGAAGGGAGCCTGGCCATGCCAGAAGGTGACAGAGCTTCTCGGGCCGCAAGGGCCACACGGAGGAGGCCAGACAAAAGCGCAAAGCCCAGCTGCACCTCCCCATGGTGCACGGTCAGCTGGGGGCTTCTCTCCCTCTCCTGGCTGCTTCCAAAACGGCAGCAAAAGCCTCGGCCGAGCCGTGGTCACACTGGGGGAGGGGGGAACCAGGACCTCAGAAAAAGCCTTCCCCCCCCCCAGCCACCAGGGCTCACTAGTCAAAAACAGGGGGAGGGGGGGGCCTCGTTAGGCTCCCCTACGCCCCGCCTGGCCAGGCCGCATGGGGAGGAGGACTGGTCAGGCCGGGGCCAACCTTACCTCCCCGGATGCTGGAAGTCAAAGGAGACCAATTAACTTCACCAGTATAATTTATGAAAGCGAAATAACTTTTTAATTAGTTACCTGAGCTGTCGACCACCAAATCAGCCCTCTGATTGGTCCCCACAGCCCACAGAAGAAGCTCCTAGAGAGGGAACAGCCTTCCCCTATTTCTGTGCTTGTGTTCTTCCTCTCAGACCCCTCTCAGGCGACTTCCCTCTATGCACAACCAGCACAGTTAGGGAAGAAAGAAAAGGAACGAAGATGTTTGATTTTGACAGTATCTATCCTGGCATCTCATGCCACTACTTTCGGGAGCTAATGGAGAATGATCACAATGCCAAAGGAACTTGAGCAGACAAAAAGAGCTGTTAACGAATCAGAATAAGTTGCAAATGCATCTAGACAAGTGATTAGGAATCTCACCTCCTACCTACTTGCAGTCAGCCCTGTTCCTCCTACTGCACTCAAGCAGGGACAGGGCAGACCCTTACTGAACTTGAGATGCCCCAGCTGCCCGAAGAACCTGAGTGCTTATTTGCAAGCAAAACTGCATTTGGATTTTGCATGCAACAGTTTTAGCTCAGGGAGCCATTCTCAGATTCCCTCCAAATCCTGGCTAAATGGAAATGCCTAAAAAGACAAAAACCTGGCTGTGGCATTTTCATAAATACCTTTCTTTTTGTGGGTGGGTACATGTCAAAAAGGTAAGAAGGACAGCCCCAAAAGGTAAGGCTAGTGTTAAAGGCTTCATGAATCCTTTTTTTCATTATTATTTTTCTGTTTCACTGTTGGATGATTTCAAGCATTCTAATGGCTGCTCCCTACCCTAGTGCCCATCTGTCTATTTTAATAAATGTTCTTGGTAGCACCTACCTGGCAAACATTCAAACACCCAGCAGCACAACCAAATTTCACCCTAAATCAGGGGGCTGGAACAGCAAGCTATATGGAAATGATGCAATCATCCTTCTCTCACAACATGGGTACTGGCAGCAGCAGATAGACAGATGGGCAAAACAAACAGACAAGAAAATGTGATGGGTCTGGCCCCATCTCTCCTTCTTCCATTTACTTCTGTTAAAAGTCTGGGTGAGCAAAGGACAGGTTGCAGTAGTACTTGAGTGCCCTGTGCAGCCACAGAGGTTTGCTGGGTGGCAGTCAGCAAAGATTCCTCAGCTACCTTGGAGATGCACCAAAGGCACCACGTGACAATGAAGTGACCCCCTTTAGGACCCATTCATTGTCTTTGGTCTGTCTGTGTCTCTCTCTGGATCTAATTAGTAGTGATGGAAGTTAACCTTTGCTGCTTTCTCCAGGCATTCAACTGCGCTCCCTTTCATTTGTCAAAGGGTGCCCAACCCTTCTTCTGCACACCCTCCATTCCACATGCATGTTCAATGCCAGGTAAATATTTATCCTACTAGGAGAGCTGCCTCCATTCATGACCTGCCCCTTTCCCTTCACTCCCTACCTGAAAAGGCAGCATCCCCACATGTTCATTCTTAAAATGGTGGCAGGAGCAGCTCATATGAATGCTGATATTCTGTTACTGCCTCAAGGACATGAGTGTGTGATTATGTTTTGGCATTTCACCTTCATCAATACTAAAATTTAGCAAGAAATGTGTACAATGAAGGCTTATGTCTTAGGCCTTTTTCTTATTAATCCTATTACACTTGTCTTTATGAGCTCTCCAAGTTCCTTTTACTCCCTCCGGGGCTTGGCTGCAAATGAGATTTTGCATCTCAGTGTAAAATAACCAGAACATTTTTCTATAAAATTAAATAAAAATCCTCCGTCCTGGCAGTACATGCCCAGAATCCAGTTTCTGGAGTCTACATCTTTCCAAGTCCTTCACTGTCTTCTCAACTTCCCTTAGCTTTGGGAACAGGATTTCATTCTGTCCTGATGAATATTGTGAAGAAAATTAAGGAGCAAACTTTAGGCCACTCAGATGAATAACAGGAAGAAAAAGTGTGAGTGAGTCAGAGAAGTCCCTGACTTTTAGCAAACCTCCACTTACTATATATGCCTCAGTTTCCCAGTGCATAAAATTATATCAGTGATAGTCCTAGCCTCCAATGCAGGTGGGATGGCTCAGTTCATCGATGTTCAAGACTACGATGAGATTCTGTTATAACTGATAGTATCAATATTATTGTGGTTACAGAACTTTTAGGCAAATATTTTGATTTCTGAACCTGACTGAATCTTCCTTGGTTTGAAAAACAGGACTGGGATCTGTACCAATTCCAAAACTCCTAATCAGCTAAACAATTTTTTTTTTTTTTTTTTTTTTTTTTTTAAATACATTGTTTTGACAAGAGAGACTCAAGAACCAAATTCTAGTGTCAGATTTGCATACATATTCAATAAGGAAGCTATACATGCTCCTAAAAACTTAACCATAAGAACAAGAAAATGCAAAATGGAAAGTGTATTGGAATTCTTAATGCCATCTAAGTTAGTAAGCCAGAGTGGAATGACCAGAAACGAAGAATAATGGCTGAAGAAAGTTAATAGCATCCCTTCCCAGAGCTCCAACTGCTTTGAATTTAATCTTCCAGAGAAAGGTAAGTATTGTGTGGAAAGTAATTCCCACCATATTAAGGGAGGGGGATTTTTACTGTACCATGTTTGAACAGGTTTGGTGCACTAACATTATCATTTACCTTTGATCTGTAAAATCTGGATATGCATTTGCAATTCACTAGTACTACTCATAATTTAAAGCCTTTAATACCTGATATGGCAGAATGACTTAGGCTGCAAGAAGAAAACAAGTCAAGCACAACTTGCAATGCCTTAAAAAATCATTGACCTGAACCAGCAGAGCTCCTATTCAACATTGTCTCAGAAGCTCCACCAGCAGATTTCCACCTGCACAAGTGTTTTTCTGTTCAGCCTCTGCAGCACACCACTCTTTACCATAAAAGTTGACATTTAGATATGAAAAAGTCAGGAAGGAAAAGGGATGATTTAAAAATAAAATGCAATTTACACTAATTATGTCATTACATAGGATGCTCTGCAAAAAAAACATTAGCAAGTGAGATCATGTCAGCAAAGCTCAAGATGAGCTGTATGAAAGGCTTGCAAGTTCCTAAGTCAGAAAGCTGTGGCTTCCTGCTGCTTCTCATTTCTTGGCCAATCAATGCTTCATAAAGACTTTTAGGATACAGTTAAAGTAGTTCTGCAGTCCTAATGTCTACAATATCTAAACAGGAAACTAGTGGTAACATACTGATGTGTGTAGCAACCTGATACAGAAAAATGCAGCATGCCTGTTACAACACCAGCAAACAGACCAAGTGAGGCAGTCCTGAGTCACCTGTGGCAAAACAGTCAAACCAAAGACTTCCAAAGCCCAGCATCATGCCATAATCACTGACTACCCTTCATTTCACCTCCAGAAAATTGCTGAAAAGGGGATGAGTCCCAGCTCACAGCATAGGGCCTGCACATGTGCAGCCTGATGCCTTCCTAATCAGGATCCAGACCTCTTTGCAAGTCCTCTCCTTTTCCCAATACTCACCCTATACAGAATTGGAAGACTGTATGTCTTGTCTTGAAGCCATCAAAGGCTACCATCAGCAATTAAAAATAAAATAAAATTTAAAAAAAGAGCACAGTGAATTCACAAATACTTGGCTAGGTACTTGGTTAAGTCCAGCAAAGCAGCAAGGTTAGACCTGATATGGTTTTAATACATCTCTCAATAGCTTCAGCTCAGAACACCTCAATATGCATGTCAATACTTTTCACTTTGCTCTTTTGTTGCCTGGAGACGCAAGGGGGGAACTTGCTTTTGTTTCCATCCCAAATCAATCCTGCACAAGTATTTCAGGCAGTTGGGCACAGACCACTTCACCATTTAAAATTTGTATGAAACCTATAACATGGCCCCACCTGCACATGCATTCCTACCTTATGGCAGGCTTCATCTTATGCCAAACAGACCAAGTTTAAGGCAATCTTTCAGCAATCTCATAATGGATGTAAAAAACTTAAGCTGTAATATTCTGAAGGCCCACAAGCTGCCTCAGGAATGTGGGAGATAGCAAACAGGTCCTTCCAACACATTTTCAACCTGCATTTCTCTAATCCCCATGCTCTAATTCAGTTGGCAAGTTGATGGCCTCAGAGATTCTGCCATCCAAGAGATGATCAGCTAACAAACAGAGCTGACACTTTTATTTTACATTTCACAGTATACAAAGTCTCAGGAAATGGACTTCAGCTGTACTCTTTTTGCTTTTTGCTTTGCTGCTTTGTTTTGTTTTATATAACTGTTCACCATCAATCTATCTAAAACACTTCACTGACCACATGGGCTGGGCAGTGAAGGACTGTGATTATTTGTCAAAGCTTTTATTTCAAGGAAAAAAAACCCCAAACTGACAAAAGTAATTCAACAAATTTTTCTGACAAATACATTTTAAAATTGTTAGGCTACCTCAGTTAACCAGATGAATAATTCAAAATGATTCAAGGTGAATAATTTATTACAAAATGGGGGGAGGGGGAGGGGAGGGGGTTGGGAGGGAACACTATATAAATTATTGAACTAATATTATTTGACAAGTGCTTGCCCTTCCCTGAAGTGCAGCTTTCTCTGTGATGGAACAAAACAGCTGTTTAAAAGCAACAATAGTTTAAGGCAGCAAATGAAGAAGAATAACAAGTGCTAAAAGAGTACAAGATTAGACAGAACATAATTATCCAGATTATAAACTGGTTAAAATTGAGAAACAAATCAAAGGTCCTCTTATAAAATATATCATACAATGGCAAATACAAATGGTCCAGATACTTTCTCTAATTTTCTTTTGTTTGGTTTTGGTTGGTTTTTGGGTTTGTTTGTTCTTGGTTTGTTTGTTTCTTTCTTTTTGTGGATTTTTTGAGGGGACTATGGTTTTGTTTGTTTGTTTGTGGGGTTTGTTGGTTTTTTGCTTTGTTTTGTGGTGTTTTAATTGGGTTTGTTTGTTTGTTTTGGGGGAAGTTGTGAGAATTTTTGGTGCGATTTTTTTTTTTTTAATATATATTTACTATAAACCAATTAATAGAATAGAATAGGATAGGATAGGATAGAACAGACTATTTTGGTTGAAAGTGACCAATAGTAATCGTATAGTCTGACCGCTTCAGAGCTGATGGAAAGTTAAAGCCTGTTGTTTAGGGCATTGTCCAAATGTCTCTTTAAAACTGATGCCTGGGGGCAGTGACTACTTCTCTAGGAAGCCTGTTCCACTGTCTGACCACCCTCTCGGCAAAGAAATGCATTCCAGGGTCCAGTCCGAACCTCTCCCGCGACAGTTTTGAGCCATTTCCACATGCCCTGTCACTGGATGCGGGGCGGGCAAGGATCAGCACCTCTTTCTCCGTTTCCTCTCCCTAAGGAGCTGCAGAGAGCGAGCATGGCAGACCACGTAGGTGCATCGCTCACGACAGCACACGGAATGGGAGGCAGAGGAGAGCGGCCCACCGCCCCCAAGCCCACAGGCTCTCTCCCTCCCCTGCTCCGGCCCTTGGCTCCCGCTGCCCCCGGCGCGGCCTCGGCGCCGAGCGACACCTGCCGGCCGGAGCGCGCGCCGCTGCCATGGCGGCGGCGGAGGCGCGGCCGCCGTGAGGCCCTTCAACCGCGCCGCGGGCCTCGCGCACCTTCCACGAACGTGTCGGAGCTGCCGGCAGCGTTCCGGGATGCTGCACTGGCAATTCCATGCCTTGTGAGGAGCTGTTTGTTCCCGCAGAGTGGAGGGAAGTGAGGAAAGCTGGATGGTCCCAACTGACACTCAGGGCTCAGCCACACAATGTGAACTCTGACTTACCTATTCAGCCATGATGAGTTAGGAGGGGAGGACCATCTGCTGCTCTTCAGGAACTTTCCTCCATTAGAGAATTAGAGACATTTTTAGATTGGAAAATAAGTCTAAGATCATCTAGTCCAACCATTAGCCTGATGCTGCCAAGCCCACCACTAAACCATGTTCCTGGATGCCACATGTACGCATCTTTTAAAGACCTCCAGGGATGGTGAATCCACCACTTCCTTGGGCAGCTGTTCCAGTTCTTAATAACCCTTCAGTGAAGAAATGTTTCCCAATATCCAGTGTAAAATCTTGTCTGGCACAATGTAAGGCTGTTTCCTCTTGTCTTATCACTTGTTACCTGGGAGAACAGACCAGGCCTCACCTCACCATAACCTCCCTTCACGGAGTTGCGGAGAGTGATAAGGTCTCCCTCGAGCCTCCTTTCCTCCAGGCTCAACCATCCCAGCTCCTTCAGCTGCTCCTTATCAGACTTGTGCTCCAGACGGTTCACCAGCTTCATTGTCCTTCTCTGGCCATTCTCCAGCACCTCAATGTCCTTCCTGTGGTGCATCGTCCAAAATTAAACACAGGATTCAAAGTCCAGCCTTGACCAATCCAATTAGCCTTAGAGCCAACCAGGATGGCCGTATTCAACACCATGACAGCACTTCACACAGCTATTATTGTTTCTCCAGGAGCTGTTGCTTTAAAGACACTACCAGTTCATTTCAAAGGGCAAATCATAACTGTGGAACCATGGAAAGATTTGGTTCTAGTAGCTAAGTGCAGGAGCTGAGCTCACCCTAAGTATTGCAAGAATTATCTGGGGAATTTATGCTCTTGGGTCCTGGCTCCCAGTCACTAGCAGGGAAATGCTGGACTGCACAGAAGCAAAATTTACAAATCTCTGTCACCGTATGGGAACACTGTGATACTCCCAATTTACACACACACTTTGGATGTGTAAATATTTCAGAGCTGCAGTTTAAGGGCACCAGTGATTTGCACACCACTATATATCATTGCTTCCCAGGGAACACAGTGCTACTGAAAAGCAGTACTCAGATCAGGGGTGGATTTAACATTACCATCTCAGCACTACGCTACAAGTTTGTTTATGTACATAATGTCAACTGATTTAAAAATCTATATTTACACACACTGAGATGGTCTCTACTCATTAATAAATTAAGACACTTGTAAACCACTGGATCTGCAAGTTGGCTTTCTAATTTACTAGCATCTGAGTATCAGATTGCCCACCCTTCCCTAGGCAAAAGCTGATGAGGAACAGAACTAAATGTTCCACACAGTCCTGCAGACTGTGGTTGTCTATATACCACTGGCATCCATGTTCCTCCTTGTCTGTAGACTAAATTTTTATCTTCTGTCCCAAGTGTTATTAGCCTCAGATCTTTCGCCAACACTGAACTCAATCATTTAAATGAGTTTAATGACAAAGGTTAGTTTTCCCAGGAGGAAGCTGGAAACCTACAGCAGTAAGTTTTTGGGGGCTAAGAGATATGCAGTGAGCAAGTTGCTATCACAGCTGCTCACAAGGGCCCCTTCTGCCAGCAGTTCTCCAAGCTCATAACTCCCTTCCTCCCCTGAGCACAAATGATGAAATATTAGAGGCTCTGATCTCTGCCTCATTAAATAGAGAATATTCTCACTCTGTCTTGACCTGCACTAGGGCCAGTTTAAGGAGCAATCTGTCATGAGATCATTAATACAAAGACTTGCTCAGAGGGCAAGAATGCTCATCCAAAATTAAATTCCAAACCTTTTTGGGAAGGACTTTGGAAAGGATATTTTACCTTTCCTAACTGGAGAAGTCAGTTACATATTTCTGCACTGCAGAGATGATGGAATCAAAGTCAAGAGGCCAGCATCATGCTGAGACTTTGCCTCCCCACTTCTTTCAGTGATGTCCAGCACTGTGTGAACAGAAACCCTAGAGATCAGGAAGTAGAGAAATGGTCAGGGAGCAAACCAAAGTCAGTTAAAAACTGAAATTAATACAGTTCAAATAGGCCAAAGACACGGACCCGAAAACAGCAGCTTGGCAAGGGATAATATGAAGACACTGGCAAAGCCTGTATAGAGAGATGCTGTAAAAATGAGTCTTAGCTATCCTATCAAGACACAGATCCAGTTGTCAGACAGTGTTTACAAGTCACATGAGTGACAAAGGTGTCTCTGGCTCTGCTTGAATTGCTGTTTATAAGCATTCTGGCAGAAGGTTTGTCCTTTAATATATGAATTTACCATATTTGATATCTAAGTGGTTCCTTGTCCTTCCTCCTTCCCCTCTCTTCACTTTTTTCCCTACAAAAGATTTTAATGACCAGAGGTACTCACAGGGTGATGATGGGAGCAAGCTGTAAGGGTGGAGGTAGATGGAGAGAGAGAGACAGGAAACCTTCAGTACAAACATTTTCTCCTAATAGTATACAATCTACACAGATTGCTGCAGAAATGGGATGAATAATAAAATCACAGTATTTTCTCATCCTCTGTCACTGTCAATCCTATTAAACTCACTCCAGGTAAAAGGTACACTATTGACACTGCTAAAACTACACTACACATTGGGGTTACCATAAGCAAATGAAAGAAGATGGGTGTGAGAGAAGATAAAGAGAAATCACAAATCATCATCTTCCCAGTGAAGCATCAAGAATATACATATTGGGGCTGAAGTGCTATTCCTGAGGACATATAAATGCTATATCAGGTTAAGACTGGAGCTTGATATTAACCCTTTCATCACTGATTTATTTTTCTATGAATATTGTCTCTGGTGCTTCTTTTGAGGCTAATGTGCTTTTATACCGCAGAAGATACAGACAACTGGATTAGTATGGGATTTAGGGAGCAGACTGTGTACTGGGTGATGTGACAGCAAACAACTAAATTTAATATGGCAGTTTGATCCATTATGTATTTCATTCCGAGAAAAGTCAACACGGGCACATGAAACCTGGACTGGATCTGGCATCACAGTGGACTAGGATCCAGTAGTGTCAGTTCTGGGCCACATGATGATCGCATTTTAACAACCACTACTGCTGCCACTAAGTACATTTTACATGGCTTAAGCTTATAAATGCACATAATCCTCACTGAAAATCATCCAGACCCTGAACTTTACGTAAAGATACATAATATTTAGCACCTTTTTGGCATTTTTACTTGTGAAGTTTAAACATCTTTAATTGATCAATATCGTTACACTCATTTCCACAGAGACACTAAGCAGGGAAGCTAAAACATGCAAGGTTGCCCAGTGAATCAAGAGGCTTAGGGACTAACAGAGTTTCCAGTTTTTTCAAAAACCCCTATGCAGCCTTTGCTCAGCTTACTACCAGAACTGAGACTTTATACACTTACACTTTCACTTACACTTTACACTTTTATTGAAATTTGCTCACATAACCAGAATCCTAGTTCTAATAATCTTGGAGGGGTATGAAAGTAGTTTAGGTTGTACCAAAGACACAGTATGGTGACTACTGCTTTTCCTTAAACAATTACTGGATTAATTAAAGACATGCAGAGATAACTTTCTACAAGTACTTTGAAATACCTTTCTCTTCTCTCCTGGATCTTACACAGGTTTAACTTCATACACATATACAGAGGAATACATGTCACGGTAAACATTTACCAGCTGATAACACTGATTACACCAAGGCCTGGCTCAAGCTTGGCACCACAGAAATGCAAAGTCTGTGTTACATTTCATTAAATTAAAAAAAAAAAAAATTATAATATGAAGAGGGCATGCTGAATTTGATGCCAAGTTGACACTGAATTGGAGGCCATATCACTGACCTGATCCTTCCCAAAGCTTTATCAGTTCTGTGAGGGACACAGCATGCAACTATTCCAAGAATCAAGGAGAAGCCCTTACAGAAACCGGTTTTGTAATCATTCACAATTCATTTAGCATACGGAGTAACATTCTGGGTGTCATGTTCCCAGCTGGTGGCCAGCCGCTACAGTGGATGTGACCAACTGGCCACAGTCTTTCAGCCTGGCAAACCAGGCTTCTGTGTGCATGGCCAGTGTTTTTCCATGGCTGAGGCTCAGAGCACCATATCCAAGTCCTGCAAGCAGACGCCAAGCCAGCTGAACTGCAGAGGAAATTATCCTCTGGCCAAACTGGGCAGAGGGATGCCAAAGTTTGGGAAAGAACACCAGCCAGCCAAGAGGATCTTGAGATTGAGAGTAGTCATCTTTCCCTAATGGTCTTAGGTCTGAGATAGAAAGAAGGGGGAACAGATGGTTTTCACATTCAGAGGTCAGCCCAAGGATTCAAGAGGATGTGATGTAGTTTTTCTGTAGCTTCTCTAATTTTGCACACCTTTATGAAGGAATGTGTTAGGTTCTGGGGCTGGCTTCACTTAGGCTGGAGCTTCTGCTGCACAGGGGACCGAGAGGCTGGCTTGGTACTGAGATAGATCCAAATTAATGTTCCCAGGGCCCAGGTGTAAAACAACCTTTGTTTAATGGCAGCTTAGAGATTTCTTCAGTGCTTTATCCAAATGCTTCTCAGTGCCATTTTTTCTAAGAGTCAGGAAAGAGCTAGGTAAATACCACTTTGTCTGGCATGAATTGTCTGTGGATGCTGAGGAACGAGACAGAAGTTTTTAACATGCATTCATCCATGCATTCATACATTCAGAGAGCTCCACAGGTAGAAATGTCTCCTCAGTGATGAGCACTAAGGCCCATGCAGCCTAGAGGATGAGTTGCACTTAATTGCTTTGCCCGTTTGCAATTGTATGGTTAATTTCTAACTGATTTCTGCCCTGAGTATAACTTAGCTATCACTGCCATAGCATTACAGCTAAAGACCCGATTGCATTTCCAGATAGGCTTGTCACTTAGGAAACACTAATGTCCCACTTTTGCAAGGCAATTATGAAGTGTTACTCTGATTTTGTAACATACCAAATTTCTGTGTGGCTACAGACCGATAACATTGAACCAGCAGCAGCATTGATTTAGTGCTGCTGGCAGTCTGAGTTCTGGAATAGTACAGGCTACCAGTGGCCATAATACAGGAATAATTAATAATAAGGCTTAATCTTGCCCTCTAATGAACAGAGAAAAACCTCTCTCTCACCCTTGCCCATTCTCCTCTCCATGAATCCTGAGAGGAATCAAAACTGTGATTTAGCAGGCACATCTTAAGCACCAAGGGTCTGAGCACAGAGAAGCAGGCAAATGGCTGCCATACAATGTGTGGATTGTTGCAGGTACTGATACTCTATGAAGGGAGATACATCCACACTTCACTGGCTGTGAGAAAAATGCTTGCTGGGAGTCTTTGAGGGAGTAGTGAAAAGGAGTGATGTCTTATTTCTATTGTATAAAACAGCTCTGAAATCAAGGCACCTTTGTTTCTAAATAGTCTGTCTTTGTTTCCATGTACTGGCAGTTCAAGCAGTCAGAAATGCGGAATGTAGCCTCCCCAAACCATGAAAATTAGTTTTTTAGATCTCTTGTCTTTGAATCATCAGGTGACATTTAGGGCTGTATTTTCAAGCATTTCAATAACTGACATTATAGTAAAAAAAACCTTCAAGTCCTTCTCACTTCCCCCAAAAAGCAATGAATGGAAAATTTGTCTTCTCACATACCTAAGAAGCAGCTGAGTTCGAAATTGGATATGGAAGAACTAAGAATTGCTGCTAAAATTGTGAGCGTCAACAGTGCAAAATTTCCAAAATCCCCGTCCCAGTGTTGAGACTGTGGTAATGCTGTATTTGAAATAGAAAATGCTTTATTATGCTCTACTTGAATTCTCCCATGCTGCTCTCCTCTCCTTGTTAAAGACATTAATGGGGGAAACCTCTGCATGTTCTTTGTGTGTGAGGGAACAAAGTGTCCTCTCCCCTGGAGGCAGAATACAGTGTTACTGAAGCTAAAAAGGCCCAAAGTGCCATATAATGCAAAAATAACAGGGAGTTTTACCTCTACTTATCTCTCACAATCCTGAGCTATTTTTCCTCCAGATGAAATGAAAGATATATCCCACCATCTCCACTGCACGCAAATATCCTAACCTGTCAAGTTAACAACTTGGGAGATCCCTGCCACAAGGGCAGATCAACTCAGGTGAGCAATGAGTAAGAATTTTGGGGTTTCATCCCCTCCCCCCCAACCGCCCGACCTCATTTTATGCCTGAAACATACGATACCTGCTAATAACATATGTAGCTGTGGGAGCCACAGTAATTATTAAGGCAAATTAATCTCATGCCTCAGGAAGCAGAGTGCTTTCCATAGGGCTCAGGAAGGGAGTCCCCTGCCTGAAGCATTACCCTGAGACGTGAGGGGCCTACAACCTGCCTCTTTGTAGCGGCTCTCACTGCTCTTCTTGTCTATCAGGCAGCTCAATCCAAAACCCTTGGCAGGAAGCTGTGCCAATAAATATATTCTCTATTGGCAGGATATTGCATTCCACTGAAATATCACATATTTGGCCATTAGGGAAGGCAGAGTCTGATCTTGTACGTCAAATCCTATGTTCCAGTGAAAAATGAAGGAGCGAGCCACTTTGCTCTACTACACTCTTTTTTCCTCCCAGCTAACCAGCCAAGGATGCTGTCAGAAGTAAAACACAGTGCAGGGCTTGCTTTGCCCTGGCAACAGCTGTACCCAAAAGTAGCATAGAGGAACGACTGGAAAGCAGAAAAGGGGCAGGAAATACATGTTCCTACTTGCCAGCTGAAACTGCTGAGAATTTTAATTTTAGGCCTCTCATCAGCCATGACACAAAAATTGTAACATCAGTTAAGTTATAATGAGTTAGTGGTGCATGTGACATTTACAGATTGTAGATTAGGAGCAAAAGTGCAGGACCCTACAGGAGCCTCCCTTAGCATAGATGGATCCAAGGTTTAAGTTCAGGAGTTTGAACAAGAAATTGAAATTCTTGGGGAATAATAGGGTGCAAAACTTTTCTTCTGTACATTAAACTAGCTTTTACCAACCCCCCCCATAGGTGACCAAAAACTTTTAACATGCACCTGCTTAGTTTTGGGCAGGTATTAGGTGGGTGTTAGGTGGCCAAGGGCTATCTGATTTCAGTACAGATATCAACTCCAAGCCTCAGCTATTGCAATAATTGATTTCCTCACTGTGATGATAAATTTAGGACTTATGCTAAAAGGCAGAAAAAAAGTGTGTGCCAGAAGAGGGAAGGCTGGGTCAGCATACCTACTCCAGATTTTGACCACTCTGGGGCCTGATTTTCCCCTCAAGATCAGTCAAATCCTAGCCAGTTTCAACACATCAGCAGATAAACGTGCAAACATTCTGAATGTAGACCAGATCTCCTGAATTATCCCCACACAAACACCACTTAGTGTTCCATAATGTTAGCCTCAGGATAGATGCGGGGTGCCTAAGCCACCCTTGCTTGCAAGGGGTTTGCATAGTGGAAGAGGTGCCCCTGGACCTCCTTCTCTGGGAGAGGTTTGACTGCCCAGGAAGCCTGGGGTTCTATTGCTGGGAGCATCACTGTCACCAGTAGCAGGAATGCCAATGATAAGTGGCAAGCTGTAGGGATGCTGCGTTCTGTAGTGCAGGGTGTTTGTGAATCCTCAGGCAGGGAGATGGATGCAAGGGGGAGAGGGTTAGATTAGCTCACATTCACAAATGTTTTGTATGCTCTGATACTCCATGAATACTCCTTTTTTGCCCCACTTCCTCTCCTTCCCCCTCAAATCTCAGCCTCTTCCCTCCTGCTTGGTTTCATCATAACTCCAGATTGCTTGAACAAGTTGTCTGCTAAGCCCACAGATGCCAACAGGAAGGAAGGATGTTACAATAAGTGTCGCAGGGAAAATGTCAACTGTATCATTATAATGAAGGTCATGTCTCCCTCACAGAGAGCTCAGGGCTCTGCACAATTCATGTGTTGTTATTAGGTAGATGTTGACATGTGTAACTTCTACCTTACAAGATTCACAGCACATGGACGAGGTGAGAAAAAGCTGGCTCAGATCTACTCCAAGCTTCAGTCTCATGGAAAGTACAGAAGAAAACAATTAACATGCATTCCACCAGTGGAAATTCACCATACACTCCAGTTCCAGCTCCCTGTGACAGGATACACACACAGGATACCAGGGCAAATGCACAGCAGGTAAGCAGCCTCAGACAGCACCAAAGCAAAGCAACAAAGAGCAAGTCAGGCACAAAAGTAATCAGCCTGCACCCCAAAGTTGATACTAGTAAATGGCACTTAGATATTCCATGTAAAACAGCTCGCTGCCTCTCTAATGTAGGGAATCTCCTCTTAAACCTAGCAATAAAAATGATAAAAAGGGGACTATAAAAAATAAAAGCTTTGAATTAATATTCTAATGAAGTTTTATTATTTTTCTAAAAAAGATTTTGTTCCATGATGAGAAAATATATACTCTCCTTGGCTCTGACTCAATGCTAGGAAGTGGTTTTAAGAGTGGTGGGGTATGTTTGTGCATGCATGTCAGTGTGAGATGAAGGAAGACACTGAATGCAGAAGGCAAAGGCCTTTTAGTTCACCAGAAAGACACAGTGTTCTTTCCTGTCTTCTCTCCACATCCGAAACTGTCAATATTTTGCTCAATAAGGGATGACGTGTTGGCAAGGGTTTTCACATGCACATGCTCAGGCATGTATGCACATGTACCCTGCTGGAGCTAGTGGAAGAATATTAAAATCGGACAGATTTGGCTAATATGAGGCATGACACAGTGCTTTCAGGGATCCACAAGACTGCCCATCACTCATTTGTTGAGGAAGATTTTTAGGGTATTGTTCACAGATCCTCCAGGACATCAAAACTACTCATGTACAGACAGAGAAGAGGAAAGGAGAGCGGTATGAGAGTGATCATCTGAAGAACTGGAGGTGCACAGCTTTTGAGGGGCAAGGCCTGAGGTAGGACTGGTGTATCAGCACACTTATGGGTGGCTGAGCACCATTTTACTTTTCCTTCAGTCCAGAAAGCCAAGGGAGAGGTAAAACAGTGGGATCAGCAGGTTGCAGCTAAACGATAATTGCACTTCCCTGTGATGCTGGGCTGTAATTTATCTGCTCCCTCCCATTCCCACAGTGCTGTGGTATATTCCCTCCCACCAATTTGTTCCCATATGCACTACTGTGAGGAAAAATTGCTGGTTGGACAGAGCCTGATATTTTTTATGGCAGACTGTGTCCACTCAGTTGCTTTGGGAAAGGCTGTCTCAGGACTGAAAGTACAGGGGATGTTGAAGGATCCATTTGTATTTTATTCTAGTAAGAACAGAAGGAAAGTGCCATTTTATTCCTCCATCCATAGGGCCATATTTTTATGTGTCTAAGAATAAAATAGTCAATGTGAAATTAGCAAGCAATAGGTGAACACAGTGGAGATGCACTAAGAAGCTGGGATGATTTGGTTTCAATCCTCCACTACCTAAAAGTTAAACTGCAGGAAGATGAGAACAGAGAAGAAAGGTTATTTACCTCTAATCCTATTTTTCTATCCTAGGATGATCCATGTTCCCTGTCTTTGCTCAGTGCTCTGGAAAAATAAACAGCTGAAACTCAGAGACAACCCTTGCAAGTCCCTCCCAGGCTGCATGTGAAGCCCATCACAAGGACAGGTGCTACAAGTTCTCTGCAAGTACTTACAAAGAGATGTCACATCCTAGACCAAGAGCGACTGTACTTCAGAGGAAGACCTTCAGAACAAAGCCTGTTGAAGGAATCTCCACAAATATTAAGTTTGGTTTCAAATATCAAGTTGTCATTGTCTTCCCCACCATTCCACCATCCTGTCATATCTCCATAGTCCAAACAGTGAAAAAAAAATTACTCTGTTTTGAGATTTCCCAGATTAAAGCCAGTGAGCCATGCTCAAGAGATAAAGGGAGAGTTGAAGCTTTCTCTCATCATGAGGAAGAAGATGGAAAAGAGGAAGAAGTTATTTGGGGGTTGACCAGCAACCCTATTCAGCACAATGGATTTCTGAATACAAGCCAAAGAAGGGATTCACTGGATAAGCATAGCAAGCCTTCCCTCAGAAGAAATCACCAAGGGACTGGGTGCACTGTCATCAGAAGCAACCCCCTGTTGGTCCTGCTCTTGCAAGCAAGTTAATCCCAATGGCTCACAGATTTTTTCACTTGGCTCCTGATCTGCAAAGTAATCTGAAAAGGAGTGCTTCCTGTATTTCTGCCTCTGCTTATTTATTCTCTTATTTTAACTTGAAAGAGGATTTAGTGATGTGTGGGAGTCGGGGATCAATATCCCTATCTTGAGCCAAGAACAGCTCTGAGCAAGAGCAGTCACGGGATTCTGTGACTGATGGCACACCTCAAAACTGACCTCCCAGCAGGGTCTGGCATCCCATCCATCCTTTGGCCACTGCCCCTGCTATGCCACAGCCACCCCAGCACCTACCTCTCCCTCCTGCACTCAAGTCTTCCTTGAGTAGTGACTATAAGATACAAGCCAGAAGGTGAGACTATGGTTTGGGATGATAAAATTAAGATGAGATCCACCAAATTCATTTTTATTTGCGATCGTAAACCAAGCTCCATTTTACATGACAGAGAAATTAAAAATGAAAATGAGGAGTTCAAGTGCATCAGTTACAGGTTGTTAATAGAACTAAAGTATTTTGTACTATTTATATTTTATGAAGCACTATTGCTGTGTTTTGTCCAACAGCACATCCCAATAAATGATTTACCAACTCGTAAAGTATGCAACAAACTGATCTCAGCTCATTCTTTAGAAGGCCAAAGATCCTGATCTGTGTTACAACATTATCCCCCCAAATATACTGATGAACTTTAAAGCTGAAAAAAAATCCAAAACCCTTATAAGTCCTCAGCTGGTTTTTAAAACTTTTCTACTGAATTTTTTCAATTGGTATAAGACAGTATTCTGCCAGAAATGAAGTAATTTTTCAAAAAATGATAGAGAACATTTGAGAAGTCCATAAAGAAATTACAACTTTCTAATGAAAGATAATTTTTAACATCACACATATTTGATTTTCATATTTCTGACAGAAAAAAATAATTATAGAAAGTAATTAGAAGTATTATTTCTTAAGCTTAGAAATATTTCATAACCTTAGAGGTTTTCTTTAGAAGACCTCAGCTAATCCTACTCCCTTCAAAACATCCCTGAGCTAGGATTTGGAGGACTGCTGATAGATCAGACTCACTGTAAGTAGGTGGTACAGAGAAGGCAATCAGTTTTCTAAACATACAAAGCTGTCTCTGCTAACCTTTTCTCTGTTTCGGGTTTTTTTTATTATCCTAGGCAAGCACAGCATTTCAGATTTATTGGCACGCCTGCATTAGACTATAATGGTATCAGGTGGCACATGATGGAAGGTGGGGACCAGTATCTACTTTAGATGAAGCAAAAGTGATGCTTGTGAATGAGTGAGGCAAGAAGTATGTGGTGTCCCTGCAGCATCCAGTGAATGAGGGCAGTTAGCACCAGAAGATGAAACTTCTCTCCCTGCTCAGCAGAAAGTGTGATAGGAAGGAGGCATAGATACAGCTCACCACATCTCTGGTAAAGCAAGAGGCTGTAAAGGTGTCATGGAAGAGGATGATGTGTCATTCTTGGAGGCACACAATGTAGTTTGACCCCTATGTCCTATTACACTGATCCTTTCCTCTTACCAAGCTTTGCCTGGATCAGTAAAGCAGCAATAGCAATGGCCAACAATGTTTTTTTATGGTAACTTCTATCTTCTCATGGTCTGGGAGCCATTGGCTTCTCAGTTTGTCTTAGACCTGGTTTCATGTACTCTTGAATGAGTCATGGCAAACAACAGGAGCTCTGCTGGCACAGTGGCATGTTTGAGCACAAAGGGCCTGCCCTCAGTAGTGACAGTCAGTTGTGCTGGAAGGACACATTAGAGTCTGCTTCTCAGCACTGCACTCCTCTGCCCTGCCACAGCATCTCCAGATGCAGAAAAGAGTCACTTCCCAGACCAGCAGCTCTGACTATGGGCAGCTTCAAGACCAGGTCAGAAGTGAAACAAGTCAGGGTCCTATGTAAGCTCTGTCAGAAACCAATCTGCCCAAAGAGGTGACCTTCAGAGCCCTACCACAAGCTGGACTCACTCCCACCCACAATGGTCTTGGTTCTTTTTAAGTGCAGGTATGGACTGGTGTAGTTGCACCATTGCAGAGCTCTGCATGGACCCTTGTTTTAGCATCATATGGGTCTGGGGTTAGCACAAGACTTTGAGGGTGCTGGGAAATGAACATACTGATGTAGGATACACCTTGTCTGGGACTGACTCTGCAGGCTTCTGTTCTTACCCCACCATACGTCAGCCTTGCTCACAGAAACAGACCTGCATTCAGCCAAAATAGGAATAGCTACACGCCATGAGCACCAGTTTTTACTAAAGCAGCACAGTCAAGGCCAAGGGATATTGAAATCTCAGGAACCAAATGCTTCCTGTCAGAAGGCCTGGAGGCAACCGTCACTTTAGACAGGGTCATCAAAAAAACACTGTGTCATGAGGTCTGAAGGGAGGAATAGAAGCCCAAGACAGATATTGAAGGGAAGCTGAAGAGGCAGCAAGCAAAGCACAAAGGCTGGGATTTGAGGAGAGCCATTTACTACTGGCTGAACTTGTTACTGTTTCGGTGCAGTTAGCTCCTGTCTGTCACTCTCAATAAAAGTGTTATTGATTAGCATGTGACTTTATTGTAGGGAGCTGGCCAGGAGCCAAGGTGGAAGGACTCCAGAGGGAAAAGAGGACAACTGAGCTGGCAGGGAGGGGAGGGGGTAGGGAGGACAGAGGAGGAGGAAAAAGGAAGCTTGGAAATGTAAAATCTTGAAAAGAGTAATTAATTCTGGTCATTACAGCAATCTATCCAGATTTTCAAGAATATTATAAATCAGTTGCCTGTACCCCCCCCATTAGTATTCACACTGGGGAGGGATCCTGGGGAGAATTGATCAGCTGAGAATGCCAGTGCCCTGGGGAAAGACTCTGGCTCAGAGAAAGGAAGATTGTTTTGGCTGCTCCTTTCAGACCAATCTTGTGCCTAGGTCCATGGAAAACTAAGGAGGCTGGAGGCATGGCCCTTCAGGAGAGGTCCCTTAGCCCACTTCCACTGCTCTTCCCTTGAGGGTATGCCAAAAGAAAGGGGAGGTGGCCTGCAAATCTTTCTGAAAGTGAGAAAATGTTACTATTTCTTGCAGCTTAACTGGGAAAGGAAAAAAATACAAAAACTAAATCCCTACAGAAAAAAAAAAATGTAATTGAAAGGCAGAAAATGTATACTTTCTACATTAAATAAGAAATAAACTTTATTTAAAAAAAAATCAACATTTTCTCTGAAATATTTCATTCTAATTGCTTTCTTTGGGAAAATTTTCTTTAAAACCTGCTTCATTAACCACAGAATCCCATTTTGCATAAAAAAATCCAATTTTTTTTTTTCCCCTCCACCTGCAAACTACTTCCTCACTTTTAGGTGCTTTGCAAAGTCATCTGGAATTCCTAGGAAGAACATAAATGTGGAATAGGAATAGTAGTGAAAGACTATTCATTTAACTACATGACAAAAGTTAGTCCGTCTTGGTCTACCATTTAGGAAGACAAGAAATAAAATTGTGATAACTGATGGATTTCTTATTTATTTATCTCAAAGACTTGCTCCCAGTTCCCACCTTAAAGGCTGGCCCACCCTCCAGCAGGCTGTGCACTGCCTCCTTGGAGGCTCACAGGATGGAGCAGCTGTGGAGTTCTGATGGGAACCCCTGGAGCTTTGTCCAGGAAGCTCGGCACAGGATAGCGACAGTGTTGAAGTCTGGAGCCAAGGATGCTGACAGGGCTGCAGGACCAGACTTGTTCACTGTATACTCAGAATTTAAAAGTGTCTTTGTTCAGCTCATCTGCTTTCCAGAGAATAAAAACAAGCATGCTTCTGATGTTTATGAGACATGTCCTGGCAGTGCAAATCCAGATACCAACAGGGACTTAATAGGACACAACGGTTTCAAAAAACAACCACCATTAAAGCAAGTCTTCATTTTCCCCCTTTTCAAGACTCAGCTCTTGCATTTGATGGTCTGTTGTTGCCACACACAATTTCATGGTTATCAATGCCCTTACCTTTTGTTTCTCTCCATTTCCTCACCTCTTTAATGGAAAACTCTTCTGACACCCCTCTTTCCAAAAACACCCAAGTTTTCTATACTGGCTGTCCAGCCACTGCCACAGGACACCAATGTGACAGCAGACTGGTTCAGAAATCAGGTGTGGTGCCAGTTGTTCTCGAGGCCTGTGATAATGGCGCTGGTAGCTGAGCTCCTACCAGGACTATGAAGATGTAGCTCAGGTAGCTTGCACACTGAACTGAAGTAGCATTGGCTGTGTTCTCTGGTTTTGCATGGCAACTTTCAGGCAGCATTAAGAGAGCATTAACTCTGCCACAACATCAGCTCAATCAGTAGAAGCTTCAATCCTCAAGCCACATGGAACATGGAACTTGGAACAACATGGAACCAAGCCACATGGAACTTGGCTGTCACATCTGTCCCCTTCTCTCCAGCACACCTTCCCATGTGACCTTTGCCACCTCCCTTCCTCCAGAATGGCAGCAATGAAGTGACTCCCTTAAACCAAAGGCCCAGATGGCTTTCTCCTTTCTCTGAGTCCATCTGTGGCCACACTCTGCCAAGCAGGACATTTCCCTGCGGCTCCCTTCACTTGCCTAACATAGGTTTTGGTGCCATTTGGGATGCCTTGGGGTGCACAAGACATCTGCACAGAAATGGCAGATATGACCCAGGACTACAGGAGACCTGAGCCCATCTGCACCAATGGCAGGAAGCCAGACAGGACACCAGAAATCTTTTAAAGCAAGCGACTCAAGCACCTAACACTGCTTCCAACAAGCAGCCTGGGGTTTTGGTGTAGGGTAGTTATTAGATGTTATGGGGAGCAAGGACAAAAGAGTCCTTTTTTCTGTTGATACCTGCTTGACCTTGCCTTCCAACCAGCAGGCTGGTTCTAGAGTTTCTAGAATATTTTTCCAGAAGAGAGCAGGTAAAGATGTGGCACCATGTGCTAAAAATAAAAAGGCAAGACACAGTTGTTTAAGTAGGGGAAGAAACCTACAGATTCCTCTACATGTTCTCCTCTTTCCTCTTCCTGCTCTTTGCACTATCTGAGCCATTATTATGGGGAAAGGGTACTGGAGAGGAGGGAAGATTTTTTGAGAGAAGTCCCAAATGATAATATGAATAACTTGCTTGAATACCTTTTTCTGCTTCCCACTTTTCCCCCAGTACTTCCCTCTCCAATACCTGCTTTTGATATTCACTTTTTATTTCTATTCCATTTCACCCACTGCTGCCAGCTCTTAGCTTCATTTACTAGTTTTGATTGCATGTTATTTACTTAGCACCTGTTGATTTCTGCCCTCAGGACTTCTCTGTTTTAAGCAAACAGAATGCATATGATTTTAAAAGGACATAATTTTATAGAAAAAAGGAAGTAATCACTTCCTTCTCACAAGAAAAAAACCAAAAGATATTTCAGCAATTGGTCACAGCTGAGCTGATCCCAAAATGGTAACCACAGAAAGGGTCAGGGTAGAAATGAGAGGAAATCACAACATACGGAACACGTCACCTATTGTATGTCTCCTCCACTTGCAGTGCCTTTTATAATGTTCATGACAGACAAAACTCAGCTCTTCCGTATGCGGTACCCTTCTTGTCCTCCTCTCGGCAGAGCCATGAAGCATACGGAGTTGTACTTCAGAAACAAAACAGACTTGGGAAAGTAGGACGCAAATAGACTTGCACAGATATTGCAAGGTGCTGAGCTAACTAGAGGTCCTGACATGTTCCTGACAAAAAACACATTCAGTACTGCATTCCAGCACGTGAAAAGGGTGCTCCCATCTTAGGTTTACTCCCACTTGGATACTGGTCTGACTGCCAGCCTCAGTGTGCCTCCACCATCAGCACAATGGCTTCCTGACCACTCTGCAGTCACCACTGCCTTCACACTGATGCCTTCCTTGGGAAAACATCCTACAGCCAGCTAAGAAATGGCAAGACAGTCTAATTCCTTCACTGCCCCAGAGCAGGGTTCAACCAAAATCTTTATGAGAAAAATCAGAGCAGGACCTTCACCATTTCATTTTTTATGCTACTTACAAATTAAATTACAATATATTTCTCAGAGAATTATCCAACCATTTATTAACCAGGTAGCCTATTCTGAACACATATCAGCCCATGGCATGCATGAAGACAGTTTGCTTCTAGTATGGTTGAGGTTTGGGTTTTGGGGTTTTTTTTGTATAGACAAAAGAAAGTCTGCCAAGCAATTGGATTTTTCTTCTTTTTTAACTATAAAGGCAAAACATCACAGGAAGTAAAAGCCCTACCAACAGAGCAGCTTTTCTCTGCCCCTCTCTCTCCTTGCTCACTCAGGGAGGGCCTGAACTGTTCACAAAATGGCAGGCTAACTCAGGGCTATATCAGGACTAATCTTAAGTACTGACATCCCTTTAAGTCTATCAGTTTATGATGCCATCTGATGTAGTAGGTCATTAGTCATTTAAGTCACATAGTCTTTGCACTGCCCCCTTATTGGATGACCGATGTTTTAAACAAAACAGAAAATGTCAAGTAATTTCATTATGTTTTGGGTGTTTTTTCTAGTGAGCAAGCATTTTGGCCAGAGATGTATATTAGCTTTTAAGATTAATTTTCACAGACAGTCAAACATATTCCATACTTAGCGACAGCAAAAGAGAGGACATGTCCCCCATTTATTGTAGAATGCAGTGTATAAACATAACTTAGTAGCACTGCATATATTTTCTTCTTGTAGATGGCTTTTCCAGTCAGTTTCCTTTTTTCTTGTTGTGTAGAAACAAGAACTGCAGAAGCACTAAAAATGGAATCAAGTTCAAAGACCAAGATGTATGTGCTTCTGACAGCACACTTTGATTCTCAGCACTGGGTCATCATAATTGACCCTCTGGTGTTCACTTAAAATCCTCTTTTGAATCCATGCTCTTTCCTTTCCCAAGATGCAGAGTTTTAAAGGTAGGATATTTCAGAAGCACACAGTACTTAGTCTTATCTTGTCTTCACTGTGAGCACACACATGCCAGTTGCAAATATTTTTAAAATCTTTCCTAATGTTCAGCATTACCTCATACCCTTTCCTGCTACTTGAGCTTCTCACCACACTAAATCCTTCCCTACCACCTTACAGGTTACTTTTCTGCAGAACTTTCTTAGCCAAACTCAACTTTTGATTTCATTCACATCAAAAGAAACTATTACAAAAAGACAGTCATGAAGCAGTTATGCAGGATAGAAGGAAGTACTTATGTTTCTGAAAGCACATGGAAAATGGTTCTTAGTTCTCAGCTGACAGGAACCATTTGAAATAGCAACACATGCTCCATTCACCACTAGACCAGAAGATGCCCCACAGAGGAACAGTGGCTCACTGACAACAGGAAAAAGACAAGAAAAATTGCTCTGAGAGAGGGAAGGGAGGAGCTGCATGGAATAAAGTGTTCTCTGCCACCTGGAAGATGGAGTGTTCAGAGCATAACTAAGCCTGCAGTGAGCAGACTGCCATGCACGCACTGACTGTCCACAAGGTGAAATGATACTGAAGAGGCATTTCCATTGTGAAGACTTTCTGAAAGGTCTGCTGAATCTGATGGGAAGAACATTTTTCAAAGAGATCCAGACAACAAACTCCACTTTCCACAATAAAAATACCCATTATGCTCTGTTATGGTTATTTTTATTGAAGCTAGTTTAGACATTCAAGTACAATTTTTATTCATCTCCAGATAAATAGAGATCTAGATAAAGATGGAGCCACTGCTGCTGTGTAGGGTCAGACTTCATAACAGCCCAGTCATTATCCTAGCTCCAACAGCAACCAGAACACAATAAGGATTCAAGCTTCCCTCATTCCCAAATGCCCTGTGACTCATACTCACTGTGTTAAACAGTTCCTCAGTAATTTATTTTTTTCATTAATGCATTTAATATTTGGAAATAAAAAAAGAGGAAAATTGTCTTATTCTTCTGTTGATGAAATGAATCTCACTTGAAAGCTTGTTTTATTCTAATTTCCAATCTGCCTGAAATCTTTCAAGTCCATCTAATCCTAAAATACCAAACACTTTAGGAATTATTTTTAAATAGTTATCAGAAATTGAAAACAGTCAGCAGTTTCTCCCAAGGCTAATACAAGCTTGAAGATGTCCTGGGCTTTTAAACAAACACAAATTATGAGGTTTAGTCTTCAAACAAGTCCTTCCAGCTAACTTTGAACTCTTTCAGGTTTGGAAATTATTGTCTCTAGCAGCTTTCTTGGCAGAAAAAGAACTGAAACAATGATCCCAGCGTGGCCTGCATTATCTTGTCTTGTGCTGGTAGTGTCTTCATACAGTGTAAAGGTCATTTCTGAACCTGACAGATCAATGGGATGGAAGCTTCTGGTTCTGGAAAGAGCTAGAAACTTTCCAGGCTACCTCAGCCTGGCTGTTTCTGGAGAAACTGAACGAGCTCATCTAGGATTGATGCTGAGGTTAAGAAATCTATCATGTTTTATTGTTCCTGCTGATGTATGACACACCATCCTTCATCTCTTTGTAATGCAGAGTGCCTGCATGTTGGCTCACATTATACTGTCAGCTCCGCTTTTACTCCTCCTCCCCCAACTCCATTTGGTCTGCTCATGCTAAAAATAACATCAAGATTCATGACTGTGAAAGGGATGGGTGCCAGAGAGAGGAAAACTTGCTGACTTAAAGACTCGTGGCCATACTTACCACCTTATACTGCAAGCCTGGATCATCTCTATTTGAGGAACTTCATTTCAGACTCTGGAAATTGGGAGGCAAATGAGGAGCTTGAGGAGCTTGTCCACTATCTATATTAGAATCTTTTCAGCAATGCAGGTCGAGGGACAGATTGATGCTTTCAGGCATTCTAGACTCCTATCTTCTCTGTGGCATGATCAAAGGCTCTTGAGAGGGTTTAATGCCTGGCTTATTCAGGAAAGAACACCAAAGCCCAAAGAAAAGTTCGGCACCTTCATTTTAAGGCTCTATGAGGTTTGCATCAGGTCTTGGACATCCCCCACGTGCATGGTCCATCTCTGTTTGAAAGCCTGACTGGCAGCGCTTCCTTTCCAGACAGTAAGCACACACTTGCAGGAAAGAAAGGAGCTTTAGCAAAAGTATGTACAAGGAATTTGTTCTGCTAATCAAGTAGCAGATGTCTGCTCTCTGAGCTTATCACAAAAGCTTGCCCCTTTGTGGTATTCAGGGGCTCCAGGCCACTGGAGATGTGCCTTCCCAATAAGATTTCTAATGCTGCTCATCTCTAGACATTTAAAAGCCTGGGGTTTTTCTCTTCAGTTATTGTTCTTTTCTAAAATCAGAGGTTTTTATTTCTTAAAATGCAGCTACGGTGTCATGATGTCCTAATTTGTATAATTGCTGTCTATCCTAAAATTTCCCCTGCAGTTTCAATTACATGTCTCACTTCAATTAAACTCTTTAATTCTTGTCCCAAACTAGCATACAGCATGGCTAACAGTCATGGTTATCCTGCTCTACCCCAAAGCTGCCTGCACTGTCCTAGTGGGATGGCTGAATACAAAGCAGTTTGAAGCCACCCAGGATAAAATGCATTTGAAGAAATGTCAAACATTGATCCTGAGCTACTCTCATCTTTGTTTTGCATCTGGAAGAACACAATTTGTACCAGAAAAAAAAAGGGAAATTTCAATCTCATCATTTGAATCAGAGAGTTAAGGGAGCTCAGCAGAAATTGAATACCCTGCCCAGCTTCCTGGTAGAGGAATGGAAGAGGTGAAAGGCTAGGTTGAAAGAGGTGAAAGGTTGAGGGGGCTGAAGACCCTCTGGAAGGTGTTCAGGGGATAAAACCATGCACTTCAAGCACTGCAAGAGGGAGATGGAGGAGAGGGCTGGGGTAGGGTTTGCCACACAGGCAGTAGGGCCCATTCCATAAAGCATCTTGTCGTGTAAACAAGATGTACCTCTGACATCCTCCCCTTCAGGGCACCAAGGCATGAAGCAGGCGATGTATTTCAAGCCAAACAGGTGATTTGTAGGTGCTAAGTGTTCATAAAGACAAGATTAAAGAGCTCTGTGATAGCAGGGCAGTAAATCATTCCCCACCTGCAGAGTTGAGTGCCAGGCAAGGATGCTCCTCCGACCCTGATGAAATAAAGGATTGCTCAGCAAGATGGGGGCTAAAGTTAGCTGACAGCTCATGAGTGAACTGGTGTCTTGCCTGCTGCTGTTGCAACTGATGGCTAATTTTCTCCCAAAGGAACCTTTGCAAAGGCTGGTAATTAAAACTGGTGAAAGGCAAACAGGCTTATGGGAAGGCAGACCCATCTGTCCTCTATCCCCCTATCATGAGCATCCCATGACAGCCTGCGTGGGTCAAAGCTGCTCCTGGATGAATAAAATCCCAAGGCCTGGTACTTTCACTTGCTCCAGTGAAAGAAAGCTACAAATAAATATCTAACAGCTTTATATCCAGCGTGCAACAAACCCTGACAAGCTCCGGGTGTCCTACATAGAGTGCTGGGGATCAAATACACAAATACACACACAAATATATATGTATGCATAAATATATACATGTTTCAAAACACCCTTACATTTTCACAGTATCCCAGGCTCTCTCCTGGGAATCATGCTTTCCCCTACATGGTCAGATGTGTGTGAAAATAATTATCTGGGTGTTACAACCTGGGAAATGATGGCCCAGAGGGAGCTTTTCAGTCAAAGATTCAGAGTTTGATGGCCAAGCAGGTAACAGAACCCAGTCAGCATCAACTCCCAAGTCTCCTTCTTAACCAAGCACATGTTTAGACTAAAGAAGCAGGTTTTGTTTTAAATTACCTATTTGACTATCCTAGATAGGACTCAAAAGAACTTAATGGAAGGGAAGCTTAATGGGACCTCATTAGATTGTTATAACATTTTTTTCCTGCACTGTGCTATTAGCTCTTTAAAATAGATTATTGGAAAGAATACACTTCACAGGTTTAAATTGCTTGTGACTTCTGCCTTACTTAAGTTATTTTTTACTTTTTATTCGTCTGGAGTTTTCAGGCTAGTTTGGTGACATACTTCTTTTCCATTTCTAGATTTACTGATACTTGTAGGAAGCTGGCTCAGTTGGGTTTTTAGTGGCTACTCAATCGTAATAAAAAATTAATTGATGGATTCAAATTTTGGAATATTTTTCTGTAAAACTGAGATAAAGAGTGTTTTTTTTTTTTCAAACTGTTTTTTAAAGGGGAAACATACTAATAGTAGGATAGGCAGTCTAGGGGGTTTTTCGGGGTTTCCCCCTTTTTGCCATTATATTGAAGCTAGTAATATTCAAAGATCATCCAAGTTCTAGAGTTAGTCTTGAGCTGCATTTGTAACAGCAACATTCCCTAAACTTGGGTGTCCTCAGATTTGCCCCACCATAAGGAAGGAAAGACAGTGCAAGAAAGATCAGGTGCATTGGATGGTCATGATCAGGTGCTTTACCTCCAGCCGAGCTCTAAATTTGACCACGTAGCTTTGTTACAAAAGTTTTGGCACTGAACTTTGGGCCAAGAATGGAAGTGACTTGCTCTTTGACTTAAAGAGCGAGTATTGCCTTCATGTGTTCCAGGGATAACTCAAAGGTACGATCAATAGCAAATTTAAAGTAGGGGATAGGGAGATGTAAAAGTTGAGAAGTCCCATGTGATTGCTTTGCCTGAAAGATGTCTGCTTGTTTTGATCCTCATCCAACTACTTAACTATGTGCACTGATTAAAAAAAAAAAAAAAAAAAAAACCAAAATAAAAAAACCCACATGCTGATTCACTGCTGATTCACAGCTCATGATGTTCTACATTCAGCATCCTATGTCCACTTTCATGAAGCAGAACAAGAGCACATGCAGAAGCATTATGTGTACATTTTTGCACCAGCATCTCCTGCTTTTCACACTACAATTAAATTAATTTCCCTATAGGAACAGTATTTTCATGTCTTATAAACTTTACAAGCCAGTTTTCTTCTACACTCTCTGTTCCATTCAAAATACTGCCTCACCTTCTGATGAGGGAAAATGGGTTCAGTTCCCTTTGCATCTGTCTCTTCATTGATACATGTCCTGGTTTCGGCTGGGGGTGACGTAATTTTCTTCACAGTGGAGGGTATGGTTTTTGTTTTTTTAATTTGTGCAGAGCAGAGTAATGATAATATATTGGTGTTTTTTATTATTGGTGGGCAGGGCTTAGAGACAAGGTGTTTTCTCCTTTTTGTACTGCTGTGCTGGCCTGGAGACTGGGGGTGCCTGGGAAACTGGGAGGAGACACAACTGGGGCAGGTGACCCAAACTGACCAGAGGGATGTTCCATTCCCCATGACATGATGTTCAGTATATAAAGCTGAAGGAAGAAGGGAAGGACATTTGGAGTGATGATGTTTGTTTTCCCAAGTAACTGTTACATGTGACGGGGTCCTGCTCTCCCGGGGATGGCTGAACACCTGCCTGCCCATGGAAAATGGTGAATTAATTCTTTACTTTGCTTGTGTGGGCAGTTTTTGCTTTCCCTGTTTAATTGTCTTTATCTCAACCCACATGTTTTCCAGCTTTTACCCTTCTGAGTCTCTCCCTGATCCTGCTAGTGGGGGAGTGAGTGAGCAGCTGCCTGGGATTAAACCAATATCCCGAGACTCTGCTGTTACATTGTGGTGCACTCCAGAATAACTTCAGATTTCACTTATGCTGACATTTCACTGGTTGAACCCACTTTTTACATATACAGGCACAAACTCGTAGGCAGGGCTGATGGCAAGGAGCCTTGGCTGTGAAGGGAGTTACTGTGCAGAAGAAAATTGCAGGACTCTTTCCATGCCCACCTCACCAAGATGCTGCTTCATCCCACCAACCTTTCAATCCTCATCGCCTGCTTGAAACAAAAAGTCTGCATTAAGTTACAGACCACATTTTTGCATTAGACCATCAGCTGACTGCTTCACTGTACCTCAGATGTAGAACTTGATTGACACCACAATTTGATATCAAGTCAGTATTTGCCACATTCCAGTCCTTTTTAAGGAGGACTGCTCCTTCTAGCTCAGAGTGAGATGGGCTGCACCTGCACTACATTCCCGCCCCTCTCTAATTAACCATTTGTTTTGTTCTACTCAAATATGTAAAAAAATAGTGTATAGAATCAACCCAGATGTTTGCTACCTAGTGTAAATATTGGTATTTTACCACATGCTGGTGGTTAGGTTTTGAAAGAGTCCTTGGGTCATTTTGAACTATTGCTGCCAAACTATTCACTGACTGAGAGTTGTCAGCTGTTTACATTCCTCCTCCTGTTTTTGCATGAGTTAATTTAAACACACTAGTTTAGGATGAGGAAAGGCAGGGATGAAACCAGATGACACCAAAGGTACAGGGTGAAAGTCATTACAGTGAGATGGATGCCCCATCCCTGGAAGTGTTCAAGGCCATGCTGGACCGGGCTTTGAGCAACCTGGTTTAGTGGAAGGTTTCTTGTCCACGGCATGTCTATTTCTAGTTGAAATGAGAAGACTTCTAAAATCCCTTCCAACCCAACCATTCTGTGGCTCCATAGGCAAACTCAGGCCATGAGTCCCTCCAGACAACTCTACCCAAAGGTGGTACCCAAGGCATTATGAGACACCTACTGAGCACGCATCCATGGCCTGTAGCAGCCAAAGGGAACAACCTTGCATCCAGTGGCCGAACAATGTGTCTTCGGGGAGCTACACAGGTATCTTCTGATAAATAGATTTTTTCCCTTATCCAGAGGAAGGAGAGGGTGCAGGGACTAAACCACAAACCTGCACCTGGTAAAGTGCAAGAAGGGAAGGCAGCTGGGTTCAGCACCCTTCCCTGCCAAACCCTTAGCTTCCCCACATTTTATCTGTGCAGCAGTGAGGAGAGAATTCCCCCTTTTCTATGAGGGCCAGGCAGATGAATGTTTCAGAGACTACAAAGGGATTTTTGCTTGTGGTATTAGCAGGGACCACCTACATATCTTGGACAGTTCCCTGGAAAGCTGTGAGGTGGGCTGCAGCAGCACGCCTGCCTCCCTGTTCCTGGGACTCTCGCTGCCACCCCCTGTGCCTGCCACCCTTGCCAGCTGCCACTGCCGAGTGTGGCACCGCCTGTGCCAAGAACAATGATCCTCTGAGCAGAGCTGCCCAAGCACTGCCAGTCCCTCAATCCTGCTCAGCTCCCTGCATCTCTCTTGTTGATTTACGTATCTCTGCAATGTTATTTATCAACTGCTCCATAATTAATCAGACGCAGAGCTTGGCAGCACTAAATGAGCAGCCTGTCTCCAGTGTTCCCACTGCCACCAGCCCCCTCCCCTCCCAGCTACCATGCTTTATCACACACCACAATACTGGAGCCTGCATTCAGCTGCTCCTCATAATAGAAGCCAGGGGGGCTTTTCAAATGATCTCATCTCACCGGGAGAGCAAGCACTCATCCTGCCAGACTGGCAGGAAGGGAGGAATTAACATACAGGTAAATGCCAGCTTCCTGCCGGTTATCCCACCAGCCACCTGGCTAAAGAGCTGCAGTCACTCTGAGATTAAATATCGTGCTGTTCCTTGCTTCCTGACCTCTTCCTGCCCCTGCCACCCTAGCTTCAAATCTCTCTCCTTTCTGTCAGGTTGCTTTCTCTCATTTTCTCTCTTTGCATCTTGTCCCAGCATCCTCTTGCGCTTTTCTCCACTTTCCAATGCCTTTTTCTCATGTTGCCTTCTTGCACTCATCCACTGTTACTGCTGCTCCCTTTCTCCCCAGTTCCCCTCTCACATAAGCCCCAGATCTGTGCAAATAAAATTACACTGTGTTGTTTTCATGAGCAAAAGCAAAAGAGGAACCTGGACTCCAGAAGTCCTTCAGCTCAGATCTGTCAGATACAAAGACTACAGATCCTAATCCAATAATAACATTTTGTCTCTGCCTCAGATTAAAAAGCAAGGCTCAGGAGACATGGGTTCTGTTCCTAGATATGCTGTTTATGGATTGACATGCTATTAGCAAGACACTCTGCACCTCAATTTACCTGTCATTAAAATAGAGGACAGAGATTCTAACTGACCCAAACTGATACAGTGTCCAGGCTTGCAAAAGTAATCACACAGTCAGGGTTAAAGTGGAAAGGTTCAGAGATTGTCTAGGAATTTAAAATCTCTCTCCCTTTTTATTCAGTATGAAGGCTGGTATTGAGCACCCACTTCTCTGAACCAGCCTGTATGAAACAAAGAGGGGACTATAACATTAGGAGAACTTGGCTTCATCACTCTAACTTTATTGCTGCTCTTTTAATGCTAAGGTCCCCCTGTGGGAGATGTGCCTTAAAAAGGTTCCTGCAGGAGCGAGCTGTGATGCAGTGCAGACACAGAGAAGTCTTCACAGAGAACCTGGGCACTGAACAAGCGCTTCACTGCCAGAGGCATCCCCTCTGCATGATGACTGTGCAGCATATCTTGGTTTGTCACATCCTCTTTCCCTAAAAACATAGAAAACATGGATGTTTCCTAGACCTCAGCTGAGTTCCTCAGGCTTCTTAACTCTCCTTATACTAGCATGCTGCCTAACTAACATATAATGACCACTAACTCTTCTGAAATAAACTACCCTTTGTGACTTGAGGTGAGCTCTTCAAACAAATAGGGCAAAGGAAGAGAGGCGTAAGCTTCGTCCCAGTGCGAAATAACAACATAAAACTGGCAGTCTCTGCCACATGACAGCCTTGCAAAAAGGCTGTGGAGGAAGAGACCTGAGCAAGGGACTTTAACCTAAGCATCATCAATTAATACGAGCCCTCTCTGTTGGCCCATTGCACATAAGTAAAATGGGACTGACATTAATCAGGCTTACCCATTTATTGAGCACAAGAATTAATCAGAAGGCTGATACGAATTCTGGTGTATCCATTTACTCTTGCTTTTCATGTTAGAAAACATTGCTTTTATCCTGCACAAAGAACGGAGGTGGGAAGCAAGAAATAAGAGGAAAAACATTGAAATATCTAGTGCAAAATTTCATTTATTTATTTAAAAGCAGATGGGGGTATAATGGGAAAAACAAGAAGAGAGATTAGGAGGAGAGGAAAGGAGAGAGTAGTAAGGGAGGCAAGCTGAAGAAAATTGAGGTAATAGGAAATGAGGCAGATACAGAGAGAGGCACAAAAATGTAGAAAGCCATGTTGAAAACCTTTATTTTAGCTCTACTATTCAGATGCTTAGCAGAAATTTTGCTGTCAATGATGGGATGCTTCTGTTTCTCATGGATTTCTAGCTAACAATCTCAAATTATCCCTTTGGCTGAGGGCATGGAGCGTGTGTAAAATCCAGTGCTGCACCTCCTTGGAGCTTTCTCTCTTTCTCTGTGGGACTTCTGCTCTTTCAGGGGACTCTTGGAAAGGGTGCAAAAACAGCAGTTCAAAAAACATTAAAGAAATATAGTTGGTCCTAAAAGTCTCAGGTGGAAGGAACATTATCCAAAAAGAGAACTAATTATTTGGTGGATTAAGACCACTGGCTGGGTTTGCAGAGTTAGCAGATGGACAAGAATGCAGTGGAGTCCTTTTTCAGGATGGATGGCATGGTGAGAACATCTGTCTGTTGCAAGCAGGAATATGTTCCTGGTCCACTTGGTCTCAAAAACAGAAGTGCAACCTCCTACTTGGACACAACTCACAGAAACCAAAACTGCATTGAGGGGCTTTTTTACGTGGTGACATCAAAGGGCTGGGACTTGGCTTTGGGTATTTGGATGAGCCTCAGTGTTGCAGACTGAGAACTGCTTCGATAAAACTGTAGAAGTAATTGCTAAAAACACATTATCTTACAACACCTTTTGCCATGAGATTATGAATTTGACTCCCATGCATTCTGGTAGCACATTAAAATCATTAACATTTTCATCTGACCACTATGTGGTGGTCTCTGTGTGAAGGAAGGTTTGTGGCCCTCAGCCATATCCCACTGAGAACATTTAAATCACTATGAGCACTGAGTGTAAAGATAGCTGATCCAGTTCTGCCAGACTGAAGTCAATGCAAACTGGCACAAATGGGAGATCCACCCTACAAGAATTCACAAGGGCTGGGGCAGATCCATCCACAGAAAAAATGAAGTCCACTCCATAACTATGCAAAATGAGGACTAAATAAACAGCCCTAGATACACATGCTCTTTTAGTTGAAGTCTGCCACATCAACTAGAAAAGCACATTATATTCCATCATAGCTCAGCAACTGGAGCTTCAAGTATTCCCAGAAGTGCCATAGTGCACTTGAGACATGACAAAAAACATGGAAAAACCACTGTAAAAAGATAAAACCATGGCGCATTCATTGGAAGGCATGGAAACCATGGTGGGTCCTTGGAAGCTCCTAAACGAGAATTGCCAGAGTGCTTGGCCAAAAAGGTAGGAAAAAAAACAGTGTACAACTGATTTATGTCCCCCCTCTCACATATAAACACGATGTTTCTGGTAACAGCCAACGTAGGGTAGCAGCAGCACTGCTGTACAAAGACCGCTGCCACGCGGAGAGGAGACGCACTCAGCTCAGCTGTAAAGGAGCTAATTCAGCTATGGGAAGCAGTCTTTACCCAGCAGCATGGTGCTTAAGTTGGGCCAGTTGACCCTCCTGGGACCCAGCATGAGAAAACTACGATATGCCCACAAGGATTTGAACTCCATTGATCTTCAAAGTAATGAGTAGTGTGCATTCATTTTGCAGAGGAAAAGGGCAAGGAGAGGGGAGAAAGGCACACACATGACACAGAGAAACCATGGCAGACCATCCCAAGCAGCTGCATGTGTCCTGTTTCCAGTACTCTCACCATGTTTTTGCCCTGATTCTTGCAGCACATCTGCTGCCCTCACAACCCTGCAACAGCCATTTCCCCAGTGGGCCCAGACCCATCACAACTTCTTAGCAGCCCAAAGGACAAGGCAGAGGAGGACTGTCTGAAAATGACAAACAGAATTATCCTGGTGTTATGCAGGCCAGCAGTTTGAGCCAGCATTGCTATTTACAAGGGATGTAGCTTGCAAAAAGCAAACATCTCTCCATGGCCCACGGGGTCTCTGCTCTAACTAACGTCGTGTAACACTGAAGGCAGATAATTAATCTCCAATCACAGCACCTGTCTGCCTCACCCTTTTCCCTTATCTAATATCTTTGTCCCTGTTCCTCCCTTTACAGACACCATTTTCAGTAAGGGGAGAGAGGTTTATCACTGCCACCTATTGGCATCTGCCCTATAGAAGAATATGAGGGCATGGCAATATGCTGCACAAAACCATCACCATTTCTCCGTGCTAATTCTTCTGTAAACCTGCATGCACTTTGATGGCCAGCATGTAAAAACACAGCATGTATCCTGGATGGGTCTGTAAACTAGCTATAAGCAAAGTTGCATTAGCAACAGTCCCCTTGTTAACAGTTTTGGGAGTGGTGGTTTGATTTTTGTTTTGTTGAGGGTTTTGGTTTGGTTTTGAATGTTTGGTTTTTTTTCCTTCTTCACTTGTCGGACTTAAGACCAGAACTGCACTCTTCCATTTTGATATAGCAACTTATCTGGAGCCAGATCTTTAGATATGACATGGTATTGTGTGTTTTGGACATACTCTGCAGGTCCTTACAATCTCTGAAGAGCTTTCCCCTCAGTACTGGAAGACAGTCTTATAGGGCACTCTGGGAGCATCCATGTTGAACTAAATTTGGGTTATCTGGCACAGTTCTGTATTAAGGTCAACTTTACTTAGCTCTAGCCATCCAGGCGAAAGGTCTGTTTCCTGCTGGGTTCTATAACACACAGACAGGCGCAATGCAGAAAGCATTTTAAGTTTTCAACTAAATCTACCTCCTGCTTTGAAGCTCAAAAGGTCAGACTCGAGGTGGGGTTTGACAGCAGCATTGGAATAGAGAAGAGGCAGGAGCAGCATTGCTGGTCAAAAGCTGGGGCCATTGATAGAGCTGTGTCTAGGGACCTCTGAACTGAAATACCAGGAGGACTGCAGGGCAGATGGGGGGCACTGGCAGACTTATGTAGTTTGGCAAAGCTTGTTTTCTTTACACAGAACATGCCTGCATGCAGTCCCTGATGCAAGTCCCTCCTTTAATAAAAATCAGAACTCGATTCTGTTAAAGCAGCTGAAGAGAAAGCCATCCATCCCTTGTTCTCTAAAGCTGACCTTTCCCTTTCCCCAGCATAGTTAGATCCCTTACAAGATTTGGTACATTTAAGAAGAATTTTTAAAAAACATTTTTACAAACATGTTCTGCATGACCGCTTCCACTAATCCTGCCAAAGGGGCGATCAATGCCTTTAAAGGAGATTTGTGGAAACCACAAAGAGTCAAATGCTGCCACTATGGAGATAAATGCCCCGTCACTTCTTCAGCTGATGCTCACCACAACACACCTCCTCAGGGGAAGGTTTTGCTCCAGACTCAGCTTATTATTAAGGTGGGGCAGAAGTTCAGGACTGACTCACTAAGAACAGCTCCCACCTGGCGTAATTTGTCACTAGAAACAACTGTGCTTAAAGCACAGCTACAGCACCCTCTTACACTATGCTGGATTATTAATTCAACATCGATCCAGGGGAAACACACTCCACTTCCTACAGCACCCTGCTTTTGAAGGTAACCCATTCTCTCTATCGACCAGGCTGAAGGTTGCTTAAATTAGCAAGAATAAATAAAACCTCAACTCCACTGAATAGCAAAGAGATTTGAAAAAATGTTCATTTTTTCTGTTTTTTGTCCAAGATCAGGATTTCAGCACACTGTCCCTGATTAGCTCTTTACATGTGAAACATTTTTACCCATCTCTTTTTTTGAATCAATGCAGGCAGCAAGTAATCTGGGCAGAGGCTCCTGTGTTTAAACCAGATAACAAATCAAGCTATTCAAGATTAAATGCATTACCCTGCTTCCCACTATTTTAAAGGCCAGAGTTCTATAAACTAGTGCCAGATGTTTTAATTAGCAGAAAGCAGCAGCATATTTCCGCACAGCATGTTCCAGAAGGGATACTGAAGTGACAAAGTAAAAAATCTCAACACAGAACGAATGCATGTTTCATTATACATCTTTGACTGCTTCCCCTGCACTTTGCCCGCATGCCTGCCTTTCCTAGGACTCGTTCCAAAGTATTACTTCAAGTAGATTTTGTTTTGTTCTTTACAGTTTCCTGGAAACCTTTGTAAATATATTCCAATGGTGTTTCTCAACTTCCCCTACTCAATCAATCTTTGTTCCAACCTAAATCTATTTCACTTCATTTGAAGACACTAACTCAGCCTCCTGATCTAACAGAGACTCCATTAGGGATGCAACCACAGCACATTTTGCAGTCTGTTTGAACCTCTGGACACAGTGTGCAAAAATTAATACTTCACCTAAAAAAGTCATACAAGAGTGTTTCTTACATGAGGCTCATATAATCCACAGGGGGATGATGCAATATGATACTGTTGCAGCTGGTGAGGATCTCAAGATCAAATTTTGCAGAAGACTTGTGTGCACATGCAAGTATATAACACAAGAAGGATTTCAAGTGACATCATACAGAACAAGAGCAGTTTGGGATGTTTCTTATCAAGATGAAACTGCTACGAAGACATGACCTAGGCATTATATGTTGGAGAACAGAAAGAGTGACCATTACCTCACAAAAAAACCTTATATCTTTTCTCCTAATATTTCCCATTTTGTCCTCAGCATAAGTTTGTTCATGCCCGTCTCTGCAAAACTGGGGAGAGGCACCAGAGTCCCCCCAGTGGCTACTGGACAGATGCAGTAGCTTTCTGTTCCAGCACATTGTGGTGCTATGCTTGGGGACAGCATTCACATCGTCCACATTTAGCACAGTAGAGAAATATGTCTGAAGCTTTTGGTGAAGGTTATAAAATTCTGTGGGAGATGGCTATCCCCAGGACAAGAGCTGTCCTCAATATCAAGATTATATTGTTTTTTCCACCATCTGTAGGGTTCTGACCATGTTCTCTTCCTTGCAGAAACCATCATAGCTAGGCAAGCAGTTTTGAAAATATTGGGCTGATAAAAAGGGAAAATACAGCAAAATAATACCCTCATCAGTGTATCTGTACTAGAAGAAATACACAATGAAAAGCCAACACAACTAAAACATTTACCACTTCCTAATAATTAAGTATGTAGTGAAAAATTAGAAAGGACAAAGAAAACACAAGTTCTGGTTAGTGACATCATTTGGTTTCTGAAATAAGCTTCAGATAAAGTCCAATGGTAAATTGTCACATTGTATTCTTGGAAATCCAGTTTTGCACTACTGTGTCTTTCTAGAAATGCAGTGAGCTGGGACAATCTGCATGCTTGTTCCTCTACTGCCTCTTCTGCTCTTGCCCCTTGTTTGTTCCTTCCTTCATCTGTTCAGTGGCTTATTTCTGATTTCTCCTGTCCTTTGGAGTTATCAGGAGAAAAATACAAGATTGATTTTCCAGGTCAAACTGTTCCTCATCAATTATAGTAAACAAACCAAGAATGTGTTTTCTAGTCAGTCTCCTTTCTCTGTCTCTCTCACACACACACACACACACACACACACACATCCAGAGAGACACACAGATGTCCTTCTACTTCCAAGGAGAACAGGCGCTGAAATGGGTCAATTCGTTATTTTCTTTCCTTAGCTGTTTACAGCACAGCCTTTTCCCTCAGCAGCTCCCCATAGCTAAAGCCATCTCTGTGAGGAAGTTTTTTACCAATAGTCCCCACCTCATTCAGCAGAGGGATCGATATTCCATCCCTCAGATAGAACTGCACTGGTGCATGAATCCCTGCAGATGGAGGCCACAAGGCTGTCACAGTGGCTGAGTGGCACAGTGCTGCCTTCATGCAGCCAGCAGCACCCACAACTTGGTTTTGGCCATGGACAGCAGGTGCAGGCACAGGGTGCTTCTCACTCATGAGCCCTCCGTTCATTAAGGCCCCAGGAGAGCCAAAGGTGGGCCCATTTCTCCTTTCTCTGAAGGGACACATCCATCTCCAGGGAAAGGGGTTTCCTCACACCTTTTCAAAAGACCAGCAGTGATTTGCTGTCACTGAGAGCTGTTGCATCTAAGATGCTTTCACTGCTGCAGCACAAAATCATTACATTCTCCTTCTGTCCAAACAGCTTCCAGAGGAAATTCCATTACAAGCAACTTTTTCTAGGTCAAGCCAATTTCTGTCTTCTCCCTGGCCACAAAACAAAGCAAATGCAAAATTTTATTTAGGACAGGACCATGTGCATGACCCTGAGAATATTGGTGCAATCACACATGAAACACTATAACATCCCAACACAACATTTCAGCTCATGGTAGAGCTGAGTCCTTAGATCTTTAGCCTTAAGGAGGTTGTTAAAGATAATAACAGCTTTGTTTTAAATTGTAACTCACATGTGGGATCTAGACACCTTTCTGACAAGACCATAGGAAAAGGCAGGACCACTGCACAGCTGAATTCCTTTCTGGAATAAAGAAGGCTAACAAAGATCCAAGACCAAAACCATACTGAGTAGTGATAAGCTACAAAACCACTTTGAAAAAACACATCTCTTTAGATCATCCACAGTAAGAAGTGGACAACCCAAGAAATAACTACAAAATCCCAGTTTTTTCCACCGTCGCCACCACTCAGGTGCTGACAATTGCTATGGGTTTCAACAGCAGACTGACTGTCATCATCACAACCAAAACTCTCTTTCCCAACATTGCTGATCTGCCTCTTTAGCCCTTTATAGGACTTCTTTGTATGTTGACACTAGTACAAGATACTAGATTCTTGCTATGGTCTGTCTTGTCTCACATTGCATCTGAGTTCTTTGACAATACAAATGCCAGCCTGACTGGTGTATGTACTTTCCATGGCAATCAAGCATGTGAATTTGAAGGATCCTTAACAGATGATAGTGATGCTCAAATAAGCTTTGGCTGTTCTTACACATATTAGACTAGTGTGCTATTAAATATGTGCCAAAAGTGAAGGAGAAGATCTTTGAGGCTCCCTAAACTTTCTAAATGAAGAAGCTTGTTATAAAACCACAGAAAAGTCTGCAAGAGTAAAACCCTAAAAACTAAACAAGTCCTGACACCAGATTTTTCCTGAGTTTTATGTCTTCCCCCCGCTTTCTTCCTTTCATTTAATAATAATAAAAAAAAAATTAATAAGTGGAATGTTCTGTAGTTACTTTGAAAAATGTAATTTAATAAAAAAAATTCAGAGTGCCTCAAGTTAATTTAATTCAATCCTAGCTCATACTGCTGCCAAATTGCACATTTCAAAACTGCATAGCCAAAGAACTTTAGGTGCCCTCTGAGAACGCCTGAAGTGAAAGAAAAGGCAGGGAAAAAAGACCCAGGAAAGCAAATTAAGGCAAATACCTTGTTGGGGTTGGAGGGAAAAAAGGAGAAAGACAAGGAAGAGGAAGTTTCAATTAATGCGCAAGTGATTTAGTGCTTAAGAACAATAGCTGGGTAGAAGCACTGCCCAGCATTTATTTAATTATTTAACGTCCTTTGAAGGGAAGATGGTCTAGGTCAGGCCAGTCAAGAAGAGGAAAGCTCATCAGTAAGGAATAACTATTTTGTAAAATGAAAGTAAAGCACAACAATAGAGTCCTAAGGGACGGGGCTTCATGCAAGAGAAATCAAGGCACTCTGGACTAAATTCTTCCGTAGGATGTATCCAGCAAGAGTCTGCAGACATCCTTCCTGGGACATGATCCAGTCTTGAGACTGTGAACACACATTATGGGTCTGATCCACCCCCACTGGGGCAAAACCACAGTGAAAGCAGGACTATGCACAGTAAGTTTTTAGCTGGCATCTGAGGTAGCTAAAAACCCATAGTGCACAGCCAGTAGGCAAGAAAACATCTTAGAAATGTTCAACTACAATTCAAGGCCCTAATGTCCTGATGTCCTACACCAGATAAAGAGCCTATAAATTAAGAGGTAGGATGCAACTTTGGTTCCATAACTTTGCTCTGGAAAAAAAAATGCATGATACATTACTAGGCCAAGATATTTTTCCCCAGTCTTATCCATCCATACAAGTCCCTGGATCATATTGCCACCATATTGTCTATTTAATTTGAAAAATCCTGAACTCAGAAATCTGCCATCTGAGACACAGTCTTTAAGTTAGGAATAGTGTTGCTAGCATGTAACTTGCTCCATCTCACAGCTGTCACAGCTAAGCACACCTACCTATCATCACCTCTGTCTTCCAGGCCTCTCTTGGTGTCATCAGTCTCTTTACAACAGGGTGGGTTTAGGTGTTAAACCCTTCAGAACAGAGAGTGTTGATTATTATAAGTGTATGCCAACATTCCTCTATGCCCTGAAGGCTTATGAGAAGGGTTACAACATGACTTCCAGTAATACCAGAGGACTGGATTTGATGACCCGAAGAGGTCCTGTGGAGCCAAATCACTTGCGTATTGTTTCTGCTATTACTATTGGTTCTAATCTTATTGTTTATTTCTTGGAGCAGGTGAAGGTAAATTCTACTGGCTTTCTTCAGGTTCAAGGTTAAAGCAGCTCTGCTTGAAAAAGTATTATATCCTAAATAAGCAATTCAGTTTTGTCCAAAGGCCTTCGACTGTCTGCTATGATTTCCTCTTCAGGAGGATACAAGTTAAGCTGGATGTCATTGGAAAGTCAGTACTTTCAACAAGATTTTTGATAAGGCCACATAATTAACAAATGACCTTGATGTTATCATACAAACTGGGCACATTTTCCATTGTAACAAATACCTCAGCTAGTATCAGAAGATTTTCTAGTGTTCTTTTTGTATATGTGTAAAAATACATGAACAAAGAGAAATGGAACACTGATTTATGTATTATATATTTTTATATATATATTATATATACATATTTTAAAAATCAGTGCTTCCTAGCTCATACTGTTTCTCTTCCCTTTTTTTACCTGCTTTTTTCATATTTTAGGTCTTTCACAGTCTACTTCCCTCCATCCTATCTGCTTCTGTAGAAAATTATGATAGTGGCCCAAATTCTTCAAATGTATAGGCTTTAATAGGAAAGATCATTTCCAGCTACAGCAAAAAAAAGGTGCAAACTTGTTACCAGCTTCACCCATTTTATGCAATCTCTACATCCCCTACATTCCACATGTTGATGATTTGATTGTAACTTAGAGCTGTCTCTTCGTGAACTATATCAAACTTAATTTCCATGAACAACTAATATTATGGCAACAGGATGAGTTTCAGTAAAAAAGATTTATAACGCACACACTACTATTTACTGGCTTTTCTAATATTTACTGTGGTATCTGAAAGGGCTTTACATGCATCTCAGAAGTTATCCCCCCATTTGGCATCTAGGGAACAGAAGTCCATATCCTCTAAGATAATGAGATACTTAATGATCTACGTGTCTATTTACTTTTTGAGGATCTCAGCTGCAGAGAATATTAAGCGACTTATCCAAATGTCATACAAAAAGGTTGCAGTAGTGTCTTTAAAAAAAAAAAGAGAAACCACAACAGAACCAGAAACCAATCTCCTAAATCCATATACTTTGTCTTAACTACTATCCTTGTGAATTACAATGTTATATAATGTAATTAGAAGAAAATAGCAAGTTCTATTCTAGGAACTTCTAATCAGCGACAAGCGCTGCACTCCTAACGATCTCATTAGAAAAGAAATGCATAATTGCACGGTAGCACCATCGAACAAGCTACACCTCCAGCCAGAGGGGCAGCCCTTTTCTGCATATACAGCACAACTTCAGGTAAGGCCACTTCTGCTATAGGTAACACCAGAAACACAAAAGTAACAAGCAATAAGACCTCGTCTCTTCTAAACATGAGGTAAGGGTTTTTGACAAAAAAAAAGGAAAGGAAAACTCTATTACCAAGATATTGTTTATTGAGTATAAATGCTAAGCTGGTGCTCGCTGAAGTTCACAAGTGCAGCAGTTTTACAAGCAAAGCCAACTTGCAATAGGAATAGGCTAGAAACCGTACTGGCACCTTGGATTTTGATCTGATCTTTGCAAATACATTAATATTCTGTAATCACTTTGTACATTTTATTTATACCTGCCTATTCTTAACTTGCACTTTTTTTTTTAGATTTTTATAGGTTTGGTATGGCTCAGGCCACATGCTTGATGCGACAACAAATGCTATGACCCAACCCTTTTTTCAGAGGATGAAAGAGCCAGAGCAGGCAGCTGGCCCAAAGTCCCAGTGTCAGGGCAGACATCTGGCATCATCAACAGCACCCATTATAGACCATAGCTGAGCTGTAAACCTTGACTTAGCTTTGAGGACCTCCAAAATACAAGAGCAATGTGATCTAGATTTTGTATTTGAAACACCCACTGGATGTAATGCATCACTCTCCTCAGCAGGACCTCCTTCAGTAGGTTCTCTTCAGGTAAGAGCATCTTCAGTGGCAGGGATCACAGCTACACTGATGGGATAACAGGAAAGAACTGCAAGATCCCTATGCAGTTATGATTAGTAACTCATGACACACAGGGAGACAGTTTAAGGTTTTCAAAACAGATGTAGTAGCTGCTGAACAATATTTGCAGTTCTTTCACAGTTTCCTCTGCTAGCATCAGCAAACTCCTACTTGAGTGTGCCACTCTGTAAAATGGGAATTTTACAGCTCCACAGGGAAGATGTGAAGGAGTAAAGCACCAAAGCGAGGAGTTAGGTGCCTAAAAGCTTTATTGATCCAGGTCTGAGTATACCGTATTATTGGACTCTATGTTAGGTCATATCTGGGAGCCTAAGAAAAGCAGCTGTAAGAGGCAGCAACAGGATTGAACTCTAAAATAAGGAAAGAATATAAGAAAAACCATGAACTGAAACGCTTTAACCTATGAAGGCAAGGACAAGAAGTGGTTAAGAGGGGATTTCACTTAAGCATGGAGAAGAAAATCTTAAGAGATACAAATCAGGACTGCTGATGATTCTGTTTTCCTCCTGACACAGATAATGGGATAAGTGGGCATGCATGGAAATCACAGAAAGGAGAATTTCTGAGGAGATGAAAGCTTTTCACAAAGTCAGCTCCATTATAGAATTTTTTTTTCTGTGCCTCCTGCTGGGAAAGGCTGGAAGTACCACCCTCAACCTCCTCCACAGTCTGCCAGAGGAGCTGGAAGCTCTCCTGTGCCTGGGAACATGACCTAAGCCCTGATCTGCCCACCTCACCAAGCAGCCAGGCTTGGAGCAGCTCTGGAATGTCCCCCAGCTGCCTCTCCCACTTCACTCCTTAACACACTCCTCACAGGAAGAGACAGAGACTGGAGTAACTGGGAGGTCTCATCCTGCTCATCCTGTCTGGCACGAGCAGGCCCTGGACTGGGAGTGTGCTGAAGGGCTCTGGTGCCCTGGTTCTGTCTCTGCTGGCTAAAGGCAGGTACTGAAGCTGAAACAGGCTCTGAGGGAGTCTCCTGCGTGCTGCTACTCATGCAGGAGAAGGCAGTGAGTGAATAAAGCAGCATCTTCCTGCACTGGGCAAGCCAGTGTCAAAGCTCATTCACTGATGTGTGAAACCTAAATCTCTATGAAGCTCCTCTTCTTGTCTTTTTTTTTTTTTTAATTCTCCCCCCCCCCCCCCTCCCATTTTTTTGGGGTGTTGCCATGGTAACTGCATCTGGTTTCCATTCTCTTGTCTTTCTGTCATGTCCCTGCTCAGAGTCAGAGGCAGCATCAAAGAGATATTGATCATTGATGCAATGACTCAGCCCCACAGGAGCCAAGCTGCCCTATAACCCTGGGCCTTCCAACCGCCACTTGCCTCACAGAGAAAGTCCAATCTTACTGCTCTTTGGGCAAGTTTAATTAAAAGTGAAGTGGAACCAGGCCCTTTAAGGCACCATCCTTCAGAGGGTCATGAGAAATGCCTGCACATACACACACCTTGAGCCCTTTTGGAGTTTTGTCAGGAGATGCTGGGGTTATTCCCATGTCCCTGTATACACTGAAGTCTACCCCCAGCTGGCTGGGGAGCCTGTGAGACTAATGTGCTCTTTCTCTTTGAAAGGTAATCCATGCCACATCACCTGCCCCATTCCCTCCTGAGGCTGCTAGAGCAGAGATGCTCTTTTTCAGGACTTGCCTTAGACCACATACACTGGCAAACCAAGGGCTGAAGGATACTCAAGATACCTCATAGCCAATACACCTGCATCCTTGCTCTTCCATGCCTTGACACTGCTGGCTGGATTCTCATCACTTCCCCAAATGGAAGAGGGTGTGAGTGGAGTAAGTACCAAACCCAAAAACAGCTGTGCCAACACAAGAAGTCAACAGAGCAACATATCCATTAGGAAGAGATTTCAGATGGCAAGCAACAAGAACAAAAACAGGCCAAAAAATGGGAAGGTGCATCCATAAAGACAAAGCAATCTCAAAGGAAGGAAGGAAGGATGAAAAAAAAAAAAAAAAAAAATTGAAACAGGACCAAGTGGAAGACTGGCTTGGTTTTTTAATTTCAGCTCGCTGCTAGATGAATCCCTTTTCCTCCAGCCTCCTCCCACCACCTCCCCGAAGGATATCATTGCCTCCTAATACACTGATGTGCCAAGGAGCCCTCTGACAGCTCTCTATTAATTAACTTCATGCCGATACAAATTTTATTTAAAGTTTAAAAAATCCAATTCACATTGATCCACCTTCATTGCTCCATGTGGCTGCCAATCAATGGCTGCTTGGCTTTACCTGGTGGGGGAATAGATTTCACAGCTGCACAGGGAAGGGAGCGATTGGGAAGTGAGGAATAAAAGTAGTGTCTTTGGGTCTCTCCCACATCATATACTCATTCTGGAGGATGATCCAGCATCCCTTCTCCTTCCCTGATTTTTGTACACCCTCCAGTTTCTCTGCAGACCTCCCACTCCTGACAGTATGAAGTACTCTCTGTACCAGCTGTACTAGGTCCCATTGTCCCAGCCCAGGAAGGGGCTTTTCTCATATGGCAGACTAGGCTGAAGCTTATACAGTGCACAAGGGCTCAGTGGGGACAAAAAAGGGATGAATTGACTCCCTGCATTCAGGCTTCTGACAAGATTTGCCAAATTTCTCAATGGTAATTGTTATTTTACTCTCAGAGGGAATAGCTTTGTCTCTTCCCTTTCTCTCTGCCCCAAGAATCAATACTTCTACAGAGAACAGCTTTTCCAAACAATGCTTTGTCCCTTAGGCCTTGTCTGCAGTAAGAAAATTGGCAAGCACGGGTTTTTTTCTGCTCTGCAAGGTGCAAAATAGGATGCTGGATAGGAAACATAACACACACATCTTTACCCAAGGATGAGAGAGGGGCTCGTGGTCCCTCACTGTCTACACAGTAGCTTTTAACATTACTGGATGTTGTCAGCCAAGGTAAATGGTTTAGCTCTGGTTGAGTTTGGCTACATATGCCAACACAGACTTCAAGCTGGCCTTTCTCCTAATGTTTAAAGTTAGATGACTCATCTGTGACCCATGAAGAAGTGAAAGATGCATTACCTTGCATCTTGACACTGTGAGAAAGGTCATTTTAGAAGCAGTTATAGTGTACTCTTTCTAAATCACTTCTTGAAAAATAATAATATTTTTCCACTAGAGGCAAAGCTTTCAGCTTGCCAGTATGGAGGAGGCTTATTGTCTTATCATCAAGATTCTAAAGTCTCACAGTCAAGAGCTCCACTGTTAGGGCAGTATTGAAAGAGACTATTTTAGTAAAAATATCCAGCTTCAGCCATCATGTGGAAGGTGTAGAGAGAATACTAAGCTAGCTCTGGGTAGCACCCTTGAAGTCATCATTAAAATTGCACCATTGAGCTTCCTGGTGATATGTCCATCTCTGATGGAATCGTACCATTCCTACCAACCAACAAGCCCTGTCTGTATAAGCAGGGCATCCAACTTACAGGCTTCATGCCTGACATGTACAAGTTCTCACATGTACACACACATGTGTCTTAGAAGACAATTATATGCTGGCTTTCATATAACAGCTTCTGTTTGTGGTTGAGCAGTAAAAATAATCCTCTACCCCTGCCAAAGCCAAACAATATGACCTGAGGAAATATGTCAGCCTGTTTGTCTAATTTAGATGATACTGGGCACATGCTGACGGGTGTATCTTATAAACCTAATACAAGCTGCAACAGAGGAGGCTAGATACCCCTGAAATAGCAGTCTAAGTGCTTATTGTATAATGTAACATCATGGCTTGTGTAATTTCACCATTTATTCAAACCTTAAGATTGAATAAACACAATACAGGCTTGAACCAGAGAAAGAGCAAATGAGTGGGCAGGAGAAACAGAGGACTGATTATGTCCTTGGTTCCTGGAAAAAAAAAAAAACATTACCAACTCGATTTTCATGCTGGATAACAATTTTTTTTTATTAATTTTGATGACACAGAATTCTCTTATTGTAAATGAAGTCATTCTGAAGCCTGTGACCTATTTTCTGATGGCAGATATCAAAATCCTTATCAGCTAATCTCTTTTGACACTTGCTTTTCCATGAAAGAGAAGAGGAAGCCACATAAAGTTTACTTCAGGAATGGATTCTGAGTTCAGGATGGGCCAAGTGGGAAGCCTGTGCTTGATTCTTGTCCAGCAGGCTGGACTTTGAAGCAAGATAGGATTTGGAAGCAGCTCCAGAAAGGATTTTGGAGGAAGAGAAAGCTTTGTAACAGGAGCTGCTGAAAAACTAGTGGGTTCTCAGGAAAATATCTGTGCCCACATCCAGCCCTAGTGCACATCACTTTGTCTCTCTTTGTTTGGTAGCACAATCATTAAGTTTGTTTTGAGGCTTTATCTAGGCATCGCTCACCTCCAAGTCACAGGTTTCTTGCCTTTTGGTGAAAGTACTTTTAATATCTCAAATCATCAGGATCTCAAGTTCCATCTGGTGGCCATATCATTCTAATGCCACCAGGGTTGATATCTGAAGATAAGAGGATCCACAGAGCTCAGCCCTACAGCAATACCATAGAACTTCATATCCTGAAATGGCATTCTAGTTTAGCATTTTCATTGCCAGAGCAAGGATTAAAGCACAGCAAAATTAAGTCATTCTTTTAAGATAAAAAGAAAAAGACCCGTGGAAAAGCAAAAAGCTCAAAGTTCAGCTCCCAAGTCCCAGGCTAGGGTTTCATCCTGCTTTCTCCATGGTCTGAATCTGGCTCCTGTATCCCAGCTGAGACACCTGCAAGGTAGCTGTGAATGCACCTGAATTCTACTGAACTGCTAATCCCTCTTCCTTTCTTACTTGCTCTTTTTCCACTTTCCCAGGTTCTCTTTTTGCTTCTCCCTCATCTTGCAAGGGCAAAGATACACACCAACTATGCAGAATAGAAAAGAAACATTCACAGGCTGCTGAACATATTCATGGGAAGCAAATAGCCACAGCAAAGGAAACAACCCTGGCCTTCACAAACCTCCCTTCAGACAACAAATCAAAGGCAGTTAAGCTGGCATTAACCCACCTTGGGCTTTTGGAGCTTGCTGGCAGAAAAATAAAAGCTGGAAGAGAAAAGGGAAAAAGGGAAAGTAGAGAGGTAAACAGGAGAAAAAAAAATCCAAACTGTACAAGTAAACTAAAGAAGTCAGAGGGACAACACAGCTCTGCCTTTGGTGTTTGCTTTGATTAAAGTCACTCCCCTTATGGACACTGAGGATTTACTATCCACTCCCCTCTTTGGTCCCCTCCTGTCTCCTTCCCCCATTCCGGGACATATGCAGCACTGTACCTCCCTGCCCTTTGCCACTCTTTCAAACACAGTTTCTCCTCTTCAGCAACCCTTACCCCTCAACTCCATCTTGGTCTCCTTTTCTTCCACAGGCCTTGATAGAAAGGAGCAGGTCTGAAATGAGCTCTTATTCAGTCCCAAATTGTTGACCCTTGGGAGCAGGGACTGTTATACATACTTAGAGTGTACCCATCACCACTTTTGATATTGCTACAGGAAACACAACTAAAGCCAGAAGGGGTCATTTGGGCTAATACAACTTCTAGGATAACATGAACTAGAAAGAAACTCACTCAGCAGTTTCAGCACTCTGTGAAAGTCTTTGCATTACATCATCTCTTATAAAGGTATCTAATTTTGCCTAAAAGACTGCAGCTGAGCCACTGTCTACCATAAACCCAGTCAGACCAGCTGGTATCATCCTTTTTAACTTCTTCCTGCTCTTTGGTACAAATTTGTCTGCCTTCAACTTCTGATCAGCATGTATCATTATGCTTAAAAATATCACACTGTCAGGACTTGTCAAAACTTTTTTTTTCTCTTCAGGAAAAATGCCACAAGTTCATTTCCCCCCCCACCCCCAAGAAAAAAACATGCTCAGATGAGGGGCTTTCCCGTGAACTAAAGATATTGGGAAAAAAAACATTTTGTTTAGGAAGTGTGAGAATCCTTTTCTTCACTGAGGCTGAAGTCCCTTGCTTTGATAAGAACAGAGAGTTTCTGCTGCTACTACACAGACTTTTTGTTTGAAATACAGAAATTCAGACTGGACACATGGAAAAATTTCTGTACCAGGGAGGATGCAGCAGCTACTCCAAGTCAGTGTAGGATCTTTGAACTTGTCAAGGCTTAGCTAGATAAAGCCTGATCTGGCATGGGCAGCAGTTGTATTTGGAGAGGGGGCCAAACTTTGTGACCTACAGTGGCCCCTCCCAGTCAGCATGTCTGCAGTTCTATGAAATGCAAATAAAAACAAAACACTACAGCTTACCTCAGACTGAGCATTTCTGCAAGCCTTTCTCAGAAAATTATAGTATCAAGGAAATGGTGCTTTCCAAGGGAAAACCTGGACTGTGTTTTAGCAGGAGCTATAAATATATTCTTGAATTCAACTCCTGAGATTTCTTTAACATGGGAAAAGCACATTTAACTCTCTTCATTTTTGCTTCAGCCCATTTCTACCATTCCTACGTATTTTAGTAAGAGTACGATGGTGCACTCCATCGTTTTCTATGTGTGTGTGGAAGAAAAGCTTATCCGCAGCAGAATATTATACTAAAGCATGTCAGAGCAGTCTCCCTATACAACACCCAATTCCCAAGCTGCAGTGCCTCCTTTTTTCCAGAAACTCTTGGGGAAAAGAAAAACAAACCAACATTTTTGTTCACAGAATTTCAGCTGAAAATTCTTTTGAGGTAGTTTTTTCTATCAAAAAGCTGTCAGCTTTCCCACTGAAGTCTGGAAGAGATTCAAAGCGACATTTTTTCTTCTGTTTTGCTTTAAAGTGTCATATTCCTTTTTTTTTTTTTTTTCCCCTGGAATGGAATAAAAGCAAATGTGACAAAGTGGCATTTCTACTCCAGCTATCATTTTGTTTCTCCTTTTTTTTTTTTTTAATAATTTTTTTTTTAAGCTGAGAAACAGATATGGAATATTTTTAGTCAAAACACTGATTTTTAAATCAAATTCCCCGTTGGCAAACCCTTTTTTTTTTTTACTTGAACAGAATTGAGATGTTATTCTCCTTACCAGAAAAGGTAATTTTCAACATTTTTATGGTTTTTTTTCCCTGCAGGAATACTTTCTGCACAGAAGCAGCTCATCCTATACAAACTCATTTCTCTTTCTTGGCTGTTAATTGGGCAGACATTGGCCACAGGAAGGGTCCTGGGAAAACCCCTCTTCCATTTGTGTCAAGGATCTAAAGAGAGACTGAAATCTCTCTCCAGCTGGCAAGAGTGGGACCCACTGCCTCTGAGCACACTTCTGCCACAGTGTACATCCAAGCATCAGGCAGAGTGCAAAAATTACTGGAATGTCAGTAGCTGCAGACAAGTTGGGCAGCAACCTTTTGTTGGTGGCTGACAATAAAACTTCTTCCAGAGTTTGTAACCAAACACACATGGCTTTGATAGTCCTTAGAGCTCTTTAGAAAACTATATTTTCATGAATAAATGAAATGTTTCATTTCATTCAGTGAGAAATCCTGCTGACTGAGTGTATCCTTACCCTACCTTCCTCAACCTCAGGACGTGGCTATCAAATTTTGTTCAGCTACCCAGTGTCTTAATGTCACTTTGCATATGGAAGGTAAAAGTCCTATTTGGTCAAGAGCAAAGATCCACAGCCCAACTTAATGCATTTTACTTTGGTGCCAGGCCTATGGCAATATCACTGTCTCTGCTTGCATTTTCTCTTCAGGACTTAGGGAAATGTAGAACTTCCAAACTTCTTAGCAAAGTTGACTCTGCTGCACAATCCTTCTTCATATTTAATCCACACAGTGATGGTAATGTGGCTAGAAATATTTGCCAGCAAGGGATTGAGTGGGTGTGAAGCAGGTTTTCAGAATTATTGATAGTCTATTTAATTTTAGATACATATGTTTCTCCCTGCTTCTACACATTGATCACTTCATGGCTTTGGCTTCACACCTTTCCTAGAACAGTCCTGGTCAAGCTTGTCTGTTTTTTTCTAATACTCAGTCTTGGTTCATGAAGTATTTTTGTCTCTTGAAGGACATTTCCAAAACTCTGATTGCAGATCCACCATTCAACAGCACTCTATCCATTTCCACTGAGAAAAACTGATTAGTAAGTCCTTAGTTCCCTTTCTCTGGAAGGCATGTGGAGGCAGAATATAACAAATCAAGAACTAATACATCTGCTAGAAGAACTTTACTGAGGATAAGCCTTGCACAACAACTTAGCTAGAAGACTGCCTATGTAACATATAAAGCATTAGAAAAAGTCCATTGGAGTATCCCTCAGAACTTCAAGATTGCTTAATGATCCAAACAAGTTAGCAGCCTTCTTCATTGTTATTTATATTGCACCTTCATTTTTATATTTTAAAATAAGCAGACCCTTCAGCATTAAAAGTGGCACCTGCAATGCTGAACTCACATCTCCAGTAGGGAGAAGCCAGTAAATATTATGGAGATTACTGGTGGAGATGCTGAAGCTACTGCATCCATTGCAGATCCACACACATAGAGGCACTTGCTTTTTTTAACCTCATGTCTGCTCATCCAGACAGCCAGATTAGCAAACGGAGAGGTTAGAGCACCTCCTGGCCACCTGGTTTAGTGCAGTGCCTAACCCTCCCTCTCTGGATTAACATCGACTTCCCTTTACATTTTCTTTCCCATCTGTCAGCATGATCTCCCAACCTGCAACACAAAATCTAGCTGAAGTAAGAGACAGCTCCATTAACCATTAAAGAAAGTTGTTCATGAAAACTAATTCAGAGTCCAGACCCTCAGACCTGAAGGAAGGACAGTTCTGTGAGTGTGGGGGAAACAAGACACAAAAGCCAGAGAACACCAGCTACAGGATAAGCACATTCTGTCCTTATGCTCTTTCTTCAAAGCAAGGGGAGAGTGTAACTCTTGCTAATGTCAGCGTGAGGTATTTTGTACCCTGAGGAAGGTGAGAGAGCACAAAGTAACTCCTAGCACCTTCCCTAAGGTCTGAGGAATCAAGCTGCTTGGAGTTTACTCCAGATGTTAAAAAAAAAAAAAAACAAAAAAACAAAAACAAAAAAAAAACCTAAACCCTCAACTTTCCAGATAAGACAGAAAGAAGTGCTGGGGCATTTTGAGTAAATGGTGGGTTAGACAATTGAGTTGCAGTGATATCTTGAGAAAACAGCTGCTCTCAATGAGCACCATGTTTTTAAAGGTAGAAGTGATACCAGGCAGAGCTGAAGCACTTCAGAAAAATTTTAAACAGCCCTGATGCAGTGGCACAGCCTGCTGACTGCTTCCCCATGCACCCAAGCCACATGAAGAACTCTCCTTATTTAGTCCTCCTCCTGCCACCCTCCTTCATGCTTCAGAGCCATCTCCCAACCTCACACAATCTCACTTCAAGAGGAGTCAAGAGATTTTTTTCAAGCCTAGATGTGAACAGAAACTGTACCAGAGCCATAAAACAAACACTCCCCAGTTCAGAGTTATGTGCTGCTCTTACACAGAATTCATGTTCTTCAGGGCACGTAGGGTCACTAACAATCCATGGGTGTTCAGAGTTATCTCATGTGCCTGCACACACACAAGCACCCTGCTGTTAAAGAATACGTAGATCCCCATACCTCCATGGGATTTACACAACACTGATAAACTATTGCCCTGGGTCATAGCAACCAGGCAAACTGCTTTTACTCATATTTTTACTCAACAGTTCCTCAACTGGGGCCTCTGAGCTAGCCAGACCCCAGGTAGCAATCTGACCAAATAGGGGCACCATAGCTGCATTATACTGCTGAAGAGACAAGGAAACCCAAATGGGGCAAAAGTCCTCAGCAAAAGCATAAAAAATGTGGCCTCTCTGAGTCACCTCCCCACCTCCAAGCAGAGGGGCAAAGGCTGTCTCAGCAGGATGCTATCTATGCCTCTTGCTGAGGTGGGCTGCAATTTTCCTCTTGGGGCCTTGAAAAAAAGAAGAAAACACGTAGTAAGGTAATATTTTAGTAGAGACTAATGTTTAGAGGTTAGATTAAACCAAACTGAACTGGTTTAACTGTGTGCAGCAGTAAAGCAGATATATCAGCCTTCGAAGAAAACTTGGCAGGGTTTGTGCAAGATGCAGCAGTGAGAAGCGCATGTCATGGATGACACTGGATTAGTCTGGCAGCAGAACCTATCAGTGTACAGCTGCACTAACTGCACACTAGCACAGATCAGTACAATAGAGAGTCTGAGTCACCATCACAGGCTAGATGGATGGAGACAATCACAGTGCCAAGTCATGGAAGAAGAGAGTGTAAGCAAACATCACCCAAACCTCCCCAGCCAGAGGGCATGCACAAGAGGAAAAGGGAAGCACGTAACAAAATGGTGTAAAGCTGTGCTTTCCAAAGCTGGGGAAGGGCATACAGGTAATTTTGGTACATGTCTAATGAATCCAGATCAGCTACCCTGAAGCAGAGAAAGAGACAGACAGGGGCTCCAACACAATCATCTAGACTGAAGCCAAAATAAGCATAGGTATAGCCCCATCGCTGCATGGGACCTACTGCAACACCTAGGAATGGGTGGGCTTGATAGAAAATTACACAAGGCAACCGTAGAGCATCTGTTACACACTCACAGGATCAAAAATCACAAGTCTGAGCAGTAACTAGATACCCAATTTTGTCAAGCCATAGACAGCCATGAAAGGAAGTCCAGGCTTACACATGTTCTTTATGCTGCTCAGATCACTGGAAGCACACTTAACAGATTTTAGGTCTACACTGGCCGGGTTTTCTTGTCTGCATTTTTTTGGCTGCCATTTTCATGACTTCAACTCATAAAGAGGCCTATTTAGTTCAGTTATGATGAAACAAATGCCAAAGACAACATCAAAGAAGATGTACATATTCTCAGTGTTGGATGTGAAGGTGGGGTCTACCCGGCATACTCTCAACCCTTGCAGACATCAGGTGACTCTGTCAAGTCTTGTATGCCTGGTGTACAATTCACATAATCATCCTTTTCTCTTTGCTCTCCTGTGGCCTTGAGCCTCTGTTTTTGATACATCCCAAACTTTTCTTGTGTAACTCTTATCCAAAATGCAGTTGGCTAAGGATGTCTGTGGCTGGTGTGGGGGTTACCGGATAAGAGAGAAGCCCTGGTGCCATGCAATATTAAGGATGGTGCCACCAGGGCTGCCCTGCTACACCACTCAAGCCCCACCTAAACAGTTGTTCCTTTTCACTGGATCCTCTTCCCCTGTCCTGCCCCCACCTCTTGCATTTCTTTATTGGGATGGAGATCTGCTTTTGGGAAGGATCTATACATATTATTTTACAGGAAGTCAAGTGTAGAAGGTATCTAAGATTGAACTTCTAGTGTAGAGAGAGCTCCAGTTCTTACTGCTCCTCACCCTGGACAAGGTGGGAGATTAAAATATAATTAACACAATAGAAGTCAATTCTTTACAAAACTGTTGAACATGGAGAAAAACAGAAAACTGAGGGACCTCAGACTGTAGTAGCAGTTCAGTGTCCTCAGATCAGGTCTGAGACTGAACTCACAGGAAAGAAAGGATATATAGCACATGACTGGCCTCCATCCTCATTCCTTCTTTTTGTCTTGGTGCACAAGAAAAAGAGCAGGATAGGAAGTTGGGCTGATCATTAGAAAGCACTTTTAATCAGACCTTCATGAAGATCACAAAGTCATCAGCTTGCAGTGACGGATTGCCAGGGACTCCATGATGAATGCATTTGCAAATATTGCTGCAGAATAATTTCCTTCCGTCGCCAGAGCACTCCAAACAAATTAGATTCACTCTAATCACATCTCCTGTCTCTGGATGAGGAAAGATGGGCCCGTCAGCACAAATGCATTTAGGGGGCAGGCAGTGGAGGGGAGAGAGTGGGAGGTAAGGGGTGAGGTGCAGTGATGCAGCAGGCAGGCAGATGAGGGGCTGGGAAGTTGCCCAGCTTTAAGGAGAGTCTTTGAGCAGTGGTGTGGATACACGGTAATCCCAAGCATTTTAACAGCTCTCCTCCTACTTGCACACACACAGAGCATGAATCCTAGAGAATGGAGTAGGAAAAGCCAGCAATTCACCTGGAATTTTACAATGAAGCAGAATAAGAGGAAGGAGAATAATGCCAGCATCATTTATGCCAGAGGGTGAAGCCCTAACTGAAGTTCCAGAGATAAGCATACAAACTGTTCCTGTGATGAGGCAAAGCTTGCCCTGCTTTTCAGTGTCTTTCCTGTGCCCTACCCATAGCTGGGGTTCCTGAATCAGAGAATCAGAAGATTTGCTGATAATCCAGCGCAGGTGAGTCACAAGATGTGGTACTTGGATGAGGACCTGGTTGGAAAATGTTAATTAGTGCCAAGTGACATTATGTCATGCTGGAGGCATTCAACAAAGGTGGCAGCTCTTTCAATTCATACTAAGTCTAAGCATATTAGTTTAAGCTCTTTGAAATGAGGGGCACAACAGGCCTCAAGTTTAAAGACAAACAAAGGATGAACAGCACTGCTTTCTTAAAAATTTCTTAAAAATGGAAAAAGCTATACTAAGGAGAATTATCTAAGTAAGATGTCTGAAGGCGAGTGTACTTCTCTACACCACATTTAGAATAAATGCTGGAAGCTGGCCAGAAAAATTATTGCAGAGTAGCAAGCTCATGCCGATATCATGTCTATCATCTACAATTTTCCTAAAGACATGAATTAACCCAACAATAGCTTTCTCCTTCCTTGCCTGAAAAATAAAGTGTCACCACTTAGTGGCTGACCTGACAAGTCACAAAACTGGACAAATGCAGTCTGTGGAGGGAAGCTGGTAATACAGCAAGCAGAACATTTCCTTTATTCAGCTATTCTCCAACATTGGCTTGAGAGCCATGTTTGCTACGAAATTGGAGTAGCCTGATGTTCTGAGAAAGCTGGTTTTGCCACATTTTCACACACAGGGTATGAGAGTGCAGTATGACGGAGAAGACAAGGATCACATGCACATTCTTTGAATACAAAGCAGTAGGAACAGGCTGAGAGAGTTCAGTGCAATGCAAAGTCTGAGACAAGTATGTAAGGAAGTCTGTGACACACACTGCACTTGCAGGCCTGTGCGTTATCTGTTCAAAGACTTGAGTGCTGTGCTTTATTAATTCCCTGCTCAGAGGAGCTAGAGTAGTTTTTGGCTGCTTACTCCCTAGATGGTACCAACTTTCTGTTCACAGTCCCCATTTCTGGCAGCTCAGAAACACTGCCAGCAGTTCTCTACTGAAGAAAAACTGTAAGCCCAGTCCATGCCCTTTTTAATTAGCTTTGAGATCTGAAACTGAGTGAACCAACACAGAAGAGAGAAAGACCAAGTCTTGTTTCAAATACAGCAGGGAGCGAGCTGTGGAATGGCGAGCAGGGGGAGTGGAGGAAGGAGAGGGGAGCTGCCGCTCGAGCAATTGGCCTTGTTTGCTCTCCTGGAAGCCTCTGTGTGCTTTTCCTCCAACGTGCACTGGTTTTATATAGGGGGCAAACCCTTACGGGCCAGTGAGCTCAGAATAAGGCTTGGGGCAAGAAGCAGGCAGTTTGCTGCCAGCTTCCTCTCCTCTTGTCCACTCGTCCTCCCTTTCACACTCTGGCACAGCAGGGCCTCTTTATCAGGTATGATAAGCAGCATTCCAGCACTCAGCTGGCAGGCTTCCAGCTCACATTCCAGGAGCCGGCCAGGCACTGCCGCTGTATGAGCACACTTTAATAAAACCCTGATTTTTATCTGAACATTTTATTAATCCAAGCTCAGCCATTTGCCAAAAAAGCCAATGCATTGAATATGCCAATGAGAATTCTACCCAGATTCTAATCCCAATATACCTCTGCCCAGAGAGTCTCCTCTGCTTCACACTGGGATGCATTTTCTGTGCAGAGTTTCTTCTAAATTTTTTGCTTGGCCATGCAGCATGCTAGGGAGGTGGCAGGGGCCCTTTTTAACTGATTTACCCTCCCTTCTTTTGCAGACAGATTTGATACAGAAAAGGGGAAAAAAATTATTTTTTCATTATCACATTTCTACTGGCAAAATCACTAATTTCTCCATAGGCGGAGCTTATAGAAAAACATTAGACAGCTGCAAGCTATTCCTATAAAAATTAAATTAAAAGAAACCCCTTCTTTCTTATCCTTCCACTGCTGCCCTGCTGTCATTTGCCACTTCTCATGATACATCCAACTCAATCATCTCACAGGATGAGCTGAAACACAAATGTCACTGGGTGCTAGAAGTCAGACTTGCAACGTGGCAAGAGGAGAGAAACAGGACTAGTTTGGGACTAGGCTTAAAAAATGAGATAGATGTTCTAAAAGTATCCATAGTCAGTACAGTTTTACATGCCCTGGCTGATGGATTGACATGATTTCCTGGAAGAAGACAGCCTGTTCTGCTGCTCTTCCTATTCCTGCTGTCCCAGTTTGAGAATGGGACCCAAGGGCTTTCAGCTCAGAGACTACACTGTTCAGGAGTAGTCCTCCTGCTATCCCTAGGACTGATGACATTCATTGCAAATGCTTTTTTTGAGAGTTTTATTAGAGCACTAAGCACCTTGTAGAACTATGATATTGATCCAGTCTTTCCCCTTTCCACACTGGCAATTGTATTTTGGCTTTTTATCCCAGGAGGAAGTCACATATTTTCGCATTCCACCTCTCTACAGTCCTTCTGTAGCAGCTGTCCTTATTTGTCCACTGCTGTTTTATATGCTAAATACATTTCCCATCACCAGTCTCAGATCAAACTCTCCCATTCTGTATTCCAAATCCTGCTCATTTGCTGCTGCAAGCACAGTTTGTCTTCCATCCCACTTAAGCCAGGCTAAATCCTAACATACTCCTGTGTACAAACTCAGAACTTCCTGTCATTCCTTTCAGAAAAGTTCCTCGTTGTTTTTAAGCTTATCTTCACAAACCTTATGACTCCTTGAGATTCTCCTTCAATCCAGTTAATGGCTATCTTTTCATCTGCCATACCAAATGCTCAGGGAAAACCGTAACAAAGACCAGGTACTGGCCAACTGGGACTGCACTTTAGTGCAGGATGCAGCAAGAAAACACAAGACAGCTGGGTGATACTTCCCAAGCCAACCAGGCAAAAGCAGCTCAACTTGTAATTGGTAAATGGTAAGTAGGGATTTGAAAGCTTGGGCAAAGATGTGCACTTAATTCTATTCGTTTGGGCTGACATGTTTAAGAGGGAAGGAGGAAGACATTTAGTGTTGTCAATCTATTAAAACTGAAATGAAGCAGCAAGGGGAGATGGAGTTCTGCCTGGAAACTCAGGATATACTTAGGAGGGGCTGAGGTTCAGCTATTAGTTCTGCTGGAGACATCACATGTGGTATCAGCCAAATAACTACACCTTGGAGCCTTCTTTGTTTAGCTAGAATGTCTAAAATAGCCCAGCTCTGGCTTCAATAGGGATCATGAGATAACATATAGCAAATAATGACTGATATTTAGATTTGATGTTCTTTTCAAGGCTTCAAACAACAAGAAGGTTGGGAAAACTACTGTGCGGGTTAACAGAGAGGTGAAATAATGAGCTTAAGCGTGCCTTGGGAATAAGAAGTTCCTAGGTGCTATTCATACTAGGATTTTACATAAAGTCTATATACTTCCTATCTCTCTCTTTCCTCAGGCAAAAGACAGGCTGGCTGCATATGCTAAGCAAATGTTACAGTCAATTCCTTCAGCCTTAATCTTTGGGTCTGTCTTCATTTGCATCAGTCAACTAAGTCCAAAAAAACCTCCAAACAAACAGTGAATCAAACAACCCTCTGCCCCTTGCCAAACAACAATCAAATTACATCCTGCACAGGACCAATGAAAGTTTCAAAGCAGTCTGCTATTTGTCTGCTGTAGGCTAAGAAATATAATGCTAAGTCACATTTTGCATAAGGGCTGGAGCTCAAACTAGGTTCATTGAGATTTATAGTCTGCATTGTCTAAAAGTAAGAGCTGTTCGGCCCTAGGCTCTGACAGCAAAGATTTCTGTGCCATGCAGAATGATTTAACTTAGGTCCTAGAAAAAGTGTGGACACAGTAGTACAGCATTGCTGATCAAGCTACTGTGCTCTGCTTCTCCAGGCAGCCAAGTAATCTGACAGGACATCTTCCCACACAGTTATTCTGCTCCCAAAATAGCCAAGGTGAACTTGCACAATGCTAAGGCACATGCAGAGTGACACTCTCCTGCCCTTCATGATCTTACAACCACACTGTCTGTCAGTCTTCCCATGAGTGCTTGTTTAAATCCAGCTAAACACAGGTTAAGTCACTTAAGAAACCAAACCATCATTGCTGTAATAATCAATTAACAGCTCCCACAAAACTCATTTGCTTCATAGCTTGATTTGCTCTAAGGATTAGGTTCTCTCATCATCTAGATAATCTCAAAGTGGAGGTGTGATCATCTTTCACACACCTAAAATCTCCTTTCGAAGTGGCATGCAGTTGTACTAAATGAGACTTGAGTCAAAGTATTTCTGCACTCCTGACATTAAAGACTGTGTGGAACCAGGACAGTGAAGAATCCAGGAGAGTCCCCTCCAGCCAAAGTTTAGCATTAAGGTCAAAGCTTTAATGAGTACAGCAGAGGGAATAAGTACTAATTTTGCCTTGTGAGCATAGTTTTAAAAGGACTAGGGAAGGAACAAAACAAACAACAACTTTGGGATTTTTTTTTAAAAGTATTTAAATAAGTATGATTCCAAGCACAGTAACTGGAACCACAAATCTCTGAACTGAGGCAATGGTAGGGGGAAAAAAGGAACAAGCAGCTATGGATGATGGTTTCTCAAGATCTTGAGATATTAGTACAACTAGAAGCTTGTTATCAGTTTTGGAAACAATAATTGATCACTTGCTCACAATATTGTATTGGTAAAGTTGATTACATGTGCCTGGGCAAAATTTAACACTGAGCAGTAGATCTGTCAGCACGGGGCAGGGACTTTGGGAAACCTGCAAGAACAATTGCATAACTGCCCTGCCCCTGCCATGCTGAGGGCAGTCCCAGACTGATCACAAGTTAGAGACTGCCTTACTTCACAAGAGAAAGAATAAATACTGCAGTGTCTCCCTAGAAAAGCAGGCTTGTCATTCCAACGACCTCTTTGCAAGGCAAGAGTGATCAGAGGATGTAGGATAGCCTACAGCAGGAAGCAAGGTACTTGCCCCCATCTGACAGGAGTGCTGGCATATGCCCCAGCTATGTGACAGTGGCTGTTCCAAACTTCTTTCTTCACAGGCTCATGCAATATTTGTACAAAGCAATATCATCCTAAGTGTTTTCTAATTATTCCTCTGGATTAATGGAAACCTGTTCTATTATTGACGGGCCTTTTGCAATATTTATAAAACATGAATTGGATTAAGGAGGAATAAATAAATATGTAGAGGATGCCTAACATGTAAATAATAAAAATTCAGCCATCTATTTTTTTTCGCAAGATGGTTTAAATGCATGGCGTTTTTAATAAATCTTTAATAACTTTGCAAATATTTATTTATTTGCTTTGAAGCATAAGGGAATTGCAAGAAAGCTCTACAGATTCCAGAAAGGGCAGGCAGATTGAACGCATGCCCTACCACTGAGCCTTCAACTATCTTCTGGCAAGAAAAGTAAACACATCCTGAGTTGTCCCAAGCAAGGAGAAAAGAAAGCTGAGGGAGAGGACCTTCAGGAACAGAATGGAGAAATACCAGAGCTGCTTCACAACCAGCCATACTCACCAACCATCACAGCTGCACAACATACCACCTAAGCATAGCAAATCACCGCCACATTTTGCAAAACTCATAATTGAATTACAGTATTACAGAGAAATTTTCAGTCTCTATAGAGCCTTCTGCCCCAGCAGCTATCACAACAGCAAAGGAACTACTGAGAATATATTTGCTGGAGCTCCCAGGCCTACAATGAGAAAGGAAGGAAGGAAGACAAGAAGAGACAGTTTGATTGTGAACTCCTCTCTGTTTTCTTAAAGTAGTCCAATTTTTCCTCAGGCTAATGGAATGTCAAAAAAACCTGCCCCTCTTAAGAATCTAATGGCATTAAACATCCTGAGACCTGTCATAAAGAGCAGATCTGCTTTGTCTACATAGGAAAGCTGGGCTCTGCTTGGCTAAGGAACCCTCAATATCAAACATTCCAAGCACTTTGGACATAAGTTAGAGTGCTCAACCTCTCAGAGAACACAAGGTCATACAGGGATTTTAAAACTCAAACACATTACCAAAAAGTTCTACTTATTACTAAAGGCACCATAATAGCTTGTCTATGCTGACCCAGAGTAACATCATGGCAGATTATCAAAATGTGACTTCTGAGATATGTTTGCATAGCTTCAAATGTCTGCTAAGACAATGGCTTTTTGTAATCACTTGATAGAATAGTAAGAAAAGCTTTAAAATTAAATGCCCGAAACACAGTTAACACATTTAGTTTTAATGGATCAGGATGGTCATTGAATGTTAAATAAATACTGATTGTAAAAAGCAAGTCAAGTTGCTGAGTTCTAATAGCTGTACAGTAAATAACTGTTTATGCGTCATTATGTGGATTTGGAAGCATCAGCAAATATACTTTTAATAATCAATTGATACTTAACATATAATATCTGTCTGATTAAATCAAAGGAGATGGATGCAGCCACAGTAATTACTGCCTATTGTTACAATGCCATTGGATCAGGGAAACATATTTATTGAGGTGGAAAAAAGTCAGAGATAGATACATATCTCCTTGCTTGTCTTCTTACTGCAGTACCTCGGGCACTCGTCCCATTGATTTCCTGAGATAAGCAATGTTCACCCCAGTCAATATTTGGATGGGACACCACTGAGGGAGACCTGGAGGGCTGAGGGAAGTGGAGCTAGGAACACAGCTGAGATTGCTTCTTTGTCTTCTAGAAGGAAAGTGTGATGTCACAAGTCTTCTGAAGTGCAGCATCCCAGAGGGGATATTGCCCTCATTTCCCCTGCAGAGAGCAATCCACAGCTCGTGCTGACTGTGGGAGAGATTTGGGTTGCCCTGTCCAGGCAGACTCCACAGTGGATAATCAAGCTCGAGCTCTCAAAACTGCTGAAGTTTCTAGATGCAGCATTGCTTTCCATTTCATGTCAGGAAGAAATATCCCCCTGAGACAAGCCAAAGCAAAGAAGACCATGAAAGTCTTCCTTCCGTCTGCTGAGTATTTTTTTACTTCTGAAGTCCCCAGAGCAAATTCTCTACTGGTCTACTCCCTTGCATCACTACTGGGGAAAGACTATTGGCCAAAATGGCAGCAAATTGCTTTAGAGACACTGTGATTTCTCTAATCACAGTCCAGTTCTTGGCACAGCAAAATGCAAGCAAATGGGAAATGGCTTAATGCACCTGGGCATCCCTACCTCTGGCTTTACCTGGTGTGACATAACAGGAGCTGAAGATGCAGCTCGGCTCTAGTTTAAAACTTTGGTCACTGGGAACACAAACATGTTCCTATTTATGGATAGCTGGGATAAAACTACCCTTGGGCCACGTATTTAAAGCCAGAGAAATTTGGCATAGGCTTTAAGTCCTTAAACAAACAACACATGCTTATTACAAATGCAGTGTATGAAAATGTAGCCTGTGCTAGAGAAAGCCAGGGAAAAATCCTCAATTGTGTACATTGCTGTAGGGTACTCAAAAGCAAATGGGACTGTGTCTCTTCAGCAAATGCTGGGGGATGGCTCCTTCTCTCACACATGTAATAGCAGAGAGAACCACGAGTCCCATTCAACCCAGGTCCCAGATTTACCACATGCATTTATCCTCCCTCACACCAAACCCTTTGCAGAAGAGGAAGGCATGAACCAGGGACATGAATGTTGGCAGGCACTTAATTCTACTGACATCAGTGACTGTCTAGAGGCTTGAACAAATGAGTCACATAAATCTTTTTGGATCTCATACTCAGTTACCAGGGGTCAAAGTACTATATTAATATCGGTGAATCTCTAACAGTTCAGGAAGAAAAAAATCCTAAAACTTTCATGAAGTTGCCAAAACAAGTCTTTAATTACTTGAGTTAGTCCTAGTTGTCTACATGTTAATGAGTCTACAAGGCTAGAATTTTCTCAGAGATTTGCCAAAACTGTTGCTTCTGGTCCTACTGAAAACAACATTGCAAGATGACAAAAATTTCCCAAAGCCTCTTACCCTGTATCGCCCCAATCACATGTCTACACTAAAAGCAAGTGAAATAGAAAACAAATATTGAACCAATTCAGGACAGCACAAACCCCACCTGTTACATTGACTCTACTCAAAAAAAAAAAAAAAAAAAAAAAAGGATTGATGTTTTTTAGAAAGGAACAGAAAGCACTAAATCCACTGTTGTTAATAGCACACCAGTAACAACAATACTATTTTGGATTCCTAGAACATCTGGAATCCTGGGATCTCAAAGCACTTTATAAAAAAGTTGACCAAGCATCACCCTGCACTATTTTGGGGAAAAGAATAAAATAAAGGAGAAAAAAAAAACAAACCAACAAATACGGTAAATATGCAGCACAAGCAGTTCCAGCATCATCATCTGCTTGTAATATTTGAGCACCACCTCCCTTGCCTTAACAAACCTTACCTATTGCTTGCCTGTTTATTGGCAAAGTGGGATAATAGTAATCCATCAAATCCTAAGGTTTCAGAAACATAGGTGAATTTTCAAAGGAGCATTCTCCTCCCCATTGCTACCAACCTTCCCTCCCCAATACACATCAATATATATTTGGATGGAGGCAAAACAAGACTTTCTTCCCTTTTCTCTGAATGGTGGGGTCAAATATGCAACAGACACCACAGGGTCTTGTGGATCACTAGCCCAGTGTAGTAAACAATATCTTTGCAAGAGGAAAACTGCAGTCCAACAGTTGTAGGAAATTCTTCTATAATCATTAGTATTAAAAACATCTGTTTTTCAAAGGGATGGCAAGTGCTGTGTGTGGGTTATTTAGGGCAATTAATTTTTTTTTCTGGGTGGGGAAACATGTTTTTGCTTTTAGAGATTTTTTTTGAGGGGAAAAATGTCTGAGTGAGGCTTTTCCTACCTCTTCCACATTGCTAATGCTTCTTCTGCAGAGAGTCTCTGTTGTCCAAGTGTACAGCTGAGTTCATGCAACTGCAGAGCTAATAAGGTCATTTTCCTCCTGTTTTCATGAAAACTACAAAGAGTAAATGTCTTTGAGATTTCAATTTAGCTGAAATCAGTCAAGATACTCAGTAATTACAGGAGTTTGAAAGACAGCCAGACACTATGCTCATAGAAGCTATGTTTCTGTATTAAACTAGGCTAAGAAACAGCTGAAAAGAAAAAAATGAAAGTTACGTTAGCTGAAAGAGTTACCTGAAAAAAAAGCAATATAACACAGAATGCTTCTTTATCTGAATAGTCTTGCATAAATCAATGGAGCTACTCAGCAAGCAAGGACTGCAGCATCAGGCCTGGCAAAGGGCCTCCTCTGCTTTTTTTCTGTTGAGATGTGAAACCCACTCTGTATTGACTCCAAGGCCATCACCAGTAATAAGATCAGGCTGGTACAAAGGGGACATTGAGAAAACAGCTTGCCACAGCTGCAGCGTCAGAGAATAATCCAGCTGCAGGTCACACATGATCCATCGATAGCAGAGGGAGGAGGTAAACCTCTCTTTTCCCAGAGAGCCAGCCTCAGCTACCCCATTCCTCATCCCCAGCCAGGGCTGGACCAGCCTTGCCAGCTATGCAGCCCTGCAGCCACAAATAAGCACTCACAGAGAAGCGGCTGGGAAGCAGATGGGTTTATTTTATTGTTTTGCAACTTCCTATTTATGAAAATGATTGGAAAACCTGGATACGGATCAAGTTTCGCTTCTCAATATTTATTAGAGTCTCACCTGCCTCACCAGAATGGGAACTGCAGGCACTTTGATTAATGGATTGGAAAAAAGAAATGTATAGTTTCCCTGTCGCCTTGGTAAGCGCCTCCCTGTATCTTGTGCCGAGAGGCTATTTTACAGCATTGCAGCCCTCAGTGAATCTCTGCTGATTACTTGCTGCCTCCCTACAGCAGCACGGCTGCTTTGAGGCGTGGGGTGGCACCGTGTTTTATCCTGGAGCTGGAACAGCACTGCGTACTATGTCAAGTAGAAATAGGCCCTCTCTGAACAGCAATAAAAGCCCTGAGTTAAAATATCACCCCAATGGTGGCTGCAGGTTGGGGAATAAAGTAAGTTCTTCCCCATGCTCAGAGAGCACCACTGGTGCCAAAGAGGGATTTCTGGCTGTGGCCAGACCACCTTCCCAAGGCAAAAGCTGTATTGCCTTTGGAGGCAGAGCAGTGTTAGAGAAGCCTGTAGATCCAGACAGCTCCAGCAACTCTACCTGTAGATCATGAATGTTATAAAGCCATAGAGTCATGGAGGTTGAAAAAGACCTCTAAGATCATCAAGTCCACTGTTAACCTAATGAAGGTCCACCACTAAGCCATGTCAACAAGCATCACATCTATGCCCTGTCCCTCTGCTTTTCTTCAGAAAACACCTCTGTGTAAAGGTCCACCTTTAGACCAGCCTGCTGATTTTGAACTAAATAGAATTTTCACTTAGCCCCAGGTACAGCCTGCAGGATACCTACGTTTTGCTACTGGGTAGCCAAGTCACTACTGAAGCCCGGACCTATGGAACATCAGGAAGCTGAGCCTAAACAGTTGTATTCACAGCAGGAAACCTTCCTATCTCAGCACTGGCCTGTTCCTAGAGGGCAAGCATTTTGAGGTACCGCTCAAATACTACTATGTGTAGCTGCCATTGCGCAGCTATCAGCCACACAACAATCATGGCATAAGGTACAATGGGTCAAGAGCACTCCTGCATGATACAAAAGAGACCACAGATTCAATCTGTACCTTATCTATACTACAAAACTACAATTTTTTTCATGAATGTGAAAACAAAAGAGGAGAGCAGAGCATATTTCCTCCAGGAGAGGGCAGTCCCATACTCACTGCGAACTCATTGCACATGCTGGAAATTAACCGGACTTTCCTAATGAAAAAGCCTCATTATCCCAACATCCTCAGCCAGTCTGTCTTGTCTTGACTAGGACAGAGCTATGCCCTGCAGATGCCTGGAGTCTGTGCAGTTATTTATCCCACACATTGTAATTTTTTTCTTTACATTTCAGCTAGTAACTCTGCTCCAGTGGAAGTGAGTGAGTTCTGGTGTTAGCACCAGGCATGGTGGGGGTCATGCCATGAGGGTCTCACACACAGTTGGTACACCATGGGCTTTGCCTTCAGATGCCTCCTATCTGCCCCAAAAAATCTGACTCTTCACTACTTCACCAGCAACCTTCCCCATAAAATACTCCCGTGCTCACATACACAGATTACTCCAGCTGCAGACTCCTCACACCAGCTCTGCTGCTGCCTCCCTCTTCTTGCCTGGTATCCCCCCAGCTGAGGATTTCCCAGCTCTGCCAACCTCTTTTAGTCTCTACTTTCCTATTTCCACCGTTGGCAGGACACCTTAGACCCATCCATCAACCTGTCTCTGTGGTTTCATCCAGGGAAGTTTATTAGCAAGGCTCTGAACAAGACACCTCTCCGGGGCTGATGCAGCATCACCCAGCTCTCCTCACTCCTGCTGGAGAGTGTTCTCCTGCACCACTGGCCAAAGCCTGTGACGACCTGTTCTCACCCCTTCCTGGGAATGCATAGGAACCATGTGCATACGATCCTAAAGGACTTTGAGAAAATTTGACTGGACTTCAGTTAATTGCTACTGCAAATTAGGTCTAAACCCATTTGTCCCAACCGCATGATAGATGAGGCTGTACATTATGGCTGCTTCTAAAGTCTACATTTTTATCTAAAGATTGGCAGTCCCTGTGGGCCCCGCTGAGATAAAAAGCGCCTTCTGCTTCCCAAGCCTCTCTTCCCCGCTCACGCCTTCTCCCTGGTTTTTGTATTCAGCTTAGGGCCTCCAGAAGTGTCTAGAGGAATTCATTTCCTTCACAGTCCACCCCTCCTTCTCCTGAACGAAAACTAGAGCTGGTTTTTCTAACTTGGATTCGCAGGAGAAATATGAAAGCTAAAGGTACATGGTATAAATAAACATGCAATGGGAACAGAAGAGGCAAAACACAGAGGCCCAAAGCAGACGAGAGAGACAATGCAGCATAACAAACAGTGAGTTGCACTTCGCCTGTGGCATTTTCCAGCTACATCAATAATTATATAATACAACAGTCGCTGATTTCTCAGGCGCCGATCGATAACGGCTGCGGTGCCACCCCACTCCGTGGTGGGTTGTGGGCTCAGGGGCTCTTCTCAGGCACCCACTTTGCCTGTGCCAGGGATCAATCAATGCCCTTTGCAGGCAGCACCAAGGGTTAGGGAAGCAGCATGTATATTCCCCAGACTACAGGCACAGGGCTCTGCCAATGGCACTCAATGCCAGCATCGGTAGAAGTGGCTTACTGCCTTTTTTTTTTTCCCTCTCCCACCTGCCTGCAGGAGACACAACCTAGGGACTGCTTTGCATAGGTGCTGTTTGTTGACAAGAAGTTGGAAGAGGATTCATTCCATGAGTGTCTCACACACTCTGCAGACTTAATCAGCAGGAAGCTGAATGTGGTTGTCAAGTATAAATGTATGAATGCACCTACTTGTCCTTCCAGCAAAGCAATTAGAGGACAGGGTTCCATTAGAGACATCCATATTCTTCATAACAAAATATAATCCTCTAAATAGTTTATTTTTAGCATCTCTGCTGCAGTAAGTTGAAAAAAAATAGAACTATTTTGTGGATAGAGCATAATGAGCATCTTTGCTTACAAGAGCAGAGTTGTGTAAACCCACCCTCAAACTCCCATTTTTAAGTATATAGATACTAAACATTACCCTGGAAGGGGGGAAAATGGGAAATCCAATTAAGGAAACATTGAGAACAACTAGGAATGTAACAACTCTCTTTTCTTTTTGACAGGGATGTGAATTCTATGAAGAACAAGCCTGAAATATAGATGTCAAACTATTAATGCTTATTTAAATGCTAACCTGAGAGAAGTAGCAAAAGTGTTGTCTGACCCATGCAACTTCCAACAAATGACAACTATCTCTGAAAGCTTCCCATGCCAAATTTAATTAAACTTAAAAAGATACTTGGAAACAGGAACTGGTTGATCATCTTCAGGAAAGGGGACCTTTTGGGCTAGAACTGACAAATATGGAAAGAAAAAACCAAAACCAACAGCCAGAAGATGTGGACAGTAGATTCTTGCTCTATGCAATTTAACAGTAAAGTAATTGGCTTGTCGTGTGGTGTTATTATTTTATTGTGTTTCAGGCTGTCTCTGGTCAGTCTTTGTCTTGTATTTGTTAGACAAGCATTCTGATATCACTATGTAAAATGTCAAGTAATATAATTGGGCCCCAGTCCTACAAGGCCTTCCTTTAGACAGAACTCACATGTCATTGGGAGTTTCAACTGATTTCCCTGCTGGAAGGCTGGATTAAAGGTCTTCCTACCTCAAAAATTGAAAAACTCATAACACTGACACACTCAGCTTGCCAATCAAAGAGTAATAAAAAATAGAAGTAGCTCTGAAACAGATGATCCCAAACAGCAAGAAATCCCTAAATAATTAAAAATAGGAAATTGTATCCCCCAGCCCATAAAACTTGTGGCACATTTCCCTACCGTTATAGCAACAGAGATAAGTACTCTTATCTCTGAACCACTATGGATAGGCTATAGCATAAAATCACTAGTATAGAGGAGGATACTATCCTTAGAATTCCAGTTAGAGCCAGAAGCAGAAGTTTGCTTTTCCCTCTTTGAGAAGATGCACCAAACTGTAACTTGGTATCTCAACTGAACTGTTACACATATATCTAATTTGCAAAGACAAAGAGGCATGAGAAGATAAGAATGGGTGATCTTATAGTCAAGATGATATGGCTATGAAAATTTATTCCTATGCATAATGCATTGCCTTTGCTGCAGTTGGTGCTCCCAGCTGAGTTTTGTTCATATGAATGGATCAGAGAAAGCATTCTCCCAGTTTGTATAAGGACAAGTCGAAACATGAAGGACTGTTAAAACTCAGGTTGACTCCCCCCTCCCCCTGGCATTAACAGTTGTTAAAAGGTGTAATAGGCATAAATAACCATTTCCAGAGGTCATATGATGTAGAAAGAATCTAGTATTTATGGAATGAATGCTTGGGTATTATCATCCTGTTACCAACAAATGATGGAGGTTAAGAAGATGCCTATGGTAGATGAATACAGTGGAACTGAGCCTTTTGACTCCAGCCAAATACCCTTCCTATCTGGCCGGTGCATCAGGAGAGCAATGCAATAGGTTAAAAGTAGGGAATTACTGCAACCCAGCTAATCAGCAGTAGCAGCTTAAGCTGAAGTAACCTGACTTTCAGGTTTGTGTCTGTACACTGGACTGGCTACTCTTTCTCCATTTTCTACCACTATCCATTCAATGCAGATCAAAGTTCCTAGATTCAAACCCAAATAACTCACTTAGGCCCAGGGCATACATGTGAATATTTACAAAAGTTTTAGTAGGGAAAATGTGTGGGTAGAAAGAACTCAAATATTTGTTGGCTGGAGAAACAAACAGATTAACACAACCTGTACTGGCACAATATTCTGAGTCTGCTGTTTGCATCTCTCTGCCATCTAATTTAGTCCCTTTGGAAGACTTGTTTCTGTGAGGTCTCTCTCCATTGCATGCTGATGACTGATAATGCAGTCAGCATATTGAAATGGGAGTTGCTTTCCTATTTGAAGGGACAGACCCTAATTTGCCATAGCCTTGGGTCAGATGCAAGTTAAATGAGTCAGAGCAGGACACAGCCACACCTCCATTGCTGGGCTGCACAAGCTGCACTCACACACATCAAATCAATTACCTGGGGCTCTTCTGAATGAGATGGGAGAAAATTACATCTGAGCTCTGGCCTCAGCCGATCAATCCTACAGTAACATGGTTTTTCTAGGAATGACACTGCAGGCGAGGCTTGTGTGACTTACAAAGAGAAAGGTCTCAGCTCAGTTGGCTCTCTAGGTCCCCTTTTCTGTTCCATCTCTGTTTTGCTACTGCCTCCATCCACGGAGCTATCCTGTCACATGCTCCCCGCCAGAGCTATCCAATTGCAAGAAGTCACTGAAGCTTAAACACCAAATAGCCAATTTTATTTGCATCACTTATGATCAATCTACAGAACAAAACTCCCCTTCCTCATCCATGTAGAAGCCACATCCAGGATTTATCTTTTTCCAGAGATTACAGGAGAAGAAAGAGAGGCAGGAAAATTGAGTTACGGTATTCAAGACCACTTCACATGCTATAAAAACCAAGAATTAAAATAACCAGGACCCCTCTTGCTCCCCTCTAGAGCTTGTCAGGCTTTGCAAACTCATAAGTCCCTTGAGCATCCTATCCTGTGTGAGAGTACACATAGGATGTGTGAAAGAAATAGGGAAGTTCTCTTGGGGGAAGAAAAAAAATCATAACCCTATATAGCAAAGGCCCCGTAGAAACATACATAATTATTACCTAAACTTATGCCTTTAAATAAGTACCAAAAAGGCCAGAATATGAGGTTTATCTTCATAGTAATCCATGACATCATTAGAAGCCTTGCAAATTTTAAGTTCTGTTGGTTTACTTGAACTCTAATGATGGACTTAGGAACACATAACAAGGATTACCAAGAAAGCACTAAGAGTCAAAACCTGTCATAGAGTTGTCAAAGAGTCATAATCTGTCACTATAGCTTTGTTGCCCTATCTATCCACACTTGTCACAGGGATGCTGCAGGCAAGCAAGACTGCTAGCAATGAGCTCCCTTGAAGTTAGGGTGCTATAGACAAGGATGTTTTTTCCTGATTGCTTTCTAGAATAGTTCAGGATTCAAATTGTGGAATTAAAAGTCAGCAATTCCACCATTTTGTGATCCCTCTCTCCTTTGCCTTGGGTTCCTCTCTTTCACCTTAGTGGTCTCTGCGAGCTAGTTCTCACTGAATACCCCATGCATTTCACAAACAGATGACTCATTTTCAGAAATTAGATGCATCAGAGCTCAAATCTGACTGACAGTTGATAGCCTCTGTCCTCCTGAGTGCCAAAGCCCAGATTCCTGAAGGCTATTTAAATGCCTTAATATTATATTTAAAATCTAGTGCACAAAAAGCCTAAGTTTAAAGCAATATAAATAAATATCCATAAGCTAAATAGATACCCCCCTCAAAAAAATACCTTATTATATTTGAATCTGTGCATTCCTAAATCGTATCAGAAAATGATGTCTTCGCTTCTCCACTTGACAGAACGCCTTCTGACCTGCCTAAATAGAGTGTCTCTTCTAAAGACAGTCTCAGTATTAGCCAGTATGAAACAATCTGCAGAACAGGATCTTCCCTGTAGAAAAATTGAGAGTTTAAAAGTCTGGGACTACAGCACAGAAAACAAAAGACTACATCTTGGCAATTACCATGAGCATGTCAGACTGCAGCAAATTATATCCTACAAGCTCTGTGCAACCACTGACATAGTATTTGCATTAGCTTGTCCTCCTCCTCATGAGTCAGGGTGCCCGTGCCTCAGACGTCTACCTAAAACAATAGAGACCTTCTGTGTGTGCCAGACTGGGCAAATTAACTACTCTGCAATCCCAGGGGATGTTTCCAGTATTCTTACAGATAGAAAACAAACAATGAAATTTGGCCTCACATTAGGATATTAAACGGTTCTCATTAAAAAGTCATTGCATATCAGAGGCCTTCACAGCAATATCTGATTTAAAACAAGTCAACCATCTCTCTTGGACGTAGAGCACACAGGAGGATGTGACTTGCTGCAAGGTGGACCTCTCAATAATGACCTCCATGCCAACAAATAAGACCATGAAAGCAGCACACCAACAATCAAGCAACACAATGTAAACCTCAATACTCAACAGCTGAGTCTGTGCCTGAACATACTAGAAACATATCAATACAGCATGAGAAAACTTCTCAAGCACAGATTACCATGGGCATTCACTGAAGTTGCTGGAGTACAAAACAGCAGAGCACTATTGAAGCATTTGGCTGTCAGGTGGTTGATACATTTTTCCTTTTCAACTCTCTAAACACTACATCCAAACCACATGACAAAGCAACCAATGAGACCACCAACAGACTGAACACTTAAAAGACAGGAGATGCCAGAAATACAGACCTAGTGAAAGTTAGGGTGAACTAAAACCTCCTCACCTGTGAATTCAGAAAAGTAAGAGTTCAAACCCACAGATATAGAACCAATACAAAGGCTGCTCTGCAGAGGTTGCAACACAGGATTTTTGGACTTGCAGTTTTGTGGCTCTTCTATTCTAGTTGACATCTCTCCAGCTGACAGTGGCATCTGAACAATGCCTGAACCTTTTAAGCTGAGGTTCTATTGTTAAGCACTGGAAATGCATCTGTTAGTGTTCAAGAAAACACTGCCTTTCTCATGAAAGCAAAAACCAAACCAAAATACATGCTCTCATTGGCCTCTGACACACTCTTCATGATGTGTATAAAAATTGTCTCTGCTATTTCTAATAAACAGAAGAGAGCCCATACAGATTTAAGTACTAGACAAGCGTAGTGTGTTGCATTAAGGAAATGTAGAACTAAGCTACAAGAAATAGAAAGGAAATTCTTCACTGAATTTGCTGAATACAGCTCTCCTCCATTAATGCATTTCTGGCTGTCATTACCAATGGCCTTCCTAACTCCTGGCCAGGATTAACGAGTCACCGAATTGGGAGCTCACTGCAGTTTTATATAGGAAGGTAGAGTTGAAAGAAACACAGGTCAATTCACAGAAGAAGTTTCTTTCTTCATCATGCAAGAGTGGGATGAATAAGGAAATAATCCATTTATCAACAGTACATTAAAACTCCAGGGCTCCTAAGGTTTATTTAATTTCAAATCATGGCCTGCCTGCTCATTTTAACATGACTTCACAAAAAGCTTTCTGCATTACAAGGGGTTCTCTGGGCTTGGCCTTCTTCCTCCCCACGCTCCAGCTGCTCTTCTCACACGCTCTCAGCTGAGCCACACTGCACAGTGATGAGAGTCCCAAACTCACTGTTTGCCTGCGTGACCCAGTGAGCAGCTAATGCTGTAGGTCAAAAGAGATGATCTTCAGCCATGGAAACATCAGCTCTCAGCAAGGCTTCCAAAAAGGTGTCCAACAGCACACACATCAGCTAGGCTGCCCACATGGGGAAGAGCGAAAGGTTCCTTTCACAGCTTAAGACCAAGGTTTTCTCTAAGAAAGATAAGAGGATCCAAAAAAAATTTCCAGCATCCAGGTATTTGTGCCAGCCACAGCAGATCTCAAGCTGTATTCTGCAGGCAGCTCATGCTGGGTTTCTGTGGGGAAATTACTAGTCCTTTCTGTGCTTCCATTTCACTATAGGGAAAAGTAAAGTCTCCAGGATTTAAAAAAAAAAACCCACAAAACCAAAACAAAAACTCAAAAACAAATAAACAAACAAACAAAACCCAACCAACCAACCAACCAAACAAAAAAAAAAAAAAAAAAAAAAAAAAAAAAACAAAAACAAAAAAAAAAAACAAAACAAAAAAACAAAAAAAAACCAAAAAAAACCCTCCAAACAATTAAAATGTACACTTTCACTGGACTTCTGAACTGGTTGCACAGGGGATTAAAAGGAAGGTTAAAAAAGCACAAAACAAACTAAAACAAAACAAAAAGAGGAAGAAAGAAAATATGAAAGGATGGAACTCACACTGAGTTTCAGAGAGTTAAAATGACTACTCAAGGCGACTTTCACATTTGCTCAGCACAGTGTCCAGGAATGCCAAGAGAACCTTTGCCCTCTTCTTAGAAAAATAACATGGTAAACTTTTACTGTGGGTCTCAGGAAAATTAACGTTCACACTTTCAGCCAGCATTAAAGTGGCTTTAATTCAATTGAATTGGATTCCCTTTAAAGGAAAATTAAACAAAATCAAATGAAGGACATTTTTAATTCCAAACAAGTGTGAGTGTATGCATCAGTTTAATACATTTTACATAACCCACTTGAAACCCACCTTGTTACTTAATTCAGATCAACTTTCCCATGTGCTCTGCCTAGACAAGCCCTTAGAGATAACATTATCCATCCTCAAGGAACAGCTGCATTTCATTATTGACACCTAACTCTAGAGAGAGGTTCTCTAGAAAGGACAACACAATTGCACACAATTTATATGTCTGTCACAGAGAGAACAATGCTCTGTATACAGCTACAATAACAATTAATATACTGTCAGTTGTTGTTCCATTAGTCACTAATTACACAGTAGACCAGTTATACAGAAGCCTTGTTCCTGGCAAAGAAGCCAGTGCTCCAGAATTACTGAATTGATAATCCAGAGCCTGCCTTTTGTTTCCCTGATGATACCCTGCACCTTTGCCATCAGTTAACTGAAAACACCACAGATGGTACAGACCCACAGGTAATGGCTGTGCATTGCACACTGCTGTTTAAGAATTTCTGAATTGCGGCATTTGCACGAAAGGAGTCAAGGTGAGTTCAGTGACTGAACAGAATTGCTTCCAGTATTTTTCACAAAATATAAGAAGAATAGTTTGTCACTGAAGATTCTTGCCTTCTCTTACAAAATAAAGGAGAAGTGTGGCAATCTCCATACATTGTTTCATCTGGCTGTTACAAACACACGAAAATGCCAACCCTGGCTGAAGGTGGTTTTGAAGGACCTTTATTTCACCAAGACATCTCACAAAAGCTGAAAAAGGTAAGAAGTGCATAGCTACTTTTAAAAGGATGTTGCAGTAAACCCCAGTGCATTTGGTAAACCACAGATGTGACTCTGGCCAGCCAGGAAAGGCACAAACAGGCCCATCTCCACAGCTTTCCTTTTGATCTTTTCTCCACATTCTTTTTCTCTGTTACTTTCTGCATGATCTTACTTGAAGAGCTCATCATGATCTGCGCTTTCTTGTGATCCAGCCAATCCACAGGTCCAACACTGCTGCAGGTTTTACAACTTTGAGGAGAGCCACAGAGGAGTGGTGTGGCCATGATCTTTGATATCTGAAGAGCAAAGCAGGAGATGTGACCATCCTCCTTTCATAATCTTGGATGTAGCAAGCTAGAGCAGAAGGGTAATTGTCTCACCTTTTCCCCCTCTAATGAAAAGGCCCAGGGATTGAGGAGTCTTCGAAAAATGCCAATTTACAAAAGTGGCAATTTCCAATCAACTTCTCTAATTAACATTTAGTGGAAACTTTCTGCCTTTCACCAGTAAAAGACCTCTCCAGGGAATTGTGATTAGAGCAAACTTCCTCTTGAGATGGGAAAAGGGATAGAGACAGTATTAAAGACAGTATTACACAGTGTTTTATTGAAAGCCTAACCTCAAGAAGTTGCACACTGGAACAAGTCAATGAACCATTTTGATCTCATTATTTGGAATCCTAACTTCTAAAATTAAAACCTAGTCAACTCATCTTGATCCAACTGTGTTCATCTGCAGTCAACAACTGCAGGAAAAATAAAATGCCTAGCTTTCTCTCCCTTTTTCTTTGTTGTTACTACAAATAAAAGTGGAAAGAATTTTTTATGCTTTCATTAATATGTACACAGATAAAATTTCATACATCATATGTTGTTTTTTGAGTTTTTTACACAAAAAAGTCAGGACAATATTTTCCAGTTGACTTCAGCTTCATTAAAAAACTGCTAAGTCATCCTCCAAACCAACTGATTCTTTATTGTCTGTGATGAGTATGGAGGAACAAATATTAGCCTTATAATGAAAATTCAATCACGTCCTTAACTACTCACAGACTACCACTCTGCTCCACAAGGTACAGGTGAGCATAATTGACAAGATGGATCAAATGATCCAATAGATTTAACTTGTGCAAGTTTTTATGGCAAAGACTTTGTTTCAGCTTAACTCAGTATAGTACTGCATTTATTCATGGAGCTAGAGAAGCACTGGCACAGATCAACTGAACTTCACTCCTAGAAAGAAGACACCTTTATACCAAACAGCAATAAAAGAACAGAAAGAAGATTGGGACCCTTCACACAGAGAGCATCTTTTATGTTTGGGAAAGATGGGGCTGGAACTTCCTTTGTCTTCATTTTCATTGTGTAGACAGGTAAGCTAAGGCACAAACTGATTAACTGACTGACTTAAAGAGAGCCTGTGGCAAAGGCAGGAATTAAGCTCAGCTTCCCCTGAGGACCAGTCCAGTATCTTAACAAACCCATATCTTTCTGTTCTGAAATGCTGTGGCTTTCCTTTGTAATTAAACAGCATGGATATAAGGGGACTGATTTTAACTGTCATTGTACTGAAAGAGCTTGCACTGGTCAAGTGGGGAGGAACTGTCTTGCCAACCTAAAAAGGCTGCTCCTCTACTTAATTCCAGGCTTCTAAGCTTTCAGAAATAGAAAATATTGCATAAGCAACAGTACCGCGCAATTTTGAAGGCACATTGAAAGATCTGTTTATACTTTCCTATTTTAATAGCTGGTGCTTTTACTGTACATAGTATACATAGCTACAGAATAATGTGCATGGGTTTAATGCCTGTTATGATAGTATCCAAGGGGAAGATATTGAAAACTCAATTAAAATATTGTTTAGGATATTGGCTTATTTTAATTTCCAGCCTCCTTTACCCTCCATCCACCTCCTATGCATCCAGGACTGAAGCTAGAAGTTACATGCTGAATCTTTTGTCCTGTAACTCATAATCTGAAATTCTTTGTACTTCTTCAGCATTTAACTATATGAAACCTCTTCTTAAAATTCTAGAGTCCCTCTGCTCCTTTAACAGAAGAGGACATTGTCATGCTGAGACAGGAATAGTTCCTATTAAGGACAAAACTTATGGGGACCCCAAAGTTTTGCCTCTTAGCACTAAGCCCTGGGTTACTCAAACTTGCATGAGCTTCTTTTAAACCATGAGCAGGTTCAGAGAGGGAACGTAACTTATTTCATCACAGCAAAAGCAACTCCATCCTCTGCAGTTCTCAGTTACCTTTAAACACCAAAACTTTTGCCATCATTTGTTTCTCTTTCTAGTTGGATCAATGAAGATCTCACCATCACTTTGTTGCCTTACACAGTACAGAGGAGAAAACAGAAGTCCTAGTGGGACATGATCAGAGAAACAACAATAATTTCAAGAGGCAATCAATGAATTAGAATCTCAAAAAACTTCAGCTGGTGTCCAGAGTTTCTGCTGATCCTTCCTAAGATACATGCAAGAGGTGAGTCCCTTTGGTTGCCTGCTAAGCTGAAGAGAGGTGCCAAGCATCACTGCACATAACAAAACAATGTGCAATGCTAGGACAAGCACTGCTGGAACAGAAGGGAGATCCTTGTTCTATTTTCTCTAACAATGCTCAGGAACACCTGGTTCTGGAAACTAAACAGCAATTTGTTTATGTCAGGTTCAAGAGAACATATACCTGAAGTGTTTATATGGCCTGTCTAAATCTTACCCTGACTGCAGTAATGGCAGGTGTTATCCTTGTCACATGAAATATTATCACTAAACTACTTGCTTCTGAAACTCATCTAACTTTCCAGATTTTATTATAACAAATTGTATATCTAAAATATAATACATTTGGTAATTCTTTATTTCAATGGGAGCACACAGTTTCCATAATAAGAGCAAAGTAGCACAACAGGTTCCAGGACATGTCATAATCAAACCTACTCTAGATGTAGTTTACAGAGATGAGAAGATTGAGGTTAAGCAGCATGGTCATCAGTCCCCAGTAAACTGAGAAATGGGCTCTTTGAGGCACCCAAAGAGTCCCTGCTCTGTTTATAACTTTCCTGAGCCCATACAACTACCTAACAAAAGCTGATCATGAGGCTGACCTGGAACAGAGATTAGACAGTGTTAAAGGAATAAAGTAGGTATTTATTAAAAAGCCTTCAAAGGGTACACCTTGGGCAGTACAAGAGCCCAGCTGTGGCTCGACCCAAGATGGATGCAAGAAGGACATAAGATGGACAATGGATCACACATTTTCACACTTTTATAAGTTTTGGTCCATTTACATATTGGGGTTAATTGTCCAGCTTCAGATTATGAAGTCCCATCCTCCCAGGTTGCTCTCCTCAAATTGCTGTTGTTTACACTTTTTGGGCCTGAAGCTGCAACAGTGTCCTTGGTTCTCAGGCTGGAAAAAGATTGTTTTGTCTAACTAAACTGTGAAGAGAACTTGCTAACACTTTATGAAGTTCAGAGTTATATACTAATGCACTACAGAATCTGGAAAATATGAAAGTTAAAACATAGGGCATTGATCACAACCCTGTTTTACATACAGGGGGACACAAAGTAGAACAAGTGTCATAATTAAACAATGAAAGAGACTAAACAAAAAAAAAAGCACACCAGTCTTTTCCTTGAAACATAATTCCATTTCTCCGCACTGCCTGCAGAGACCATTAGTCCTTGTACTTGGGTCCCTATGGGTTATGATGTGTTTAGGTAACCACCCACCTGGAAATAGATGAGCTGTTTCTACCCTCCTGGTTCTCACAAGCCCTCCTGCACAGCACCCCTAACATAGACTTTTTTTCAGAAGCTGCTTTCATACTGTCTATTGGTTAAGTAGCAAAGATCTTCAAGAGCTGACTCTTGCTAAGTCAGAGGTTTGGTGACTTCCAGTGCCTATACCTGACTAGAATGGAGGCCTTGGCCAAGGTGTACATGCAGTGCCCACGGGGCAGAGCTGGAGGAAAGAAGCACGTCTACCACAGGGAGGTGAAGGAGACGAATTGAAGCATTCTGATGTTGTCCTCATGCCTGGCTGTAGTGTACTGGGAGACCAGTCGTCAGCAAATAAAAAAAACGCCATATTAAAACTGAATAATAACAGGGAAGATCCACCCTGTGTTGCTGTCTTTTGAAGGAGTTGCCTTGTTTGTTGGCTTCGGAGTTAGGCTCTTTCCAGAGGGGTTATCTGTGCGCCCTGCTTCCCACATTTTGCTGTGGATCTAAATGCACAGGCACTGCAGCTAGGTGAGTGCCATTTGAATTGACAAACTGGGATTTCTGCTGCATGTCTCACTCTTAATGCAGCCCTGCCTGGGCTTTGAAGGCAACGGCTTGTTGCCTTGGGGTCTGAAACTAACAAAGCTGAGCTGAACAAGCCCAAGGGCTCCCATTGGATTGCTCGATCAAAGACAATATTAAACAGCACCGTTTTCATAACTACTATTCTGGGGCTCTTGGAAAGCAAGACAAAGGAGATGAAGTTAATTTCTGTTATCATAGCCTGGTGCAGCTGCAAGGGCCCTGGGAGAAGCCATCTTCTCTTGATGGCTTATGCAGCCTGTGTCTCTGCAAGAGCTCCCATTAAGCAAACAGAGCTTCAAAAGCTTGTCAGGCATTTCTGTTCCCCTCCTCCCTGCACCGTTATCAAATTCACCTCATTTCTTCCTTCAGATATCTTCCTTACAGACACCAGGAAGCCTCCCTTTCCATGACCACCTCCCTGCACCTCAGCTATCTCCTCTACCTCTTCTGCCAGCAATGCTGCCCATTACCCTGCCCAGGGTGAGTCAAACTAGGGAAGTACTGCAGTAGGCACAGGAGTGCTGTGCAAGGGAACTGGATAGAGAACAAGTCCTCCAGGTTCTGCTGTACCACCAGCTTATCTCACAACTTTAGAGAAATATGTTAACCTTTGTTTTGTTTTCTACATGGTCAGATAGGATTAACAGGGCCCAGGCTTCTTTTGTTGTTGTTGTTGAGGGCAAATAAAACTGTAGAGTGCATCCTCATTCTTTCTACTACTAGATGTGATAGGTGATAGAAGTCATTAAGCAGTATTACAAGAGAAAGTCAAAGCTATCTCCTTATTAAAAACACTGTCTGGGACATTTAAGGCAATTTTTTAAGACACCTCTCTTACAAATCATCATTTTCATGGTCAACAGATCACCTTGAGAATGCATGTTTGCATCAGTGCTGTCCCAGGACTGTACATAGGTACCCTGTGCTCTGATTTTTCTTCCTTACTCTTCATACATAGTTAAACGCAGAGTCGCTTATGGTTAGAACTAACAAGTGTGTTAGAACTTGTTTATACTCTCAGCTTGGTTGCAGTAAGGACAAGAAGGATGAGAAAGCTGGGTAACCATGAAAAGCTTTGAAATGAGATTACTGAAAGGCAGAAATAGCTCCAGAGAGCTTTTTTTAACATCTTCCTTGTCACATTGCATGTTATTCCTTTGAGGTCACTCAGATAAAGGCACAAATTTGGGACATGGCATGGAAACAAAGCACTGCTTGAGATGAGCAGGGTACTTCAAGAACTGGTCTGCATCAATGGACAGAACACTCCATATTTTCATCCTCTCCAACTGGGAGCTTACCTTGGAGTCTACAATCTAGGGAAATGTCCCCAGCAACCTGACTACTCCTGTACTGGAAGTATCTTTGCTAGTAACTGCCATCTTGGGTTTCACAAACTGATTTCATTCAAGTTTGCTCTTCCCTCTAATCTCAAGTTCCCCAACTGGTTGAAAATACATTAAAATAAAGAAAAGTCATGCTGGGAAATTTCTGGATAGATCCAGTACTGATGCCCATGAAATGAACAAAAATGCAACATCAGGCTCAAACAAGAGGGATACACCTGTCTCCAGCTGTTTGCTGATACCTTTCACATCGCGCTCACATCAGTTTTTCCTACTAAGGGGTCAGTACAGATCTCCAACACTTTCTGAAGAAAACTGCCCATTCTAACTATTGGAAGCATAAAAAGAAAGAGCTGCTCTCAACCCAGAAGAGAAGTAGCCAGTTTTCAGTTTTAAAGCAAATCTTCTAGATGTAAATTGCTGCATAATTTAAGTTTATTGAACATCTAACACCAGGAAATGTGCAATTCATTAAATTTTCAGTGAAGATATACGAATAGGAGTTTCCGATACATTTTTAAAATGTGAAACTATCAAAGTTTTTTTCACTGTTCACTTTGGCCACATACGGCAGAGTTAATTGAAAGCTCAGTCCTGGCTTTAAAGGTATCCCCATGAAAGTGGCAATGTGTATTTTATTGTCTCTTAGTCATTTGCAACTCAAAGGTGCCCAAATTTATGCATGTGAAAGTGTTTCTTCCAACTGCCAGCCTGCACTGCAAGACACTATTGAACCCAAGAATCTGGGTAGATACTTTATTTTTTGTTGGAGTCAGTGAGTTGGGGGGGGTCTCTCTGAATTCTTCAGGGAGCAATCAGAGTTCAGGGATTGAATTAAAGCCTTTGGATGAATTGTAATGTATTAAGCCACTCACACATAAAGTAGAGGTGTAAGTTTAAGTTTTAGGACAAGTAAATGAGTCACTAAGTAAGTTTTAGTATGAGTCCTAGTGGTTTTAGTAAGTGAAAGGTTTAGATGCCAGAATAGAAACATGAGTTCTAGTGAAGGTTGAAAAACTTACTAGTGTTTTCAGTGAAGGCTCCAGGAACATAGTTTTAGACGTAATAGAGGTATAGTAAGATTATTGCTTACATTTTTCAAATAGAACAACATAGACCATATACATAGTTTATACATAACCTGGCATGCTAAGAAACTAGAATTCTAAGAGGTTAGGGAGTAGTGGTCCAAGTTTGTGTCTTAGTTTGTTGGGAAGATTCTATATAAGAGCATGCACTGGGGAGAGCTGGTGCTTTTTGCCACTGCTATTTGCCATCGCTTTTCCCATTGCTTGTACTATTCTGCTTTGCTTTGCTCTCTCTCCACCATCATCAACACCCAAGAAGAAGAAAGGAGCTCCCGAGCAACATCAGCTTCCCAGGACCTTGACAGGAGCAGCTTCTGCTTCTATTTGGGATTCTATGCCAAAACTTAGCATGGACTTTAATGTCTGTGACTTTGCTTTTTTGAGACTGATGTGATTTTGCAATAAACAGCTTTAAAGCAACTATTAGCTGCTTTGCTCATTTAGAAAAATAACCCGATGAAGTTGTGCCTAAGAGCACCAGAAGTCTATCCTCACAATTTCTTGCTTTCACATCACTGGTCCTGAAGTTGCTGCAAACTAAATCAAGCACCTGGCTTTCCAAGATGCAACCCTTAAGCTCCAGATCAGACCCCAAATGGAATTTGCTTGGAGCGGATCAAAGTTCCTCTGCTTGGAGCTCCCTCAACAAGAGGAACAAACAAGACAGGAACAAACTATATTTCACAGCGATGGGAAAAAGCAGAAGGGTAAAGGTATCCTCCCAGTCAGTAGGGCAGAACAATCTTTGATAAAAGGACACAGGTTACAGCTCTTCCCCTCACAGACACGTCCCAGTTTAGGATTTCTATAGCCTCAAGTTGGAACAGGTACTGCCAAGGATGACCAAACTGAACAGCACATCCTTAACCTCCTAAAGAGAGACAGCATAAATCCAGCCTGAAGCCTCTGCTCCATGAAATTGGATTAGGGACTCTACTTTGGGTCTACCTAAACCAGACAAATAGCCCTTACAGATTTTTTTTTCTGCTTCTTTGTTTTTTCTTTTCATATAAAAAACTCTGAAAAAGCAAAAAAATCATTGAAGAGAGGTTAGGCAATCTTCTACCCCACAACCACAAATAAGACCACAGAGCAGAACTCAAAACCCAATGCAGAACTGATGGTTTTCTGAAAAACATTAGGTCATATGCATATGTTCTCTGTATAATCCTAGTGCAGGAGGTAGACATCATAAATGTTGTTGTACCACTTGGTTTTACTACAAGTACATCTTTGGTCCTTTGTTTTGGTCATAAAGCTGCAGCAGTAGGAAACATGAAGTGGATATACGTTTAAAATTTTATGGAGGGAGATGAAATAAAAGAGCTATGTTTTGCCCTTCCTTGCAGATGCAGTGAGCCCTCAGGGGCAAAAAGAAATTGGCCACACCGACTGGAGACTGCAGAGCAGACACCACACAGTACATTTTACAAATACAACAGAGTGCCCACCTCCAAAACTGACAAGGGAAATACATAGTGTCAGCTCTCTTTTTGTGGCCACCATCTCCAATATTGCTGCTGAGATACTTGCAAGGGCTGCGCTGCTGCTGCCACCTTTGCTCACAGAGCCAAAAAGCATTTCTCAGCCATCTTCTGTGACAAGTAGGGCTCTTCCATAACCTGCCTTCAGCACAGTAAGCCAAGGAACAGAGATCTGGGACTGTGGTGCTTTTAGAAATGTGAATTTTTTTTACCTGTGTCTCTGTGGCAGGTGCAGACTTATTTTGCTTGCCTACTATCTAGCACTTAATGCAAGCACCACTGAATGGTGGAAGTCACAGAGCTCTAACATGTATACTGGTTAAAAACACAACTGGATAGAAGAATTAGATCTCTCCAAAGCAGGCCAGGGCCCAGGGATTAATGTGCTTTCTGAGCTGTGGGACAACCATGTTTTAGATCCTGCTCAATTTTGGATCAGAAATAGATTTCAGTGTCTTGCATTGTAGTGGCTTGGAAGCAGTCTTCACTTCTTTCAAAAAGGCCATCCTAGTAATGAGAAATCCTTCTTCATAACAGTTTCCATAAAACAACCATTTTTCCCAAACAGTTTCTCTTTTTATTATTTGCATTATCATTTTTACAGCATGAGCTCTGGCTACTAACAAAAGTAGGGACTATATAGTATTAATCCACTTTTTTCACTTAATTCAAACATGAATGGCAGAAAAACAAAACAAAAAAAATTACTTTGAGAAGAGTTTCCCTTCTTATGAAATTGCTATTAGGTGATGCTGCTGTTATGGATGTCTGGGAGATTTTTGATGTGGCCTTTGAAGTGCTTAGGTTTTTCTTCAGATATTCAGCACAGCAATACAGCCACAAGTTTGCTACCAATTGTCTTCTTACTCATAACACCTTGCGTCCCTTTTTTCCTTTCAGAGTTGCAGCTCATGCAACCCAGAGAGGGGACCCGGAGCTCCATCCTGTACACCTAATTGCAGGAATGTATTTCAAGGTCTCCTGCTGCTGTGCCTTTGCTCCAATGACTAAAGGAGGCAGCAGCATCACACTCTGGCTCAATCACTGGGTGCAAAGCAACAAACGTTCTGCCAGGGTTAGAATGAGATTAGCAAAATCTTACAGAACAATGATTCAAAGGTACTGTAACAAATCAATTTCCTGCATGCAAAAAACACAATTACTACACAAATTATCTTGCTCTCACCCTCTCTCTGCAGTGAGCCAGGGCTGAGAAACCTCATCCTTTGGGCTGCAAACATATAGTCCCTCCTCTTAGGTGACACAGCAAATGGTAGGAGCAGAATTTCTCCACCTCCCGTGATGAGTTATGCCACTAGAGGGCACACAGGTTGCCAAAATAATAGAGGGGAAACAATAGGTCCATTGGTCCTTGAACCTACACTCCAAATTCTCCATCTCCATTCCAGAACAACTCATATCTGCCAACACAGATTATACCCTCTGGAGTTTCTAATCTTCTCCACTTCATCATCTTTTAGTTAATTTCTCATATCTCCCAGTTTTCCCATTGTGGCACAAATGCAGAATCTCTACCTAATGCAAAAGCGGGGTAAGGGGGGATTTTTTATTCTTTCCAGGGATTACATATTTTTTAAGAGAAGGTTCCAACATCAAAAATCAACACATTCAGCACAGACAATCGAAGTTCACAATGTTTCTTGTCTCTGGTTCAGAGCCAGAGCCCAACTGCACTCCCACTGCATCACATCTAAGCTGATGAGCTCTCCCACCCTTCTGGGGTGCATGTGGTAAGGATGCCATTTCCAGAAGCCATCTTGAATATAACAAGGCTAGTCAAACAGTCGAAGCTGAGTAGCATCAATTTCCATCCAGAATCAGCTGTCTCCACGTTTTGTTGCCTGGCACCGCTGAGCTGCTGCGGCCCTCAAACAGGACTTGCACTGACTGGGAAAGATCCAGCCACACTGAACGGTCTGGACTGTATGCAATGCAAATTGATGCTCCTTGCTACCTGCCCAGGAAACTGATTGGAATTTGCACAGTGCGGTACCTAAGCTAATAAACTATGATGAACATTCTCTGGATCTGCATCCATGGCACAAATAATCTTCAGTCTGGAAAAGTCCCATTATGTATCCTGGCTCTTTCACTCAAGCTACAAAACCTTTTACCTCTGGAAGTCCATGGTGCCAGGCTGCATCCACTACAAAACTTACTCTCAATTCTGTCTGCTCCTATTCCCATTAAACCAAGCAGCCAACACCACCAATCTCACTTACACTCTTCAGTTCTTGTTGTAGGTGGGATAAAAGCAAACCAGCTGGGTGATCCCCATGTGCTGCAGATCAACTTGGCAGTCTCCTGCCATCTTGGTCTACTGTTGCCTCCCTCACAGCCCCAGATCCTTTCAGCTCACAGATGGCCCTGGGAAGGCTCAGGTCTTGTGAAATGCCAGGAATGCTACAAGCTCAACCACATCAGCTTCTGAGCCTGAAGGGACCAGTCCAGTCTTCAGTTACCCGTTTTGAAAACATGCAAGGTAAAGAAACAGCAAAGCCTATATGTACCACGTGTCAATGGGGAACCTGTCAAAGCCTAACACAGCTCACAGGACAGAGTTACAGACACTGGGTTTTCACCTTACTGGGCATCCAGCAGGCTGCCTTTTCCCACTTGTCAGACAAATCTGAATGAACGCTCTACTAAAAGAAAGAGGAAAAAAGGTCTTTGAGTTAAGCAGCTGATGCAATCAGGATTTCAACTATTAATATAGAAGAAGACTTCTTCACGTCTTGCACAAGTATTTGTATCACAGCAGAAATTATACAAGGCAAGAAAGAAAAACACTGTAAAGAATATGGCTCTTTGTCAGACTGGAAGTAGTCAGGAATTAATGACAGCATAAATATCTATTAAGGCATCTAGACTGTCTCTCAAGGGAACTTTTCAAGCTTGTAGAGCATGGATTATTCTCCAGGGCTCTGCCCAGCTGAACTTCAGATATCCCAAATGACAGCAATTTCACCATGATTCTTAACAAAGCTATATCACCATCTAATCTCTTTCTTCCATTAAGTATTTTTCCTCTCCTGCCAATTTTTCCTTTCCTCCTCCAAATTTTCTATCATGAGACACTCTTCTAGCTCTGAGTCCACACTAGACAATTCTTCATGCCTTCCCAGTATGCCTACATCATTAGCATAGCTCCTCTTTATTCATTTAGCCAAAACAGCTATATATTTAGCTCTCACAAGCATTCTTCATAAGTCAGTCCCTCCAGCCCCTTAATCATTCTCCTTGCAATCCTCTGAATTCCCTCTAATTTTGTTTACATCTTTCTGGAATTGAAGTGCCCGGAACCATGTGCTGTAAACAACAACAGCTTGTTATCTGGCTAGACTGCAATTCTGGCGATCACAGCACAGGCCTGCACATGCCATGCACACACAGACACATGCACATGCTCGTCCTCTGTCTCAGACATAGCATTGTTACAGGACACGAGTTCCACTCACTGGACATCCCTCCTCCACAGTGACACCAGCTGGGTCTTTTTCAAGGCAATCCAGCTCCAAAAAAAGTGAGGGCAGATCTTCAGTACAGCACTTTCAGCTGCCTGCAGGCTCAGGACACCAGCTTTGGCTGCACCCAGGTAACATTTTCAAGTTTTTGATAACACCTATAAAAGCTACAATTTTCAGAACTTTTTCTTTTGTTTTAGATGACAGTTGAGACTTTGATGTAGTCTTATGACAGCAGATCGTAGGAAAGCCTTTAAGAACTTGTGCCTTAATATGTTCTTGAAACTCAAGGTGGAATTTTTCCAACAAAACATCTTTTTATTCTTTATTAGAAAAATGCCCTTTTGGTGAAGTAGAAATATTCTGCAAAGATCTTTGCTTTGCTTCAACAAACTTCTGGAGAACTTAAGAAAGCGTTCAGAAAGAAACCTGTAAGGGTTACTGCCAGCTCTCAAGACAACCGAATCACAGAATATTCTGAGTTGGAAACGATCCCTAAGGACCATTGAGTCCAACTCTAAAGTGAATGGTCCTCACGGGGATTGAACCCAAAACTATGTCATCATTATCACCAAGGAAAGGTGGCCACTCCACAAGGTTTCTTCTACATCAAGGTCACCCTAAGCCCCTCCCTGTAACAATTTCAAAATCTCACTTAGCATCCCCAGGTCTGAAACAATTACAGAGCTCTTACTCCTGTGTGTGGAAAGAAAATAGAGCCTTGAAGCCTTCTGCCTCCCCAATATGTTTCACATGGCTCTTCCTCCTTCACAGCAGCTACAACAAAGCTTCAGCACCCCAGAGAGCTTGAGGTGTTTGTTTCAATTTTTGTGGTGATTTGGATCACTTTGGTCAGCAGGAAGAAGAGAAAGAGACCAAAAACTCTTGGGGTTGACCACGGGATGAGAAGAGACTACATGCAGAGGTCTTGTGAGGTTCCTTGAAGCCTGAAGAAAAGACTGCTGCTACAAATATTTACATTGGGATAGACAGAGCAAGGCCAGCCAGAATGCCCTTTTCTTTCTTTCCTCTATGCACACAGCAGGCCAAAGGAGAAGGAAGACTGCACTGCTGAGTGTAGCTCTAAGTCCCTCTGGGGCAATGCCACAGCTCATTTACCTAATGCTGCAGCTGGAATTCTTCTTTTATCAACATCCCAATCTGTTGCAGCTCTGTGGCTGCTGGATAGTACAAAAACCAGTCACCAATAGGCACCCAGGATACATGAAAACGGAGGAGAGCTTACCCTCACTTCACTTCCCACTGTTTCCTTCCTTCCCTCCCTTAGCTGGCCTAGACTACAGACAGCTCTTACACCACTTGAGCTAGCATGATTAAATTTTTTTTTTCTTTGAATCACCAAGAAATTACTGTTCGTAAAAGCCCAACATTGAAACAGCACGACTCTTCCAGACAAATAGTTTCCTCTCCTCTCCAGGAGATCTAGAAGTGCAGAACATCTCACGAGGGCATGCCCAGCCAGGTCTATCCTGCTGAGCTACCCAAACTGAGACAGGACAGAACACAGCCATGCTGGACAACACCCTATCCTGTTGGGGAAGTTAAACCAGCAAGGCTGTGTTAATGAAGGTAACAGCCAGAGTACAGACTTAATGATTTTACTGCTTCAGGTGGCATCCAGCTCATAAAATAGCATAGCTATGCAAGGAAGGTGGGCTCAGTCAGGTAGTACTATTTTTGAATATATTGGTCTAATTAATAAACAGTGAAACTTGTACATGTAGGAAAGACTCCTTTTATCCTCTTCCTTCTATTCCTAGAAACTCTCCCATGAAAGTTTAGGAGTCAAACATGTCCTTTCCACTCTCTAGCCTGTATTTCCTGTCCAGGTGACTGAAGCATGACTAAGATGTCACCTTACACTGAGGCTATCACAGAAAGATGAGGACGGGTAGCCAAGCCACAGAAACAATTCTGTTTCACTACAACAATCTCTTGCCATGTCAAGGCAGGATGCAAATGCGCAATGAATAATGGTCACTTCAAATGCACACATAGCTACACAGACACTCCTATCAGCAATCAGGCTGCAGTCAGCTCCTGCACTAACACTCATGACAAGTCACTTGCACAAAATACAACCAGATTTGTTAACATTTCTCAAGCATCTTTACCATGCAACTTGTGCATTTTCTGTCACATGCACACACTCAAAAGCATGTGCATGCATACATATATATATATCTTCTCTTCCGTTTTGGCACCTTCCCAAAAGCCAAGGAAGAGCTATTCAAAGGCCATACCTTTATGCACAGATCATGTATACAGGCACAAATAAAACTGAATGTTTTGATCCCATTGTACAAAGTACCTTTCCAAGGCAAAGAGTAGACACTTCATTATATGAAGGTGTACCAGCATGACAAAAGTTTAAATGCATTTACACTTCAAAAATTTTACAGATGCCCCTTTAAATAACCCCTCCTTCCTGCAGGCAAAACCTCACCAGCAAATCCCTCCTTTTTCAGACACTCAAGTATATATAACCCCAGACAGCCTCTCTGACATCCACAGGGGGAAGTCAGGTAAAAGTGCACTGGCTTCAAGGCTCATGATCAGAAAGAGTCTTGCTCCCTTGGTGGAACTTTGGGTCAGCTGCTGAGGGTCAAGCACAGCCAGGCTCCAAGCAGGTGCAGCAACCAGAGTGCATGCAGAAGAATATTAATAGTTATTGTCCTAGCAGGTTGTGAGGATTAATTGGTTCTGGCCTGCAACTCCCCATCAATGTAAGTGCTTAGGGGCAGAGGGGAGGGAGCTGTGATTACACACTTACATTGCATACTCATATGCTATTGATTTCCCAATTGGCTTTTCGTTTGTCTCCTTGCTTGCTCCCTTCCTCCCTCATCCAGTGCTCATGGCTGCCTGCCACATCTTCCCCCTCCCAACAGCACAATCACCATCACCAGAAAAAAGAGAGGGGCACCCTTTTTTGTGGGAGAGCTTTGTCAAACCAGAAAGAAATGCAGAAATCTATATCCACAAGGTCACACAGAGGCAGACTATAGGGAAATGAAGAAATTTCAAGAACTGAGTTTCCTCTGGATGCTTTATATATCCTGAAAAAGCCAGGGACTGAAAAAGCCAGACTGTGAGCCCACAGCTATGATTACACTCACCTTTGCTTTAAGACAAAGCCCCTCCTCTGAAGCCTGCCTTCTTATGCTGTCTTTTTTTAAATAAAACAAATCAATCCTTCAAAAAAACAAAAACAAAAACAAACAAACAAACAAACAAACAGAAAAAAACAAAACCACAACACACCAACCTGCCTTAATTGGATATGTATACCCTTGCACTGCTTCCAAAACCATCTCCTCTCAGAGGTACCATTCAAAGTCCAGTACATCTACAGCTGACAACCACTGAAAAATCTTATTTTATGCTTGTGGGTGACCAATAAGCACAGCTAGTGTAAAGGACCCTTTACCCTCAGCATGTAGACATGCAGAATTTCTTCCCCAAGAACATTAAAACAGTAGATACGGCCAGCAAGACTTTCCTATGGGACAAAACACTTCTTTGGCTCAGAAAAATTGGGGTAGTAGCCTAGTGCTTTTCCTTTTCTTTCCATGTAGGTGAGCAGGGCAATGCTGCCACAGAGGCAGGCAACCTACTGGAGGGTTGCCTCACAAGGAAATGCCTCAGCTTCCAGGAAATTTAGCATCAGCCAAAGAACCACAGTGCAACGGCATAGCACAGAAACAAACCTGGACTTCTTTTTCCTGTGCCTATTTCTGTAAGAATCACATACTCCTTGCACTTTTTCCGCCTTCCATGCTGATTGCAAGGATGTCTGCCCTTCGTTGACACTAGGAGAGGGCTAAGTCTCACATACTCACCTACACATGCCCTTAGCTCTCCCTCAGAGTAGGACTGGATAGTCTGTGCTGTGCTTGATATTTTTGATTTTATCATGGATAAATCAACAGCAGGAAGAGTACATCAGCTGCCAAAATCATTGGTCATTTAGTATGAGGAGCAAATGAAACTGTTATGTACCTTTTTAAGGAAAAGAGGATATCAAAGAGGCAAAGATTCATGCTTTCTATGGGGACCACAGACATCAAAATTCTGCATCCTTCCAGTAGCACCCTATGCACAAAGGAGACAATATTTGGCAATACACGTCCCCATGTTCAAAGGCACACATGAAAGATTTTCCGCAGGCTTTTCCAGGATATCTTTTTCTGGTACCATGATAGACTACTCAGATCCTTCAGTCCTTTAACAGCCTCTGTCATAGAACAACCACCTCAGTTGCTCCTTTTCCACAGAAAGCCCATCAGGTCTTCTGCTGTGCCCAGAAAAAAGGGCATCCCTTGCCCTTACTCTTCATTACCTTTTGCCACCTGTTGTCACTTTACAGCACATGGGGAAGCAAGCAGTGTTATGGCTCCTCATCACAGGCCCAGCCTCACCAACCTCTCCAGGCAACTGCACACAGGATCCAGCTGCTGCTGCTGGACCTACACATCAACACCCTTATACATCAACGTCCCTTGTCTAAACCATTCCTAAGCAATGCAGCCTTGCACAGGGTAAATCTGCTGGGAGAAAGATTCAGGACCCACCAGCAAGGCAAGGGCCGTGGCTCACTCAAGCTACACAGAAAGGGTGTATGCTCCTAAAGCACTGGCTCTGTCAGCAGCCTAGGGTGAGAGCAGCCATATTCCTCACCCTTACTGGAAAGAACTCTATTGCTAGTGGAAGAAAAAAGTGAAAAGAGTATCTATAAAAGATCACATCTCCTCCTCAGACTATTAGTGTGCTCCAAGGCTGAAAAGGAGTGCACAAAAACATTGGAAACTGGGTTTTTTGTTGCAGAACTAGTAAAACCCTTGTGTAAGAAAAGAAACATGAGACTAACAGATGAAGCAAATTTTTACTTATCATAACAAAGCCCTCATAGCAGGTAGCTGAGTGCTGAGATTCATAACAGCTAGAGGAAATGGGTTCTTGTGCAATTATTGATTATTATGGTCAGCAATCACTGGAGAGAACTGGAAGAAACACTTGGGATATCTTTTCAATGTTCCCCATTTGCAGATAAAAAGCCCTCTCTACTTCTTCCCTGTCCTAAGCCTACAAGAAAAGTATTTTGTTTCATGTATTGAGCCTGTTCATCATTCAAGGGAATGCAAAGCAACTGAGTGAACTGTCACCTCATCAATACAGTCCAGCCTGTGAGAGCTTCCCTTGCCTTACTCAAGAAGAGAGAACTGGAAACAGATAGGAAGAAAAGTATATTCAGGAGACCAGAAAAAGTCTTTTTTTTTTCCTCTCCACTTGGCAGTACCTAAATGTTATCCAACTGCATCACAATCGCCCCGTGCTGTTCCCCATACACCACAATGTCACCACTCACACAGACATTGCTGCTCCTCCCTCTCTTCTCCCCATCCATTACACATTATCAGCACAGAAACACTCGGGCACACGCTTCCATCCATATAGATTGCACATACCTCATGCATTAACAAACACACTATTTTTCACACCCGCATTGCCCAGTAACATTATAAAACATGAGACTTTGCAGATAATATTTGTGCTATGTACCAACCAAAAGCATCCTATTCCACTTACCTGACTGCTTCTGTGATTTCTTTAATCAGATTCATTCCCCATTTAAGAAAACCCTTGAGCAGCTCAAAAAATATATTATAAATAAATGCTGCCAGGACTATGCAGGCCAGTTCTGCATGTCATTTCCTAAACCATCTACTCCACTACATTGACTGGGGAGGTTTCTTGTTTTTTTGTTTTTTTGTTGTTTTTTTTTAAACACTAAGTCTTTTACAATTAACCAGTTAGGTGGGGCTCTCAGGAAGGTTCATTAAAATAATCTGGGATTTTTTAAGAAAATTTTTGATTTGAAACAGTTGCTGTTTTTCACAGGAGAGAATTTGTTTAGAAAAATTTTCAAGTGAAAGCAATGCTGAAGGAAATGTATAATTTGTCAAGACATTAATTTTTTTAAATAAAATGCTCAGGGTGAGGAAATGAAAATTAATTTTCATATTGACAGATAAGTTAGAGTAATAGTAAGTGAAAATGCAAACATCAACACAAAATTCTAAATTACCTAAATGCAATTTTTTCTTAGACCCTAATCATTTGCTTCTCCACCCCACACTCAAGCACCCATTTTTAACTTGGGAGGCAGAGTATGGGTGGAAAGGAAAAGCATCATTCAGCTTTACAATCCAATTCAACAATCTGATCTTTCTCAGAAGCTTTGAGGCACATTGTGCTACAAGATGAATCCATTCGAGGGAAGAACTGCAGCATGCCACTAGAAAATCCTAGAAAATCCCACCCAGCAGCAGCGCCGGGGTGTGTAGGTACTTTTATTCTTCCAGCCCCCACAGGGCAGGAAGGCCAGTGCACCATGCAGGAGGAACAACCATCCCGCCTCTGAGCCACCTGCCTCGCAAAGAGGACTGGAAGTGCAGCAGCAGAAAAACGCAAGAATCCTAAGCCATCAAAATGAGGAAACATAGTGATCGGGGGTGGGGGGAGAATCCTTTGTGCAGGACTTGGAGCATCTAACCTAGGGGGAAAGGAGCAGAGGCTGACTCTGTGCCGAGGCCCCCGAGGCCAGGCAGGCAGGGGACAGGCAGCCCTTTGCATCCCGCCGGGCAGAGGCACTGGGGAGGCAGCGGGCGCTGGCCGCCTGGCACCGTGCAGCCCATGGCCCTCCTGCCAGCCTCAGCTGCGCTTCCTCCCTGCACCCCCAGCGCCTGCTATTCAGCCTGGGCTCGGCCCGGCACTGCCGGCAGAGCTCCCCTTCTCCCCCACGCCTGGTGGCTTTGGGAGAGCGGAGAATGACAAGGAGCTGATTTTGCGTTCACCGGTACACCCCCAAGTGGACAGCGAGGAAAAGGGGAGAGAGGGCACGGACAAGTTTTGGGTAGCTCGCAGAGGTGTAGGCTCAGCCGTCTGGCTCTTGGAGGGATGTGCTCACAAAGGTTTTGGAAGCGTTCTGGTAAGGGCTCCACCGACTTGTGCTTTACAGGGTTAGAGAAGTGTTCAAGGCTTGTTACCATGGCTTTCAGTGAAAAACAATCAATTTGAAATAAATATTGTGGGTGGAATGTGTTGGCTTGTTGGGTCTTTTTAAGGGTCCTTTTAATGCTTTCCCACCCCTTTTAAACTCATTCAAATATCTTCAGGCTTGCTTCAGGCAGTGCCCTACTCCTCCCATGCAGCCCCAATATTCCTGCCTCCCCATTCTCTCTCTCTCTACACATCAGAGAAAGGAAATTACGGCTGGCTATGAAACTAGATCCAGCAGTGCTCTGGTTTATATCATGCTAGAAGTTTGGGAGCAGTTGAAAAAGCAGCTCCAAGTTTACAAATACTCATACAACACCACACCATCCTATCCTGTCTCAAAACCTAGGGAGGGCAACTGTGTTGCCTCTGCCTTTTCATAGTGTACCTGATAATACAGTCCTCAAAAGACCTTCCCTGAGGCCTTCAAAACGAGAATAGATGTGGCTGATACAACCATGGCAATACTAACTCACTAAACCAGAAGGTAAAAGCCTGACCAATGCCTGTAGCCTGGCATAAGCTCCAGATCCAGCTAGCACAGGACTGGCTGTGCTAGCACAGGATACTCTGGTCACAACTCAGGAAAGGCTTGTGACTTGAAAACACTGCATGGAGCAAGCACTGTGGTCTGCAGGCAAGGAAACGTGCACCAGAGAGACAGGCAATGTTCAGAGTCAACATGACTTGCCAATGTCCATCTTTTTTGACAGTTCTCTGTCTAATCCAGGGTGAAGTTCACACCAAGCCACACAACTTCATTGCTGATGTTATCTACTTACACCACACAAGTACCAGTTCTCCTCTTACCCCATGTACAACCTATGTGATCGGAAAAATCCTCCTTCCCTATCAGAAATAGCCACTTCACAGCAAGGAAGGAAGTCAACTGGAAGGTGCTGGTGTTGGTTTCAAAGTCCAGACTTCAGAAAACGTAAGTTGAGAGAAGATATGTGACAATAAAAAGCATGCGTACGAGACCCAGAAATGGGAGAAGTGAGACTGTATGAAAAGGAGCACTCAGCAAAGGCGAGAAGGTGGCAAAAAATTAAGGATTCCATAGTGAGGGCTTGCAGGAGTGACAGGTGTGAGGCTGCAATAGAAAGCATGTGTATGACAGGGAGCCTGCCTGTACGGGAATTTGCTTAGTAGACACAAAATAGAAGAGAACAGTACATGCAAGACTGAGTGTAAAAGTAGGAGCCAAGGGGAAGTGAAGAATCTGTGACTGGCATATCTCCATGCACAGCACTCCTGCACTAATATGTACTGGAGTGAGAAAAAAGCACTGTGAAAAAAGCCGTGTACAAGCGAGATACGCTCTAAGCGTGCAGCTCACTGCAAATGCAAGACTGTGAGGCACAGAGTAGGCCAGATAGAGTACATCTATGTTCTTTACTTATATTTTCACCTATGGGTATGTATATGTGTGTACACACAGGCTTACAAGGCTAGTGCAGCAGGATAAGCAAGGGATTTTAATATACAAGCAACCTCGAACACTAGTGTTCAGGATGGAGGTTTAAAGGAAGGAGGAGGGGGAAAGGGGAAGAAAAAATGTGAGCACAAGAGAAGCAGACTCTCCAGGAATTGCATGTGCTAGGGACTTAGAACTGTATATGCCAGAGTGAGTTTATTCATCTTCCCTGCTATATCCCTGGATGTGTGTGTTCAGGAAGGACCACTGATATTTGTGAGTGTGGGTCATGCACAAGCTGCAATTTTGAAGGCTATGATTATATGTACATGTGTGACATTAATGTGTATTAATACATGCAGCACAGAATGCATTAACCCTTAACTCCTGTTTACAGAAAGCATCTCAAAACCAGATAGCATGCCTGTCATCACTTCGAACTAAACTCCATACTCACACTTGGCTCTTAAAGCAAGAAACCCAGTTGGCAATTCTCCACTGAAAAAAAAACCCATACCCCACAAATTTTCATCTCCTGTCTTCCCTCCATCTCTCTCTCTTTTTTTTTTTTTTTTTTTTTCCCCTCTTAATATAGAGGGGAAGGACATAGTATATTCACAGACAGACCAGAGGCATAGAGATTCCTCTAACCTTCTCCTCTCTAGGCAAAACCAAAATAAAAATAATAAAAAACACACAAAAAACCCCCAAACAAAAAAAAAACCACAAAAGAAACTTACACGTGTGTCCTCAGGAAGGTAAAGAATTGAGGACAATCAGTACTTGTGACCCAAAGTGCTGAGAAACAGCAGTTGTGGATGGAGGGGATACCCACCTTCACTCACTATTCTTCTCCTTTGCAAATATTAACTGTACTCCCCCCCACCAACTCCCCCTCTGCAAAAGCACAAATACAGCAAATCCAGCAAAGTCAGTCGCATGCAGTACCCTCTAACCATAGGATTCACCAGCAGCGATCTCTCCTTGGCTTATTTCCTGAGGCAAGGGGTGGGGGTGTGAAGGTTTGGAGGGGAAAGGGGGGGGGAGAGGAAGCTCCAGCTTCCACCTCCATGTTTCAGGCCATTCTCAGTCCATCAGCCTCAATTAAAGCAGAAAGATTTGAGGAGGTTGCGAGAAAGAACTCACCACATACCTTGCAAGGAGAAGAGGGACAGGAAGAATCCCAGCACCCAGATACTGTGCAGCCAGTAGGTCCTCATGCTTCTCTCTCACTCGCTCGGCTTCCTCTGCCTTTTTCTCCGTCTCTTCGCTTCTGTCTCTCTCTCTCAATTTGTCTTTTTTCTTTTTTTTTTTCCCCTCTTCGTTCCTCTCAAAGAAAATGGGATTCGTGTTTCCCTTCAGTCCCCCTGGGCTCTGCTTTGCCAGCCCTGACAATCCAGCCGCAGCGCAAGCTGACCCGTGGCAGCCAGATTCCCAAATAACCTCTCACTCTCCCCTCCAAGTGCTGGAGAAAGGGGGGGCCAGGTTGGATGTTCCACCGTAGCCTGGGCTGGCTGTAAACACAGAGAATCTCTCTGTCTCTCTCCTGCAGCTCCAACTAAATGCGACTGTACTTAAACAAGCAATGCCTTATAGGACAGCACTCAGAGCAGAACAGATCCCACCTCTGCCACCTAGTGTTGCAAGCAAGCTCGTTTATTTCATTTTTATATATATAAAAATATATACGTTATGCTACAGAAATATGGTTCCCTCATTCCTCTACAAATGTATCTCTTGGATCACAGTCTATAAGCCATTCTGGGCTCCTGAGTCCCTGAGGTTCCAGCTCCAGTGCACACAGGGAGGCTATTCAGCAAAGGAATATTCCTCATTGCCACAAGAGGCACGGCAGGGCAGGTTTGGTTTCTTAGCAGAGTTCTGCTTGACAAATTCTGAAGCAAGGGTCTCTCTGATGCTGGTGTCATTGCCGGGCAGTGCGCAGGGGCCAGAGGGAGTTTCAGACGCACTGACTGTAATTACAGAGCTGCCAAAGCCTCTAGGAAAAAATAGCAAGCATCAGTCTGCATTAATCTTTGCTGGATCTCCTGTGACTTCTATGCAATTTCAGAGGGACCAGAAAGAATCCTTCTGTAAGGGAATCCACATTGAAAAAGCAACCATTTGCTCACAGAAGGCTTCCCCCACTACCCTTCTCCTTTCAAATACAGGTTCCTCCTGCCATATATAGCACATAACTTTTATTCTCAAGGAGTAATTGCCTCCAGTAGTCTATTTCCCCCTCAAATTGTTGCCTCCAGTTAGAGGAACACCAGTAACGAAATACTGCTTAGCATTCACACAGGGCTTTTCATCAGTCACTCTCCAGGCATTTCAAAAAGGGTGTCCTTTCTCAGCTGGGGATGTGGAGGCAGTGTGAGTGCACAGCTTCTGAGGCCAGTCCATGAGATACAGTGTGACAGCCCAGCTGGACTGCCCAGCTAGCCTTGTGGCTCCTCTTCAGACCACATTGTGCCCTTCATTGTGGTCACCAGGCAGCCTATGAGATGCCAACACTAAAGGACACGATTTTTCAATTTATGCATTGAGGGTGTGGGTAAGCAAAGGTGAGTGTCCACATGTAGGAAAGGTCTGTAGGATTCTCATCACTAATGATGCATTCCAGAAGTGTTTCTTACTAGACTGCTGTAGAGCAAGCTGTTCTGTGAACAGAGTGCACCAAGCTTCCTCCCCATGGGTTCCTGTCTGCTGTCTCAAAAATTCCCCTGCTCTAATAAAAGCCAGAATTCATCATACCCCCATTGTGACATCTCCTGTAGGAAGAAGAAATCCATATGGCCAGTCTTGCTTCCTAGTGGATCAAAATGAAAGACAAAATCAAAGACACTGCTTGCCTTAGCCTAGTTGGCTACTGCCATGTACCACCTATGTAATTCTCGGGTTTTCCACTATGAAGGGAATGGAGAATTACCTAATCACCAGTTTTTAAGAGACATGCAGGAATAAGTTACTTTTTAGCATTCTGTCCTCTTTTAAATTTGGTTGAAATTGATTGCACTGAAAAGTTATTTGCACTGAAAAGTTATTAGGGGGTAGAACACATGGACAGATATGCATGTACTATCAACTAGGCTTCACTTCCCAAGGAAATCAAACTAAAAAAATTAGAGTGGACTAAAGTCAACTGACTCTAGTCAATGAAGAGCATGCTTCTTTTTTTGTGGTTTCAATTTCAGATGGTTTTCATGCTCTGATACTGTATTGGGTCTGCATGGCAAGGTTTTGGTAGTGGGGTGCTTCTGTGAGAAGCTGCCAGAAGCTTCCTCTTTGTCTGATAGTGCCAAGGCCAGACAGCTGCGAGACAAACCCACTGCAGGCCAAGTCCGAGTGTACCATCAGCAATGGTAGTAACACCTCTGGGGTAATGTATTTAAGAAGAAGGTGGAAGCTATGCAACAGCAGCCAGGAGAGAGGAGTGAGGATGTGTGAGAGAAATAGCCTAGCAGACACCAAGGTTGGTGGAGTAGGACAGGGAGGGAGTGCTACAGACACTGGAGCAGAGATTCCCCTGCAGCCTGGGATGAAGACCGTGGAGGTTCAGGATAGATGAGTTATCCACCTGCAGCCCACAGAGGACCTCTTGCTAGAGGTGATAGATGCCTGGCAGGATCCCTGGCCCTGTGGAGAGAGGAGCCCATGCTGGAGCAGGTTTGCTTTCAGGACTTGAGACCCTGTGGGGAATCTGCACTGGAGCAGTTAATGAAGAACTGTGGCCTATGGGAATGACTTGTATAGAAGAAGTTCATGGAGACTGTCGTCTGTGGGAGGGACCCTGTACTGGAGCAGAAGTGTGAGGATCCTCCCTCTGAGGCAGGAGGGACAGCAGAGACAACTGCTGTGATCTTTGGCCCTATTCCCTGTTCTCCTGCAGCACTGCAAGGGAGGAGGGAGAGAAAATGAGGAATGAAGTTAATCCCAGGAGGAAAGCAAGAGTGTGGGAAAGATATTTTAAGATATGAGTTTACTTTTCATTATCCTGCTTTGATTTCATTGGTAACAAATTAATTTTTCCTAAGTCGAATCTGTTTTGCCTCTAACTGTACTTGAGGAGTGATCCCCGTTGTCCTTATCTTGACTCCCAAAGCTTTTTGCTGTATTTTTTATCCCCCTGTCCAGCTGAGGATAGTGATGGAGCAGCTTTGGGGAGCACCTGGAGGCCAGCCAGCATCAAACCACCACAGACAGCAAGAGAGCATGGTCAGAAAGAGAGCACTCTCAAAAATAAACTTGGCACTCAAGATACATTTTGAACTTAGCATGCCAAAATCAAGTGGTGACAATCAGTTTGTAGGCTTGGAGTAGAAGGTTTTGGGGTTTTTTGCAGAAATGCTCACAAACATCAGGCTCAGGTTCAGGGAGCAGCAGGCTTAGGTTCAGGGACCAGCTAGGCCAGCACCTTAATACTACACCAGCTCTATACATTTCTGACACACGACTGTTCATGTGCTCAGCATTCCTTTTTTCATTTGTCCTATACATTTGTGATCCATTACCTCAGTGCTCACCATCTGCATTTGATATAATATACAGCATTATACACATTTGTACTGTTTCACAAATTTCCTCAGTTCCCATATATGGCACCAAAATTCTCATGCTACCTATCCCAACTTCCCAGCTACCCACAGGCACATACATGACCTCATCTCCCACCTGCCTGACACTTAATCCTATAGGGTCCCACAGCCTTCCCAATTAAACTGGATCATCATGCAACCATTCAAAGTCTCCTTTACCTACAGATGCTATGGATGATCCCATAATATGCAGCTTTCAAGCACATGACCATCTCAGACTTTGGAAAGGAATATGCCATGGTCTGAAAAAAAAATCTAAATCAACCCTCCTTCCATCTAAATCATTTCCATGTCCAATCACAACTAGCCCTGCTAAAAATTTGTCCCCATCCTTCTTATAGGCCCCCTTTAAGTACTGAAATGCCACAACATTTATTATAACACTTATGATAGCAATTTATATTGATTCCAGTAGCATTATTTTTTGTTATAAGTAATAAGTAATAATAAATAATAGCTGTATCTCTCTTCATAAATTCTATAGGGATGTGTGTAAGATGATGCAGAACCCAGCGTTGTTCCAATCCAAAATAGGCAGTGATAGTTAGAAGTCCCGAGAAAAGACACAAAGGAAGCATCACTTTCTCAGGCAGCAGCATCTTATGCTTCCCTGGAGAAGCTGGCATGACTGAAAGGAGAAGCAGCTATTTCTTACAACGTGTTTGACACACTCCTAACCTTCAAAAACATTCAGGACTGGATTTTGGCTTCCTTGCTCATGTTGAGTCATGCCAATGGGGTTACTTGGGACATTAGACTACTAAATATGAGCAGGAGTATCAGATTCTGTGGGCTGAAATTCTCTGGGATTGGTCTCTGGCCAAAACTGAGTCCATTTTCCTCTAGGCAACTCTCTCAGCTACCTACATATTGTGAGCGCAAACTCTGAATCAAGAATTGCACTCAACTCTCCTTAAATCCTCCAAACATTAGGAAGAAAAAACAACACCACCGAAATAACCAAACAAACCCCAAATACACAGCAGTCCTTGTTCTTCAGTCCTGTCTTTTTAAATAACTGCAATCCTCCCACTTCACTCAGTATTCAAATGCCAAATAAGCCAATGAAATATCAGCAGTAGAAGAGCACATCTACAATCCTGTATTTAAAAAAAAAAAAAAAAAAGGTTGAATTCTGATAGAGCTTTTACTTATCAATAGCCAGCTACTTTTAATGCATAGTGAAAGTGTTTCATTAGGGCTAGTGAATGGATTTAGATGCACTGAGCATGGATGCTTGTCCATTTTGTTATAAATAAATGTGCTTTGTGCTATTAACTGTTTAAGCACTCACACTTTCATTTCTATTTAATCTTAGCTTTAGTCACTTCAAGCAATATAAATATTAACTTGATTGTGCAGCACACACATAATATTTCTCTTCCAAGTTTCTATCCTGAACTTACCATTAAATACTTCTCTGGCAGGCACGCTAAAATTGATGGAGAAACTTTTAGCTTTTCCATTACAGATTTTTTCAAATTACTGTTATTTAACTGTGCAAATGTAATGTTGCATTAACAAAAGGCTTATTGGTTTTTTTTAACTGTAATAGAAATAGTATTGGAAACACAGTTGGCCATGCAAATTTTGCAGGGTTTACATAAGAGAATGAGCATTCCTGAAATTGTAAGTTGAGAGAGCTTGGTAAAGTGAGAAAGAGGCAAGAGCCATAGATTACTCCAAAGTGTTTTTTTCTATGTGTTTTAATGTCCTGTCCTGTATGTCTGTCTCTGACATATGTGTATTACACTTGTTTTATTGAGTGTTCTACCGGTGGGTTTCATATCATGGCTTTGGACTAGTGCATCTATGATAGATAGTGCATTTCAGTGTGATTTAGAAGAGTGTAATGGCATGTGCTGCACATGATCTTGGGAAAGGGGGTGGAAGGAGATGTTCTCTCTGCAAGAAATACTCATTTGTCATGTGGTTCTGTGAAACCCACCACTGTCCAAGGTCAAGGACTGCAGTTTCCAGAAATGTGAGTTCTCATAGAAGGGATGCAAGGGCCTCAAGACCATGATAAATAGTCTCACAGCTGATTAAGCTCCTTTATTTAGACTGAGAAAACAGCATTTATGCTTCTCATTTGCCTCCAGCTGGACATTTAAGAGAAGCCAACCCTACTCAAACCACACTTTCCACCTGTTCTTTCCTTTCTGCCACTTCATACTCCTCATCTGTATTCCCACCTCTTCCCTTTCAGCTTCTTGCCACCCACCACTACCCTTCCCATCTCTTTTCTTCTCTACTGTTTTCCTGTGAAACTCATCAAATAAGCAAGAGTGCCTTTTTGAGGCTTCTTGAAGGGGAAGATTTTCCATTAGGGTTTCCACAAGACTACAAGCTGAAAGTAGCTTTTTTTAACAAATAAATGCCAGGCCAGCAACTGTGGAAGGTTGCATATGACTACATAGCAATTCCCCAAGATTAAAGTCCACAGAAATAGCCAGCAAATAAGATAGCAACAGCACTCAAGGAGCTGTGGGAAGAAGGAGGAGATGGAAAGAACCCTCATTTAATTCCAACAACCATGCAATGATGCAGCAGGGACTGAACTGAGAACTCTTGGAGACGAATGTGTTGCATGAACTGGTATAGCACAAATGGCTGAGTTTCTCTAGCATCAGCTTTAGCAGACCCACCTCTTTTACAAGTGGGGTCACATAAAAGGATACGTCACAAAAAAGCATTTGCCAGCAGTATACATTCACACATTCAGACGTTGTCGCATAATTAGAACATAAAATAAATGGTATAACAGATGCTATCAACATGTCTACCACACTGTATCCATGGTGCCAATTCCTTCTCCAAGGGGAGCCTCAACCAGGCCACGCTGAGAAAGCCTGAAACACGGGCATGTAGAAACCAGGCTTTAAGGAAATGCACACATAAAGTTCTGCAGAAAGGGCCTCCACTCTTTCAACATTTGTAAGATTTTACAGGAAATCTGCAAGTGTGAATGACAACAAGAAGAAATTTGGCTAGCACCCAGGAAAAAAAATAAACACACAAAAAACCAAACTTTGGCAGATAATTTTTTGAGTTGTCATGTTTTCTGTGGGAAAAGAGTCAGCTCTTTCAAGCTGGGAATAAAAATAATAATTCTGTTCAACTCCTATGAGCAACAAGGAATTCACTATCCAAAGGGAGAGGGTTACACCACAAAACCCTTGTCATAGCTAGTACTAACTGGCTCCACAGACGCACAAGGAGTCCCTCAACACTACAGAAGGCCTTTTAAGAGATGTTTTTGCCGGCCCCAGTTTTCAAATCTCCACCAGAACTTTGCAGTGCGGACCTTTCTCCCTCCTTCTGGGACTCAGGACATGCTCCCCCAGGCAGTACTGTACCAAAGATGTTTCCTTGATGTAGCACCCAGCTTTCCTAGCACACACCTTGCCCTACCCAGAAGCTGCCTTTTATCCCAGCTGTTGATTTCAGGTGTTTAGTCACAGCTGAGGGTCTTGTGCTTCCCTCCATTAACACTCTGTGCCTGCCAGGGAGGAGCTGCTGGATGCTGCAGCCCAGTTCCCTGACCCATGTCAGGGAACAAGTCAGGCAGTGGGCTCCCCAGCTGGTACTTCCATCTCTAGGCTACAGTTTGTTGGCTTTGCTAGATAAATTGTGCGTTGACTTCAGAGACAGGACTGCCTTATGCCTAGGCACCCCTGAAACTCGTCCTTTGTTGTTTTGGCAAAGCAGGAAAGGAAATTGTAGCCATTTTCTGCCCGTACCTGGCTGACTGAGCTCCAGCACATCCACCTGACACAAGAAGGTCCCAAACAAATGACTGTTGAGTCTGTACCTATCACCCAAATGAGATATGGGAAGCAAATGACATCAGTCTCACTGTCTGCAGAGCTGACCTGCACATAACTGGACAGTGTGACATTTTCTGGACAGAAATACAGAAAAGTGGCAAGTTTTTTTTCTGATTTTTTTGTAATGTCAGGGCATCCATACTCAGCAGTCTGGAAGGCAGCTGGACCTTGAGTTATGTGAGCATTCCCATTGTGAGATTCTCCTTGCAATTCTTCACAATTTCCTGAAATTATGAATTCCCAGGCTTATGCTTTTCAAACCTAGTCTCATACACAAGGGTATATTTATGATTTTGTTTTTATTTTTGAAAGCTTGAGCAAGCAAGGGTTTGGCTGTTTAAGATATTTGCGATTGGGGGAGTGCTTTATGGTAAGTGGAAGAACCAATTTGTACCTTTTTTTTTACAGTTCCAGTGCAGAAATTACTGTGGATAAAGACTTGAAAGGCAAATACTGTGAGGCAAGATTTGTAGGAAGTGGTGATATCTTTTATTAAACTGAATAATATAGCTGAAAGAACAAAACAAAACAGGCTTTCCAGGCATATGGGCTTTCATGCCCAAAAGTGTATCCAGAATTTTAACTATATAATGTCAAATAACTGATAGTACTTCTTCCTACAAATCTCCCCTCATTTATGTCTTTAGCCCATCCTAGCAATCATATCAGTTCAACTTGGAAGGGACATCAAGTCTGTGAGGACATTACCCAGAAGAGCAGAAAACACACAATCATTGTTGTATGGAGGTGGTCTTCAGCTAAAACACAGGTCCCAGAAGATAGCTCTTGGTATGAGTGAAATGAAAATGCTTGGGTTTCAGTAATGCGCAGAGAGTAATCTTTGTGCAGGCAGGGCTCCACACATTTCTGTGAATCACTACAGATCAGCTCTCAAGCCAAGTAAAAGCAGTTGAAAGGCTCTCAGTGGCCTCTGATCCAGGTTCCCTCCACAGCAAAGTCACTAGGTCATCACTTTCCCTTGCTTGCTTGGCACTGGGAAGGTCTGTGTACCTTCCCCTGCCACTGCTGATCACTTGTACTGCAGGGGTGATACAGAGCCCTCGTGAGACCAAGGCCTGTTGAGATATGTGCTTTGCAAAAGGACGCTGAGAAAGTATTTCAAGCTGCTGACATCAGGTGCAAAGACAGACAAACACGCAGCACTTTGGCCAGAGAAGAGCTACTGCCCACCTGCTATTTTAAAAAGTTGCCTGTGATGCACTTGCAGACTCTTACTCAATAAAAAACATGAGGAGACAGTTTTAAGTTTGGCACTACCTGGTCTCTGCTAGCCTTTGCTGTGTTAATAATCTCTGCCATTAGCTTCTTTTCAAAGCAGGATTTCTTTTCTGTAGCTATTTTATCAGACAGAGGATGATCAGGAGGTTAAAAACCACATTATTGGCATTAATGACTATTATTATTTATTCTCTTGTACAAGCTGCACAAGTCTAGGCAAAGAGACAGTCCATTTCCCCAAAGACCTCATGAATCTTATTTATGATAAGGAATCACAGACCATGTATCAGTTGTAGAGGAGGGGAGGAAAGTAGGGAATAAGGACAACAACTGTATTAAACAAAACCTTCTTCTGCAGCTTAGGCAAGATGCTATCTGCAGAGGCCTACTTGATCAGCCAGAAAATATGGATATGGGGTTTTTCTCTAGAACAACACTTTCCACTATACCAAGGGGTTCTGTGGTGTTTCTTTTTTGCCCTCCCCTCTGCCCAGCAACTTAATAATCTATGGACCAAAGTCCATGACAATTACACACAAGTGGCAGCATCCGGGATGAAGAAATTATGAATTTTTGTACACTTCTCTTCATCTGTCAATCAGGAGCTCATTGTTACTATTTTACAAATGGGGAAATTGAGGTATGTAATGGTACAAGAGTTTTCCAAAAGAGCCCTGAAACAGATCCTTAAGGTGTACTTCTCACAGAGATGATCCATTTCTTCTCCAAGTAGAAGGATTTCTTCTTTTCCACCAGTAGAAGCATTTTATTGCCAAGAGAACAGCATCCATGCTGCAGTTCTTCCCAGATACAGCAAAGTTATTGTGAACTAATGAGACCAGCACACATTTCTGTTGTAAGTAGACTCAGAAGTTAGCATCATGGAGAGGAAGAGAAGGGAGGCCAGTGGTAAATGCAACTTCCAATGACTTGGAAAACTCAATTTTGATATACTATTGAGGGGCCTTAACATTCAGAACACTATATAGTGTTATATATATATATATATACTATATATACTATATACTACACTATATATAGTGTAATGTGTAATTTTATCTGTACAACTTTTCCCTCTCAGTGCAGAGTTTCATTTCAGAAAGTGCTCTGGAGAGGTTATGTCTTGCAAGTATCTTGTAAAACTGAGATTGCTGCATTGCATCCCCAGTGATCTCAGGGCAAATGCAAGACTGAACAATGACTCCATATCTGGCTATGCATGATTCCACCTCCCCAACAACTTTGCCTGAGAAATCAATGAAGCAAAATATGGCATATTTTGGGGCTGTATGGGAAACAGGTTGCTTGTACTTTGATACTTAGAATACAAGAATAATAGAGCCATCCTTCAACTTAAGCAGAAGAGATTTGCTACTAAAAGCAGAAGGTGACTATGGTTTCCATGAAGCTGTCTGTGATCACAGTCGTAAGAAGGTCATAGCAGAGATATTTGTAGATAAGTACTAAATTTATTCAACACTTAGGCTCAGTTTAGATGGACTGATGTTACCCCAAGGTCGAAATTCTCTGTTGTGCAGACTGAAAACTTATAAATGCAAACTGGGGTGTTGACAAGGCACATATTTCAGAGTCCCTAGAGCTCTGTTTGCCTGAACATGCTTGGTGAGTCACTTGGGTCAACAAGCACCTTGGCTTTATGCAAGCAGCCAATTGGTACTACGAATACCAGCAACAGGGATAGGATACAAATGTGGTGCACAGCCTTTGGTCTCAACACCAGTTTTGTAGCAGTGCAGACACAGCTTCAGTTTAGCTTTTGAATCTCCTGTTTCCCACTCCTAGTAATAAGCGTGTTATCTATCAGACTATTGTCAGAAAAGTAGATCTGGAAATTGCATTGTCCTGGATCTTGCTTCTGTATCAATAAGCACAGCTTGAATTAAAAAAGATAAAAGACTGCTCTGAGTTACATCAGGAACTTATTTAAAGACTCTTTATGCTCCTTTCCAGATGCTTTTCTTTTGCCAAACAGAGCCTTCTGAATTGGGAAGTCTGATACTTCATGGACAGCTCTTCACAACAGATAGAATTATGCAGGTGGCATACACCTTTGCAAAGGAAAGCTTGCGTTATTTTTCACAGAGAAGATCCAGACTAGTACTGCAATCAACATAATAGAGATTCTAATGGAGCTGCCAAGAAAGTTGCCAAGAACAAATGCGCAAAAGGTTTCTCTGGCCTTCCAGACCCTCAGTGACACGTGCAGTCTTTGCAGCCCAACGTTAGTGAATGAAGGATTCCATGTCCTAGAAAATGCACTAGTGTGTGTCTTACGGCATCTTTGCTACACCATCAGGTGCAGGCCAAAGGAAACTGATCTGCTAGCAATAGAGAAAAAAGATATTCCAAAGATATAATCAGTGTTTCCTCTGCCCTCTGCACTTAGCAGCTTGGTTTGTTTCTGGCTGCACAGGTACCTTGGCAAAGGCAGCCGTATATCAGCCCCTTATTCTGTGGCTTTTGCCTTCACATTTTGCAGGGGGCTTATCTGAAAACTGTCTTGCAGAGGAAGGCAGGGAAAAGAAGCCATCTGTAGCTTCAACTGTCAGGCTGTTGAAAACAGGGGCCGGGAAGGTGTAGATTTAGATGGCAGCTGCCCAGACAAGCAGTAGATGAGTGAGGAACTGACAGAGGGAAATTATACAATGAAAATAGAAAAAAAAATAGAAAATAGATAATAACTTCCAAAGAAACGGGATCTTAACAATCTAATGATCTCTTATGTTGGGAATTACCTTGAATCTCTATGGTTATTCTCCAAATGCATTCTGAATTTAGAGAGGGCTCTTAGATTTCCTTTCCTCTGGTTCCTGTCTAGGGATTATGAGCTGAAAAGTCTGTGACATCTTCCCAGTGACTTCTTCAGGTGTTTGACCTTGGATTTCCGCATGCTTCTCTGTTGCTGCCTAAAGGGTTACGGAGCGGCGAGAGAAAAAAACAGCAACAAGGCAACTCCCTTGCCTGGTGCAGGAAAGCAAGAAAGAGCGCCGTTACTGAAGGAAGCCATTGCTTTTTATAATACAGTTCGTGCAAAACAAAATACAGACAATTCATTGGGTAGAGAAAGAGGCACCTCTTGCCCCAGGCTTTCTCACGGATCCAGCAGGTGTTTATCTATTGTTATGATTCTTTCTCTCGTGTTTACAGTAGAGACAGAGGCCCTAGCTTGGGAAAGGTCCCATCTAGGCCTGAGAAAGTTTCACAGCCTGAGAAAAAGACTCAGACCCTGTGAGAAAGGCCTGGCTGAAATCTGCCTAGGCCTGCAGCAGTGTCCACACTTCTCTGCCTATGCCTGATGAATAAGTAGCTCCTCAGGTCCAACAACCCTATTGAGGGTATTTAATACCAACACGTAGAACATTGCCACACTGCTGGCAATGATCACTTTGCATTCCCAGGCTGCTACTTCCCCCATTGGACGTCAGTCTCGCTTGAGTGACAGAGAGCTTCCAGCTTTTGGGTGACTCCTTTATTATCTGAGCTTTGTGAAAACAGGTAGCAAGAACAGGATTATTCTTATTCAGAAGCTCTTTCAGGAGCAAGTCCGTGACCTTGCACCCCATGAGCAGTGATCTTATACTATGGGATGTGTTGATTAATTGTAGATGGTCAAAGTCACATGTAAGCTATTTATCACAGTCATCATTAAGTGTCATAAGGGACCTGTAAGAGGCCTGGTTAAGAGGGATTGCTCCCATTTTTCTTTAGGTTTCATCATGTTCTAGTGCCAGTAAGGCTCCTTGGTTGGATTAACCTCTTATTTACTAAGGCTTTAAAAAACAGAGGGCCAAACCCAAGATCAAGGTACAGGGAAATATTCTAGCATGCCCATAGTTATTGCCAGAGTCAGCAGCAGGACTCAAGTCATCTGAGCTCTGGTAGCAACCCAGCAAGGGCACTGCTGGTGCCTGCTCTCCTCATGAGTCAAACCCTCAAAATGAGGATAGAGTCCTCGTGCCAGTGACCCAACAACTGAATGAACACCACAAGGGAACCTGTACATCCACTTTGTCACTCCTGCTCCTGACTTCTGGATGCTGCCACTTGTGCATTTTTGGCATGGGCTTTGGGCCATGGATAAAAATGTTGACATATCTTGGGGAGAGAGGTCTATTCCCTGCCAAACTAAAAAAAAAAAAAAAAAAAAAAAAAAAAGATATTTATGGGGATCTCTAAAACTCCATAAGATTCAGGACTTTTTAAGGAGACATGTAACACTGAGAAGTAAGAAGGAGGAGGAAAAAAATGAGAAATGGGAAGATAATTGCCTAATGTGCACCTTTAATGAACTAAAACATATTCTCCCCACAAAGGGCCCATAAGAGAGAAAAAAAAAAGATTCTTCCTATACACCTTCAATCTAAAATGGATTATCTGTGGCAATTGGATCTGCAGCCTCACATGAGAGGATCTTACAAAGAAGAAGGGATATTATAAGACTACTGTATGCAAACGCACCCAATTAATTCAAGAGCATCATTGTTATTTCATTTATATAGCACCATAGGGGTATGCAATGCTTTACAGATGATTAGGGGCTATAAAAGTTTAAAGAAAAGATAAAGCCGAAAGCAAGGAGCTGGCAACCAAATAGACTATGAGCTCTGACTAAGAGCTCTCACTGTGGTGTTTATGGTTTGTTTGTTGTGGTTGTTTGTTTGTTTGTGTTGGTCTGTTAAGTCTCAAGGAGTGTTTTTTGGCACTAATCCCATGTTACAGGGAGATAGAGACCATGTAACATGATTGTTGGGCCCATTCCAAGGATGCAAAGTTAGAAAACACAGTCATTAAAACAGGTCTGAAGAAACAAAGCAGAAACATGCACAATAAAGAGCAGGGAGATAAATTTTTGATAAAAACTGCAAGCCATTCCTGAGAGTTCAATGCTTTGGTAAATTGTTGGAGGAAACAGAGACTTTGTATGCCCAGAACTGACTGCCTGAGGCTCCAGTAAAATTGGTGTTACACTTCTAGGCTGAGACAGGCATGCATAAAGCATGTCCTGTCACTTGTGCTCTGCATTTGTGGCTCAGGGACACTCTTGGATCCTCAGTTGTGGTTTAGCTGGCATGAGAGCAACCAGGAGTAGAAAGCATCTTTGCACAAGCAAAAAATCATGTGACTCGAGATTCCAGATATATAGAGGTCTTATTAATGGGGTCTAGGCAGACTTTTATGCTGCAGCACTAAAACATTTCAGGAACAGCTGGACCTTAAATCTACACAGAAGCCATACAATAGGAACATAACAGCTTTCTCGAAAAACATGTACTTTTCTCATAGCAGCATATGACACCTGTGCTCTGTTAATGGCACAAAGCCAGGATTTTAAATGTGAGTTTTACTGTATCAGTTTTACTGATCTGCAAGTAGATAGATTTTTTTTAAAGTTTTTTGTTGTTGTTTGTTGTGTGGCTTCTGTTTAGGGTTTGTTTTGTGGCTTTTTTGGGGGGAGGTGTTGCTAGTTTGGTTTTGGTTTTGTTTCTTTTAATAAGACATGGGAAAGGTTTTTTTAAATTTATTTTGTTTTAAACAGGAAAGTTATTTGAAAAATATGTTAATTTTATATTCCCTCTAGCATTTTTCATCTATCACTTTTATCAAAATTTTCACTGAGAAATAGTGCTATGAAGTAAAAATTCAAAAGTATTAAAATCCTTTTTTTTTTTTTTTTTTAACTAGGAAATTATACATGGATAAGCATTTTCTTTTTTAATCTTAACTGAAATATTATACTTTTTTTTTTTTTTTTTTTTGGTAGGTTGAAGATGGGAAAATGGGTTCTTCTCTCGTGCTTCCAAGCAATTTTGGCTTTCAAAGTTTCAGAATTGGTTGCCCAGCCTCAGCTTTTCCATCAGCTCTGGAGTAGTTTCTGAAATTTTTTTTCTTTTTTTCCCAAAAAGATATGCTTCTTATTAATGTTGGCCGACATTTACTACAAGTGATGACTGGCCACCTAAAGCTTACAGACTAATACTAGCATATTCTACAACATGGCCTCTGGACTGAAGTTTTCTACGTTAAAAGATATTTTTAAATCCTACCAGTATCTCTGGCCTTCAAGCAACTGTCCTCTAAACCAGTTTTATTTATAGAAAATTATGCACGGGTCATCTCTATCTTTCTATTGAGATGCTAGTGCCTGTTTAAACCTATCTTATGTTATTACATTTTATTCCTTTTACCAGCACAATATAAAGTACTTTCCGACTGATTTTGCTGCATCTACACTGAGGAAAGTTGTACTGTGGTAACTATTCCAATATGTTGTTAGACAGACTGAAAGATTTCAGGCTGAAGCCTCTGGTAAAGACATTAATTTAGTGGAGAAAGGGAAAAGAATTGAGAAAATATTATATTTTTTGCTTAGAACAGTACTTTTGTGTGTGCGAGTGTGTTTGTGTTATTCAAATAATAAAAAATCAGCAGCAACAAACATCCTTCCTAACCTTTTCCCAGCCTTCCCTTTAAACAATGCTAAATGCTGTCCTTCAGTGGCCCACACAGTCAAATATACAGCTAAATCAGCTTTTCCTTCTCTTGGCCAGGATCCACAGGCTGTTGGGTACCACCCTCAATGGGGCTGCATGCCCAGCTCAGAGAAGGAGCATCTTTGGCTGCCTGGTACAGGTGGCAGCCCTCACCTGTCAATCTCCATTCTGAAGTGACCTGCATCTCTCAGATTCCTGTTCCAGAAAATTAAGTGGCAGTAAATTAGCTGTTTCTAGGCTTGGCTACAAAAATCTCTTTGCTGTTCACAGCTTGGCCCAGAGCACCAAGAACATGATGTTCTTCACTTATGATTTATCCTACATCTCTGCTTTTAGGTGATGCACATAGTTCTTCAGTTGAGTTGATGATTCTATCCTGGGACCTTACTTTTGGCAGAGATGGGATGTAGCTTTGCTGTTCTACACAAAGGGCTTCTAGAAACTCCATCCCAAGTTTCCTTGGAGACAGCATGTGATCAACATAATGCTCCATGGCACTTGACCATTCATCTCCATGGTGGTTATAAAAATCCCGTCAGAAAAAGCCTTCAAGCTTTCCTACCCCATTAAAAAAAGAATCCTGATACTCAGTCCTTCGATTCAACAGTAAAACAAACAATAAAATTTCTCATTAGACTAATTGGGCCAATAGTGTTGAAAACCATGATGAGCCTAAATCTAAATTCTAGTTCCAAACCGAGGAAGATGAGATCTGAGGAGATAACCATTGTACCTCTGGGGGTTGTCTACTCAGTAATTGCTATCAATTATGGAAAAGTGGTTTAAAACCTTTTCAGTTTTGTGGCGCCGAAAAATTTCCTGCATGTTTCGCAATGAAGGTGTGGACCCTAACTGTGAGTGTAAGCTTCCTGGTATAAGCTTTTCTTAATAATTTTTCCTAAGCTTGCTTGGATCCACACAGTGCAGGTTGGAGAGCATAGTAGTACCCTTCTACGGGAGAATTATGGGAATTATGGGGTTCATTTACCAACTACAGCCCCTACTGTGATTAAAGCTATTTTTCATTTCCTTAACATCTTGAGTCAGGCACGGAAAAAGTATTTTTTAGAAAGCCATTAGACAAAACAGTGATTCACGGAAATAAGTGGAGTTTTTTTCTCCTCATCTTTTGTTTGTCATTAACAGTCCTCTCAGTAACTACCATGATGGCAACTCTGGGCCACGTGACAGAAGGTAATGAAAGAGAAGAAGAGAGTGGAAAGTTATTGCACTAGAACAAACTCTGTTATATTGCAGATTATATTACGAGTGAACTGCAGAGGATTGCATTGCCTAAGACTGGTGATGCTATGGGAGCCTTTCTCACTCCTAAGCTGTTCATTAGCATGGAGAGGTTTTGATTTAATAACTGTGATCAAAATACCACTGAATACTCTGGCAATTATGTACCCAAACTGAAGATGCTCACCAAGGTTTATGATCTTTGAATAAATTTAAGTATTCATTAAAAGGATGAGTAAGTGTAACAGTTACATAGGGAAAGCATCCAAATGATATTTTTGACAAAAAAAGCCCTGACCTTTCAGAAAGCAGGCATTATTGCTGTGCCAACAAAAAGAGCAGCTAAAGATGTTTAAGAGAATCCGAGTGTAATACATTAAGTAGTGACCATGCTTAATGAGCAATAAGGAAAATCATTGTAAGAGAGACCTCATTCTCTTGGAGGGATCCTCTAAATACAAAGACAACATCAAAAGGTATGTGAACTTTGTGGGTACATCTTTTTAAAGAAATAACAGCATCAGTAGGCAATTCCAGGCACCTGGACCTTGTAACCTGCATTTTTCAGCTGTTAGAGCAATTCCTGGCATGCTTTGGGCCCAGCCCAAGTTTCAGTCTCCTAAATAGTTCTAGGGTACATGGTAGGAACTTGCAGGGTGGTCCAGGGACCAATCCCAGTTGGCAGTTTGGATGTGTATCCCTATTTTAGAGATTAGAAAAGCTTAATATTATGGAAATTTTCTGTTCCATCCCAGCTGGGATCAGCACTAGAGAGAGGTCATGGTATGCTGACTATATTGCGAGTGCTTCGCTAAGTTTCTTGAGCTGGATTTGTAGAAGAATCATGGCAAACAGGGCAGGAAAAGAACTGAAAATATAATCATTGTGGTCCATCTTATGTGACAGAAGCTCTTCTTGTTATATAGATTTTATACTATAGGAGCTGACTTGAGTTCTGGCAAAGATGCCCTGTAGAACTGGAATAACAAGGTAAAGATGCATGTCAACAGACCAGAGTGAGAAGCCAGAAGTGCCTCAGAATTTATGAGAACATCCAAGGCCTCCATTACTGCTCAATGCCTTTATTCAGCATTTCGAAAGCAAATGCAAATTGATGCAATAGTGGCATACAGACAAAAGAGTAACTGTGAGGCACTGTCAAAGTAAGAGTGATGCTCAAAGGGCATAGGGTAGCAAACTTTGTGGAATATGAAGGAACTCCCCTCGAACACTGTGTCCATTTGGTCTGAGGCAAAGTCAAGGGCTCTGTGAGCCAAATTTTCAGAGGAACTTGGCCTCCAGCTACGCTTCAAAATAAGCAGGTAATTCTTTCAAAGATGTTGTTCCCTATTCAAATTTTAACCCTAAGAAGGAGCTGCATGATACTGACTATGCACATCTGAGGGTATGTCCTAAGCTGAAGAAGCCAAGCACTTGAAAAACCTGCAATGTGTTTGCCAAATCTCCAATTTACAAGTTGCACATAGCAAGACTTTTCTATATATTGGCACTGAAAAATCTGCTAGTACAATTTAAATGAAAGTTCGGAATTACATATGATGTCACACAAGGCTGATACCTTTTTGCAATGCCTGATGGCAATTAATTGTTGTCTGTTATCCAGTTGTTTATGAATCAAAGAATTTTTGTGCAAGAGGAATGTCACTATGGCCTTGCTGCCTGGGAAATGCTGGAGCTGGAATAACAAAATAAGACTTGTATACATGAGACCTCATAATGCATGAAACAGTTTGGTCCAGCTTCTCTCTTTGGACTTCTACAGAAAGATATCTTATGACAACAGAAAACATTTTGAGAACAAGGTCCTTGTCAGCATTCTATCAGCATAAAGTATCGAAGACTTATTAGCTGGTGTAATACTGATGACTGGTTTTCCTGCCTGTCATGGCACATATGGGACAGTTTACCCTAAATAAGAGGAGTAAGAGTATTCAGTCTATGCCAACAAATGCACTTAGCAATGAAAAACTGTAAAGAGTCACTTCTAAATTAGCCATGTTTCTTGGGGCAAAAGTAATTGCTCTAGTGGTATTAAGCCTTTCTTTCAGTGTGTAGCCATGCTGAGCATTGATGAGGGCTGCTCATGCATTGGTTCCAAGTAGTAGCTCCTATAATATTGCTAGAAGCTGTTTAAGAGGGATTATGTAATACTCATCTTCAAGTGATTGGGATGAAGTCAATGACTGAAGGCCACATTAGGTATCCTGACATGGAACACTAAAGGTACAACTCTGGATGTGGGTAATTGGGCACATTTCTAATTATAAGAGACGAAAACTAAGGTTCAGCAATCAATAGAAGTTATTAAGAATATAGAATCCTAGTAAATAAACTATGGGTTTAAATTAATTCCAATGCAGCTCTATTGACAAGCATCATTGTTGGGGGTTTGTTTGTTTGTTTGTTTGTTTGTTTGTTTGTTTTTCCTTTCCTCTCTGCCTGTGGAATTTCTTCCCCACTGGCATACTAAGGGACATTGATGGCTGGGTCCTTGAGACCTTGGAGGGGGGGAGGCAGGCTCTCTGTGCTCTTTTGGGAGTTCCTCTTGGAGGGCAGGGGGTAGTTAGAAGATTTGAAGCAGGTAAAAAGAGGGGGAAGGCAGTTGCTCGCTCGCTCTTGGAGTCGAAGGAGGACAGCAGCTGCTGCTACCCCCACCCCTCCATCACAACGCTGGGAGCCACCTTTTCTGCTGTTGGACCCCACACTGCTGCCTTCTCGCTTCAGCTTGCTATCTCCAAGCATCCTGCTGAGCACCGGGACTGACGCTGTGAGCTCCTCCATCCCTTTCCCATCTGGGACACAGCCACCATCACCCCTGGCATTCCTGCAGCTGCACGGGACCTGCCCCACCACCACCAGTAACTGCAGCACAGGGAAGGGTGCCTGCACCCAAAAAGGACTGGAACTGACTTACTGTTCTGTTGTTAATTTCATAGTTGTTGTTTTGTTTGTCTTGTTAGACAGTACAGTACTAGTAAAGAACTATCTCCATATCTTTGCCTGAGAGCCCCTTAATTTCAAAATTTTACTAATTCAGAGGGCGAGGTTTATTAGCTCCATTTTGAGGGAAGGTCTTGCTCTTCCCTAGCACACACCTGTCTTTTCAAACCAGGACAATCATTCAAACAGGTATCCTCCAGCAGCTGCCTGCCAAACAGAGATTGGGTGATTTCTTTTGCCAGTCAACCTTCATAACGCAATATTGAATGGGTCAAACCTAACTGCTTCTAGTGATACAAATGTTTCTGCCAAGATTAAACACCAAATAGCTGCTACCACAAACCTGTTGAAAATCCAGTGTACTTCCTGGTTAGGAGGGGTTTTTATGCCACAGGGACACTGTCCAGCAAAATGGCCACAGATAACACTCTATTGAGAATTACTAGAAGTGCACAGAGATGCTCTAAACTACATGGATAAAGAAAAGCCTTACAATATTGTGTTAGTTAGAAGACTTTGGTTTCTACAGCTCTGACATAACAACCAGTTCAGAGTAACCCAAGTATGCTCAACTATTACTTGCAAGTCTTGGCTGAAGAAAGCGCCTTCAGCTAAGACTGGTTGAGGTCAGCTAGTTCGTCTGGTGTAGGCAGAAAGACAAAGAATTGCTGGATCAACCCAGTCATTTCAGATTGACAACAAAGGATCTTAGCCCAGAGGATAACCTCATTTTTTCTTACTATTGCCTGTGCATAAAACAAGCCAGGCATGCTAAAAAATCCAGCATGAGCTGGTACAAGGTGAACTTACTCCAAAGTAGTCAGAAGCTGTGTGCTATCATAAGAGGAAGAGGCCATTTCAGGCTCTTCATGACAGCATTCTTGTTCCATGTAGGGACATTTAATTAAACTGGAAACCAAAAGATAGGCCTGACTTTGTAGGTAGGACAGCAGCAAAGACTTCAAAGCAAAGCATTATGTTCTCCATTGTGCAAGATACAAGGGGAGGAAAAAAACATTCTTTCACTCCATCGGACATAATAAAAGGCTGAGTTAAGAAGCACAGAAAAAAATGCCTGGTTAATTTAAGGTGAAATCAGAAAAGAAAAAATACAAGGGCCATCCTGGTTCTCAGAGTATCATCACTCTTTCTGGTTTTAGATGGTACACTAGATACTCAGCAACTCTGAAATTGAGATCCAAAAGTTGAATGGGACCACATTGTTCCTTCTCACCACATTAGAAGTTCCAAATTGAATCTCGAATAATCTGCAATTACAGTGAAGTTACTTCAAGTGGTTATGGAGAGCAACAATGTATTGCATAAAGTCTCACAGGCACAGGTACTAAGTAGCAAATGCATTTAGAGATTATGGGGTTATCCATGAGGCTTGTTGCCTTTTTTCATTTTTCTCTCTAATCTATGTGCCAGAAAGATAGTGACATTAATAAAGAGGGCTCTGACCATTTCTTTTACTGGAGTGCTTCATAGGAGTGCAAAGGCAAGACCACACCAGGACTCTGACACACTGTGTGGAGGCTGGGTCAGGCTGATGTGGGCACAGAGAATATGGATCTGGGAATATGTGGAACTGACAGGATGTTTTGAAAGCATCTCTCTGTGCACATCCACATTTCTGTTTCTCTACACAATCTAGCCGGTAGGCCCAGACAGATAACAGCAGTGTGTCTTCCTGGACTCAATGATCTTAAAGGTCTTTTCCAGCCTGATTGATTCTGTGATTCTCTTCTTTTTATGGGTTCAGATGTCATATGTTGATCAGTGTGAAAAAGAAAATAATTCTCTGCTCAAAGGTGAAGAAGGTTTCTTGTAATTGTTACTGTAATCAGTTATTTTAATCCTGAAGAGCTCATACTCCGCCTTCCCTGTGCTAGATTTCTAAGGAGCCCAGACAAATAGGTTTCATATGGAAAGAGTTCTCTCAACTGACAGAAATAACCCCATACTTTCAGGAAGTATTTAAGGGGGCTGTAAGGCATGTAGGAAAAAAAAAAAAATTAGGGAGTCCAAAGCTCAGTTTGAACTTAATTTGGCAACTTTTGTAAAGGATAACAAAAAATGTTTCAAAATATATAATAATGGTAAAAGGAAGGGTAAGACCAATCTTTGTTCTCTATTGGATGAGGCAGGGAACTTAGTAATTGCAAATGAGGAGAAGGTGGAAGTGCTTAACATCTTCTTTGTCTCAGTCTTTAGTAGGAAAACTACTTGCCTTCAGGACAACCATCCTCCTGGGCTGGTCGATGGTGCCAGGGAGAAGAGTGGTCCCCCTGTTATCCAAGAGAAGGCAGTCAGAGGGCTGCTGAGCAGATTAGATGTTCATAAATCTATGGGACCAGAAGGGATCCATCCCAGGGTGATGAGGGAGCTGGCAGATGAGCTTGCAAAGCCCCTCTCCATCATTTACCAGCAGTCCTGGGACACTAGCGAGGTTCCAGATGACTGGAAACTGGCCAGTGTGACTCCTATTCACAAAAAGGGTAGGAAGGAAGATCCTAGTAATTATAGGCCAGTTAACCTGACCTCAGTACTGGTAAGGTAATGGAACAGTTTATACTGAGTGTCATCACACAACACTTACAGGATGGCCAGGGTATCAGACACAGCCAGCACAGGTTTAGGAGGGGTAGGTTGTATTTGACCAACCTGATCTCCTTTCATGAACAAGTGACCCACCTGGTGCATGCAGAAAAGGCTGTGGATGTTGTGTACCTGGACTTCAGCAAGGCTTTTGGCACTGTCTCCCACAGCATACTCCTGGAAAAGCTGGCAGCCCATGGCTTGGACAGGAGCACTCTTTGCTGGGTTAAGAGCTGGCTGGATGGCCAGGCCCAGAGAGTGGTGGTGAACGGTGCTGCATCCAGCTGGGGATCAGTCACCAGTGGTGTCCCTCAGGGGTCTGTGCTGGGGCCTGTTCTGTTCAATATTTTTATTAATGTCATGAATGAGGGTATTGAGTCCTTCATTAGTAAATTTAGATGACATTAATTTAGGAGCATGTGTTGACCTTTGGAAGGTAGGAGGGCTCTGCAGAGACCTGGACCAGTTGAATGGATAGGCAGAGTCCAACAAGATAAAGTTTAATAAGTCCAAGTGACAAGTCCTGCATTTTGGCCACAATAACCCCCTGCAGTGTTACAGGCTGGGGGCGATGTGGCTGGGCAGTGTCCAGACAGAAAGGGACCTGGGGGTTCTGGTCAACAGCCACTGAACATGAGCCAGCAGTGTGCCCAGGTGGCCAAGAAGGCCAATGGCATTCTGGCCTGTATGAGAGGAGGGCAACAAGGCTGGTGAGGGGCTTGGACCACAAGGAGTGATCCTCCAGCCTGTGAGGAATGGCTGAGGGAGCTGGGGTTGCTCAGCCTGTAGAAAAGGAGACTCAGGGGTGACCTTATCACTCTCCTCAACTCCCTGAAAGGTGTTTGTAGTCAGATGGGGGGTGGTCTCTTTCACCAGGCAGCCACTAAAAGAATAAGAGGACACAGTCTTAAGCTGCACCAAGGGAAATATAGGTTGGATATTAGGAGAAGGGTTTTCACAGAAAGAATAATAAAATACAGGAATGATCTGCCCAGGGAGGTGGTGCAGTCACCATCCCTAGATGTGTTTAAATAAAGACTGGATGTGGCACTTGGTGCCATGGTCTAGCTGAGGTGTTAGGGCATGGGTTGGACTCGATGATCTTGAAGGTCTCTTCCAACCTAGTGATTCTGTGATTTATACACGAGCGCTCCATTTTTTTCCATATCCAGCTACAAAACAATACCACAGACTGTTCCTTCAATTTTTTTTCTGATTTGTGGAGTGATTAAATGGTTCTTCAATTACATTTTGGTCAACAATACCCTTGTTTTCAGTATAATTTAAAGAAGAGTGGAAGACATTTTAAAAAAAAGGTAAAGAGATCTGACAGGAGAATTGATTGATGGTATGTGTGCCTTATCTTTCACAGCTTATGTAATATATATATGAGAAATAGTTAGTTTGATAGTTAAAGAAACTAAATGCCTGTCGAGAATAAAATACATCAGGGACACAGAAAAATTCCTCATCTGGTTTGACTATCATTCACTTTCCAGCCTACTGGCTGTCTCCCAGGAGAATTCATAATAGATCAGAGGCAATGATCTTCTTTCCCCAGGCCCCCACTGGTTCCTCCCTCCTTCCCCATTTCCTCCTTCTTTCCTGCTGTCACCATCTTCTCCATCCCATCCTGCGAGCTCCCTGCCCAGGGCTATGTAAAAGGAGTGTGCAAAAGCTACAAAGCTCAGGGAAAAGCACGTGGTGTGGCCACCAGGATGGAGATGAAGGAGAAGGGGCCATGCAGCAAGCACGGGCATTGAGCTGTCCTCACATGCAGCTCACAGCCCCTTGCAGGCTACAGAGAGCAGCAGGGGACATGGGGGAGGCAGAAACACAATCTCTCCAGAGACATGAGAAAAAAAAGTCATGGATTCAAACCAAAGATGAGGCGTCAACAGCACAATTGTCTCTGAATGAACATTTTCCACCCAGCGCTCCTTGTTCCCCTAAATTTTCCCTCTCCATATCTCACCTCCCCACCACTGAAAAAAGACAAGCTTCTGCTGTGAGGAAGACAATGGGCCAGGACTATCTTAAACCCTTCTAATACCATAGGTGTCCCATGACCGTCTCTTATAAAAGCATATGCTCCAAACAAAGCCAATATTAAAAATATTTGTTACAGGTCGGTCTGTACATATGGTGTCTGATGCATCATTGCTTTAGTTCTTAGAAACTTTCAAGACTTGATTTATAGGAGTGAAGTATTGCACTGAACACTGGAATTATTGCACTGAGTTACCCCCCATCCCCTTCAATTTTGTTCCCCTCTGCAAAAGCTCAGCTACTGTTTGAGATGCTGTAAAGAAACAGAAGGAAAGTTGGTACCTTTCAAGTTCAAGGGAGGCAGGACCATGGGCTTCATGCCAGAAGTATGCCATCAATACAGCCAAGAAAAATACAGATAAATTTAGCATGACAGAAAACTAAGAAGTAAAAGTCCACATGCTACACCTCAAGAATGATGTTAGATCTAGTGGGAATATACTTTGAAGGTTTTGTCTGCACTGAGACTGCTCTGTATAAACAGTGCTCTTCTCCCTGGGTTCCTGAGAGACACAGCTCTGGTTTCTTCAGTAAAGACCAGGGACACCTGCACGCTGAATGATCAGCAGCAGGAGTGTCTCAATTGATAAGACACAATGGATCAGTAGGTGGCAAAACACACAGATCAGTTCTAAGAACTCTTATAGGGATGGTTGCAAGAAAAGGTTCAGGATCTAGAGCTGGGGGAGAAGCTCAGCTTAGATGTGAGCTGGGATATTGGGTCTGTGAATTAGCATGGAATAAATGTTTGAGACTTGAGGAAACCCAAGAGATTAATAAACTGTCAGAAGAAAAAAATTGAAATAGTTGGATAAGAGAACCAGTACAAGGCAAGGAGGTGAACATAAGGGAGAAATTGAAATAGCTGGATAAGAGAACAGTACAAGGTAAGGAGGTGAACATAAGGAGCAGATACAGCTAGATTTAGTCCTGCTCTCCAAGGAGCCTGAAGCTTAGATGAGAAATCCTATAAGGGCTACTGCAGTGTTACAGCATCTGCTCTATCAGTCTGCTATCACTTTTTGCACTGCCTGCCCCACTGAAAGAACCTCCTCCTTGTCTTCTTCTGTTTCCTCCCTCTCCACCCTTTGGGGACTCTCTGCTCCATTGGAGGGGATGGGCTGAAATATACTCCCTTCTCCAGGAAAGTGCTGGAGCAGACAGCAGATGCCACAAGATTTGTCAGTGGGGGGTCTTGCAGATTACAGCTGAGGGAGGAGGCGTGCAAGCGGCAGAGAGGACCACAGCCAAAGAGATGCTGCATCTTGAGGGATAAATTCACCCAGAAACAGGTTGCAGACCCACAGTGAGATCATGAGGGATGGTGCAAATACAGAGAAAATCCACCCTAAGCTGCATATCCCACTGACACTAAACATTATCACCATGTTAGAATATGTCAGGATTTGGGGGGAGGCGTTAGCACCATGAAAGGATCAAATGGCAGGGCCCAAATGGGACTGCCCAGCTCACTAAGGCAGAGGACACTGTCCTGGGAATGCCTTCGTCTTGTGCTGTTGTTTTCACCACCTAGATCACATAGAAGCTGATGTTTCAACTGACTGCAGCCTCCCAGAGCCTCCCTTCCAATACTCAGTGATGTTTTCTGTCCTTCCCTGAGTCACACAGCCTGGCAGGAACAGTTGGAGTAAACGGCTCCACTTTTCTTTGTTATTCTCTGGGACATGAGGGAATCTATGCCCTCTTACCAAAACCTCAAGGCTGCTGCAAGAGCAGTATACAGCGATTGCAGCCTGAAGATAAAATTTCCTTGCCACACTTCCAAGCATAAACTGAACAGGAGTTTAGGTGAGGTTTTCAAGCCAGGCTGCTTTTTTTCCCACTAATCTCTTTCCAACATCAGTTCATTCTCACTCCCCTTGGCACAAAGCTGTAAGGACCATTTATTGCTAATAGTAACTGCAGGCTCCATGACAAAATCAGTATCTCCATAGGAATAGAGAGCTTCATAATTATAAATCTAAGCATAGGCAGGAAAGGGAAAAAACAAGAAAATCCCATGATCTCATAGTTGCAACTGACTTTGGCAAGAACTACAACCCAAAATGCACTCAAAACACTATGTGTCTATCAAAGACTAATAAAACAAGCAGGAAATGGGAGGTCTCCTGACAGCTCAGCATTTGTATCTAACAGGGCCATACTCTGAAGAGATAATCTCTGTATCTGGTCACCTGAGTTTCAGGCATCCACAGCTGAAATTCCATAACACAAGTTCTAACAATCATCTTTCCAAAGGAGAGATTTTCCATTATCTCTTTTCAGGAAATCCAGCAAACAGTTTCACTGAAAGGCACCTCTTAAACACATTTACATAAGTAAGCTTTCACTTACAAAAAGCAGCCTCAGTCAATCCACTGGGGTTTCCCATCACCCTCTAAACTTAACATGATTAAAAAGCAATGGCGTAAGCAACTTCTTCCCTAATTGCTCCTCCAAAGTGACTTTATGCACTGGGTAGTTGTAAGAGGTGGGGTTTCTCCTGCTCAGGTTCAGGGAGCTTGAGGCTGGTCCATGGGCCAGCTTTCCTAAGGAGGTTTATTGCACCAACTCCTACTACATTATTTATCATTTGTTTGCTCAGCTCTTTTAATTGTTTTTTCACAAGCATTACACTGCCTGCAGTCCTCTCCTGGAGGCATATGCTTCTGCACCTCTTGTCCTGTAGTGCTGGGCTCTACCCTTCAGATGCCTGTTCTGTGTGTTCCCTCAGGGAGATGCAGGCAGCACTTTGGGGCAGAGATGAACAAATTCAGATGCAGTGAGAAAATGGTACAATGCATTGCAGCGTGTCTGTCAGCAGACCTGCTCTTTTTAGGTGTTCACTTGTGTTGCTCCTAATTCACCCTTCCTCAGCTGCCTCTAGAAGCAACACCATCCTCTTTCTGAATTTAAGAAGTCCAGGGATAGATAAGAATCGGTGTAACAGCCAGTGTTTAAGACCCCATGTTCTATGAGCCATCAACGTCCAGCACTTGGTTTATCGCTAGATGTCAGGTCTTAAAATTGCAATTGTGAAGAAAAGCAATTTTAAGTCATTATCATGGGCTTTCTAAAATGCATTTGTTTCCTTCAACCCCCATCCTCCTTCTCTCAATGTCTATGCAATTGAATTTATTGGGACAGCCTGTCTTTGCAGGCAGGAAGAAATAACACCCGTACAATGCTCTGCCTTCTTTCTACTCATCAAATGATTGCTCCAGTGCGCTTCTTTTTAATCTTTTCTTTTAAACAGTGAAACAGGCTTGATTGAGGGTGAAAATGTTTTCATAGTGTTCCTCTGGGTTGATGGGGCTCCACTGTGCTTCAGCAGCAGGGCTTTTCCTAAACCATGCTGCTGAAAAGTGCATACCACACTGTAATGCAGTCACTATATATAGTCTGTAAAGAGCTTTTGGAAACCAGGAGGAAAAAGCTATTTGCTATACAATAAATTATTAATTTTTATTAGTTACCATCTTGTCAGGTTTCTGTTGCTCAGCTACCCTCCACCCCCAATTTGGGGGAAGGGTAGCTTCTCTCCCTTCTTGATTCTCTCCATTACTCCCTTGCTCCAGGCCCACTTTGGGACTGAGTATCTCTGCATCTTTCTTCCCCTTACTGACTGAGAATAGACTGGATCTTCTTTGATTTCCCCAAATACACAATGTTGGAAATAACAGAGCAGTAGTACCTCAGAGCACTCAGCACTATAATCTGCATTCTGCCTTCACATTTAAAGCAGGATTACACACAGCTACCCTCCCTCATGTTGGTCCCAGTACCTTAGGCCTGTGAATAGAGTAGTAGTCTGAGCCATTTACCCACAGCATCTCACCCCTTCTTGCGTTTATTATATGCCTAGAAAAGCATAGACTCCTTTTTGGAGTATTTGAGGTCATGTACCTCTCATGTTGCAAATAGCCTTGCATGAGACTGCTGTGTGCCTGCTAGCTTTATCCTGTGTGGAAGGGCTTTGTATGGGGAACACAGGTACGGCACAGATGAGAGGCAGCTGGGAGGCAGCACAGCTCAAGGTCATCCATCCTCTCTGTCTGTATTCTGCCTGGACTCTGGAAACCTTTCATCTGTTTGTGAGGTTACAGCTCTAAAACCTACTTTTCATTTAAATTCTCTGAGATGAACTTAAATCCAGAACACCTCCCTTTACTCGGCTCTCTCTCTGATTGGCACATGCACTGCAAAACACAAAGCAATGTTCAGGGGAGGATGAAACAACTGGGATGTTAACGCTGCCCCTATGTCACTGCGGGATAACCATAACCCAAGCTCTGTGCTGAGCCATTATGTGCCTGGCCTCATGAGCATGTGTCCTGAGTCACTCCAGCCTGCAAGTGAAAACAGGGAAAAGTACTCATTTGCCCATGTCTTCAAAATAATCAAAATCTTGAAATCCTGCATACAAAACCAGAAATGATACTTTCTCCGTCAGTAGAGGACAAACATTGACATGAAAATTTCAAAATATCATGCAAGAGAAGAACAATACAGGGCAAGGCTCTGTAAGTAAACAGGTTGGAGTCACAAATCTTTCAGGCAGCGAAGAGGCATGGTACAGGCTACCTTGCACATGAACAGCAGCTCCATCTAGCACATGCCCCAGATAATTGTATCTATTTTCTCATCCCATCATTTGAAACAGACATGCTACTCAATTTACAGGATGCAGGAGGACTCTTGCCGTTACCACTATGAAAAATATACCCCATTGTCAGCCATGAGTGCAGCTGCACTACTGTGCATATGATTTATGTGCCAGGGCTGATGAAGATGAATGAGCTTTGGTGTGATTTCAAAAGCCAGGACAAAAACCTGCCTGGCTGTGTTGGGGAGAGGGGACACAACCACCTATACCATTCATACTCTCATGTGCAACTCTACACGTGGCAACTGTGCACGTAGGAGCAATGAAGATTGCAAGGGAGGTAGATGTGCACATGAGGAAGCATATGGAAGTTTTTCCATGTCACTTGTTGGATATAAAACACTTAACAGAAGGTTTAGAAAAGCTTTAGAAAAGCTTTTCTAGACAGATGACTTGATTTGGACAGTTAATTCCAGACTTCCTCAAGCCAAGAACAAATAACTGGAAATACCTTCACCCGCTATTAGAATCATGAAGATAAATTGCAAGAGAGGGTGCATTCCTCTTTTATAGAGAAAAGGATGCAAGAGAATAGCATTTTTGCATCCCTATTCCAGAAAAACCATGAGAAATACTTTCATTTCATTCTAGAGAAATAAACCGTCTCCCCAGAGTACATGTCTATAGTTTTTGTTTCTGCAAAGAGCACACCAGAGTATAAAGAAGAAATTCAGAAGTAGAAATGAAATAGATTTATTCTTTTTTAAAGTAGCAAACTTAAAACATTGCAAAAGGTTACAATGATTTAGAGCACCCAGTCTGAGCGGCCACGCTTGGCTGTTCCCTGAGTACGTGTGAGGTGACTCAGCACACAGGGCTCTTGCTGTAGCCAGAAAAATTGTGCTGCTTGCAGCTTCTTGCATTTCCCTGCTGCCTGTGTGAGAGGCATATGAGAGAAAATGACCTGCTTGCCATCTGGGGACGTGGCACGGAGTAGCTTCTGCTTCTCTGTCACAGGAAAGGCAAGTGCAGTGTGGACAGAGTGGCTGCTCCTTGGTCTCCTGTGAAAGAAGACATCTCAGCCATGAAGCTTGTTCTTCTCAGTTAATCTTCTGAAAATAATTTATGACCAGACTAACACTGCTGTATGAATGGCTTGAGAGCCTCAAAGACTGTCCCTTGTATGCCATTACCCTGCTATAGGGTTGTACATATGCAGCTACCTATAATAGGTTGTTACATTAGCCTTTCTGGGCTTTGCCATTTCAAATACATTAATATATTATTATTGTTAAGCTGTGGGTGTGCGCGGTCTCCCTCTTGGACAGACTCTGTGGTATCGCTATCAGCAAAATCTAATTGGCTACAGCATTCTGTTATCTCTATGAAGTAGCTGTCACAAAGGTGACACCAGAGTGTCAACACGACTGATTGGATGGCATTGTGAAAAGTAGTTACCTGGCTTATAGTCTGCTTTAGCAGAAGATAAACTAAATTGCAGAAGATCATCTTCTTTGTACACACACATCCCAGAGATAGGAAGAAGGTACTCACTCAGTCACTCTTAATATCAAAATTGCCACAGAGGAAGAGAGCAAAGCCCAGAGTGCCTCTAGGCAGCCAGGAGCTAGGTTATATACATGCACTGAAGAGATCTCTTGTCATCCTTTTGCATCAGAGATAGAAGTTGGAGAAACTGTACAATTATTAAGAACAGGGTAGGTTGTGGTAATGTCATCATAAGTGGATGGAAAACCAAGCATTGTCATGGCAGAAACTGGGTTAAAACTATCATCAACCAAATCCTTCACTGATTTGTTGGCCCAGAAAATTCCACATTAGGGCAGGAGGAAAAAAAGTCATAATGACATACACACAAGGGGAGCAAAGTAGCAATGGTACAGTTGTATTAGATGGGTTCAGGTTGCCATAATATGTGGTCTACAACAGAAAATGAAGCTTATCCTAAAAATACAGAATTATTGTAAGAGCTTTTTACCTGAGATACATGTATGACTGTCCAGTCTCATGACATACTCTGTAGAGCAAGGATATTTACTGAAGTATCACTGAGCTTTAGCTAGGCATAATAGTTTCAAGAGGAACAAAATCAGGGATCAGTTAAGCAAAGCAGAACTCACATTGGCTTTCCCTTGTGGGTTAATGTTTGGCATTTAGTTCTCTCTGGTTGCTCCAATCAAATAGAAAATCTGAGAATATTTTGATATTGTCATTCAGCTTGACAGTTATGAATGAGCAGGCACATAAAACTTCAGCTGAAGTGTGGTTCTCAGTGCATTTAGGAGTATGGTATGCAGTTCTATTGTTATTGAGAAAAGGTGCAATGGAACATCAAACAACTAGAATGGACGCAAAAAATAGAATCTCTTGGACGAATGCAAGCCTCAGTGAGTCTTCTCTAAGCCAAGAGGAGCTGACAGTGAGGTGCAAGATGGGAAATGCATAAGAGGTGCACAAGAAGACTTTCCAGGGACTGTAGTTACAGTTCATCGTGCTGCTTTCACCATAGTCAGTCAACATCAGTTGTTAGGATTATTGAAAAAACACTTTCCAATTTCTTGATCCTTAATTTCCAATTATAAGTATTATTTAAAACTGTTTCATTTCCAGTGCTGCCCTGCCTACAAAAGAATGACAATAACATGTTTTCATCATCCGCTTGTTTATCCTGTCTGAATGAAAGTGCATTTATGATTTGTGATTTAGAGGATTAGAAAAAAAATCTAGTCACTTAAATAAAGCCTGCTCTCTCTTGTCAGTCCAGGCACCAAAAACTTTCAAGTGACTGAATATGGATCTGAATCCTGCTTGTGGAATAATAAGATATGAAGCAGGTGAAGGAGAAGAGCAACTTCTCATCTACCACTGTAAGACACATCGGAGTCCAGGCAAGTCTAATCTTTGGCTGCATTTCCTATTTGGAAACCAAATTCTGGGGGAAAGCAAAGTTTGTTTGTTTGTTTGTTTGTTTGTTTGTTTGTTTGTTTGTTTGTTTTAAATAGCATCCAGAGATCCTATAGCTTTCCATTCTGAATCGTTCCTTATCATCCCTGCAAAAGAAAGAATGAAGATCTTCTGTACACAGCTGGTAACAGAGAGATCCTATGCCTCTGGTGAGTCAGGACATTCAACGTGGAACATCTCAGTTTTTAATTTTGTCTAAATTTCTCAATAAGAATCTTTCTTTTCCTGAAATTCAGCATGACTAGATCACTTGTCAGCAGAAAATGCTTCTGGGGGAAAATTCTATCATTTGGAAAATATTTTCTAGCAATGGAAATCTTGTGAAAGTAAAAAAAAAAAAAAAAAAAAAAAAAAAAAAAAATCAAATCTAGTTTCTTCAACACCATCAAAGGTTTCTCCATTAAGAGGAAAACATGTTATGTCTGTAAAGTCTGTGTTTGCTTTATTCATTGTTTTCCCTTCAGAAAGATCTATATGCAGGATTCATTCCTGAAAGGACAGCAAGGCCCTTTCTACATTAAGAAAATGTGCTCTATATTGATGTTATTGCATTGATGCCAATTTCTTTAATGTACGTGGTGCTTCAGCTAACCTTGAAAAACACTGAATCTCTCCAACAGGATAAGTTTTTTGGAGGTTATGTGGCGTAGGAAACCTCAAAAAAATTGAACCTTTATGCTAGTTCTTCAAAATATAGCAGGAATGTTAACTCACCTTATATTTTTCTTGTGCATGTCAGACAATATTCCTTGACTACAGACAGAGGTGAAGAATTTGCTGCGCCATGCCTGGGTGATAGCTTCCTCCAGACAGAGGGCAGTGGGAAAAGGAGAATTGAGTAACTAATGGTGGTTTCTCTAAGTTCCCCATCAATGTCAGATTCAAAATGTATGATGTCATTAGAAGTGAAGCAGTCTGTTGTCATTTTCCTCCTGGTTATATTGCCCCTGCAAACAGACAAAATAAAGGAAGTTATTTTAAGGCTCTGGAGGGCTTCTCTTCCCTCCTCTTTTTGTGCTTCTGTCATTCTGTGTGACTGTTGTTCTTCTTCTTGACTGCTCAGGAACTGTCACCTTGTAAAGCATTCAGGGGGTCTCCAGCAATTCATTGACCAAAAAAAAAAAATATTGTGGGGAAAAAAGTCACATAAAAGACAGATGAAAGAAGTGGTGAAGATAACATTAAAAAAAAAAAAAAGTTACAAAAAATCAACAAGAGGGAAGCAATGGGTCTGAAATGGTCGCAGTTGTCACTGTCCTCTGGAAATATCAGTAATGATGAAGTAGAGGCAATAAATTGCTTTGAAACCCTTTATGACCCTTTCCCTATTCTCTGTCACTCTGGAGATGAACTGTGTGCATTGGAAGTTTCTTTCTCTATCCCCCCTACCCCACACTCTTTCCTTTTCCTCTGATTTAACAGATACGGTAACCTTTGTGCTTTTTATTGTACACTCAGGAAATAAATTTCCACTCAGTTAAGCCATATTGTGAGTGACAAGGCAGCCATGAACTCCAGTGGACTTAAGAGTGCAGCATTTTAGAAAATCCAAATCAGGCAGTTTCTAAACTCCATCATGAGTTGAAGAACTTTTCTACTGTCCTTTTCCTGCCTTGCCTCCTACCCTCTCATCTAACAGTATTAGCAGCTACTTAAACTGGTCCAAACCCAAAAACCCAGATCCTTTATCTGTCCCTATCAGATTTAGGCAGAATGACTTAATTCCTTGGCTTGGAGAAATGGTCACAGGTCCCCATCTGTGAATACACAGCTTTATGGAAGCACCTAGAGTCCCGGACAAGAGATGAGACAGATGAGGTCAATCACAGTAGAGCCTTGGCATTACATGTTAAGGCAGTTTTTGCCTTAAACAGAATATTGGGAATCACAGAGGAGATTTCTCTAGGTTTTGAAAAGGCTGATGTGTACAAGCACTTTTGGAGTTATCAATAAAAATCCCCATAATTCTGTGGCTCTGTCATTAACAAAAACATCGTAAAATACAGAAATGTCAGTTTTAGGGGCATCTCTGAATTAAAGTCCTGGGCCTTTGTAGAGGTGAACTGGGTTGAAGAATAAAAATAAATAAAAAAAAAAGAGGCATGGTGTTCACTGGGCAAGAACTTTCAATTCACGATGTAGCCAGTGTTAGAGTCATGTCCCCACCATAAATCCTTTCTGGTCACCGGCTCATGAGCATGTTGGAAGAGCCAGACAGGCAAGTCCCCTCACTCCTGAGGTCTGCCAGCCACAGCCCTTCTGTGTGAGAAGAAGGTGTGGACACCCTTGCAATGATTTGATCAGCCTTTGAGAAGCTGGTATTCCCCTCAATCCAGATTTGCTTTAGAGAGCCATGCACTGGGTTCCTTGTGTGGGCACAGGGCCTCCCTTTGAACCTTGTACCTCCAGCATGGAGAGAGCTGAGCTACCTGGCCTAAGAGGTGCCCACTGTATGAGAATTTCTGACTTAGTGAACATTTTTGTGTTAGGTACATAGAGTGCTGGTAAAGAGTGAGAGAAGAGCTGTTTCTGGGCACTTTGAACCTGGCCATAAATCTTGTGCCACAGATCAAGTCAAAGAGGTAATAAATCTCTTAAGGCTTGTAAGACACAATGCCAGATCCAGCCCTTGGAAAAAAGAAGTACAATTCCATTGACTGCCAACACTTGTTTGCATGAGACTTTATCTCATTTCTTTTCACTATCCCCAACACCAAAGGCTTGTCTGCTTTAACTGTGTCTGTAAGAAAATGTTGCTCTGAAAAAAGAGAGCAGCAGGCTAGCAATAGCCAGAAAATGCTATTTCCATACTATTTTCTCATGTTGCCAAAAGTTTTCATTACACAGCACACATAATGCAGCTGGAGGCAGAGCAGGCTCAGGACAAAGCCACTGTGTCTGCACAGACAGTCCTTTAGTCCTTTCTGCCAACACCTCTAGGGTTAAATTCTCTGGCTGCCTTGCTTGACCTAGAGTATCCTTCAGGCATGATGAGAGTGGCCCCATTGAGACACCCAAAAGAATGATTGCAGCACTCACAGACCTTTAAGCACCTCTGGAGTTTCCCTGAAAGAACGTGGATGGCCCCTTGTCACAGATTATTTCTGTCTATAAGAACCTAATTTTGTGAGAACATACACGAGAAAGCTACGGATGGTCTACATCATCATACGTCTCCCCATTGCTGTTCTCTCGTGTACAAATACTCTCCACCAAAACCACTTTGGACAGCCCAAAGCATATATTCAGTAGGGTGCTAATAGAGTGAAGCTGATCAGATGACTTCAGTGAGGTTTATGGATTTTACACAGTAGGGAACTCTTCACTTCCAGAGCCACAAGAGCCAACCAGGGAAGATACCTCAGCATAAATTCCCCGGCAGGCTGAAAGAGACTGATGAGCTTCTGAGTCAGTCAGACAATGAATCATTGCCCTTTGGAGGGGAAAAAAACAAGACCTGTCAAAGTTGTTTCTAAAAAACAAGAGGAAATTACTCAAGTTTAACAAATAGGTAAGCATTTGGGTGGATTGGGAAAGTCCTTGCTCTTGTTCCTGTATTTGCCGCCTCCCACATCCCAGGTGAGTGCTCTAGGAGGCCTACGCAGCCAATCTCCTCCTCATTTGACAACTATTGAGACAGCTCCTACAAAGTGCAATAGCTCCCCTTCCCCACAACTCCCCTTAGGTAAGACTAAGAAAGTTCTTCATTGTCCTGGTTTGAAGGACAGTTATCTGCTAATAAAGGCAGAAGCTTCTCTCTGAAATGGAGAATGTAAACCCTCTCCCTCCAAATTATTATAAATTTGAAATTAAGGGGCTCTCAGGCAAAGATATGGGAATTAGGAATAACAGTTCTTTACTGGGAAAATTAAAATAGAAATACAGTATCACAAAAAAACCAATCTCAATCCTGACAGAGTCAGAATACAACCTGACACCCCGTCAGTCAGGGTGTTGGTAGCAGTTTGATCAAAATGGTGGCTACGGTCCCCCTGCAGTGGCAGGTGTGGTTCAGCTGAAGCAGTGCTCTTGTAGAAGGGTGCAGCCTTCCTCCAAAAAGTCCAGGGATGATGTAGAAAAGTGTGGCTTCTTCTCTGGAATCCAGTGGAAAGAAGGGTAACTTGCTGTCCAACAGCTCCATTTTTATCTAGATAGGAAAGGCTTGGTTCCTCCTCCTGGCTGGAGCATCTCCCAGTGGGATGATGTAATTTTATCAGTCATACAGTGGGACTTAATGGGCCATCAGCAGATGGTATCTTCCTGGAGGGAGGATGGGTTGTGGAAAAGATAAAATGTGATTGCCCCATCCTGTCTTAAAGATGGCCCATTAGCAGACAACGTGTGCCACGAAGATAAGGAATCACTACCCCACCTGGTTTTAAGATGGTGATAGAATACACATTTCTGGCCACATCAACCCAACACATTCATCTGGTGGAAACAAACCCAAAAAACAAAACAAAAAAACCCTAAAATACAACCAAAACCGCTGAGAAAAGTTTTGGCTTCTAAGAACAGAGTAAGAGATCCTATGTGATGTCCAGCTTCCTTGGTTAAACCTTTGACCACCATGCTGTTTGATTTTCAGGTCCAGCTGGTCTCTGTGATCAAAAACGTTACATTAAAAAAAAACAAAAACAAAAACAAAAACAAAACAAACAAAAAAAACCCAAAACACAACAAAAAAAAACAACCCCACAAACATCAACAGCAAAAAAAAAAAAAAAAACCAAAGAAAAAACAAACAAACAAACAAACAAACAAAAAACCAAAAAAACCCCCAACCAAACAAAAAACCATCCCAAAAAATCAACCCAGAACATTCTTGTGATTTCACAAACTGAAAGTCTTCGATACAAAATTGTCGGAAAATTCCCCGTTGAGCTTCTATGAAAGATGCTTCAAGAAACAGCTTTGTTACAATCATTATAAATACCAAGTATCCAGGCTACAGGTAAGCAAAAGTTAGATATAAGAGAGTCTCACCTTGTTTCTCAATCTCCATATGCCATACTCATTCACTGTGGAAGCATTTAAACAAGCCAACAGTTGTTCCTTTTCTTTTTGCCAAATAATAAATCTTTCAGACAGCCTCACTGAAATTATTCATACATGCAAATGGTCAGCTACTGGAATGTGTTTCCTAGCAGATTGTTGTTGCTCTTCTTCATATTTCCTGGGTTTCAGGCATGCCCTCATAGCATCCTCTGATGAAACGGGAAGACAAAAATCATCTTTTTGACTTCACATGTGAGCATAAAGGTTTTTTTACACAAAAGGGAGAAGGCAACAGTGGACTGTCCTCTGGAATTATATAGAAGTAACAGCTTTTTTCTTTTAAAGGCTAGTAGTTTGGAAATCAATTATGGTACAGACATCTGAGGGCCAAAAAAGGAATTGCTGGGTTAATTGGAGAGCTGATAAGACCAAAAGAGTGGTATGGACTTGGATGGGAATGGGCAATCATGATCCAGGTATCAGGGCAAGAATCAAATATTTTCATCTGCTAATACATTTAGATTGAACTTTTACTAAAACCTTCATAACACCCTTCACCATTAAAACAAAAAAGAAAGATTAAGGAGTTGAGACATCACAAGTACAAAAAAGTTTTGAAGAGAAAAGTCTTTCTTGATCTTGAAAATCATTTGACTAAGAAACTGCTTCCCTCTGCCTGGAGTCTTTCATTTCAGGTCCCAGAATATCAAAGGGAAGCAGTCAAATTATGATGACTCGCAAAGACCATTATATAAGCTTGACCATTAAAACAGAGGACAGGGATTAAAGCCAGCTGAGTTTACAGATAAATTTGTAGCAAATTATGTTACTGTAAGCATAGTCAGTGCTGACATCCAACCATGTTCAGCTGAAGAAGCAGAGACTCATCTATGCTTCTAAAGCCACCAGAAAGCAAAAGTGAAAAACATTCCAAAACACATAACCTACTTTTTTTTTTTCTTCCTTTAACTAGTTCCAACAGTCAAACTCAGGTTTTTTTTGGTTGGTTTTTTTTTTTTTTTTTTAGAAAGAAATTCAATAGCTTTCTCAGGCAATCTATTTTACTGCATAACTATTCTTACTGCTAGAAAGTTATTCGTAATATGGAGCAAGAGGATCTAGGTTACAATTTCAACCCATAATTTCTCATTCTTTCCTTGGTGGATCTGGACAGCAGTCTTATCTCCACAGGTACTGAAGGTCTAACATCAAATTCAGCTTTCCTTACTGTCAGGCATAGACCTTAATTACAATATTATTTCAACTCTTACAGCTCATATTTGTATATACACTATGCATATTTATGGCTCATGCCAAGGATGACTGCTTTGAATGGATGGTTGTGAGGATTTTGTTGAGGTAAAGAAAACAAATTGTCATTGCTGGCATTACAGCACAAGAAACATTTTTCACACACTCTCATAAGTATTCCATACACACACACGCATATATACAGTTTTCCCATTAAAAGCAGTGTTACTCACATACCCTGACAGTTCTGAGGGCAACCTAATGTTACCACAAGCGTGCTCAGTCCATACCTGTGTGCAACCCCCCCAGTGCACACACAGGTACAGAGGATACAAGTGCTCATGGATTTGTGGTACAGACTTGCAGATGCTCTTACTCAGAAGCTGGACATAAGGCATGAACAGACAAATACGTAGATCTCCATGTCTACCCAGCCATATCAGCTACATATCCAGGTGGGTGTGCATTGCATACCTTCCTGGCCTGGTGGATGCTGCACTTCAGCTGCCAGCCTGGCCACCCAAAGCACAGACTTGAGCACCATCAAGTTCCCATCCGTAGGGAACTGTCTCAGGCCCTGGAAGAAAGGCTGTGAGCAGCACAGTGCAGTGCAGCAGGGCCCTGTTGAACCAATTAGGGTTAACACATTTCTGGTTAATGAGAGGTGCCGGTCATGATTGCAAATTAATATTTTCCAGTGGCTACCCATGCACTCAAGTGTCAGTATTGATCAAACTTACCTCTGCCCAGTTAATGCTGATGGATTCAACAGCAACATACGCCTGCTCATCTGTTACCCAATTAAGATAAGCTCTTGGCTCATCCTAATAGCTGTATTTATTGTCATCAGGAATATTGATGTATCTCTGTGCTAACTGCAAACCAACATAGACACATGAGCACATGCAAAGGACACAGTGCCACTCCGGGAATTGTCCCAGGCTCAAAACACGGGGAGAAAGCACTTGGTTAAGCTTCATGTTCTATTTTCAAGGGAGGCAGTGTTTTCTATGGAGAAGAGGAAAAAAAAGATCTGTCCCCTTCTCTAGACTTACTAGACTAGATTCATGCACACCCTACCCTACATCAGAGAATAAGCAGCTCAGCAAGCTCCATAAATAAACTTCTTGGGCTTTTAAAGACTAAAGCAAATGGAAACCTCCTGTTGCATTGCTAGTCCAGCATGTGACAAATGCTGGGCATGTAAGGAAAATGCCTTTGGGAGGAACAAAATAAGGATTAATGAGCATCTTTTTACGTGGTTTTCTACATTTCTAGCCTGGCTGTTTGAATCAGAAGCTGCTGGGTAGCTAATGGGCCTTGGGTAAGGGACACAACAGCAGCTGTCTACACAAGGTAAACAACAACAAAAAAAAGGATTCCATAAAAATTTAACATTTTCCTTGCAGTGCAAGGGTTCATTCCTTAAAGGTCAATATATAGCCAACTCAAAATGGACTAGCCCATTCCTGGAAGCAGACTCCCGCCTGTAGCAAATGGGCTATTAAACAGAGCAAGAGATCAGGACCCATTTACTCATAAAAAAGGTCATTCTAAACTAAAACAGAAGTGAGAGCTCAGAGGAGGCCAGTTAATCTCTGCAGCCAAAGTGCAGCCCTGACAATCCCAGCCAAAGTAACCACCCCATGTGGCCAGGATTGCCCGCTGTGATATATATAAGCTGAATGTAGAAAAAAGTGTCGTGGATTGGCTCAAAAAGTTAGAAGACTGTTAATAAGGGTCTTTTAGTGTGCAACACATTACTGATGCCTTTTCCTTGCCATGTGAGCCAAAGAAGACAGCACCATCTCATTTATACAGAGGCTGAATTTGGTCCCACGAAACTGGTTGGAGTCTCAAGTCATCAGTAAAAATCTATCTGGTGATTTTCGTAAGTGCTAGCCTCAATTTGCCTTCCAATTTGACAGATGCCTCCAAGGCAACTTATGGTCCTAGAAGCACCTTATTAAGCCACAGTTAATGGCAGCTCATGCTGAGTGACAAAAGTTTGAATGGGATCTTGCAAACGGACACTTTTAACCCACCAGAGGTGGGGCTTACAAGCCTGCTGCCACAGAGTGATGGCAGAGCTCACGCTGCTGCTGCTTCTGTCCAATCTGTCCTTTAGATAAGTGAAGGACACCCTTCTCCAGGGCTCTCCACTTAGTACTTTTCATTGTTCACTAAATTAGAAAGTGAGCAGTTGACAGCAGAACTTATTAAATGACTCTTCTACCTTCTTCCTCCTACCACCATAGTCATGTTTTAACAGCCACAGACACTTTGTTGGTGTCCTTTTAATTTGATTTAACTAAAAAAATAACACACAAGACCATTTGGCCTTGTGCCACTCAATGCACTGCTACAGAGTAGGCATGAATTATAGGGTAATATTTCACACCCTGTTGTGTCTTATTACTTAACTAATAACAATATTTACCCAGGGTTTTCCCCAAGCAATTCAGACAGGTTTAAAAGAAATCTTGATTAAAGAATGACAGCCAAAGTATTGGATGTTAAGTATAAATAAGAGTAATGTGAAGAGAGTGGAAGAGTTTACTGTTGCATCCTGATAGTTTGCAGTAAATCAGTATAATATGAAAGTTCCTCTTTACTGGGCTTCTCCAGTTGTCAACTCCCTTGCTGCAGCCCATGTAGAGATATGCCAGACCTCTGACTTCCACAAGTGCAGCTCTTGTAGACTGCAGCAGCAATGCACAGTAATAGCCTTTGCTTGCCAGAGGCTAAATCACTTATGCTAATCCCCTAGCCCCTAGACTAAGGGAATAATCAGCCACCTCTAACCTCTTCTGGGGCCAGTCACTAAGAAATTAAATTATTGTGAACTACAGTATCACAGACTTCATCTAACATGAGTTCTCTGAAACTCTTGGTAGTTTGCAACTGATATATCAGCTGATATAAAAAGCCACCTGTAAGAGTATTCCCTGTGAAACTCACTGCTGAGGCAGACAAAGGCAAGGAACAAGTAAATTACAAGGCTATGAGATGTTACTAGTAAAAGCACTCCCATTCAGATTAAAGAGAGGATATGACATTTTTACTGGTTTGCATAACTCTTTCACCAGTCAAGAAGCAACTGTCTCTTTGGTAGATTATTCCTTGTTCTTTGCACCTTGCAATTTCTGCTGAAATAGTCGGCATTGCCCTCTGATCAAGGCAGGATACAGAGCTGTCAGAGTCCTTGTCTCACTTCCTTTGGTAATTCTCCAGCTGACTAAGAGACTTAAGCAACACATCCATTCACCTAAGGAAGGCAGTGCAGATTCCTCCCAACCTAACTGCATTGAGAAAACTCATCTAATACTGTAAATACAAGGACTCCTGTCAAGAGCAAAGAAGAAAAAATACATTCAAATTTATGTCCAAGTTGCTATTTTCCTGACTGCCTCATAGATTACCTGCCCACTGAAAAGAGGGGGGGAACAATTGCCATTTTCTACAGATTCTTACTTTCCCATGGAGATTTTCCCTCCACAAGTTTACCACGGTCCGAAGCGATTCCTATGTAAGAGTTGCTAAAATCACTGTGCTGATAAAGATGTATGCAAGCCAGGGCTAAGCACTCTAAATAATGTAATTTCTGTAGAATTACTTAAGCTGATGAATGAGCAAAATCCTGCGGTTGTTACTCAAGCAAAACATCATTCCAAGATGCTGAAAATTTTGAATGAATAAAGGCTTCAGGATTTGGTCCAAGAGTAGTAATTTTTGAGTAGGCACTTTAAGGAACACGAGTCTCTTTTGACCTGACCTCGTGACAGAGGATGCTCTTATGGTCCAGTCCCACATCATACCAGCAGCAATCTGTCACAGGCTGCATTTCTGAGAGAAGTGCAGCTGAGGAGAAGTGAAATGACAAAATATTTACCTCCTTCATCAGGCTCTGCAGAGGTTGTCTCATTATCCTTCAATATTTTAGCATTCACCAGCCTTGCTTCCACATTAGAAAGGCAGGATGTGAAACACTTGCTCCTTTCCAACAGCTTTATAGTGCAGAAGAGCTTATGGACAAGCAGCTGAGCTGTATTTGCATTTGCAGTGTCTGTATCTGTGCTCAAATGAGATCCATCGAGGGAAGGTCACAGGGGTATACAAAGATGGGGATGGACTGAGATCCTGCTTTGTCACCTCACCAAGAGGAAAAGGAGCCCTATGAGCCAAGCAGAATGTGTGGTGGTGGTACCTCTGAATAGCTAAGGAAGCAGGAAATGAAACACCATATCTTATAGAGAATATTCAGTCCCAGCTAAGGAAACACTTTCTATTTCCTCTTTACACTCACATCACCTGCACTTGCAGTGAAGTGTTACCCTGTCTTACCACACACTTCCTCTTCTCCTCCTCTCACCTCCCTGTAAGTACACCCAGCTGCATTCAGTCCAGCTTTCCTGCTTTCAGGAAAACCCTATCACATCCTACCCAATCTCTCCCAAGGCCTCTTTTCCCCTGTACAAGCACCTACCTGTAGTTCTCTCACATACCAGTTTCTACTTAGAGCCCTGACAGGTCACACCAGGGAATGGTGTGAACTCATTACTAACTCTGCCAGCTGTTTTATCACCCTGACTCTCAGCATACCAAACCAGAAATGCCTTTGTTCTCCAGAACATCCCTCCCAACTGACTGACTGGGTGGCTTATCACCCAGAAGCAGCAGCTTTTACCCTGGCAGCTAATTTCTATATGCCAATCCTTCTGTGCTAGCAAAAGAGTCTTCCCTCTCCTCCTCTGGACCCCTAATGTTTGTCTTTATTTTTTTTCTTAAGGGAGGATAGTGAATCATACCATCCCTCTTGGCTCAGCTGCTTCTGCTGTGCATATTCTGGCCATCTACAGTGGATAGAGCTTTAAAGGGAAGTAGAAATGGCCTTGGGAAAAGAGATCATATCCTTATGGGTTAAATTACAGGCCAGGGGCTGAAAACACTGCCAAAAAGGATAAATGTGGCAGACAGTACTAGATTCTGTTAGGAAAATAGGGATTATACTTTAAGAAACAAAAATGCTGGATGATAAATTCCCTCAAACCACTGTGCATATGCTTAATGGGTCCAAAGCTATAATGGAGCTAATTTAAATGGGTCCAGGATTTATCCAGTCAAGTCAAGAAAGACAGACCAGACTCAGCTCAAGAAAATTATGCTCTTTGGAGTTATGGGACAGGCCTCAACAAACAGTATGGCAGGCAGGAAAGAAATCCTGCCCTAAAACTACAGATCCCATAAACCCTTCTAGTGCCTCAAGATGTTACTGTGAAAATTGTATTTTAACCTTTTACTCAAACATAGAATAGGCAGAGGTATATCAAAGACAGGGAAAGGCAACTTCCATTTTCTATTAGCCTGAGAATTTAGCCCTTGAAGACTGCAAGGACCCTGTGTCCCATTTGTCTCCTGTCTCCTGTTTTTTAACAGGAGCACAGGACTTAAGATTGGAGGCACTTGCTTTCAATTCATGAGTGATCTTCCACTTCTGTTGACAGATACATGTCCAGGCTCCTCCATTTGTCTCTGCTGCTGGATGTCTTTTTCCAAACTTACACTTTTCCAGTTCATATTAACTTTGTCATCTGCTATGAGTGGGGGAAGGAAACTAAGCACCCTCTGGAGAAGGAAAAAAAAAAAAAAAAAAAGAAAAAAGAAAGGGAGGAAGAACCTCTAGGTAAAAGCCAGGGGATCATTTTACAAAACACTGCTTTCCTCTGAAAACCCAGAAGCTGCACATAGCCTTCTGCTTCTTCAAGGAAAACGTATTTCAGCAGCATTTCTCAAACACTTAAATTCTATATCTTTTGTGGCACCCTAACTCACTTCCAACTCCACTTGCCTGACTTTGCTCACCTTGGCAGGAAGACCATTATACTCATGATTATTTTGACACAACAAACCCTTCTTTCTCACCATATTTTCTCCCTACCCTCTGTGGCAGTCATTCTGTAGATGTGCAGCATCCTAAGACTGCATCTCCCAGATATTACACCGCCTTTGTGTTGAGCTGCTGCCCAGTCCCCAGTGGAAGAGTTTTCAACACCCAGGCGCTATCTACATCACCTTTTTTGTTGTAAGACATGATTTTGAGAGCCCTGCAAGTATGGGCTTCCAGGCCAGCGAGGATGATGTCCATGCTGACACACAGATTTTTCTAGTGAGAAAAATAACGATGTCAGGTCCTGGAAGTGGTGGTTGCTGGAAACAGCACTCTAGGGATGAGCACTGCTGAACACAGTCCTCTTGCAGCCCTGAGAACAAAACAGGTGCCAAACAGGTACAAGTAAATTGGAAACTTCCCATTTTTAGAGCAACCCACATTATTCCTGAGATACCAGAGGCAGTATAAAAGAGAATTTTATATATCAAGAGCTGAATATGATTTTGCCTGATTTCCTAGCACTAACTGTTGAAATTCACCTAAAAATTTTAGTATCAAAATGCCTGTGTTTGAGCTTAGAATCTCTCTTTTAAATAGGAGGCCAGTCTTGATTTGAAAAACTGATCTATCATTTCTCCAGTTATCATTTCTCCAGGTATTTCATCCCAATGAAAAGTTATCCTCATCATGAAAAATGCCTTACTCCCTCTCCCCATCTTTTCTGTAATTCAGGATGTAACTACTGGGTCTTATCAGAATTTTCTTTGCCAAAATTGCTACAATCTTCTTCCTAAGTAGGTAAACAGGGTCTATGGTGATGCTTCTCAGTCTTCTCTAAATAGATTGAGTTTCCTAGGTAATCTGAGGCATATTTCCAAATTTTGCATCATTCCAGTGGGCTCTTCTCTGAATCCTTTCTCATTTATCAATAGACTCTTGATACATTTTGCAACACACTGAAATTAATGTTGGAAGAAAAATCACTTTTTTTAACTTGCGAGGCTTTTGTGTGCTTGATTTCTCACCCATAACATTATGCATAACTACATACCATATGCAGTACGAAAAAAAAAAAAAAAAAAAAGAAAAAGAACAAACCACCAAAAAAACAAAAAAAACCAAAAAAACAAAAAAAACCACCCCAAAAACAACAAAAAAACAAAAAACCCAACCCACAGAGGAGGCTCTTAAAGGTCAAAAACTAAACTAGCAAATTTGTACCAGACAAACAAATCAAAGCCTATTAATTTATTTTTTCTCCTGTTTCCACCTCTGCATTCAGATGCTACAGAACCTAAAAGAACCTTACCCAGTGACTTTTTAAGTTCAGACAGAAATGGCCTGGTCCTATTATCATTTCTTCCTTTGGAAAACCATGATGCAAGAGTTAGGGGAAATTTTTCTTAACACCTAAATTTTTCATGTGGCTAATTTAATCCTATTTCTTTTACAGCCTTAAACCATGCCATGTAAATCTTCTTTCTTCTACATCCTTCAGCAAAATAAATTACATCCTATTATTCCTATATCCCTAAGCCAATCAAACTAACATCCCTTTGTTACTCCTACACCCTAAAGCAAGCCTGCATGTCTCTCTAATATGTCCAATCCTTTAAAAGCTTGTACAGAATCCTAACACCCTAGGTGGGCTACTTACATATGTGTTTACCTCCAGTTTCCATAAATCCACCATCAATGAGAATTTGCAGTTGATTCTCTGCATTTCTTTCATCTCGGGGACTCATGTCACATCAAGATATTTCAGATATGTCTGAACTGAGGTATCATTACTGCCGATCATAATAGTTCCCATCGTGCCAGTTCAGAAATTACTACCTTTACTTATGAAGCTCACAATCTCAAGTGGTATCTATTCCTATTATAGATATCTATAAATTGATTTTGTCCTGCAAATGGAAACACTGTCGAATTTCACCCAAACGAGACATGAACTACTCTTTAGAGTATCTGTGGTGAACAGGAGATGGAAACCAGAAAAAAACAAAGCTCTCAATGAAGAGTGGTGAGTGTTGGCTGCAGGAGAAGCACACACACAGCAACACACACATGGTTTCTTCAGCAACAGACACAAGTAGCTCATCAGCTGAGTTTTTGGGTTGAGAGTTTTGTTTTTAATCTAGATCACAATCAATGAACCTCAGACTGCCAGCTGTACATCAAGCAGCATTTTACAAGGATGCAACACCAATCTGGCTGGTATTGTAGATGGCATTTTAGACATGTCAAAGTTTTGGACACATGCAAGACCCTTGCCTAGTCTAGAGATATCTGAGATCAGCAAATCCTTTCTCTGCTAGAAGAATAGCAGAGGCTGTAAATAACTGCGTTATTTTTGTTGTCATCTGTATTACACACAGAATTATACCTATTTTCAGACAGCAGGGAAACCAGAAAGTGTATCCCAGCTTTGCACCCAGTTGTTTGGGCTCTTTTAACCCACCAAAGGCAGGTTTTAACTCACTCTCTCTGGAGGTGAAAAAGGTCTACTTGAAAGATGCCAAACTGGTCACTCAGTTTGAGTTGCCATCAACAGTATCTTAATTACAGAATTGCAGGATATTTGGGATTGAAAGAGATCTCCTGAGATTGTCTAGTACAATAGGATGCTTTCAAGAACATAAGTCATCTTTGGGGCATCGACTGTGACTGATTTCCTGCCAAGTGAAGGAATAGCAGAGTCTGTATTTGATTTTAAAACCACCCTGCCATACACAGATCCTCTTTGGGAAAACTCAGCAGATATTTAGATCCTGCTTCCCTTAAATAAGGATCTTCATGTTCTAGGGCAATAAAAATGCCCGATGGCCTACATAAAAAAAACCACTTTAATAACAGTTATCCTGAAAATGCAGCTGACACTTTGAGGGAGATTAAAGAAAGTATTTTGGATTTGACCAAGATGATACCAAAGGGGAAGGCATAAATGCCTTGCTTTGGCAATACTACTACAAAAACTTAGGTCCTGGATAAAATCCAGGTGTTTCCCCTAACTTTTTTGGCCCAGTCACAACACTAAATAATTAATGACTCTACCGGGTCTGTTTGGAGCCCAAAGTGAATTACTTGTTTTTTGGCTCAAACTTGCATCAGAAGATCTTCAGCTCAAGATAACTGGCATTTCACAATATAGCAAGCACTAGCCTTTGAGATATGAACATTTTGTTTCATTGACCGATCTTTTTCTAGATATAGAAGACACTCCCTTCCCTGGAGCTCAGGTCATGTTTGCATAGTTGAATAAGTGTAATAAATCTCCTCCTTTTCTGTGATAGAAGGCAATGGAGAATTAATTCCTCTTGGAGCCTTCTTAAGCAACTACTTAATCCTACTGTTGGACTTTGCACTCTTCCTTTTGGGGTTAGTACAGTCCTCTGACTTGCCAGGGTTGTTCACCAGTCCATACTGAAGACTCTTTGAGAACAAGTTGCTCCTGCAAGCCAAGCCAAACCAATAGGGACTCACAATCACTTTGGCATAGCATTAGACATTGCTGAGGATTTGTGCATCAGATAAGCTCCACAGATTTATTCTTCATAGTTCTGTCTGTTCACAAAAGAATCAAGACTGAGGAAAGGTATTTGTTATTATTATTGTAGAGAGATGATCCAGGAAAGAGGTTTTAACTCCTGAGTTAGGTGAGAAACAGTGAGTTAAGAATAGAGATTTCAGATTAGAAAACACTTTAAATAGACATTATTATCATCCCACTATGGTAGATTGGAAACTGCTGTAAATATTTCTACCCATGAAGTTTAGTTGGTGGATAAGATCAGTTTCCTTTCTGTGGTCTTAAAAGAGCAACAAAGTGTGTATAGTTGGATTTAAACACTTCAACATGTTGATCTCTTAGCCCATCTGACCACCTGTGAAGGGTGAAAAATGTGAGAAAAGACTTTAGCTCTTGAACAGGTCAAATGCTGATCCTCATCATATTGTACTGTCCTTGTGGACTTCATCAGAAGTGGCTCGATTGTACAAAGAGACATTTGGACTACTGCATTAAAAAAAAAAAAAAAAAAAAAAAAACACAAAAAACCAACAACAACAACAAAAAAAGCACCAAAAAAAAAAAAAAAAAAAAAACTACCCAAAACCAAAAAACCCCACACCAAAAATCCAAACCTTTCTAGTGCTTGTGTGAAAGAGTCCTACCCTCCCATGCTCAGATAATAATCTGAATGATATTCACTTGCTGCTATTTGAATGCAACGTCTGAGTCCTGTCTGGCTGCTGAGCAGACTTCTCCCCAGACGAGTTTGAAACACATTTGGCAGCTCTTTGCCCATATGGGCTCCCTCAGATATGCCTCATGAAAATCACACAACTAGACAGTTGCTCAGAAATTGACATTGCTCCCCTCAGACATGAAAGGTACTGGTAGCCTGTGACATCATCTACTTTAGCGTAGTCAGATGTCACAAACATGAGTGTAGTAGAAGACAGCATTTAGCTAGCTAGCAGCTCTCTCTCAGTAATGAGATGGCATTTTATCACACTCAACAACTAAGCAGAGTACTGTAAACTGTACTGAGTAAACAAGCAGTAGGGAACATAATAGGGATACAGTAGCCCAAGAAACTGTATTTTCATCACGTTAAGAAAACTTCCCTGCCCAGCTATCCAGGGACCACTCAGGCAGCCACATTCATAGCAAAAGGTCTGCAGTTGAGGGCCTCTTGCCTCGGGCCAACCCAGAGCTCAACCTGGGGCTCCCACTGCAGTTACATCCTGAGATACCTGCCCTGAATGTATTCTTCAACAATCATTTTCTCTCCTTCTTCTGCCCCTCCCTTTCACTCATCTCCCTCCTCCTATTCTCCTCTGGTGAGGATGCATTTCCACAGCATGCAGCCTCTTCCCTCTAATTTGTCTTCTATCATCAAGATTAAATGCTTGAAATGGATGGTATCTGTGAAAAACACTCTCCCCTTTACTACATACTCCTCAGGAGCTCGTACTCTCCAGGACCAGCAGACCTTCTGAGTGAGGCCATGTTGCTGCTTTCTGAAGTATCTGCAGCAGAAGTCTAGAACCACAACATCTTCCAGTCAGCCAAACATGACTATCTCTCACTTCTCTCTCGATACCTGTAATTGTCCTGAGCCAGAGTCCTAGGGAACAAAAAACAAAACAAAACAAATAAATGAACAAACAACAACAACAAAAACCCAAAACAAACAAACAAACAAACAAACAAACAGAAAAAAACCCACCAGAAGTGAAAACAGTGGTGGTATGAAGTAAGAGAAGGAAAGGGAACTACACAAAAATGGGAGTAAAGGATTGATAGAAAAGGCAAAAGATTTATTCAGCATTTCCTTGTCTGTCTCCTCCACAAACTGAATCACAGAAGCATGAAAGTAGATGTATTGAATCTCAAAGGAAATAAAAGAAGTGGAAAATTAACTACTGATGAAAAAAATAGCTGTGTCCAGGGATTCCTGCATATCAAGTCTGAGCTCCTTCTTATCAGCTTAGAATAAAAAAGGCCAGGGGACTGGGGAGGAAAGGTCAAACATTGACAGAAAACACAGGCAAGGGAAAAATGAGAGCTAACATGGAAATCAAAGCAGAATAGCAGGATGGATAAGAGTTGATCCTGTTTCAGACTATTTGCACTCACTGCCCTGGGTGCCATTCCCCCATTTCAGCATCATGAACGAATGAAGTGGGTTTAAAGCTGAGGCTTAGAATAGCCGCACCACTTTCTGACTTTCTTGCTTCCACCTCTATTTGGCAACAGGTAAAAACAGTGAGCTAGGATAACCTCATAGAGCAGCTGCCACAATAAGAGCCGGCACACAGCTAGGCCGATTGTGAGCTGCTCCTGCCAGGTCCCAGCTGACTTCAACAGGACTTCCTGATGGTTATTAATGGCTTGCACAATGTGCATGAAGCTGGCCTGTGTAATCCTGCCTGGATTCTGGGCCTTATGTTTTCCTGGATCTTATGCCATTGTTTCCCATTAGTTTTGAATGAATTTTGACCTTATTCTCTCCTGAGCCTCCCTTTGCATTCTGACAAGAGTGTCCACCTCAAATTTCCAGATGATGAAGGATAAAGGGCTGCCTCCACATATCTGTTTGATCAAAAACAGGTCCACTGTCACAGTAACATTGGAAATAACTAAAAAAAATAAAAAATAGAATAAGTATATACAGTTATTACTGCGCACAGGTAGTGATTTACATAGAACCTTGAAGAGTGGGATCCAGTGGAAAATTGGCTGCTCAAACATATTCCAAAGAAATGGCTCCCCACAAAAATGCTACTACTACACACCCTGACAATCCACATCAGTGACCAACAATGTGCAAAGCTATCTCCTTTTTGGAAATCTCCACTGAACTTCAAAGCTTGGCTCCAAAATACCAAAAGTGACCCTAAAATTACCTTCATATGGACAGCAACCCAGCTATTCAGGTTGCTCCCTTAAATCAGTATAAGCATAATGTCAGCAACATTCTGTCCTTCAAAGACTGAATGTTTGCTCACAGTCAGGGCCAAAAAGGACATGCAGAAAGGTAGGACAGTGGAGCAAATTACAACCTTTTACAGAAATAGCTAATAGCTTTAAAGATGAGAACAAGATAAAAGTATGTGGGGGGTAAGCAGGACAGATGGGTTAACAAACATAATAGGATATGCATAATTCTCAGCTACTCAGGAACAGTAATCACAAATCACCACCTGCCCAGTTACTATCAGATGGCAGGTCTGCCTCTTCACAACAAATCTGTTTCCTGTGTATGCATCACAATCTTGGCCCATTCATTCACTTACCACAGTAACTTTTCCTACATAGACAATTCAGCTTTGTGAGAAGAAACAGAAGTTTACGCTTTCCTATACAAGACATTACTTACTATATTTCACTTTGCCACATGCAAGCAAAGCAGATAAATTGAGGGAGCTTTCAGCATATCAGTGCACCTCCTTTTTATTTGCATAAACTTACTTTATACAAGGCTCAACTTTGAAACTACGGAGCATGGCAGAACATGTTTTGAACTGCATTTCAGTCAGGTGGAGACTATTTATAGTACCAGGAGAAAATAAATATAGAACCCTATAAACTCATTGGACCTGCCATATCACAAAACTTATCAAGACGTTGCACAGAACATTTTTGAGCAGAACAAAAATCCCACTTGTGAAGATCCAAGTGAATTTGGGTCATTTTTGACATACACACTTCTGGATAAAAGAAGAAAAGTGAGATGTGGGGACAGATGAGTGAAGGAAATCTCAGAATAAGTCAGATTTCTTTTTTTTAATTGTTGAAATGATGGTGCCATTTCTTAAAACTGTCCAGGCTTAAAAGAAAAAGAATTTTACAAGAAATTATTTTGCATTCTTCCTACAACTAAAAGAAATGTTTCAGCTTTGGATTGAATGAGGAACCACTGGGCAATGGAACTCACCATTCTCTTTTTCCTTCATCTTACTTTATTTTTTTCCAGTCATTGAATTGGAAACTCCATTATTCACACAACTGAATCTGAAATAAAGAAAAGAGCAAGCCAGCTGTAGACTCCTTATATTCTGAATTAAAATGTCAGGCTATGGAAGACATGGTAGAATATTCTCTTGTCAGAGAATCACACACTATATCATCCCCTAATTATAACCAAACCTTTAGCGGCGGTTTCATGCACTCATAATAATACTGGATTTTAGGTATGCTCATTCTGAGCTGAACTTCCCACAGAGCATTAAGGGCACATGCAGTGAGCAGTAGGTCTATGAATGATGGTTATCTAATTCCTCTGATGAAAAAAAGGAAAACATCTGTCACTGAGAGGGGAAACTTGCAACCTTGGGAATTTTTGTCATGGGACAGTGACATTGCTGGCTTGTCTCTAAAGAAAACCTTATGAGGCAATTCTCAGGGATTAAAAAAAATACCCAGCAATAAGAGTAGGGGGCTGTTTGTTGAGCTATTTTCCCTCACTCTCCTCAGGGCTTCTTTTAGCACAGATTTAGCCTGTCCAAGCAGCCAGCTGATCAGCAGCGATTTTTGAACCTGTGCTGGGCAGAGGGATAAGGAAGACATTCTTTAGGCTTGTTCAGTCACCAGTTGACCTTAACAATTTCTTGTTATAATTGTCCATGAGCCCGAGCCCACCAAAATGAAGAAAGTGGAAGATATTTTCTGCTGCTGTTTTGAATGTGAAGTAGAGTGGAGCCTGGATTTCACTCTCAGGGCACTCCAGGGTCACAGGCAGTGCATAGACAGCACAATTGCTTATCTCTCCCCAAGGCATTGCACACAAGAAAAAAAAGAGACACACAGCACTGGCCAGGGTTCATTGCTCCTGGCAGACTGCAGCAGCATCCCAGGGGTGAGCAGCTACCCAAGCCAGCCCAGTCAGAAACACCAGCTCAGAGGTGAAGCACTATGCCGCTTTGGCACGTGAGCAAGACAGCCACAGATGTGAACACAGCAGGTTTGGATTAACCACGTTTAACTGCAAGGGTGATAACCTTTTGGGACAGGGTGCCAAGGCCTCTGGGGAGGGCCATTTGCAGGCACATTGTCATTTTTTGTAGAACTGAATGCCACCACTGGAAAGTATTCTGCTAGAGTAAGAGTTTAGGGCATTCTTCCAGACGCTTCCATTATTTTGTACCAGTCATGTTCAACATACCCATAGCTGCTAAAGAGAGGAAGAACAGAACAAGACCTGCTAACCCCTGCAGTGCCTTCTAGCCTGGTGTTCCAGTGTTGCCTGATCATTGACTTACAATAGTGTGGACACTGTTGAAGGCCTAGGCACATTTTAGCCAGGCTTTTTCTCACGTTCTGAGTATTTTTCTCAGGCCGTGAAACTTTCTCAGCTCCAGCCAGGATTTTTCCCAGGCTAGAGGCTTTTATTTACTGTAAACACAAGAGAAAGAATTATAACAAAAGATAAACACCTGCTGGATCCACGGGAAAGCTTGGACAAGAGGTGTCTCTTTCTCTGACCAATGAACTGTCTGCATTCTGTTTTTCACGAACTGTCTTATTTAAAGCCATGGCTTCCTTCAATAAACTGCTCTTTCTTGCACCAAGTAAGAGAGTACCTTGTTGCTGTGTCCTTTCACCGCTCTGTAAACCTTTAAAGCAACATAATAGGGTAAAAAGGAAAAATGAGACTTGCAAATATTCTCATTAAATTCCACCTGCTCCCCATCAATAGGTAGGAGAGGAAAATCTGCACTAAGATAAGATGTGAAGCCTGATAATTTCAATGGCTCTGTAGCACACTGCATCATCCTCTGATACAGGGGTAAGCATGCAATTTGGTGCTATTGAGTCCCTTTCTTGGATGGCTTCCTTGAATTCTGAGCATGATTTTTAGGTAAGGGAGGCAGGTAAATTCTTACCTTACAATATCCCCAAGGATTGTGATTCTCACCTCTGATGGCCAAACCAACCTGCCCCAGAATATCTTATCAGAGTAGCTGGTGAGAATAAAAACAACCTGGACATTTATGTCTGCATTCCCCATGAACTGCCCACAAGTCACTGACTCAGTGAAACACTAACCCTCTGAAAGACAATCACAGATCTCTGGAAGTGATTTTACTCACTGTTTCCCATGAATTTTGCCTTAGCTCTGACCTCAAGTGAAGCTTCTCTGAAGAAACCCTGCAGATCTGCTCCTATCACCATTGTGCTCCTTGGGCAAGGGCTCAGCTGACTCCTTCTGTGCTCTCAGATAGCAAACCTTCTTCCCTTTACCTTTCCCTGCAGACAAGCACTACATCTCACCCCCACCCCCATCACTGCCAGTGGGCTTGATGAGAGGGCTACATCTTCCTGCCCTCAGATGGCTGCTCTTGGAAGAGAAGGAAGCTCACCCAGATGGATTTCAGCAGTTCCATGAGTATTTTATGATCTTTTACTGATTTACGGCCAGTTCAGCATTCTTGTAAATGGCTATAAATTGGATTGAAGTCATAAATCATAACCAGAGGAAGAGAGGCATAGTCTCTGAGTCCCAGCTCAGGCTAAACAAGCCTCTATGAATGTATGGAAGGAACCTGCTCTCTCAATCAATACACACAGCTCAGGCTACAACAATGGTCCACAGGGTCCAAGCCTATTCCTCTTCCACAGGGTTTTAAGAGAAGTTACACACTGCATAAGTGTGAGAACTGAGAATTCCTCCCTCCCAACACCTGCCAAGGCCTGTAACAGAGGGGCTGTCCCCCCATCTCAGGATCTGCACACTTCCTGACTTTTGCTGTACTCGTAAATGGACACATACACATCCCCTGTGAGTAGGGAGGCAGTCCAGCACTGTTCACACCAGACTCAAAGTTTCCTCACACAGATCAGCAAGGGGAGATTCCCACCTCACACACCACCTTTCCAAGGTGATTGCCCTCTTTCTTCACTGAGACTGGCAGCAGCTTGCAGGTTGTTATTCTTCTGAAATGCCTGATTTAGTCCACATGGAGCACTGAGAGCTGAAACACCTTACTTCTACTCCACAAGCCTGGTACCTAAAACCTAGGGATTTGTATCTTTCTGTTTTCCAAGATCATTTTTAGAATCTAGCTGTAAGCATTTCTGAAAGTATCTGACTAGTTGCAAGCTAGACCCTTATTGTTTCTGTAGAAGACTGCAACCCAGGAGATGGTTCTTTCCACCTCCTTAACATAACAACCACTCCTTAAAGGCAGGAAGCACCAGGTCACCCCCCCACTCACCCTTGCAGTCCAGCACAGCCTTTCCTAAAGCCACCAAAATCCAAGAAACCCAACTGTCTTACCAGGCTTTTTAAAGTCCTGAGGGCTGCCAGGTGAATTTGTTTGGCTCTCGCTTTCTCAGCAGAGCACCCAATGAAGATAAGCCTAAATGTCTCCCCTTGCAAGCTTAAAGGGTTCCTGCTGCTGCTAGCACAGAAGGAAGGAGTCCTAACACATCTATTTTCGAAGAGTTTTGCTTGCTTAAAGGAACTTTAAAAGATACCACAAAAGTCTATCCACTGTTACCTGCATAGGCATCAGACCCTCAGCATTATGATCCTGCAAAGAACTGTGTCATTCCATAGCTAGAATACATATCCTATTCATACAGGCAATGACCCCTTCTCATGTCTATTCGGTTCAGACTCACTTCTGTTTATTTATTATTTAGACAGATGGTTTGGTTTAGTCTTATACATGCATCTATTGAAATTAAATTATGTGCCTTTCTCTCTCTGTATTCTGTTTTGTTTTTTTTTTTTTTTAAATACAAGCCACAGTCTAATTGCCAACATGAAGGGAGAATGACCTCACTGTAGAGTTCCATAAAAAAACGAACCGCTGATGATGTCATTTTCTCATAGCCTGAAAGAGGAGGTGAACTGCTTATTTCATTATTAGCTTATTCATCTTTTCATTAATTAATCATTTTGCTGTTAATTTATGTTCTCCCTTGTATTTGCTTCTTTTCCCTCCTTGTCTTATTTTACTTCTTTGTGCATCACTGTCTCTGTGATAACACCTCAAAGCCCTAGACTGGGACCAGCTCCCTACTGGGCTCAGCATAACACAAAACACAAAAATATTCATGTTTGCACATGGGCAAGGGTAACTGCTTCTGAAGTTCTCCAGAGTTTTATTCCAGGAGCTTTCAGTGGATAATCCAGGCACTACTTTTAAGGGGTTTGTCAAAAGTGTCTAAAAGTAATCCCCAAACTAATAGGTCAGAGTCTCTTTAGATGACTTGCATCTCTTTGGGATCAAAATTTTAAATATTTTTTTAAAAGAAAGGCTGAGAAGTAAAAATTATAAACCCTTGCTTTGGAGAGACAAACCAAAATTGTTTTGGTGTAGTAAATAATGCCATAATTAATAGCAAAAGTAATCATAATAATTGACTTGTAGTTGCTTGCCAAGACTTTAAAAAAGAATCATAGTAACCTGACCGTTTGTATCAGTATTCTGACTCTTGAAAAAACATGTTATTTTAAGCTGCATCTAGTTGGTAATGTTAATACCAAGGTAAAATACTGTCAGCACATAGGTGGTTGAGAACATTTCAGGAAATGATGAAAGGATCTACATTTTATTCTTACCTTACTGATAACTATTTTTTTTTATTAAACACTTACCTTCATGTAATGAATTTTTTTTTTTTTTTTTTTTTTTTGGCAGGGGGGGAGGGGATGGTTAATTTTTATTCTTTTCATTTATTTTCGTTCAACACTGAAGCTCTGGTCACCAAATCACATACCTGTATGCTACACTGTGATCAGGGCAGAGAGAAAAGAAACAAGCTAACCCAGAAATGATGGCACCAGCACAGTAGACTCGGTGTTCCATTGGCCCTGTCATGAAGCAGGGATCTGTGAGTTGGACACACAAAAGCAGCTTTGAATGAGTTCAGTGATTCTGTATCAAGGAGCATGGGAAACAACATGTATTCTGTGGTTCAGGACCTGGATACAATCAAAACAGCTTGCTTGACTGCCTGGAGCAGCAGCGTTCAACTACCCTAATTCCTCCCACCACAGCCCAGATTTAGCTTTTCAGATGTCTCCGCATGGCTCTCAGCCTTTTCTTAATAGGACAATAACAAAATTGAGTTTGGCTAATGGCTGGAGATTTCTGGCACCGACACAGCCTGGCACAGAGCCATCAGCTTGTGCTGCCATCACCGCTGGCTCTGCTTCCAGGACTGGGGGGCAGGAGGCACATCACCAGTGCCCACACACCCAAGCATGCACAGCCAGACACTGCACACGTGGTGATGTAATATGCAGGAATAAGGCAATGGATCTCAGAGGTGCAATCTAACCTCGGTGGCTCTGAACGCTAAGACACTTTGCCATGAGTTGTTTGTCCAAATTATGCCCACAGATAAATCCTAAACACTACAAATGAAGAAACTAGTATTTTTTTTTTTTTTTTTTTTTTTTTTTTTTTTTTTTTTTTTAATGTGACATTCTAGTCCAGGAACTTCTAAGAGGCTGCTATTTTAATACCACTAGTACTAATATTAAAAATATTAAAAACAACAGTATTAGCAACAGTTAATAGCCAAAGGAATAGCAAAAGCAGAGGCAGAGGTGTTTCAGGTTCTTTTGGACTTCATTTGCTGAGCAAGAGAAGAAAGGATTAGCAAAATCCACAAGGTGACACCAAATCATTAGGGTCAACCAAAGTAAAGGGACTCAAAAAATTCAGATGTGGTAGTAGTTTCTCCATAAATCTCCCAGCTAGGATGTCACCCTCAGGCTGAATAGACTCTTGCAATGAAATAGTTGCCCTTCACTGGGTACTGCTGATTCTTTCCTGTCAAAGAAGATTTATTCATGGGAAATAATTAAAAAACAATTCAGAACTTTCTTCCTGTTTGAATGGATTATATTACATTAATTAGTGGAAGGTGGGTTTAGATTTTTTTTTCTTTGTCTCCAAGGACAAGAGACATTTGTGCTTACCACAAGGTCTTCCTTCGCCCCAGACCTGTTCTTGCTACTTTAAATGATATGCATTGTCCACCATACAGTAACAGTGCTAAGTGTAGCATAATTTTTGGAAACAAAATGTCTCCCTCCCTCTTTCTCACACCTATGGCATCTCAAAACACAGTGACAGACTATAAATTCACACCAAGGTTATGAAGACTTTCATCAGAGAGGAAGGAAAAGTTGGCTATTTTTTGATGGCTATTCTCTGTGAACAGTGAAGAAAACAACCACTGCCATCATCAGATTCAGTCGTAAAAAGAGTGATATTAGAAAAGTGTTTTCTAGTATGAAAGACTGCTCCCAGCAAAGCAGTCTCATGCTTTTTTGTTTGCAGTGTGTGGCAGCCTCCCTTTGGCCAAAGTTTCTTTAAGTCAGCAGATACTCTGGCTCTGTTTCCTTGAGATCTCCAAGAAATAACGTCTTGTGTCTTTTGGATCCAGCCACAGTGTTATGTGTCAGCTCCAACGTTGGTCTTGGTTCTCTGTTTCTTGCTGCTCACTGACACCTGCAGAGCTGGCTGGAAGGAGACATCAGATTCTTCTGACCCCAATGCCTCCTCTGAGTGTCTCAAAGCCCAAGTTTCCTGGCCTTCAATTCCTCTATTCCCCTCTGTTGTGGCGCCTGCAAAGGAGAGAGAACAGCTGTAGTTATTTCAGGGCATTAAAAATATCAATATAAATTCTGCACAGCAGAAAGTTAGGACAAGAAGATCCAAATGTGTAAAAGTGCTATTGCCCTGGTACTTGTATGATCTTTGTTGTGATCTGGTAAGAGAGGTTTCAGAGCATCATCAGTGCCTTTAAGCATCCTCTCCACTGCAAAACTCAGGCAGCAGTGCAGAGCACAATGCAACACCAGTCGGGGTTTCCCTGGGCGAGCAGAAAGTCCCTAGAACAGCACCCATTTAGCATTGTGGGACTGCTGGATCTGAGGCAGGGTCTGCTGGGGGGATGTGAGTATCTCTGCTGGCATGCAGCTCCCTGTACTGGGAAAGGGGTAGGCAATGAGGGTCACTACCATGCCCAGCTCTTCCCAAGGAGTCAGACTCTGGTTTTCCAATGAAAATCTTTGCATGGCAAGCCTAGGGAGGAAACGGAGCTGAGGAGATTCATGTCTGCCAGCCCTGTGCTTTGCAGTCCTTTTTTTAATTGGGGTAAATAGAATCAGAATGACAAGTGCAGAGTGATGGCTTCGATGTGCTATTTGTCTAGTGAGGAATTTGTGAAATATGTGTTTTTCTGTAGAGAGTGCATGGCTGTAAAGAAGGGCCAGAGTCAGCACAACCTCAGAGCGATGGAGAATAAAGCATTCTAGTTTTGTGGCCATTGATCTGATGACACTGTGGGTAATGGATGGACAAGGTTAGCCCCAGAATGTCTGATTTTTCTGAAATCGTTGCTGGAGTCAGACTTCAGGTTGCTTCACCGTGCAATTCTGTATTTACCGTTATTAGAGATCCTCATATCTTCACACTCGCTTTGAATTTCCTCTGCTTTTAGTGATTGATGGGTCTGGAAGTTTTTTTAGAGAAGCATATAGTTCTGCAAAGATATTTTTATGTGATCATTTTTTGTTTACCTAAATTTTATTAATCTTCCCCTGCAGTCTGAGATCCGTGTTTTTATATGGAATTTCATTTTGCAGTTAATTTTTAGCAGGATAAATCTTCTGTTTTTTCTTTTTCTTTTTGTCTTTTTTCTTTTATTTTCTTTTTTCTTTTTTATTTCCTTTGAGAGAAGGCTTAAACTCAGGTTAGAAGAGAATTCTGATTAATTAGTCGAACCTAAGTAGGCAGGTTGCAGACCTGTTTGGGGCTATATTACAAATACAGCTATTCTTGAGGAAATGCCTCCATAGACAGGGAATTGTATATTTTGTTATGAGGTGCTGCACACTGTCCTCCGTTAAAGGAACCTTTGAAGAAAGAGCTGTGGCAGAAGAATGCAGGAACATAGCAACCAAATTGATGCTTCCAAAAAGGAATTAAACCCTTCAAAGCACTCATCTATTTCCATGAGGGGCACTGAAGGGCATCAGCTCTGACTGTAAGTCCACATGTAGCTTTGAAGTCCCTCTGGATGCTCTGCTGCTATGTAATTCCCAGATAACCATATCATTAAAACACTCCCAGTTGCAACCTGCCAGAAGATGGTGTCCTATCCTATCAGACACAGGTCTCAGCACAGTGATCCAGGCATTCATGACTGATTATTGCAGCTAATATCTAGTGAAGAATGCAGGCATCCTGGAAAAGCTCCAGTTGAGAAAACAGTCTCTGGTCTCCCTAGCAACACCGATTACTGTGAGAACATCACCCGCCTGCTCCCTCATTTGTACTGGCCACCAGTGAAGACACAGTCACCTTCAAGGTCTCTGCCCCAACACTCCGTGTCTGCCACGGGTTTTGTCTGAGTTGCTGAAGAAATTCACCTTTCTGCATAATCCCATGGTTACTTTGCAATACAGGAACAAGCAGATGGTTGACAGGATTTTGCAGGACTTTGGATCATTGTATTCCTCCCAGGAACAGTGAGAGCCCTTGTGGTAGTTCCTGCCCTCTCCACAGAGAACTCAGTTCCCAACATACTCTTCCATCAATAAACTCATGCACAGAAGTCTAAACAAACAAACCACCCTATAAAATACTCCATCTCTTTCTTTTACAGGGCAGAGGATGAAAATGACATAGAACTTGTTGCTGCACGAGGGGTTACGGAGCGGCGAAAAGAAAACAGCAACAAGGCAACTCTCTTACTTGATGCAAGAAAGAGCAGTTTATTGAAGGAAGCTATGGCTTTAAATAAGATAGTTCATGAAAAACAAAATACAGACAGCTCATTGGTCAGAGAGAGAGACACCTCTTGTCTTTGGTTTTCCCACGGGTTCAGCAGGTGTTTATCTTTGTTATAATTCCTTTCTGTTTTTCCTAAATGCTATCACCCTGGGAAAAGGCACAGGCTAGAGCTGAGAAACTGTCTCAGCCTGGGAAAGGGTTTCCCAGCATGAGAGAGAGAAAACGAGCTTAGAGCCTGAAGGAAGGCCTTGCCATTTCTGCTTGGACCTGCAGTGGTGTCCACAAGAACTTGTTAATTTAGTTTCTATTTTCCAATGCTTGGGTCACTCTCAGATGGTGTGTCTCTGGAGCTGCCCAAACCAAAAAGAAAGCTGTTGTGGTCAGAAGTGTTATGTGGTATCTGGCCCATTAACTCACCCCAGGAGAGTCTTATAAGCAAAGATTCCTATGCAAGCAAGGATTTTGCACAGCACTGCCTGGAGTTGTGAAACCATACCCCAAATCAGCTCTTTGTTAAGCTGCCTTAAATCTGTTAGCAGATCCTGAGGAATGACCCACAAATCTTCTTTGAAATTTTTAATTCATTTATTTCTGCTGAGTTCACCCTTTTTTTTTTTTTTTTTTTCCTGTGTTTCCATGAACAATCTCACAAATCAGTTTATTGGCAGGGATGTTTGTAGACAAGGCAATTTTAAGTCAGTGTTGCAGTCTATTTGCAGAAAATGCATTTTGAATATACTATTACAGGTCTCTTTGCTGGAACTCAAAACGCAGGCTCCTGTTTGCACCCCAAGTCCTTTAGTAGCTGAAAGGAGAAAACTGATAGCAAGCAAAACTGTTACATGTCCTTTCTTAAGCATAATTCTGGTTATCAGAGCAGCTGTACTGGTTCAGACCACAGGTCCATGTACCATAGAATACTGTCTCCTGCAGCAACCATGAGAAGAAACTCAAGGAAATTTGCGAATGGAGCAACTACTCTCTGAAAGATGAGTATGTCACAGTGTAAACCCATTAGCGACTTTGCTGTTGCTACCAATACGACAGGAATACATTCAAATATTCAGGTAAGGGGATACTATGAATGATCAGACAAACAGGTTGATTAATTGGTTGATCTTTGAAATCAAGCAATATACTCATACTTTTAATATACAGTGATTTTTGTGGATAATATCAAATATTCTTGTATGACTCTCAAAAATAAACTAATTTAACCCACTTCAAAATATTTTTGACAGATAAATCTGAACAAACATAAAAATGATCACAAATTATCAGACCTTCTGACTTGAACATGAGCAAACTCAGACCTCAGCAGTAGATAACATCTGATGGAGCCAAGCAGGTTAAAATGAAAGCTATGCTTTTTAGAAAAGAGCAAAGGTGATTAGCCAGAGCAAGAAACTCCCACATGAAGGAAAGGATTAGTCATGTTTGAATGTCTTGAGATCAACAGCTGACCTCATGCGAAGAGTTTCTTCTTAGCTAAACACCTATTATGCTTTAGACAACAATAAATTATTTGGTTCAGTCCAGGGGTAAGTGGGTGAAAATTAATGGCTTGTGATACTTGGAAGGTCAAAACAGATGATCTAGTAGTTCCATTAGTCTTCATCTCTGAGTCCATGACTGCACAATGGACACATGGTTCATTATAAAGAGGGGTGCACTACCTCAGCTGATATAATAGACATTTGCGCCGATTTACACTTGATAAGCATCTGGTCAGGCTTGCTCAGCTGTACACTCTGGCATGAGAAGTTGTCAAACCTAAAACTGAAAAATGGCTGTAGCACATCAGAGCTCATAGACCAGATGGTGAGGGGGGCTTGCAGCAGCCTCACTCGTGCACAGGGCCCTGTCAGGGGAAGCCTCTGTCTCATCCACAAGCCATTTCACTTGCCAGCTGAGGAGAGCACATTCCAAGGGAGGTACAGAGCAAGCTCTGCTGTCTAAGGGGAGCTTCCCTGGGTTTTGTGGGGCTATGGAATGAGACCTGGTTTGCCCACATTTTCTCCCAAAGCTGTGTCCTCATGAGGAGAACACCATTCCCCAACCCAGTACCTTTCCTGGGCATCCCACCTTATGTTACATTTGCTAGCATTTTTTGTCCTAGGGTTTATAAAATTGAGAGCAATTGGGTTTCTTTCATGCTGGCATCAGGTTAGAGTAGTGACAGAGAAAATTTCCTTTCCTATTGTCTGAAAGCTAATCTCAAAGGGAAAATTCAGGTTACTCTCAATTCCTGCCTGTTTTCACTTGTCTCCCCATGTATCATGGTACTAGTGTTTTCCTGTTTCTGAAATACTTTTTAAGTATGTGTAGGTTATCATACTCACAGTAGTTGCTGTTTAACCAATCTCTCCAGACTTTATCCTTTTAATCTTTCTTTCTAAATCAATCCCTCCACTCCCTTGATCATTTCAGTTGCTCTCCTTTGAACAGCTCCTGTTTGTCAATAACTCTTCCTAATGACTCATGTGGAACAGGAAATATGTGAAACTTCAAGGCATAACAAAACACAGGAGCAGCACAGGTTCTGAGTCCTGAATACTGGGGATTTGCATCATAATGGAAGAGCTGCCTACAGGGAATTTGTGAGCATTGCTCATAGTGCTTCTTCCCTGTAAAATTTCACAGAGAGCCTATGGGACAGCTGGTGCAGGAAAGCCTGGCAGCATGGTGATGGATGTGCTCAAGCACCCAAGGCCTGGAGGTGATGCTCCAGCCTCATTAGATGGGCAAGAGTTATCTGGAGGTACAACAAACTGCTCTGGTTTGGGAGTGATCTCAGGGCTTGCAGGAAGAAACCCTGCAGCCGTACTCCTGAAACAAATGTACACATACATTAGGACAGGGAACAGCCAGACTACATGAGGTCGCTCACTACAGCCCCGAAGTTCTTCCATATGATGCATATACACCCACCCCACAAATGGGAAGTGGGGAGATGTACTGCTGAGAAATAACACCATGGACAAAAGGAATTTTCTAAAATACAGAAAGGTAGCCCAAACTGTAGTAATATAAGAGTAAAATGCAGCAAGGGAGATGTAAAATGGAGATTAAGGAGGGTATAATGAGCTATGCTGAACAAATCATACCATGGCAAACCCATGCTCAGACTCTGTGGGCATTTGACTTCCCCTTGGGAGCAAAATGGTGCAGTTCTCCCGAATAAGAAGACAAGAGCTGATTACAAAGGAGAGCTCAAGGCAGGAAGCAGTTCCTCCCACAGCACAGGAGTCATCCTGCAGAGGCAGCCTCCATTACAACTTGCAGGAGGCAAGTATGGTGAGTCACCAGCAGGCATTCACAGTACATGCAAAGTTACCTCAGCAATTCAGGTAAAACAGCCTCCTCAGACTGAAAGTGCTGCAGCTCCATAAGTGTGGGGACATGAAGAAACCTCCCGCAAAGCTCCTTGATCTCCTGTCTGACTCCAGCTTTTGCTTATGATATTGGTTTTGGCCTATAAAAGAGCTGAAAATTACATAGTAGAGATAGTGGGTCTGTGGCTAGAGAGCCATGTGTAACTCAAGAGAAGGACAAATGTTGCCTACTTTCCAGAAGTGTCAATTTTGTTTTTTTTTTTTTGACTGCATCACATTTCAGTGTTGTGGAAGAAGCTTGTTAGAGATAAACTTGCATAGAAACAAAATGAGCAAGGATAAGAGCCCTGAGTCAATGCCCAGGAGGTGCCAGATCAGTAGCAGTCTCCAGAAAGGACAGAGTGGTCCTGGTTTTGTGAGATACATGCAGACTCAGCATGCTCAGCTACCTTTGCAAGTCCTCTTCTTTCCTGAGCCTAAGGGACTGCTGTAACTTTCAGACTGAAACTCAGGCCCTGAACATTGTGCAGAGCTGTGCATGTCATGCATTGCATGAGGCAACCTTTGGGCCTAACTCTACAGAGCAGTATGCTGAACTGCAGCTGGGCATGTGTGCAGCAGCTGTGAGGGTCAGAACAGAGCCTTTTGTGTCTGTCACACCACATGGATATTTTGCAGGCTGGATTTTCCTCTTCGTGACCGACCCAGCTTGGCCTGAGAGTTGGGTGAAACACTTGTACTGTGGAACTGAAAGCACCTCATTACAGCAGGAGAGCTTTCTTTGTGGGAGGAAATGAAGAAAGTATCCCCCTCATCATGCAAGAAGGCATTTTGGGGATGTCAGCCTCTTCTCTCACACTGGTGGAAATCCCTCTATAGGTGTGTACTCTATGGCATTAGAAGAGCTCTCCCAACAGTTCTTTCAAACAAGGTTTGAAAGGTTTAAAATTGCTGCCTTGCAAAGACAGTCAAGTGCATAAGGGCCATTATTATTATCTGTAGGACTGCCTGGCTAGCCACAAGGATGAACCATCTGTGGCTAGAGTGGGACGAGGACCATAGAAAACCGTGTACTTTTCTTGTCTGGGATTTTTCACCTTAGGAAGTGAAGAGAAGGGTGAGTAGAGGGAATAACTTTTAGATATTTCTCCCAGGCTGAAAAGGGTCAGAGGCATGAGAGATTTCACAGCAGATAAAATTTTGAACTTCCAAGTGGATGGTCAGCATCCTTGAATGCCCAAGGAAGGGAAGTTCAAAGTTGCTGAGCTCTTAAGCAAAGCAGGTGGTGGCTTATTCAAATTTTGTACAAATGCCTGTGGGACTGAGGGGCTGGGATGGAGGGCGATTATTGTAACTGTGTTTTCCGAAGAAGCTAAAGATGATCCAATTATAAAACAGAGTGCCTTACCTCAGAACAAGTAGAAGACACTGAAAAAAATCGTTAGAGTTAGAAAGCTCTAGATGAGTCTAATGTGATAGAGATAAACCTGTCTGCCAGTTTCTCTAAGTGTGACTTGTACTCCTTCAGGCTGTTAGAATTTTGGGGAAGAGTTAATGAAATTCTGGACTGAAGAGAAGGGGTGGTGGGGGGGATATAATTTATTTAAACTTTTCAAAAGCCTTTTGATAAAGTCTTTCACAAGCACAAGAGGCTATTAAAGAAATTTGTTGCCTGTAGGGTGGGAGGCAAAGTCCTGACATGGATTAAAACCTAGATAAGAGGTAAGAAACAGAGGAGAGGAATAAGCGCCCAATTCTCTCCATGAAAGGAGGTTAATAGCAAGATGCTCCAGGGATCAGCATCAGGACCTGGGATATTCAATATGGTTATTAAGGATCTAAGACAAAGCAGAGAACAACAGAAATACGAAATTTTGCTGATGGCACAGTTTGCTTCTTGCAGTAAGTAATTGGCTGTGTTTGATTCTCTCCTTGCATCCATGGCTTGTCTGTGAATAGATCACTGGTTTTGCTAATAGGCCTATATATATAATTGGTAGTACAGCTCAGTCTTGTGAACAGTACTGAGACTGATTGCAGGAGGAGGCCCACAGGTGCATCAACCTGAGATAGTTGAAGAGTCACAAAAGCAAGAGGGTTTGTGCATTCAGCCCTCCATCAGCTCTGTAAGTGCTGCTTACTGTAACTCTGCTGTTTCTGATGTCACTGTCTGCTAGTGCTCAATTAGGACTGTGGTATAAGCCATGTCAGGATCCACACTGTCATCACTGTTCCAAACTTACACTCCTAGATGGCATGAATCTGCTATGGGTTCATGTGAGCTCATGGGCCCTTTGCCAGCACCCCGCAGCTGTTGACCATGTGAGCACTCATGCATGCAACTTTATGTGTATTACTTCTGCATTCCAAGTCCTGATTTTCCTGAAATTGTTCCCCATGCAGCCAAGCTTTCTGATGAAAGTTTTAGGAATTAAATGCACACTTCACCACATTGCTGTACTGCTGCCAGAGATGCTCTTTGGTGCTCTCTCAGGGTGCTCTGACCTGCACCCTGCCCCATCCAGATCCACTTTCTGTGTTGCCTCCATGTGCGGGCCTTGCTCTGGCTTCTATTTGCTATTCATCACTCTGACTGAAACACTCAGGTCCTAGCAGGGTAGTTATTGTAGGCAAGCTAAAAGTCCTCCTTCACAGTCACTGCTGCCACATAAGTTTGTTCGACTCACTGTATTAAAGTCATTAGTGCCAGGCAGCCCTGGAGAAATGCTTTATGTCATCATTTTGCTCTACAACAACCATTTTTTTTTCAAAGTTGAGGTTGCTACTTCAGACTACCTCAGCACTTACTGGAAGCTGCCTGTATTTACACCTTTTGTGAGACAATAAACAAGAAGCAACTCAGAAACATTACTAGAAAAAAATTCCATTTTCCAAGTACTTTTTAAAATTGAGACTTTATTTAATTGATGTCTGATAATCACACACAGCCAGTCTAGAATTACCAACGGATTTTTTTTTCCCTAGTCATCAAATTTCAGTCTATGCTGGTCTTTTATAAAGAGAATATCAACTTTCCCAGCTGACCAGACCATGTAGTTCCTATGCTGCTGATTTGTCCCAGCTCTGTGTCAGTATGACAGATTACAAACAGCCAGATCAGCACACCGGCTGCGAGTGTGACAGAGAAGGAAGAGGGGTGCTAGCCAACCTGTACTACTCCTTGGCACATAAGGTGTTACTCCCAGGTTATATCTGATTCGGCAGATCCTCTCTTGCAGTCAATGAGAAACTACTGGCTGCTCAGAGGTCTATGTGCACTCTTTCTCCCACTCCCTGCCAGATACTGAGGAATGAACCAAGGAACAGGGGTACTCTGGGGCTTTAGCACCTTCAGGGACCAGTAGCAGCAGGGTTGATGCAATTGTCCTCATGCTAATGAAGCCTGGTGTTTGAAGGCAGAGACTCCTCCTCCGATCTGCTGGCACTGTCACTTGACACTTCTCACCAGCTGGTGAGTAGGAAAAAAGAATGTTCTGGTGTCAGTGATGCCTAAAGAAAATAAGTGGCTGCAGTGTGTAGTCGAGCTGCTGGAGGTTTCATAATGCTGTCTTCAGTCTTTTATATATATATGCAGCCATGTACAAGCAGAATGGCCTCCATTTCAAAGCTACTCCATTCTGTCAGAAACAAGCTGGAGCAGCCCGGCAGCCGCTTGACTGATGTCATGGAGGGAAGGTGCTAAGAAGGCAAATGCAATACGAACTCAACCTCAGTATGCTGAAAACAAATTGAGCTGCTGCGCTGAAGTTGTGAAGAAAAGAGATTTTCCTATTATTTATACAGTGGTCCTAGACATCAGGGAAACAGGCTGGAAAATGGAAATTCCCATTGATGAGAACAAATTTCCTGTTATTGTCACTGCTGAAACCTGCTGGGATTAGTCACATTACTTGGAATTTTAAAAAGTGTAAGTTACAAACCTTTGAGGAAAAATGGAATGAGTGAAGTCATAGGGGTGATACTCTGCATTAAAGACACCACTGCATTTTTTTAGCTACTCAGTTCTCCAGAACAGAGACTGATCCTTGTGTTTACTAGTAAAACTTCTCAGAGGGTGACTACTGGGGTCTTTCAGACACCACTAAATGATTTAATGATTCAGCTCATCTCTGTAGCATATGGAAATTAAAAATACAGTTATTATGGAAGGATTCCAATTTCAAAATTTGCTAGAGGTTTTATGTAGACAACAGGAAACGTCACCAATGCTTCTGAAGTATAGAGATGATTATTTTCTACTGTGAAAACATTACATTCAGGTTGAGGTAAAAGTCTACTGTTGTTCAAATTAGAAAGGGTGAAGAGGAAAGAAATGCTGGTCTAAGCTGTTTGTTGCCTCTGAAAGGTAGGTCTCAAGTCAATGAGGGGTGCAGACTGGACAGACAGATGTGGAAATCAGTATTAAAAAAATCAGACTTGAATGTATTCAAGAGCACATTACTCTGATATACACTGATAGGAAGCAGCCTGGGAACAATAAATAAAGAGAGAGAAACACTGAGGACAATTATAAATAACTTAGAAGAGCTATAAGCTCCTGGGCTGCAAATTGGCATGAGCAGCTATTCAATGATCCATGTTTAACAGGGTGATTAGTGTATGACTGGTTAATAACAGTGTGGAGAAATGTCACTGGGAAAAGCTTATGCAGCACCCACATAAGCTTTTGGATAAATACCAACAGCATGAACAGGCACAGAAATGCCACAAATAAACATTGTGTTTGCATTTGTGACTGCATTTGCATTTTGTATGTGTGTCCTGCACCTGGACACACATAAGCACCCACAAGAGGGCTCACACATGCCTGTCCAACTAAACACCTTGATGAGAGAGTTAATAAAAGGTTTTACTCACTCATTCAAACCTGTTGCAGCAGGAGCTGTCAGTCCCTGGAAGCACCTACAGGGACCAGTGATCATGATTTGATTACACTGAATATGAGCACAGGGAGTACCCTGTCAAGAAATATTATATACATTTATATACTTGGCCCTCTGATAAAGGCAAACTTCTCAAGTGTCAAAAGTAAAATGCATTAGGAGAGAGCATATAACATATATGTATATATTTTTATAAGCACTCGTTTATGCATGTGTGAGAATTGGGAGCTCCTCCAGCGAAGCCTATCAGAGGCCTCAGAGGCCACCATGGCACAGTCACTCTAGAAGACAACCAAGGAGAAAAACTTAGTAGGACTGAGCAGTAAGAGAGACAGTGTGGAATTTGGAATACGGTTTATGTACCGTATTCAGAGAAAAAAAAACAAACAAAACAACAAAAAAGTGGAAAATGGAAACAACCAGCCTTAATTAGAAGATTAAAGTTTTTTTAAAAAGCATATAAACAAGTAGGGCCAAGATGAGGGAGAATTTGATGGCAAGCATAGAAGTGGGAAGAAATCAGACACCAGATCTGAAATTTGTGACAAGAGGTCCAGCCCCAGCAGGCCAGAAGGGGCCTCAGAGCTTGTGCCCACTACAGCAGCCTTGTAGAGGAGAAGAAGAGGGATTGTAATCACAGGGCTGTGCAAAGCTTTGCCACAGAAAAGCCCAGCAATCTGCAGGAGTGGGATTCCAGTAAAAAGCAGCCGTTTTCCCACCTATCAGCCAGGGAATACTAGCAGGATGGTGGGAGTGTGGAGCACTTGCAGGTGCTAGGACCCCTGCTTTCAATCAGAGGTGTGTGGTGAGGGTGGTGGGGAGGGGAGTGGGGTGGTCAGGGCATTCTCTCTGGTCCACTGAGGGAACAGGGAAAGTTACTTCTCCCTCCCATTGCTGAGCCAGTGTATCTGGATGCCAGCACCAGCCTGATGCTGGGTGTCACACTTCTGGCCATGACATTTCCAAAGTGTCTTTTTGGATGCTGGCATCACAGCTGATTCATGCCCAGGCAGCAAGTGGGGCCAGAGATGCTGTCAGAATCACTCCCACATTCAATTACTCACAGCAGCCTGTGCACACACCTTGTCACTGACCTCATCCCCTGTCCCTTCCCAGAGACAGAGGTGCTTCAAGCAGCAGAGGGCTGCTGTCTATTAGCGGTGCAGGTGCCTCTGTCCTATCTTCTCCCCTCCCTACAAAATACCAGCTGAGGAAGCCAGACTCCACAAGGAAATTAAAGAGGGGATGAAACCACTAGCTTTGCACCCATCAGTTCCCACAGCCTTCATATGAAGAGCATAAGCAGCTATGGTTGATGCCAGGCCAGGAGACGATAAGAAACAGCAGAGAAACAGCGGGGCGGAGGGAAATGGGTGCTGAACTGGGACCCACAGTACTAGCCTGGGGCTTTGCACTCGGCAGATCCTCATCACAGAAGACAACTTTGTGGCACTATTACCAGTCAGCACTTCTCCCTCCCTCACTTTCCCTTTCATCTAGGTTGCTGCAGTTGCATTTCATGACACAACAGATGTATTCATTTGCATCTTTATACAGATCTCTAAGCTCTACAAATGGGAGGGTGGGCATGACCCCATTTCCCCAAATTATTCAGCACCTTTCAGTTATGCATTTCTCTCTTTTCTAATGTCTTTTTGAAATATATGGAAACAGCAGTGGAGAATTACTTTGCCATTTTCCCTCAAGCATCTGGGACCAATTGCTCCTCTGCCCATGTGGATCTTCTTTACAAGTCAAAAGGAGCCACAGAGATGTCTGTGCACAGACACAGTGCCTCCTCCATCATGTACAGACACTTCCTGCAGAGGGAAAAAGCTGCAGATTCACCTGGCATATCCCCAGGCTACATGGAAGATTCCAATGGGGGAGAAATAAGGGAAAAAACAGTGACATCCTGTCTGTTTATCAAGGGTGATGACAGTTCTGTTGCTGCCATCAAGAGATGTGTGGTCACATTTATGGTTCTGTGGGTGAGTAAAAATACTTCCTCTGCACCGTCTGAAGGCGGTGTTTCTGCAGAGCTGCTCAAGGTACACTCCATGCTGGTGACTCAGGGTGATGCTACCACTAGCATGGAAGATGTGTCAGCACAGTGGGGTGCTGGTGTGTATTCCTGAGAGTTTCCTCTGCCCAGTGCCCAGGTCCCTGGCCCTTAGCCAATGGGTACCCAGCTAGAGCAAGAGGGTTTAAATAGGTAGGGTACAGGTTCATATACAGTGCCAGTTTCCATGGGAAAATAGCCTATGTTGCATTTCCTGTGAGTTTGGATCTCTGCCTGATAGCTGCACAGATTGAGGACAGAAGGACAGAAGACAAGGAGAGGGACAGAAAGGAGGGGAGAATAAGGGCTATTTCTTACTGGACTGTCATATATACTTAGGCAATGTAACAGAGGGGCCATCCCAAATGTTGCATTGTGAGGCCACATGCATAGGAGAGAAAAGATCCTATCCTGACTCTCTTTCTACCTTCCCCTCCCTCTGACCAGGTGGCTCTGGGGCTATGGGTTGGTTAGAAGCTGTTGGTGTGACACCCTGGGAGAGCAATGAGTGAGGCTGCTGGTTGCCATAGGCAGAGATCATCACAAGTTTAATTTATGGGTTGGATTTTGTGTATAAAGCCATGGCTACAGATATAATGTAATCCTGCCACTGTGCGTGTACTGAGCATTGCTGTCAATCAAAGGTGCTTTGCATCAGTACATTTTCATATAAATATGTATGTCCTTTTGCTAACAGTATTATTATTTATTATTTGTGTTACTATCATGCCTCAAGGCTCCAGCAGGAACCAGGCTCCTGTTGTGCTCGGTGTCTCATACACATGGTGAGAGGCAGACTGTGTTCTGTACAGCTTCCAGGCTAAATACACCATAACAGGCACAGTTTGGGGTCCATAAGTAAAGCATTTTGAAGTGCTGGATCCAGCTCACCAGTGGCAGAGCTGTGAGCAGACCTGAGCTTGTGCTGACTTCCTATCCAACAATCTTTCCACTTCAGTACCAAAATCTTGGCAGCTTTGGCTTCTTTTGGAGAAATAAATGGATGAGATGTTTTAAAGAGTGGAAATTATCTTTGAACCCTCTTTTTGAGTACCCCCATATGCAGGAAGGCCAGGATGCACACGGAGGAAGAAAAGGTGCCTTGGGGAGGGAGGGGTCATGTCCATCAGAAATCTGACAGGGACTGCGTCTCAGTGGCATGGCTGTGCAGAAACCAGCAGTGACCCCTCTGATGCCACAGACATGGCACCCCACAGCCCAGTCCATGGACACTATCAGGAGCATACACTAAGCCTCACACAATCTAATGGGAGATTTCTTCTTCTCCCAAAGCCCTGGCTGCACCTGAGCATGGAGGTTCTTCTCTGACCAATGTAAAAGGGGAGTCTCTTAGATTTTGGCGGCAGGCAACTCTGGAGGGGACATATGAGGACACAAGAGAGAATTAAAAAGTGGAGAAAGAGGAGGAGACATGATGCACAAAAGGAGACATAGGAAGGGATAAAGCAGCAGATACAGGAGGAGGTATGTGGAACAGGACACTGCTTAGAAGAGCTTTTGAAGAAAAGGGCTCCTTGCTGGGGTAACCTTGGGAGGGCACTGTGCCTGTGGGGGACCCACACTGGAGCAGGGACTATCCTGAATTGACAGCAGCCCCTGGCTGACCCAGGATGGAGGAGGGTATTAGTGAAAGGAAAGAGCAGGGGAAGAAAGGAGCAAAAACCAGGAGCAGCTGCAAGAAAAGGGCCTCCCTACATTGCCCATCTCCTCACTAATGGTACTGGCAAGGAGTACTGGTCCTTGCCAGTACTGTGTGTAAAGCACAGTGGAAATGAAGGGGGCTGATGGGAGAGAGACGTTGGGCTGAAGCCGAGCCTGGGGAACAGGAAAGAAAGAAGCTTCCCTTGGTGTTTAATTATCTAAGTCTTCTTTGTTTTCCATCAGCCAGATCAGTAAGTAAAAGTTTATGTTAATTGGAAATAAATCAAATCCAGTAAAATTCCCTGAACTGAGACTGTTTTGCCTGCAACAGACACTTGTGAAAAAATTGGAGGTTTTTAGCTGACAAGGCTGTAAGGAAAAGCTTCAGAAGGTAATTCAGGATTATTGACAAAGCCCTCAAAGCAGAACTAGAATGAAAAAGATCCCCAGTATAAATCTTGTTATTAATTAGTACATGGCCACTGCATGTGCAGGAACAAACATCAGCAGATGACAATGGAATGGCACAGTATTGGTGGCACAGGAGTCCAAGACTCAACGTCTAGATCACAACTGCTGAACAGATCTGGTGTGACCAAAGGAACGCTGAGTGTTTTAATATAGCCAGGTTTCCAGTCTTCACGAACCAGCCAAAAAGATGCAAAATACTGCCTCATACTCTCCTGTTCTCATCTCCTCTGCAGAACCACATCACTAACCCACCACAGCAGCCAATGACCAGGCATGCTGGCAGAAGAAACACTGGCAGATGCGAAAGCTGGTTCCCCTGTGCAGATGTGGACCAACCTGCACACATCACCACATCTGCAAAAAAATTCTGTATCGCAGTCACAGCCGACACTGCTACAGAAATCCACTAGATTTCTGCTCCAAGTATAGGGCAAGCACCTGTCCAGATCAATACAGCTGGGAGATCCAATGCAATTCAGGAAAGCCAGGACACATTTTCTGTCTGTCAGATGGCAAAATTCCACCTTTTTTTAGCTGAAATTAGGTCCTTTCTTCTGCATATGCTGATAGGATCTATGTTTTTTCTATCCTAATTGCCTTTCACTCTAACTTGAGCCTACAAATGGCCTGATGAGGTATACCTCAAAAAAAACCCCACAGAAGTGTCCCTGTGAATTCCAGCATCAGCACTCAGGAAGAATCTCAAGGTTCCCCATTGAAACAACTAGTGAAATTCAATAACACCAATGGCAGTCAGATTTATGTAACTTTTATGAAATCAATAGTACTGGACTCTGCAAAATTACTTGCAGAGCAAGACCCCATACAAATGTAATTAAGCACAGATGGCAGTGTGCTTTCTGTGCTCATGAACAGCACTGCAAAGCTCTGTTCTCTTTAACATGAACAGCAGTTGCCTTGAACTTGCTGTAGCTGATGTGAAAATGCCTTTGCCACTAATCAAGGCTGCTTTTATTGTAACGGTCACTCAGCCTTATTTAAATAAGGCTGGTGTTTGAGGTTCAATGCTCTACAGGAAACAGGCAGGAGTGCAGATGGAGTTTGCAAGATGAAGTTTCACATATAACGTCCAAACCTCATTCAACTGACTTCTACCTCCTGTTTTCCCCAAACCAATGTCAAAAGATTTCTTTGCAGTGCAGGACCACTATCTCTAAGGTCTTAAGTGGGTTCATGGCACAGGGCAGCGAGTGCTGTGCTGAGTACTCATCCCTTTGAAGAACCCCCAGCCATATCTTCCTGAAGCTTCCTGCAAAGGCCTTTTCCTTCTTATGTCCCATGCCACCAGCACTCCCATCCCCTCCACCTGGCATCCTTGCTGACAAGGTCACACATGCAGCAAGAGAAGAGAAAACAGTCTGGGATTAAGACCTATGTGAAGTGAGCAGAAGGTGGCAAGATTCCAGGTAGTACACAAACATAAATGTAGGTGGTTGAGAAATGGATTGGGGAGGGGGGAATGGCGATCACATGTTTTTTATGTTTTCCTTAACTGAATGCTTTATTTTCCTGTTGGATAAAAGGCACATAGAGGTAGAGAGGTGGATGTCACAAAACTGTCATTAGACTGTTTTCCACACTTATTTTCTGAAATTTGAAATGACACTGAATGTTGAAGATTTGAAAAAATTTCTACACAATTCTTCACAAAATAACTTCAGAGTTATTTGTATATCTCTCCGTCACAGTCCTAAAAGAACAGGTATTTTTAACAGCCTCAGGATAAAAAACATATTTGAAAAGTTCAGAAAAGCTCAAATGATGTTACAACACAAAAATACTTTTAATCATTAAAGGCATGCCTCTTTAACCTTGTCAGCTGCCTCTAACATGTTCCTCAGCTCTGACTAACATCTCACTCTCTGAGCACAGCAGTCTGTCTGTGCACATGGACCCTGGGATGTCACCTCATGGGCAGTGTGTGCATGGCTAAAGCTGGAACTTGTCACTCCCTTGCAGAACCAGCCTCGAAAGGCTCCATTCAAGCAAACTTATCTAATGTAGTGGTTTTCAACTTTCTCAGCTCTGCTAATGTCTTATGGATTATGTCAAAGGAAAACACAAAAGGTAAAGAAAAGCGACTCTAAGATCTCCAAAAGTAAGTTGGTAAGTAGGCCATTTTTAGAGGTACACAAATAGGATTGAAAGCCATGGTGAGGTGCTTCAGTGTGCACTGAGGCATATGTATTATTCTGCCCTTCTCTAGCTGCTGGCTACTTCAGTATAGCCAAAGGGAGAAATGTCTTACCAATTTAGCCAGGAGTTGTGGAAAATTTAAAGTTAAAAGACTATAACTTTATTTTTCTTTTCTAGTTTTGGTCTTTATTCCACTTTCTTATATTTGTGCCATCTCTTTTCTTTGGAGCCCTCTCATCTATTCATTGAATCTGTTTTCACTGCTGAACCTATTGTTTCCTATTAGGAGTAAATCTGCTGGGATGGTTTCTTAGTGTGAAAGTTTCTGTTTTTACTGTGTTCATGAAAATTGGTAAATCTAAATTGAGGAATATTATTACATCAAACACCAGCAAATCAAACTAATTTTGTATAGGTGAGTCTCTGTTAATCTCCTCACACTGTAGCTCACAAAATCCCCAAATGTTCTTACTTTCAAGGTGTTTTGTTTTTGTTTGGTTGGATTTTTTCTGTTTGTTGCCATATTTTCTTTTCCACTCATTAGAACATTTATAGGTTTTCAGGGTTTTTTGCTGTTTAAAGGCCTGGTCTTTTTATTATGGTAGTTTTAGTGTCATTATAAACAAACATTTAATTATATTACAATTTCATCAATCATCCTACTATTCCATTAGAGGTTAGTTGGATGCTCAGTTTCCTGCAAGTGTGTCTGGATCTCCCACTTCAATGTAGTGTGTGTGACTGATACATTTCACACTCTAAATGCCTTGTCTGTTTGGATGATGAGCTTATGGGGGAAGGGAACATCTGCTCTCCACATTTACATGGAGCTCCATACACTGAGGATCTCTTCTTAGCTGGCCACTACCTGTGGCTATAAACTTCATGATCACTAATAGAAATAGACTTGCTTTAAGCTTCAGAGATTTCTTTGACTGCTGTAATTGTTTTCTCTCAAATTATTAAAGGCATTTTTTCTCTATGAAGATTATTTTATTTTACAAACATATACAAAATGTACAGTCCCAAAAGTTTAAATGAAGTGCATAGATTGAGGGGGATGAGAATCAAAAATAATAATTATTTTAAAAAGACATTAAACATAAATTTTAGATTTTTTACAGTTCCTCCTCTTACTAACCAAAAATTTATCTGATAGTTTGACTGTATGGGGGGATCTATCTCCAAATTTGAGAGATACTGCCCTAAATTAGTGGGGATTAGGAGCCTCACAATAGTAAAGTTAGGGCGTAATATGCCTTTTATGTGGAACTGCAATCAAAACATAAATGTATTCATCTTCTTCCTTTTCATTCCCCTCTAAGGGCTCAGCAGAGCTAGGAGTGCTTATTTTAAAAGCTTTTTTTCCAGCAAGGTTGTAACAGAACTGAGGTCCCAGAAGATGAAGGATTTTTTTTTTTCTTAGATCTCCCAAGCAACATTCTAGGTTATTAGTGCTGCCTTCACTCCTTCCTCATCATATACCTGTTTAAAAGCAGCAAACATCTTCCAGTATGCTGGCTTGACAGAGTTCAGATGGGGGAAGATCAATATCTTACAGCCTTGATAAGTGATTGCCTTTATGGCTTCAGTTGCTTTTAGGATTTGCTCCCTCTCATGTATATCAGACAGAGAAGCAATAACAGCGTTGCCTTAACTGGCTGCTTTTGTGTTTCAAGCAATGATTTCTTGTGCTGATGCACTGCCACGTTTTCTTGCTGGGATCCCTTGCCAAATTTTACCACACCATCCCAGTTATCCCAGTTCACAGGGCTGTGAAATAGCCCAGGAAGTACCATGACACACACTGGACTCACGAATAGGCACTCATTCTCACTGCCACTGTGACAATCACATTACATTCCCTGCAGCTCTACTGTCAAAGCTAGAGCATGCCGAGTAGCTCATGTGCTGTCCTTCTCCAGAGGGCTGGCTGCCACCAGGATGCATCTCTCATCTGCAGGGGTCTCTGGCGACCCTCCTGCAGCACCTCAGCTTGGTACTCCGGAGGGGTCAGCCTTGCTCTGCGAGCGGGGAGAAGGCAGGAGATGGCGGGCAGTTACAGCCGGATCTTAATCACAGAGCAGCTTCAAAGGACCGTGTCACACCCGGTGGCATTCCTACAGAGGGTTCCTACTGCAGCTTCACTTCTGGTCTGTCCCTGCCTATTAATACATTTTCTGGCCCTGCAGCTCCCACCACTCCAAAGGCAAGCTCCCTTCAGTCACTGCTCTACATCGTGTTTAAGTACGTGCTTAGCCCTTAACACATGATTTCATTCTGTTGAAGCCAAAGGGCACTGAGCACTGGCTGAAATACCCTCTGGAAGGTGAACGGGGACCTACAGCCCTGGCAAGGCCAAGTAAAAGGCAAATGCAAAGGAAGAGTTTCTCTGTCAGTAAACAAAAGAAAGCAAGCTGATTTTTAAACCTTTTAGCATGTCTGGGTGTCTTTTCTGCCACTGATGAAGGATAAACAATGCAATTATTAATTATTGATGATCACTAATAAGAATGATGATTATCATCACCATCATCCAGCCTTGCCATTCCTGCCACCTCTCTAATCAGTGTGATCTCGCTGTTATTATACATAATTGCAATCTTCCAAGTCAGGGTAGGCAAAGAAGCAACCTTGCAGTGTAAATACTAAATACTTGGTGTAACAAGAGTGAGAGCTTCCCAGCTTGGAGCACAGCTAAGCGAAGTCATGGGTTTCCATTTTTTTTAATTTACCATCTGTTCTGTATGACACAGCTTGCGTCTCTTTAGGGTTTAGTACCCATTTATTATCCAAAAGCCACCTCTGCCTGCTATTAAAATCACGTTGGAGTGATTTAGAGAGGGAATCCATCCATTTGCCCAAGTGGAAAGATGTGTCATCAGCATAAACCTGAATGTGGCTGCCTTCCTGGACTCCAGGGCCAGGAAATGCCTGACAGGCATACGTACATTCTGTCACCTCCAGCCCCTTCCCTCCCCCTGGTAGAGTCCATTACCATAGGCTTGGCATCACACACCCCCTTCTCTCCTCCTCCCTTGTGTTACACTCACATGCACCACATGCACACGCACAATTTTTCATGGTGCTTTTTTCTTCCCTGTCTGTGTCATGAAAGGGACATGAACACCATTCCACTGATACAACACTTTCTTTTTCATTTTAACTCCAGCCTCCCTGATCATTACCCTCTGTCTGTCACAGACTAAGGAAGCACACTCATTATTCTTCCCTCTCCATTCCCTTTAATCATTCACTCTAATATATACCTGACCATGTGAGCATGCTCCTTACCCCTTTATTTTCTAACATGCGCTTTTTCCCATGTCCTCACACTCAGCTAAACCTCCTCTCTCCATTTCCAGCTCTCATGGTTCTCACCATTATTTGATAAAACACAGCACAGATGAAGATAATTGCCATCACTTCCACAGTCCCTTGGGACATATCAGAAATTTCCCACAGATACCCAGGCGAGCATCTCACCCTAATAGTGAATGACTGTTAAACTAAGCAAGAGATTTCCAACACTTTCTGCAAATTGAACCCAGCAATGGCCCCTCTACCTCCATAGCTGCCTTTCTTGGCTTTAGCCACTTCCAATTAACCAAGCAGCTCAGAGCTGTCCTCAGGGATCCAGGACAAACAGGATCCAGACAGAACACAAGTTTAGGATGGCAAAACAATTAAATGCAAGGTATCTTAGCTTCTGAATCCTGGGGCAGAGCTGGGAACAGAGACCCTGTGGGAGCATACCCAGGAGCTCAGTCTCTACTGAGTCATCAGGTGGCATACAGGTGGCAAAACTCCCTGCCCAGCAGAGAGGGGGCAAGGTGGTACTGGTGCTACTGCACACATCCATCTGTTTGTGCAGATACCAAAGGGAGACTTTTTGTGCATCAAAAGTTTAGGATCTTGGCTGGTTTGCTGAGACAACAGCCATTTTGTTCTCAGGCTCATGACAGCAGAGGCTTGTGTGCTACACGTTCCCACAGAGGGTGGAAGATTAATAGAGCCATTGTCCCAACTTAAAACATTTTAATGAAAACTCTGGCATCACTTAAGTGTGTCCTTGCTTGCTGCTATTTTTTCTTACCTAATTTACCTCACAGACTACAGTAGGAGGGGAGAGGAAAGGAGAAAAAAGACAAGGGAATAATGGGTAGGTTCTCACCATAAATTCTGAATTGATTAAAAATTAATTCCTCCTCTCTATTTTGAATCAATATTTCAAAATCAAAATGTTTTAGCCTCTTATGCCTTTTTTCCCCCCATACCAAACATACTAAATATAAATCTAGACTTTTTAACTTTTTTCTTTTTTGAAAAACAAACAACAGCCTGAAAATGAAATTACGTATTATGTCTTTTTGGTATTTCATTTAGAAATAGTGATTTTTGAATGCTAGTTATAATCTAGTACTTTTCTGGAGGGAGTGAGCACCTGATTTCTAGAGATTTGATGGGCCATTTATCCCCAAGATGGGACAAAAAGACAGGAGACCTCCCAGACACAGTATGCTTGCATTGGCTTCCCTCAGAGTACAGTAGTACTGCATAAGCTGAGAAAGCAGGAAACAATGTCATGAGATGAGTAAGGACTCAGTCTGATTTTGGAGTAATTGGAAGAAAAGTGCAGTAGGAAAAGCATATCCCCCTTACATGTCCTACCTTGCACCATTGTCCCATGCCAGTTCTGGTTTATCCAGACAGAGCACACCTCAGCCTGAAAGAAAAGCAGGGTGCCACGGTGTGTTGTTCTATTTGTCCCCACAGAGCCCCATGGCTGCAGGGAAAAGAGGCTGGAAAAGTCTGACTGACTGCTTTAGAGGAGGACCAGCTGATGTGCTGCCACTCTGGGCAGTGAAATGCCCGTTTTCACCATGCTCTGGCAAGCCTGACAGCACCTCTCACCATCATCAGCTGGAGCACAGCAACCAGTCCAGCCCTTAGGTATCTCCACCTAAGCAGGAGCTGGCAGATCAGCACTGTGCAGAAGAGTAGTGAGGGGCTGGTGTGGGAACCCTGAGCTGGAGGAGACAGGTGGGCTGCAGAGAAGGAGGGCCCACTGGCAAGATGATGAGGGAAGCCCCAGGCTGGGAGGGCCAGAAGTTAATGCAAGTGAGTAATGTGGTGCATTACTAGAGATGTGTGCACAGGGGAAGCCATGAAGAGCTAAGTTTAGCTCTAGTCAACACCATCAGTCTTTCATGAGCACTAAAATGGGCTGAAACTCAAAATATGTATTTTTTAAAAAGGGAAAGGAAAAGAAAATGTCCGGTTCCTGTAAGATGATCAATGACAGCCAGTCCTAGAGATGAATTTTTCAGCCACAGAGAAACAACTGTTATTGTTGAATTGTTTGGGAACTTTGCCAGGGGACAAAGATAAACCAATAATGTCAAAGAGAGGAGGGGTGAGATTGCTGAAACCTTAGCTATGGTAACAGGGTTGATGGAAACACTTTCAAGGTGCATGTGGCAGGCCTCCCAGAAAGCAATCAGCTCCAACCAGACACCAGGAACAGCAAGGGCTGAGAGACTACACACCTATGCCACTTCCACACCACAGCTGCTGCAGCTGCCACGGAAGATGGCACTGGGTGCTGCCTGGACCTGCTCCAGGGGCTGTAATCATGGCATGTCAATAACCAGCAGATTAACCAGTGGGCTCTTGCAGGACTCTCCACACAACACTTTCTTGCCCTGCACTCCTACTTGACTTCTCTCACTCCCTTAGAGGTGTGAAGCCCAGAAGTGCAGGCACTGCTGGGCTGGAGCAAGGGGCACCTGTGACAGCCTGTGACCTCAGGAGCAGGTACGGAACTGCCTCAGACACTCATCATTTAACACTGCAAAGAAGCACCTGCCACAGATTTATTTCTGCAGCTGTGTCCCCTTTCCCCTGTGGCTCTTCAGCAATTCCTTGCAAACCTAGGACCCACCAGGAGCACCTCTCCCTGACAGCCTTTAAAAGGGCTCTTCCAGGGTGGTGGAAGCAATTGGTAGGCTGCTGACTGTAACAGTTTTGACTGTGGAGGTTTCCAGGGAAAACCAGAGCAGTCACAGGGTCATAGTTCCCTGAGTTTTTGCCATTTCATCTTGGACAAATAGTAAATCTCATTCCCTAAAATAAAATCCTTCGTATGTTGTGAAGCAGTGCACCTAGGGCTGTTCCTCACAAGACCCTGTTATTTCTATGATACCAGCCACATGACACCAAGGCACGAATTTGGGCCACAATGTCCACTGACAATAGATGGAAAGGCCCTGGGCAGACCCCAATTTGTGCCTGTGAGAGATAGGCTGTTCTGTCAAATCTTAACCTTTTAAAAGTTTCCAAATACTCGCTTCCATTGCTAGAGAAAAATTACTGCACATTCTGGGTTTTGTGTCTTTTGTTCAAAATTTCCCAGAATTCAAACCCAAAACCCAAGAGCTAGTTCTGTGGGTGACACTACAAGGTAGCGAGCAGCTGAATTAGGATGTGCCAGAGAAACTCGCTGATGGGTGCAGAACCAGCCAAAGCAAGAGCCAAACCCAAAACACAGGGGTCCTGATTTTTGGGGCTGTCTTCTGACTGCAAAATAACGTTTCCTAGCAGTTCATGCTCCAGGCAGCAGTGGGGTAATCACCCCTTCCTCACTGTCGTATGCTTTTGGTACATCACAGGGACATAGAATCATAGAAGGCTTTGGGCTGGAGGGGACGTTAAAGATCATCTGGTTACACCCCAATGCCACAGGCAAGGACACCTTCCACTAGACCAGGTTGCTCAAAGCTCCAGGCAACCTGGCCTTGAACACTTCCAAGAATGGAGCATCCACAATTTCTCTGGGAAACCTATGCCCACCAGTGCCTCACCATCCTCACAGTAAAGAATTGCCTACCAATATCTAATCTAAATTTACTGTCTTCCAGTGCTTCCTTATATTGTCACAGGGTCACTGGCTGCTTGACAAAGAAAGTTAGTGTTTTGTCCTGCTGCAGAGTGGGAAACTGAGGCAAAGAGGAAAGTGAAGTGACTTACCTGAGGTTATTCAGGAAACCAGTGGGAGATTTTAATCTAAAACCATGAACTTACAAGAGCTCAAGGTATTTCAAGTCTTGGGGTCAGCAAACATTCCATTCTGAATGCAGTCATCTGTTGCTAGGTTTATGAATGGGGAGGGAGGAATGTCCTCTGCAGTGTTTTGGATCCTGCAGCCCACACTGGTTTGGACTTTTCAGAGGTTGCAGCTTCATCACTGTCAAGAGGAACTCAGATCCTACAGGGATGTAGAGAGCCTCAGTTTACCACACCTGCAATGGGCATTAGAGGACATAGATTCTGCAAGAATCCCAGCAAAGCTTTACACCTCTGACCTACCTGATGTGCTTCATAGCTAAGAAGTCATTTACATGGCATGCTCTGTCCTCAACCTCTCTGCTAACAGAGATGCTTATTTGATGCCAACACTTTTATCTGCAGGGACATCTCTCCCTGGTTTGGAACACACAGAGAAGACACGACAATCCCTTGCTGGCTGCTCAGTCCCACCAGCTGCCCCACAGGTGGGACCCCACCTCTCCAGGAGAGCCGGAGTCCTGTACTCCCCTCCCTCTCTGTGTTTGTGTTGCTCTTTAAATGGCTTTGTTTTACTTAAGCATCCCTTTTCAAGTAATGTTTAGATTCCAGTTGGAATGAGCTCCAGGAAGCATGGCCGGGCCCCTGCCTGGAACAACGGCCTGTAATTTACGGTGAGTTATGTTTCAATTACCTCGGTGTTATAGCATCTTGGTGAGGGCAGGCATTATGTCATGTCAGGGATATGGGAGAGGGAGAAAATACAGACGCTCCCATTACAGCCAGTGATGGAACAGTTTTAATAATACTGCAGGAAAAAAATAAAGAGAAGGGGAGCACAAATGACTTTCCAGCCATACCATTACTGCACATTAGTAACCCAGCACAGCCGGGGAGAGTGAAGTGGGGAAAGGAGAGGCACAGCTAAGTGACAGGAAAGAAGAAAAGGGATAGGAGATGGAGGGGGCAGAGAAAGGGAAAAATAGAGTGAGGCAGGAGAAGATAGGGAAGGAGGGAGGGAAAGATGGAAAGAGTGACAAAGAAGAGCACCAGAGGAGCAAGAAAAGAGGCTGAATGAGAGATACAAGAGGAGGGGTGTCAGGAGAAGAAGGATGTGGTTCTCATAGAGTTACAGAGGGAGGCTCATTGCCTCAGCTCCACAGCAATGCTACCCCACAGCCAGCTCCCATGCACCCCACCCCTCCACTGGCCCTGGTTTACTGGTTGTGGGAAATGGCAAGGCAGGCAAGAAGCCGCAGGAATGGGAAAGAGAAGCAATCGCTATTAGGCTTTGGTGAACAATATTGCTTTATTGCTACAACAAAGCACTCAACTTTCCAATAATAACAATCAACTTTTTTTTTCTTTTAATCAAATTTCCTTTGTTGTTGGGCTTTTCTTAATTTTGCTTCAACAGGGTAAGCCTCTCACTTCCAGCTTACTGCTTCAATTGACACTCTGCCTCACACTCAGTCACTCCTGCCCATGTGTGCCAGCATGCTCTCTCCTTCTTTATTTTCTTGACACAAATGGCAGTCATTGCTCAGAGAATGTGCTGGGTGAGCCTGCTTTGTAATTCAAACCTTTTATCCAGGCTACTATTATGTACTAAAGAGGAAAATATGTATTGGCTAAACAGCCTCCTTACTGATGGTCCTCAGGATGGAAGGAAGGGCTTGGGCACAAGACCTCATGTGAACCTCCTGTCTCCTTGCCTTGCTCATCTCCTGCCTAGGAATTCAGCTCTTTTTCATTGCCCCCTGCCTTACCACTGCATGGAGTAAACCCTGTGGTTGGAGATTAATTTATGGCTTTCTGTCAGTGTTCATGCTTGACAATGGGCTCAAAGACCAAGAACTTTAGACATATCAAATAGCCAACAGGAAGATCAGGGTTGAAAAATGGGAGTGTAATTTGAAGAAAACTTGAATAAGTGAGATTTTGCCTCTGCCTGGGTAATTTATACCAGTATAACTACAAGAGATCAGTACCCACCTGTGTAGGCTTATTCCACCAATGTAATGCCAGAAAACCTCAGTGAACACAAGGCAGGGATACCCTACCATCACAAATGGCTTCATGCTGCTGTACTAGTAAAAAATAAAAGCTGCCTGCCTATCACTCAGATTTCAGTTTTCCAGAATGTTGTTAGTAGAGATAGGGGATAATACTGCAGTGTTTCAAGTTGTGCACCTGCATCCTTTCAGTACCATACCTGTACAGCCCCAATGAACACAGTTTTGTAAACGTGAGCTGAACCAGGCACTGGCACGTGGAGGCACATTTCTCACGGTTGCAGTAAGGGGCACATCCTGCCTCATGGCACTTATGAGAAAACAGGACACCAAATGATCTGGCTTAATTTTAAAAGAACATGCATATGCAATCCCTGTTCCAGTGCAAAGCCTGCAGAAACATTTTCCCCATCAACATGTCCTGATTATCAGTGTAAGTTTGCACTGTATCAGCAGCTTACCACTGTGAGACTCGCATGTTTACCACTCAGGTACAAAGATCCCAAATGCTGGTTCAACCTGCTGTGCTGAAGGCTTCCCAGCCCTCCTGTACCACGTATGGTGTCTGCCTCCCTCCTGAAGGCACATGGATAACTCTGTGGTTGGGCACATGGAGTGCAGGAGGATCTCAGAGGTCATGGGACTGCTGCCAGGAATTTCAAGTGGAGGCCACCTAAAAACTTTCTCCATCCACCAGATTACCCCAATTTTACAGGATGACACAGACAACAGAGGAAATTATAAAGGTGATGGGAGTTCCGCATCAAGGAGTTAACCTTTTCTGCTTGCCTGCAGACAGGATGGATGATTTTCTGGTCAAACTGGACTTTTTGCCAGGACTTTTCAGGGAAGACTTCTATTTTGTTACTGGACTCCCTTAAAAGGAGACCATGATCTGCCTTATATTGTCTGAGGTATAGTCTGGAGTTTTTGTTTGGTTAGAGTCTCTTTGCCACAGGGATTGTTTCAGAGGAATTTACATGGCAATTGCATCTAGTCTGCATTATAAACAGGACATATTTCTCTCTCCAAGTAGAAATTATCTTGTTTACTTTTTTTTATTATCATTTTATTTATTTGGTGCCGGGGAGATACCTCTGTACAGACAGGTAGTATTCAGTTGCATGTAGAAAGGGAAACTTCACCCAAGCAGTTCTACCACAGCCCCTCATTTGTCTTGTGGCAGAGCTTAACAGGGAGAATGTCTTTCTTCCCTCCATTTCTGAGCTCACAGATGTTAAACACAGGCGATGCAGATCTGATGGTCTTGTGGTTCCAGCTTCTTTTCCTTGTTTCCAGCTGCTAAATCACATTTAAAGGTGTTAACAATACACAAAATACCCTCAGCATATGACTTCCTTCTGGAAGTGATCACTGGAGTTGTCACAGGGGTATTATTACACAGCCAATGAGAAGAAACACATCCCCCATGGTTCTGAATGGAAAGGAGGCATCTGTAACGCAGCTTCTCAAACAGGAGGTGCTCCATGCTTTAGAAAACGTGGAGTACCCCCACACAAGAAAACTGTACTTTAGGAAGCACAGATTATACAATTTACCTGTACTGTGTCTATTGTTTTCCTTCCACTGTGGTTAGTCATTAAAATCATATTGCAGCCCAGTTCTCGTCAACAGATTTTTATTAGACACAGTACAGTGACTAGTGACTTCACCTGCATACATTTCTTTCTGATTTTTTCTAACCTAAACCAAGGAACACCTGTGGGACATGTGGATGTGCCTTGGGAGGATTGTGAGTAAACATGTGGGTAGCAGTGTGTTTGTAAACAGCTAACTCTGGGAGATCAACCAATGGAAAAGTTGGTTCTAAAGCACCAGGGAAATTACAACAGGGATTTGTTAGACAGCAAGAGAGACAGTTTCATTCTTCTTCACACAGGAGACAACTGTCCACAGATGTTATTGGGAAGGCTCTGTCACAGACTTAGCAGAAGAATTTGGAGTTCCCCTTTTCTCCTGCTGTAAAAATTCCCTCACAACTACAGCTCATCGTCCACTTCACTGCCTGTGGTATTACCTAGGACTGCAGGATCAAAAGCACAGTAACTGTGTCAGAGAGTCTCCTAAGAGGAGGTTGTGCTGCTTTTCTCCCCATCCCAGCCACCATGTTAACTGAGATGCAGCAAACAAGTGAAAAACGTGGTGTCAGGTAAAGTAACTAAAGTAACCAGCTTACATCTGACTGTGGAAAATTTGGGAAGTGAGGAGTGGCACCAAATGGACTGCTGCAAGAAGTTTTGAACAGTGGATTCTAAAAGTCCTTCTGCAGCACAGCCCTTCCTGATTACTTTGGTTTGTGTAATAGGATGTATTAGGATCCAGTTACAAGCCAGAGTCCACTAGGGAGTGGAAGTGTGAAGCTTAATACACTATCAGAGAAATGGAAAGTGTCTTTAATGGTACAGAAGGGACTTGTGCTTGAAAGCATTTAACAGAGCCTTGGTAAGTAAACTGTGGTAATTGAGCTAGCAAAGGCATTTAGCTTGAACACTTTGTATATGTATAACAAAATCAAATAAGCACCAGGAAGAACCATTCTTCAAAGGGATGATATGAAATGCTTCCATTCCCTCCCCAGACAAAGAGCACTTACTATTTCAGTGTGCACATTTCATTGTGCCATGTAGCTACGGTGACTCCTGGTTTGTGAATACAAAAGGATTTAAACCACAATGCATTATAGTCAAGCTTTCACACCTACAGTTATTTCAAATCCACCAGGGAATACAGCCCAGATCTTCTAACTGAGAACTCAGATGATCACAGCCATCCTCTGGGACTAATCCTCCCTCTGCTCTTCTCAGCTCCAACTCTCTGCTTTCCCGGAGGATCACTGTTTATCTGGAAAGGAAGCTGGGTTGCTCAAAGGCACGGGAGAAAGGATAAATAATGAGCATGAGTAAACTGTCAAAGAAAGCTTCACTGTGGTCAGCTGTATGGCAAAGAAAAACAGAGGAAAAGAAGCATAAATCCTAAGAACAATACAAGCTTTAGGGATCTGGCCTCTATACCCAGTAGAATTATAGTGTTGAATACAAGAGGTTGTCAAAGGTCTTAATAACAGCTGGGTCAAAAAACACCCACTGAGATTGTTTGTTTTACTTTAATTGAACCCTGGGATTTTCACTAACTAAAACTTAAGAAGGAAATGAAGTAAAAAAGTCAGTTTTATGCCTTGAGAGCTGCTGCAAGGCCATGTGGGGGTTGAGCTTTACTCTCTTCTCCTCTGGGAGAGGGTTTTGTTTAGAAGTGAGTTCCAACATGAAGATATGAAGGACTGCACTTGCCACTATAGCACTTGCCATTATATTAAGTTCTAGGTTGGCAAGGTTGAAGAATAATATTTCGAGTGTGGTGTTTAAAGTGGAAAGTAGAAATCCAGTTTAAGATTTTAAACAGAGAAGTTTCTCATTTTTTGTCCTTTATTGGCACAAAATCTTGTTTAAGGTCAGCTTTAAGTGAAAAACTGTGGTGAGCAGGACCTCACTAGACAGGAGTTTGGTTTAAAATTTTTGGTCTTCTGTGACAGTCATGAGAATTCTAATTCAAAAATTTTCATTGGAACAAGATGAAATTAGAGACTAAATTACCCACTAAAAAAATTCACAAAACCCACAAAAAAACAACCAAACAAACAAAAACCCCCAAACTTTTAATCAAGTTTAGGGCACAGATTTGTATGTTGATGTTTAAAAGGTGCTGAGAATTGAATAGGCATGGAAAAGAACAAAAACAAGGAGGAGAGACGGATAACAGAGAAAGCAAAGGGTCTAATATAATGGAAAGTTGGAGAGTCACTTCAGAGAACAGACTTCAGGAAAAGACTCAGTTGCAACTTGTGTTGGAAGCAGGAAAGATGAGCCACAAAGGAGTGGCTTTATCAGACTTCAGATGCTATAGGAACACATCTTATGGCTGGGAAAGGCACATCTTCAGACCCATGGAGCAGCCCTGGCTTTTGCAACAAAGAGATTTCCAGAAGACCTGGACTGCTGAGGAGTTACATCAGTGACTGGAGAGAGGAGTGTCACAGCTTAAAGGGGAAATCTATGACACCAGCTTTGAGTTCCTTTATTTAAGCAAATAAGAACTCAGCTAAAGATACAATGCACTGGATTATTCCTATAAAAGTGCATTCAACAAAACAGTTGAAAGAAGAAGGAACACAAGGTCATTACTGCATGCAGCTCTCCCACTCCCCCAGTCAGCAAGGCAAGCAGCTACTAGGAAAAATTGGGGTCCAACTGTTCTTTCTCTCTTCCTAGTAAATGTTCTCACCTCCACTGCCCCAACCCACCACCTACATTCCAAGAAAACAAAGCTCCAGTGATTTGTTTGTAACGTTTAATTCTTACTTGAAGAGCTTATGCTACCAGGTTTAAAGAAAATAAAGGGTGCTAAACAACTTGAATGGCCAACAACTGACAAATAGCAAATAATGAAAGCACTCAATTCAAACTTAAATGAGGCCAGGGATTGCTTATTATTTTGTCTTTGCACACTACCCAGAAAGCAGGTGGGGGGGGTGCATTCTTGCTCAATTCCTAGGCGCTGTCATAATAAACATGATTAATAGGCTATAATTTACCTGCACAAATAATTCAATGAACAAATACAAACAACAAACAAATTTGGGCAGCTATGATCAGATCTTGAGCAGAATAGAGCCCATTTACTAAATAAATTGGTATCAACTAGTCCTAGTAATTGCATTCCATCTCCCAGAATGGCTTCTGGATTACTTATGGAGCCCAAAAGCCTGCCAAGCATTTTACAGGCTGTGTCCATTCTGTGCCTAAGAGAGTGGATTCACTGCCTACACCCAAATCACTGAGCGTTTGCATTTGCATTGACATTTTTATGGGGCTTTCTAGCTTCGCAAGTGTTTTCTAAGGAGTGAAGTTTAAAATAGCTCTGGTCCTCTTGTAATATTGCTGATTAAGTAACAGGATCAGACTAGATTTTGCATTCTTTTAGCCACAAAAATTACTTACCTGGGGTATTAAAATAAGAGTCCCTAGAGAAACATGTGCACAGGTTACAGATAAGCCCTCAGCACTGCATTAGCTCTCCTTGTTGTTTGCTCACCCCATATCTCTGTTGTAGTGAGTTTTGAGCTGGAGTCAAAGCTCAGCAGAGACTCTGGAAATGTGTGCTCACTTTAGCCAGGCCTTAGAAAAGTAAGCACCTCTCCTACACAGACCAGAGCTCTGGTCTATTTTGTGACTTGCAAGCAAAGCTCTCTCTCTTTGGAAGAAATGCTGAACTAAGCTTTCCTGGGCCGTGTATCTTTCCTCTTCCCTGCCTCAGCCAGGCAGCCGTGCCAAGTGTGGTGGGTAAGCACAGGTTCCATGACAAGGTAAGATAAATGGAGAAACATGTGCTGCAAGAGATGTTTATTGAGTGAGATGCTAAATGAATAACCCAATCAATGCTGTAATATTTAATTCAATACAAACTTCAGATTGGGAGTGCTCCCCATTTATTTTGTGCTGTCACCAAAACTGTCGTTCATTAGAGCACTATGCTATCATTAAGGGGAAGGGGTTTACAGGAGGAAGGGGCTGGCTCCAGGCTGTGCAGTGGGTGCAGCCTTCACAAGGGAGTGAGCAACAGAATTTTACTACCTTTCTTCTGTGATGGGGACTTTGGGGAGGGCAGAAGACATTGTTCTCTACTGAAATTCTCCCATCCTCTGTAATGCCTTGTGCCAGTGTAACAATTTCTCCAGAAGCCCTTTGCAGCTGTGTCTCTGCCCTCAACCATTTGGACATGCCAAGCGTGAGTTTAAACCACCCTAATATTTCTGTCTTCTGGGCTCCTAGTTCTCTGCTGGGACACTGCCATTGCCCACATTGTCAGCATAAGGCTGTAGTCAGGGATGGAGGGGGAGGAGAGGGCCTGTTACTGTGTCTCAGGAACTCAGGTAGTGCCAGCTATGTGGTAGAAGGAGCAAGGGGAGGCAGAAAAACTCTTTGTGGGTCAAGTTCTGGACTGTCAACCTGCCCTTGCCATGTGTCAGTGCTCACATCTCCTCGGCACTGTGAGGTCAGTTGTAGTGTGCCAGCACACCCTACTTGCACTTGGATCAGATTTTGGGCAGCCCTGCCTGCTGGCAAGCCATCCTGCCTCACAACCAGGATAAAGTGCTCACCCTCTAACACATGTGCATTGGGATGGCATGGCAGAGGTTGCCAGCTGGCTGGACAGCCCTTGCTTGTGACAGGTGGCACATTGAATCATCCTGGCCATCCTTATTCAGTACACCTGGCACCCTGTCCCCCACATTTAGAACTGCCACTCTCATCAATCTCAAACCATCTGGTCCAGCTCTAACTTGTCCTGTGTTTAATTGCATTTCTTGAGTGTAATACTTGACTGAGAGGTGCCCACCACTCCTTCCATATCCCACTTTGCTTCTGATGGCTGTTGTTCTGTCTGGCCTCTGTCACTGGCCAGGTTGTGCCAAGATCCAGGGTGATGTCTAAAGCATGGTGTGGTATCACTGTAGCCCCCTTCTCTGAACTAATCTGTTGTGTTTTCCTAAGGGTTCACATGAAAGTAACCCAAGGTACTTCAATATTGATTTTCATATGGATGTTAAGAGTAATGCATTCATTCCAGCAAGTTGAATACCTTCAGTGGGTGTTCTTCAAAGCCAACTTCACTCTTGAAGTGATCCTAATTAGCTCATTTATTCCCTTCCTTCTTTCTTCTTCTTCTCTCTTTACTCTCTCAGGCAAGCCCTTAATTATCCCCCCCAAGTGTTGCTCAGGTGAAGCAGCTGAAAGCTGTGCTTAATGTGTCCTCTGGTTACCCACAGCAAGAGCTAACGAAATATAGACAAGGTTAGTGAGCCTGGATGTGTGTTTGCATGCTCATTTAATTCTTTTTGTTTCCCCCTCAAAAAGGAAACCCAGTTCTTCTGGCCCTTGTGAATTTTACTGATTTTGAGGAGCTGACATGGGCACAGTGTAGGTTTCTGTCATGCCTAACGTGCTCTGAAGATTTCTGTTTCAAGGTGGTTTACAAGGATGTCATTGGAAAGGAGACCACAAAACCTCCATATTATTTGGGCATGATCTAGAAGTCAAAACATATGTAAATGCAGAGATAGGTATGAAAATAAACAAAACCAAACCCCTCTTCCCTTTCTGATTTAATATATCTGTTCATTGGTCCATTCTAACTCTATCTTCTCACTTTTCTTATTTCTATGGCTGCAAGAATTTCATGTCTCATCTACCTTTCAAAGGCTGGTGAGTAACCAGAACTTTGTCAGCATCTTCATTTTAAACAGAAAAAAAAACAAATAGCCCTCCCTCAACCCCCCTTCTCCCAGTCTGTTCCTGCCAGAAACATAGCAACCAGCATGCACAGCTTTCTGCAGGCAGCCTAGTTTGCATTTAATTAGTTCTGTGATATCCTAAACTTCTTTCAACCTCCACCTCCAGAACATCACTGTAGAAATCCTCATTCTGAGAATGGCATGATGGAGCTGTCAAAAGCCCAGCAACTGTGCCAGAAAGTGTTTAGAGTACTTGGATTCCTGAATCAGGACATGGCTTTGCCTGGAATATAATCTATGACTGGGAAAACGAAGCAATGTAAGGATCTGCAGAGGAACAAAGATAGGAAATGTAAACTCCATTTTATAAGCTGGAAAATATGAGGCAGAGATATTAAACTACCCACTCTCAGAATATCTGTCTGGCCTATCAATAACAATGTCAGGACAGATGCCTGCCCCCCTCTTGATGGGAGAAGACAAAGGTTTTCCAAGATGAGGAGGAATCTGCTGGAACAAGTAGTTCTAATTCCTAGCATCTTCTTTTCACAGCCATGTGTCCCCAAACCAGTTGTGAGTAGGTCCTTGTGAGTCTCATTGCAACAGGGCTTACATTCTCATGGATTGCCTTAATGTGGACCATCCAAGGGCACTGAAAAGACAAGGCAGAGTCACTGAACACTGGAGGGAAGGGGTTTGTATGGACTAGGATGGTAATACCTCCAGGCACCTTACACATATGTGTGTTCAGGATCAATAAACTCCCCTGCTACACCTTGCAGAGAATATCAGCTCCATCTCCATGCAATTCCTCTTAGCTGCACCAACTCCATCCCAGAGCTGGGCCCTGCCTCCAAGACTTCTGCTTGAACATTACACTGGCAGTCACAGAAAATGGCAATGCAATCAGTGTGTGCCTGAATCAAGCTGCCTGCTGGTGATCCTTGTCCTTTCCTCTTCATTTCTGAGTTTCCACTCACAGACCAATCATTCCCATTCCTCCCTCCCTCCTCCAAGCAGGGGTTTCCCAATACAGTGCCAACCCCAGTGACATCTCAAGGTGGTAAATGAGATAGTCACTGTTTCTCCCCTGAGAAAAGACTCCCTTTTCTGCCCCTTCATCCCTAACCCAGAAATGCCAGCCACAGACCCGAAAGCTCCTCAGTTTCCTGCATTTCTGCTAGCCGCAGCAAACCCAAAAACTGGAAGGCATCGATATTTCTAATCACTCTGTCAGCGCACTAACCCTCTTTGATGTTTCAACCAGGCTTGCAGCTGACAGTGGTACCAGCACATAGAGGCAGGTCCTTCATGTGACCAGAGCAGTGCAGCTTCTTCCTCTGGCCATTTGCAACCTCTCGGCAGAGGAGGCAGCTGCATTCCCCGCCACGACTCCATGAATTAGAGCACAGAGAGCATTCACCTCGTTCAACAATTCCTCCCTCCCACTACCTGCCAGTCTGCCACTGTTAAATTCACTGCAGCTTCAGCTGCTTTATCATCTCATTTGCTTTCTGATCTGACACCAGCCTGCCATGCAGCTGATCAAAGGGTAGAAACCAGGATGCAGCCGGGCTGAGCAGCCCCCGAATTCACATAAACATGTCACTTCCCATCTCTACATGTTAGACAACTTCACTTCTTTCTGTTACTGCCTCTTTTAATCTCTCCCCCCATGCAAACACACACCCCTTTGCCTTCTCTTCATCCACTACATTAATTCCTGTGACCACATGCTGTCACCATTTCCCCTTTCTTTTTTGATCTTTCCTGTCACTTTTTCTCCCTTTCCCCCTTGCTTCCCTGTCATTGGATACTGCTGGGAACCAGGGAAAAAGCAGCCTTGAACCTTGAGTTTCTCAGGCTTCACAAGGACAAGAAATTATAACAATGATTATACACCTGCAGGGTGCGTGAGAGCCGTGTGAGTGTCTTGTGATGTTTTGCAGGAAGTATGTTTTCAAAGAGGTGTTGCCTTCTTGGACCAATGAGTCATTTCTATTTTGTTTTGCACATACTACCCTATATAGTGTAGTGTTTCTTTAAATAAAGCTTTCTCTCTCTTTTGCTTCTCCATTGTATGAGGAACTATGTTGCATTACCCTTTTTGCCACTCTCCTATAAGCCAAATGCAACACTTCCCAAGTCCCTATGACTCCCTAACTGTTCTCAGTTCTTTGTCCTCTCTCTCCCTACTCTTCCCAGAATTATCACATTTTTTCACTTAATTGCTTCCAGTTCTATCTCTTCCTCACTCATTTTGGAGGATCTACATTATTTCACAGGAGTGAAGTAATTTTTTGCAGCATGGAAGCAGGGTCCCAGAAGGGATATTCATCCCATCAAAGCTGCAGATAGACTATTATTAGTATCAACATTATCTTTATATATGCCCCCTTGAATCAGTAAATGACCTCCTCCCATGAAGTCTTTCATGGATCACAAGCCTCTCAGCACTTGAAATCCTGTGTGGAGAAGAAAGAAATTCAGTAGTCCGCTTCTGAAAGAAATCAAGGAAGAAAGAGAAGAAAGGAAGAAGGAGAGGGAGCGCAAAAGAGAGGAGTCAAAGAGAAAAGAGAAGAAAAGAAAGACAAAAGAGAAAAGAAAGTCTTTTGGTCTTTGGGGGAGGGTATGGGTGATAAGCAGTAAATACAAGGAGTTAAAATAGAAAACTTTTTGTACAGCCTTGCTGAACTCCATTTTAACATAATCCTCAACTCGTACATTTCACGCTAAACTAGTAATCTTTACAATTTAGCTTTTAGTCTCTGGTAATTCTCCCAGTCACCTGCACAGGACTACAAATTAGTCTTAATTTTGGATTTTGAGTTACATTTCAATATTTCAGCCTGCAATCAAGTAACACGCCAAATGAGGACGAAGACCAGTTTAGGTTAGGAAATTTCCTAACCTGTTTAGGTTAGGAAATGAGTGATGATTCTGATCCTGTATGGCAAGCCCAGGCTCTTGTTTCTGATGATAGAATGACCATTTTACAACACAGGAAGGCATAGGAGTCGCATATGAGACAGGTGAGATAATTTTGCCTTCACTCCCCTACCCATCAGTCCTCAGCCAAAGCTTCAAGAGTTGGAAATGGTGTTCCAAAGCTCAAACTAATCTGCAAAATTTGTACTGAGATCTGAACTTCTCTGAGGTCTTCAAGCAGACATTTCAGTCTACACCCAGCTTGATTAAAGTATTCCTGGATTCAATTAACTGAAATATAATGGGATTATTTCACATCATGCAATCTGATTTTTTTCTTTTTTTTTTTTTTTTTTTTTTTTTGGTTACAGTAAAGTGAGCAAGTAGTGATTACAAGGCTTTATACAGCAGGCCTTGCTGTTTCTCTGAAATAAAAATGTGACATGAAATTAAGTCAATTTAGCCAGAATTTCTTGGGGGAAGCAAGTATTAGGGAAAAATATCTTGGAGATTATTTTTCATTAGATAACTCTAGAAAATGTATTCTCTGGCACATTATATAACAGAAGAAGAAACAGGTTAAATGAAAGACACTTCATTTTCATCAAAATAAAATACATATTGAATCAAGTGTTAAATACACACACAAAATCATTTCCCCAGAGTATTCTTTAATAGAAAACATTTTTCAAGAATTAGGTTTTAATTTCAGTTCCATGTCAAACCATATTTCAAAAAACTGAATCCTGAGAGTGGATAGTCACTAAATCATGCCTTTGTGAACAATAGCTGGCACAAGGCCAGGCACAGGGCTGGCAGCAGCCACCCACCTGTGAGATGCAACTATGTTCAAGCTGGGAGTGACTTCCAGCACACTGATGGGATTTTGAAATTCCACCATCGATCTCACTTCCCCACCCTGGTGAAATGAAGGGGCCAGCAAGGAAACTTTCACTTCACTCCATAACTTCAGGCCAGCCCTTGCTGAAGTGCCATCCGAGGGCTTTGCTCGCCGTGGCATTCCCAGCACTGAACAACCAACTGAGCTCCCAAACATCAAATTCTCCTGCTTCAAATCCATTAAGCACATTTTATTTACAGTATCTTTCTACGTCAGCAGCTCAGGTAGTTCATTTTTGTATTCAAACCCCAACACTTATACATCTGCAGATGCTCCCACATGAATATGCTCTAAAACTTATCCTTGTCTATCATATTGGAGTACTTTAGTACTTTATAACTTTAGTGCTTTAGTACATGTGGTTCTCCTTTTGAACCTCATGATGTTTCTAGCTGAAAGTGTCTCTGATGCCATGGGACACTTAAAAAAAAAAACACCTAAAAGAAAAGAATTCACAATCTGTGGTCTCTAAACCCCCAGTTCTCAGCTTAATAATACATTTTTAGATGTGCAGTTACAATGTTCATAACTAGTGCTGAGAAAATAATTTGCAGCCAGTAATTTGCCCAAAGAATTTAGTCCCTTTCTCTGCTCGCAGATGGTCCCTGAGCAAAATCAAAATTTCTTCAAATGTGCTCATTATTTGAAAATACTCAACACATTTTTGGCAGGGCTTTTTTTCCCCCTTTAAAAAACCACCCTTGCAGATTGGTCCCAAAAGCATTGCTTGTGTATTCCATAGTTGTTGCTGCCTGAGATGGTTACGGAGCGGCGAGAGGAGACAGCAACATGGCAACTCTCTTACTTGATGCAAGAAAGAGTGCAGTTTATTGAAGAAAGCTGTGGCTTTTTATAATACAGTTCGTGCAAAACAAAATACAGATAGTTCATTGGAGAGAAAGAGAGACACCTCTTGTCTCTCGTTCTCCCATAGATCCAGCAGGTGTGTTATCTTTATTATGATTCTTTCTCTTATGTTTACAGTAGAGACAGAGGCCCTAGCATGGGAAAGGTTTCAGCTTGGCCTGAGAAAGTTTCACAGCCTGAGAAAGGAACTCAGACCCTGTGAGAAAAGGCCTAGGCCTTTACAATTTTCAGCCTGTGGCTTCACTGAAGCCCACAAGTCCCCCTTTTAGTTTTAAAGAAAAAAAGAGAAGTGTTTGTAATCCTTTACAGGATCCTTTTGCAAAGGGGAACAAACACCACTCAGGAGATATGTGGATACCTGGAGTGCCTAGGGAAATCTTCAAGCTTGGTGCTTTTTCTCTGCAAAGCTTACTTTTAATACAATAACAAAACCCATCACCATTCACCCGACTTATCAAACAGTGAAAAATCAACCACTAAGTGATTATTCTAATATAACAATGAAAACTATATTGACAGTTCCAACATGAACAGATAAATGTCCATTCCCTGCTTGTAGAGGGATGATCTGCTCAGTGTTTTCATCTGGTTGGTGTTTGGTGAGCTGGTCAGCAAGTGAAGGCTGAGCTGTGATCACACTGTGCCCCTGGTGCAGGTCAGGGTGGACACCTTGCAGGTCAGCAGGAAGGACCTAGGCGTGTCTCATCTGAAGCCTGAAATGAGGCAAAGGTGATTCACAATAACACGATACTTTCTTTCTCTTTTTCCAATTTCGCTGCTCTATCATAGAAACAGCATCAGGCACAGGAAAACTCTGAATCTCTCTCATTTGAGTATCAGAGACATCTGCCCCAGCACTCCCTCCTTCCTTGACCACTGCAGGAATGAAACCAGCCTCTGCTGCTCCCCCCTCTAAAGTAAAGACAAAGCTGTCGTTGCTGTCAGCACAGGGTGGAAGCGGCGAAGGGGCTGGAAATGCCGATGGGAAGGGTCCGTTCATGACCGGCCAGGCGGGCAGAGCTCCTCCGGCTGACGAGAGCAGCCCTGGGGTCGGCACTGCTCCCGGGCGAACGAACGGGGAGGCTGAGGGGAAAAGAGAAGAGGGCGGCCCTGCCTCTGCCAAAGCAGAGAAGGGCAGCCGAGACCCTGCCTGCGCAGGCAGGCCGAGCTCCGACATCGGAGAGGAGGGAGGAGCCGGCACCCCCTCCTTCTCTGGGGTGGCCGGTGCCGACAGCTCCCTCTCTGCAGGCGGGTCGGGGTCAGCCAGCGTCTCGGATGGAGGGGCCAGCACGACCCCCACCTTTTCAGGGGGTGGCACTGGCCCAGCAGCAGGCAGATCTATCGATGGCCCCGGCACGGTGGGGGGGCAGGCCGATGGCACCTCTTTGTCAGGAGCGAGCAGCGTCCCCAGAGCGGGGGGGCCCACCCGCCTCAGGCAGCGCGGGCTGCACGGGGGGGCTGGTCCCAGCCAGCGGCTGCTGCGAGCCGTCAGTGCCCGGCGCCGTTAAGGTGGTGTGGCCAGGATAGCAAACAGATTCTTCCTCGCTCTGTTCTGAGCCGGCTTCGCTCCGCTCAAAACCCGTCTCCTCTTCCAAAAAACTTCGATTAATTGTCGTCCAGGTGAGCATTAGAGGGCCGGCTGAGACATCCCCTTTCGGAGGGCTGTCCACAGAAGGTCCCCTAATTCTTCCCATTTGTCCATAGAAAACTTCTCCTGCCTCTTCTGAAAACCATGCTCTCTCGCCCAAGTTAACAAAGCAATCAAATCAGTTTCCTCTCGTTTAGATAAATGAATCCCCATTATTCGGAATTTCCCACCTAGCTGCTATGCTGGGAGGGGTGGGGGGGAAAAAAGAGTACCTCTCTCAACGGGGAAGAAGGCTCGCAGAGCTGCTCGCAGCTCCCGCTGTCAGGGGTTGCGGTGTGCCAATGAGAGATGGCACGGCTCCGCTCCGGGCCGCTCCGCTCCGCGCGCTCCGCACCGCAGGACGCTGGGGCTCCCGCGCCCCTCCGCACGGCTCCGTGCTCTCTCGGTGGGAGAGCAGAAAACCGACGACTTTTCGCGGATTTTTCCGCAATGTCCCAGATGGCTCTCTGACTCCGGCCGTCTCCTGGCTCCGGTCTTGGCCCCAGGTTCGCAGTCCTGGTTTTCCGGGATTCAGCCTGGTATGCAGGCTGTCAGCTCCGAGTTTTTTTCGGTGCTGTTCATCGGTCAGAGATCGCTGAAAGCAATCCCGATCCGCTGGAGTGACGATCTCGGCTGTCACCCCAAATGTCGTTTTCTCGGTGGGAGCTCCAAATGTTGTTATCTCGGTGGGACCGCCAAATGTTGCTGCCTGAGATGGTTACGGAGCGGCGAGAGGAGACAGCAACATGGCAACTCTTTTACTTGATGCAAGAAAGAGTGCAGTTTATTGAAGAAAGCTGTGGCTTTTTATAATACAGTTCGTGCAAAACAAAATACAGATAGTTCATTGGAGAGAAAGAGAGACACCTCTTGTCTCTCGTTCTCCCATAGATCCAGCAGGTGTGTTATCTTTATTATGATTCTTTCTCTTATGTTTACAGTAGAGACAGAGGCCCTAGCATGGGAAAGGTTTCAGCTTGGCCTGAGAAAGTTTCACAGCCTGAGAAAGGAACTCAGACCCTGTGAGAAAAGGCCTAGGCCTTTACAATTTTCAGCCTGTGGCTTCACTGAAGCCCACACATAGTTAGTATTCTAGCCGTGAGCTGCTGGTTTGTTGTGATTAATCATAGGTTCATATTATGGTTTCCATTCCCCCACTGGAGGGAAAACAAAACCCCCATAATTCTTATAGTCAGGTGTAGGCCTTGAAAAGACCCCACGGGCTTTGATATCCCTTGGGAAAAGGAAGCAGAGAAAATGCACTAGGGAATTTTAACCCCTTTAGTCTCTGGTTCTCACAGGGTTTCCTGTATCTTTCATAGTGCCTACAGTCCCCATCTAATGTGGCTCCACAGAAAGTCTCACAACAGTGCAGCAGGACCACATATTTCAAAACGTGCATCCTAATGGCACAACAAAAGGAACACCTCATCCTGCTTCCAAGTCCCCTGAAGTGAAATCAGCTTATTCCAGCAAGAAAACCCATGATGAGGTTGCAGGATGCTGTGCTGGAAGCACCCAAGCTCTGGGACAAACTGGAGGGCGCCAAGGGATGGGCATGAATAGAGTTTTCTCGAGACCTGTGAAACCTGACAGGTCTGGTTTTTTTTAAAGAATCACTGCAGAGGACAAACAGATAAGGCTTCAAAATTGATTGATAGGCAGAGCCCATCATTTAAATTCCGTTAGCTCATTGCATGCCAAGGAACTACATGCAAGGGAGGAATTTCGCATTGCATTTAACTGTTCATACCAACACTTAGGAAAGAGAAATGTTTGCAGGCTCGGGAAGGCTCAGTATCAAATCAAATTCTTATGTTCTGCCCACCTGCTCCTGCCAGCTTCGGGTTGTCCTGCTCTGCTCCTCTAGTTGGACACTGAAACTCATCCAGAGCTGGGTGCAGATGGATGTCCTAGAGCTGAAAGAATGGCAGCACAACACAGAAAAAATTCCTGAGCCATCCCTCCCATCCATCAATTGCTCTCTTTCTGTGCAAATATGTGCTACAAATGCAAGCACAGACAGAATTGTGCCATTCTTTGCAGCTGCCACAGGGAAAAATCACATTTACATTACTAAATGCATTTTTCCAGCAAAACACAGAGTGAAGTCAGAAGACAGCCTTTGATAAGGAAGAAAGAGACTTTAAAACAAATAACCCACATTCACTAACATGTATTCAAATACAGACAAGAGGAAGAGCAGTAAAAAAATACCCAACCAAAATCCCTGACATTTCTGCCTCAAGCAGCCTTTATCACAAGCGTGCGGGTTTTATTTTGGCTGTTACCTCTCCTTTAGATGGTGTCTTCTGCGTCAGTTCTCATGCAGGCATTTCTCCATTTCCCCACATGTACTCTGCAGTGTGGAGGATCCTGTCTCTTGCAGAGACTATTCTGTGTTTCCTAGCCCAAGCAATGACCAGCCATACAGGTGTAAAGACTTTTCTGCTCCTGGAAGATATTCTGTGTCCAAAGTGAAGCTCTGGAAAGAGGTCTGGAATTTGACTTGTATCAGGGAGACAGGACGTCTCTGCTGCTGCATATATAGAACTATGACTACTAGGAACATTTTGAAAAAAAAAAAAAAAAAAAGCTTTTTCAAGGGGATGACAATTGCACTCAAAGAAATTTAGTATGTGAGAGGTTCTGACTGTTATTCACATGTATGAAAACACTTCACAAAACAATTGGAACATATAAGATGCACTATTATAGCCTGGCTAGATAATAGATGACACGTAGCCCTTACATTTCAATATGGCACTAGATTTATTTTATTTCTTTAATTGTGTGACAGGATGGTAGGAAGTGAGGAGTTTCCACAGATGGAAATGGGCAGCTGCAGGTAGCCTCAAGCAGAAAAGAAAGCATTTAATGACATTTACACCAAAAAAATATATCAGAAGTGAAGTAGCTGTTGAAGATTACATCAGCACATTTTAGAATTAGCCATTTATTAGGGTAGATTATGAGACCCATGTCATTCAGAGCTACTATTTCTGAAGCTGTATTCTGGAAAATACTAGAGCAGAGAGTTAGTTTCAACTGATATTCCAATACTTGTTTCTAGTTTTTGGGGGGGGGGGGGGGGGTTTGGGTTGTTTTTTGTTTGATTGTTTGTTGTTTGGTTTGGGGTTTTTTTATGGCAGAAAACATTTTTTAAAATGGAACTGAAACAAAGAACAATTCAGAGACAGGAGGTCAGTTCTGTGGCAACTTCCATGGCAATGGAGACATAAAAATAAAACACTGCAGCTTTTATAAAAGGTAGGTTTTTAATGGCTAGAACATTTTCTGTCTACTGTAAAGTTAAACAATAATGAATTTTCTTGATCCAAAAGCAGAGGCTGAGCCACTTAAGGCTTGGGATGTTTGAAATACTATCTCAGTCCAAACTGAGCAGTTTACACCATCCATGACACCAGTCACCACAGACCTTTCTGCCTCAAGCATCAGAGGGTCTCAAGTTCAGATCCAGGTGTGTATTGGGTTTGTGTGGCCAGGTTTTGGTAGCAGGGGGGCTACAGGGGTGGCTTCTGTGAGAAGGTGCCAGAAGCTTCCCTCATGTCCAGCAGAGCCACTGCCAGCTGGCTCCAAGATGGGCCCACCACTGAGCCCGTCAGAGATGCTGGTAGTGCCTCCGTGATAACATATTTAAGAAGAAATACAAAGGTTTTGTGGAGTTCTAATTGCACTCAGAGGAGAGCAGAGCAGAGTGAGGGTATGGGACAGAATGACCCCTGCAGACACCAAGGTCAGTGTGGAAGGAGAGGAGGTCTTCCAAGTGCTGGAGCTGAGATTCCCTGCATCCTGTGGTGCAGACCATGGTGAAGCAGCCGTGCCCCTGCAGCCCATGGAGGTCAGTGAAGTTCAAAGATCCACGTGCAGCCAGTGGATGCTGGAGCAGGTGGATTCCTGAGACAGGGCTGTGACCCTGTGGGAGGTCCATGCTGCAGCAGGCCCCTAGCCAGCTGGACCCACGGAGAGAAGAGCCCATGCTGGAGCAGGTTTGTTGGCAGGACTTGTGACCCCATGGGGAGCCCACACTGCAGCAGGCTGTTTCTTGAAGGACTCATCCCTTGGAAAAGTGACCCATGTTGGAGCAGTTAATTAAGAACTGTTACCTTTGGCAAGAACTCACACTGAAGAAGGTCATGGAGGTGTCTCCTGTGGGACTCCATGCTGGAGCAGGGCAAGGACCCCTCCCCCTGAGCATGGTTTAGTTGAAGTGTTAGGGCGTGGGCTGCACTCAATGGTCTTAAAGGTCTCTTCCAACCTAGTGATTCTGTGATTCTGTGACATGGTGAACTGTCCATAACCCCCATTCCCTGTGTTCCTGTGCCACTGAGGGGGAGGAGATGGAGCCTGGGAAGGATGGAGGGGAAGGTGTTTTTTAACGGTTTATTTTACTTCTCATTATGCTGCTCTGATTTTTTTAGCAGTAAATTCAATTAATACCCTCAACCTCAGTTTTGCCCATGGAGGTAGTTGGTGAGTGATTTCTCCTGGTCCTTATCTCAATTCATGGACCTTTTTTTATGTTTTCTTTCCCCTGTTTTTTCCAGTTGTGCAGGAGAGTAATGGAGTAGCTTTGGTGGGTTCCTGAAATCCAGCCAGGGTCAATCCACTACAAGATGCAAATTCCTCAACTTGTTAAAAAGTCTCACCAGCTAGGAAGTCAAAAGAGGACAAATGTGAGAGAGTGGGAGGTTAGACACCTCTTGAATCAAGATGTTAAAAAAGGAAACAAAATCTTTCCTGTTATTTAAGCCCAAAGTTTATGCCAGACAATACACAAAACTCTAACGAAGGGGAGAAGGATATAGAAGGATACAGAGCCCAGGCTTTATTATGGTCTGGCTGTACATGATTTGCTTTTCATTAGGTTTAGTTAGCAGATAAACACTTATTCAGGCAAGAGTTCTAACCATGCTTAATACTTCAGTCTTAAAACAGAGTAATATCTCCAGCATTGTTAAAAACAAACATTCAGATGGGAAAAAATTAACTCATATCAGTTCAGCCAGCTGTAAAGGCCTCCTTTCTATTGCTGCTATTTCAGAAAATTTATGTTAGCTTTTCTTAAACCACCTCCTAAAAATACATGACTTTTTCATCAAGCCTGTAAACCATAAAATTCAGGCCTTTCCACCCAAGTAAGGGAGTGACTCCTGAAGGTCCCTGTGACTTCTTGGAGAATGCCCTGCAAGTGGGGTACCATCTTGTCTAGCTCTCTGCCACAGGGTGAGCAGTGGTCCAACAAGAAACTCACATAGTTTTATAAGTCATCTTAAACTGGACAAAGCCACCTCTCCTTAAATACTTATTTAGAAGTTCAGGTCTTTATCAAACAGATTCCAGAGAAGGGAACTTACCCCTGCAAATATATCAGGGATAACATAAAAAAGGAATGTGATCTCTCCTTTGACACCTGTTTTGTTCATAAGTGATCAAATTCTTTCTGATCTTTTATCTACTGTCCTGAGTCTTGAAAGCAAGCATCTCCAGCTCCAGGCAATACAAAGAAAGCTGCAAAAAGCAATGGCAAAACACTCACTGCCTGTGACTTGCCTCTGTGCTAAAAACTGGAGCAACCTCTCCTTCACTTTTCCACTTACATTTTCTCTGCTCCTTTCTGACAAAACAAGAAAAAGCCATATTTATTCTTAGAAAGGTTGCTGGGTCATCATTAGCCCAAATTTAAGTTCTGGTGGAAAAGGCTTTCCTACAGACTGCATCTGAAAACTGCCCACTCTAATTTCCTATCCCAAAGCACTTTGAGAAAGTTTGGATACACATCTGAATTTTTCAGCTTGATGTACTATCTCCCTGTGACTCATAGAAATGTTTCTATGAATATTTAATTCTTTTAAGTTCCAAAAGGGAAAAAAAAGGCTCAAAAAGGAAAAAAAAAGACTCAAACAAATACCATAGCTGCCAACATCTTGTGACAGAAAGTCAATAGCTTTTAAATCTGCATAAAATTGCATACATTTCCATTAAATGATCTGCATTTGCATATAGTGATGCTACAAGGGAGTTGCAGCACCTCAAGACTCCCAAAATTCTATCTTCTCCCACCATCCCAAACATAAAACATCCCACCACCAAAACATAAATTCTGTCATCCTTGACCTCTTAAAGCACTGGGAAAATACAGGAGGGAATTGCTGGGGCATCTCCATAGCCCACTGGAAATTCATGTCTGACCAGAGACATGGGCCAGCAGCTTCAGAAAGTCTCCTGAGACCTCTCTTCCTTTCCCCTTCACCATCTCTTTCTCTCCTCCTTGGCAGTGCCGGGGGGAGGCTGGGGAGAAGAATTTCTAGCAGGTAGAATAAAGTCCATCCTCCTCTTTATTGTCCATGTTCCTCACCACCTGAAATTGAGGGGACTGTGCCCACCGCATGCCCAGCCAGGTGTTCTTTCCAGTCCTTGTGGGGTTCAGGGATCCCTCTCAGCCTCTCATGACCTGGGGCAAGGCAACCCTGGCATCCCATGCAACACCATGGGTTTGGGAAGGAGGGAAATAGGGTCTGGTGGTAAAAATTATTAGCCTAGGGGTTTCTGGAGTGCATGAAAGGGGAGAAGGCTGGCCCAGAGATGGAGAGTGACTTCAAACTACAGCTAAGAGCACATTTGAAAAGACATGGGCAATAATGGCTTTTATCCACAGGCAGAACTGACATCTCTAGAGTACCACAAAGAAAGGGGAGCCCAGCTACAAATCATCTGATTGAATGACTGACATCACAAAATATTTAGGCACAGCATCTCCCATCTGCTGTGATGGCTGCTGTACCTTCCTGCCCTGACAGCCCTGTGCTGCTCCTCTCATTTGTGTCAACACAGCTACATTTGTGGGGCAAACCCAGAACCTCAGTTCACATTGTAGCCCCCACACTGAGGAAGCCAGCAACATTGAGGGCACAATATATGGGGGGAAAATGCAAGTGAGCCACCTACCAGCCATTTTAGAGACACTGAAAATTGTAATCCTAGAGACAGTCTCAGTCTGGGGTTAGACAAGGTATGCTGTTTTTCACCACCTAACAAAACCCAACAATACATTTGATGAGCAATTCCTTCCTGCAGCAGTCTCTTGTCATGATTCCAGCAGACAGATATATTCTACAGATAGTCCTGCTGGCTGGAGTGATAGCTGGGGGATCACGGAGAAACCTGGCCCCAGGACCAGAGAGCATCCTGACAGCTTCTTCTATGGTCTTCCCTCAGGTTAGGTAGAAAGCAGGATGTGAACAATTTCATTTTTTTCCTCCCTTCTTACTGTAGCCCCTCAGCCCAGCAGCCAAAGGGCTGCAGTTTGATGCACTTAGGTTTTTTCTGGTGACGTTTTCCCACCAAAAACTGAACTTGAATCCACCAGCCTGATTTCTCACAAAACAGGTTAGTAATGAGTTAGATCAAAATGGAGAGTGTTTGGTATCCCACCCCCAGGCCCTGGCCTCCCTGTATGTAACTGCTTTTGAAATGTATTTGGTAACACACCGAATGTATTTAAAGGGATTGTGGAACTGGCCAATTTTCATGCTAATTAAAGTGCGGGAGATGGAAGTGAGCTGTTTGAAATACATCACAGCACCGAGGAAAACATATTGTGCACTATCTCATATTTTTCAAGAGCCCATATTCAAATCCACTTTCAATCTGTGTGCACTGTGCTGCTGGTGTTGCTGCTGCTGCTGCCTGTGTTACTAATCCACAGGCAGCATCCATCTTGTCCTTGTGCTGGCCCAGCCTTTGGCATGGGATGGACCTGGATGCATAACCCATCCCTGGGGACAGGGAGAACTAGGTCAGTGGCTTGGAAAGAGCTGGAGCACCAGGCTCTCACATGGGGGGAGGTAGGAAAAGGAGAAGATTACTAATCTCCACAGACAGCATAGCCAAAGGGGACAATATTTAAATTTCCCACAGCTGATGCTTACAGAGGAGAGAGCCCAGACTCACAACCATGTTTCTCTTGCAAGGGCTGGAGAAAGTGTGAGGTTCAAATAAATGTCTCGGAAAAGGAAAATGTCGTGCAGAAAGGCATTTGCAGAGGATGTAAGCATCTTTTCTTCACTTCCCTGGATAGCTGGTTGGTTAGGTCACATTGCAGTGTCAAAAGTGGACAACAGTTAGACCAGCATCTCTGAGCCAGGGGCATAGGTGTAGCTTTGACCTGGATTTCAGCTCCTTAGGACGCATGAGCTGTTTATCAAATACAGAGCAATTTATTTACCTGGCAGGTCTGTTAAGACCAATGTTTTTGTCCTACTCACTCAGATAAGTTTAGAAATTCATTTCATTTGGAGATATTAGATGTTGCCCATTTGTTTACACAAAGTTCCTTCCTCCACAGCAGGAGACCCCTTCAGAGTGCATGTTCATGTGTATGAACTAGTTTCAGTGTCTGGCTTGGGAAAAAATCTGTGTGTAAATCCATTGGAATATCTTTGAGTACTTCTCAAGGTAATGGTAATGTGTGCTATGGCCCTCTGGGTTCAGCTTTGCATGTAGCTTTGCTTCCCTGCAGAGGCTGGCTGGTAGAGGGGCTGATCTTCATGCTACCCACACCTCCCCAGGAAGACTGTAGAGAGAAGGACCTATTTCTACAAAGACCCACCATAGGTATAGGACTCTTGTCCATGTGTGATTGCTTGGATGCACAAATTATTTGTCTGTTTTCCTTGTTTTCATTTCCTTTCCATCTCTCACTGACCTTTGGATACAGGGCTGACAAGCATATTTGTCCCCAGGGCTGGAAGCTACCAAGCTGCACTGTCAAGTGTTTCCTCATCCTCAGGAGGAAATCTGCCTCTTTAAATATTTGTCTGACTCCCTGACAGCTCTTTGACAGAACATTTTGACTGTAAACTTCCCTGTTTACAATAGCATTTAGCGGCAGAACACATCTCTATCAGGGCACTCTTCCCTTTGCAAGCAAAGCCCTATTCCTGGCTGGCAACAGATTTTCCTTCCCTGTTACAGTTCATATCTGAGTCTTTTCCCCTGTGATGTCTTCTGTGAGGACTTCATTTCTCAAACCAGAATTTGAAAAGACAGCTGCCCTGGGCCTGGTTATGAAGATTGCAAAGGTAGCAGCAGGTGAGATGATAAAAAAGAGAGGTTCTTCCCATATGGACTGCTCCAAAGGACAGAGGTGGCAAAACAATGGCAAAAAGAGCAAATTCCTATTCTAGTGAAATAAAGGCAAGTTTCTCTCTTAAATGTTAATTGAGAAGTTTTCCTTCTTTCCTTCAGAGTCTGGCAAGTAATGTGTGTGTGGGTAGAGGAAGACAGGAATTACCTAGCAAATCTGGGAACACCCTCAAATCCAGGGATCATGTGGTTTTAGAAGCGGCAGCAGCTCTTAGGAGGTAGCTGAGGTAAGCCAAGAAGACACGTGGGAGTAGGGGAATTAGGCAGCCCTGTCTCTGAAGCTGTTTCAGCTTTGGTGTTGGGTCCAGATGAAATCCTTGCCTTTGGAGAGAAGCCACCACCCGACAGAGCAGCTTTCTGATTTAGCTCCATGAAGGCAAAGCAGATGACTGGTCAGTGCAGTAATGAATTTGAAAAGACATTCCTGAATTAAGTCATCCCGTAATGAAGAGCCTCTGAAAAAATAGCATGGTTTCATAAGCTTGTGGCAGAACTAAGCCTTTTAATAAGGGCAGTCTAGATTGCCTCTGTGACATTGGAGATCAGTGAGTACTTACACCCTGTTGCCTGGCAGTTTACAGCATGAGAGGCAAATAGCAGTGCTTGCAGGAATTAAGAAGTTGATTGATAAATGATTCACATTGAAGCATGGATCAGAATAAGAGAGTAGGCAGGACCTATTAATCATTTTCACTTTAAAGCCAGCAGCATGGTGCTGCCAAGATTTCATCTGTGGTGTCTTCTCTAAGTGAAGGAGAGCAGGACCTTTGCTGATTTTGGTGGTATTCATGGTGTTTTGTCCTGCTGAAACAGAAGGTTTAGAAGAACCATCTATGCATGGTAAGTTGAACAGGTTACAAGATCTTCCTCTTTCCATAGATGATGAGAAAGTTAGTAGTCCCAGAGACACAGTAACCTCAAAGTATCCATGCTCAGCTCTTCATGAGCTTTACAATGCTCAGATTGGGAGCACAAATACTTTTTCTGCCACAAAAAGCTGTGTCTCTTGCAGAACCACAGATACTCATCTTCAGGAGTGCACTGTCACACAAAGGAGGGAGGGATGATCTCCTACAGGTTTTCTGAAAGGCACTGCCATTGTTCAGAGTGCAAGTGGGCTGAGGAGCTTAACAGATGGCTGCAGTGAGACATGGACTCTCTACAGATGGTGAATTCATTCCCTCTGAGATCAGTGGTGGGCTGGATGACAGCCCAATATGGTTGCAGACTCCAAAAGCCTGTATTACCCCCACACACCCTGTTATCATGACATTTTCCTCTTTGGAAAAGGCAAAGGGATTTAGAGAGATAGAAACAAACACCTACATGAGTATGGAGAAAACAGTGAAAATGGCAGATGGCATAGAAACAGGTATGTATTCCCCTGAGAGGCTCTCAGCATGGGAAGAGAGGGCAAAGCAGCTATTCCTCACTAGCTTCCCTTGTGGACATCTCTTCCATTCCAGGGACATCCACAGGATGGGCACCCCAGTTTTCAAAACATAACTTTTATAAACAATAAGGATGAGGATGACATCTCGGAGAAAACCTCCCAAGAATCCCTTGTCCTAAAGAACTTTTTCTTTGAGACCATGGTCACAATTTTAAGCACTGTCCCATTTCTGGACGGATTTTTTGCAACCAGCTCTTAGAAGGCTTGAAGCCTTTAACAGACTTGATGAAATCAGTGGAATTAGACAGCAAATGTGCTCCTGCTGTGAGCAGCCTCAGATTTGAATGGATCCCCACCTTATACCTCCTACCCCATAACAGAATGCTAAATTTCACATCAAAGAAGCAGTTTATCAGGTTTTATCATGGGAAATAGTTTGGTTTCTTACATATTTAAAAGCCAAACCAGGAAATTATTTTAAACTAGAACTTGTATAAATTCTGCCAAAGGAGTTTTTCTTTTTGTAATCAAGTCATGTTTTGAAGACAATCCTCCTCCCAGTGATATTTCAGCAATGCAACACTACAAGATATTACTAAGTCCAGGATTTAGTTCATTCATTTCAGGATGATCTTGGGCTGTTTAATGATTGTGGTGGACAATAATAGGAAGCTTGGATGCAGTTCCAGGTTCCACAGCAACATGTAGGTCAGAGAATTATCTCAGCAGTCAGCATCCATTGACTCACAGAAAGCCTGACTCACAGCTATTGGTATCTACAAGAGTTTCTTTTATTTCTGTATTTCCCTATAAGTTTATAAGATTATACCCACTGGGACTAATGCCATATTATCTCAGGAGCAGGCTTAAATTCAGCAGGTTGGTATTCAGCAAACCTCCCAAGCTGGGTGAAGGTCTGTATTAGAATGCATCTCCTGATAACTCCTCTTCCCAAAGCCCCAGGGCTTTTAGGCAGAAAAGCACAACACTTGAAATTCACTTCCTTCCAATTTTAACAGAGCATTTGCAAGGAAGTTTCACAAGAGCAGTGCTTCCAAAAGGCACTGCTGCTAGTTCTAGTGGCAGAATAAATCTTGTGATTCAGCATCCAACACCTCCTCTGGAAGCTCTGAAACCACTCTAGAAATACTCCCTTTCCAAGAGGAAAAAAGCAAAAAAAAAAAAAAAAAAGCAAGAAGTCATTTGAAGCATGCAAGTAGATTTGTAGACATGAAGAAACACAGAAGATATGTTTTGCTGAATATAAACTTGTTGGTGCAAAGATCTTACTTTAAAATGGATGGAAAGGCCCCTTGTGTTACATTGCTCCCTGGTATTAAAGTAGTGTTAGAACACCTTGCAGGATTGATCACAATATGAATGGTAAGTCCTAAAGCTATATATTGAATTATGGAAATATCTCATAGGTACTATTGTTCCCAGGGTGCTGTATGCCAGTGCAAGTTGATCCTCAGTGGCTTTGCCAAGAGGTTCTGGTATTAATTTTAGCTTAGTCTCAGGTCTGCTAAATACTTCTCAGTATGAAAACCATAGTACCATGATGTTAAGGTGCTAAAACCATATAAAGAAAGAGTGGGGCAGGGAAGCTTGAAGCAGAGAGAGAAGGGTTCTCCCTGTCATGCTCCCTCACTCCTTCCCACCTATTTTGTTAGAGGGTATTTTCCACCACCTTCCAAGGTTCACCTTTTAAAGCAGCCAAGCCCTGGAGCCATTGCAGCCAGGCATACTGCAGTACAGCCACTAACCCTGGCTCTTAAGGAAAATCCTCCTCTCAAAGGGCTGCTTCATTTATTTCATTTGTCTCCTTTCAATCTCCCACCCTGTCCTCAGAGGAATATAACCCAGGCAGATAAGCTAATGAGACAATTAGCTCTCTGCTCCCTGATTGAAGGGCCCTTTATTTCCTTAACCAGCCAAACCAATTCTCAACATCTTTGAGAGCTTGGCTTTATTTCTGCAATGTGATTCATCTTCCCTCTTGCTCATATATAAACCTACCATAAAAGAATGTTATTAACGTTGCCAAATTAAGCACTCGCTTGTTGGCAAACACTTAGGCCTAAGCCTGCTTGGGGAACCTTAATTCACCCTCTTCCTCCTCCCACTCCACAATTTACCTTGCATGCTTATTTTATCAAGGCCTTTAATAACCCTGTCCTACAGTGGTGCACAGAAAGCCCATTCCACACACAGCACACATATTGGGCAGTGATCTATGAGGAATGATGAGCTAAGGGGTATTTTATTCGTGAGATATTTGAATTGAGAGTGACTGCCTCACAACTTGACTTGCCACCCACCTGCTCTTGCATGTCCGCAAAGAAGATTATTGCAATGTGGCATGCAAAGGCTGATTACAGCCACAATATAAGAATCATTGTGAAATGTAATCCAGCATGCCAAAATTACATCTTAAAAAACTAGCACCTTCTGGAAGTGTTCACTGCAAACTCTGGCAGAACAGGAAGATGGAGATCAGCAAAAAATTTAGAACCCACTCCCACTTCCCTACAGGTCAAAGATCCTACCTCCCAGATGATCATACAGCAGCCCTTATATTTGGAATCCATCTTCTTCTACCTTTAGGCTGATATGGAAAGTAGGTTTCAGAGGCAGTTGTTCAGGAAGGGCTGCTTTGTCTGCACTTGGGCTGGCAAGGGAGGCAGCAGCGCCTTGCTCCTCCTCTGACCCTGTGCCATGGAGAGAGACAAGCCTTTCAGAGCCCAAGTTCCTCTGAGGTGAGAGACAAGGTAGTTGGCTTGCTTTTGTCTCTGTATGTGAGGAAATACAATAGTGGAGTTTAGGGGGTCTCCAGGATTTGCTCAGTCACCACACAAGGTCCCTGTTTTTCTCTCCTGCCCCTGCCACCCACTCCCCCTGAGCCATACAACTGTGACTATGTCACACAGTACTACGGTGTAGTTGCCAGAGTATTAGTCACTCATCAGCCTGTCCAGATTGGGAAAAGGGTGTCTTTTTGTTGTCCCCATTTCCATACCAAGTGGGAGAGACAAATGGCCAATTGCCTGTGCCTGAAACACCCCTGCTAAGTGTTGGGATGATGATCAGTGTCAGGTGCCTTGACTGCATCCTTCAGCCCATGAGATGCTTGCCAATCTTTCAAAACTTGTCTTCTCTTCAACACTTTCTATTGCATTCTTGCAGGAGAATAGTTTGTAAGGATAGTGCAGAAGGCAATCTTTCCCTATGAATTACAGCAGCACTGATTACCAAGGAGTGGAAACATCTGTGCCTGCCCAGTGAGGATGGGTGTTATAAAAGAGTGGGCTAGCTGGCTACAAGTTAAGTTGCAGTTGTAGACCTAGAGTCTGCTGCAGTTTGGGATGGAGTCTTCTGACTGTGCTGTGAGGAGATAGAGGACATGTGGTCATGCAAGTGACAGATAAAGTAAGAGGATCTTGTGTGAGGGACAGACAGGGTTAGGCAGCTGGGAAAAGAACAGTTGGGGTTTAGCCAGTCATGCAGAAGGAAACTTGCAGAGAGGAGAGAAGGAGTCAGTGCTGTGTAGAACTGCCTGTAAGTAATGGAGTCAGTACTGTGTGAAGCAGCTAATGGGGAAAGGAGTCAGAGTTGCCTGAAAGAAGGCATGAAAAGTTTTTAATATGGAAGTGATGTTAGTGCCAGTCCAGTCTGTCTCAAAATAATTGCTTCAAATTCTTGATAATTTAAGTGGTAGTATTTCTTACTGATTTCTTGATAGAACATTCACCCAATCCCAGTAAAAAATAAGAGTGGCCTCAAAGACACGTCTGCCTAGAGCCATCCATGTTCTCTCCCTTCTTACATGCAGTTGCTTCTAAGGAAGGATGGAAGCCAATGCTGAAGTTCTCACTAGATTTATCTTTTGCTTAGTCAAGTATGAAAGGGAATCTGAATCCAGGATAACCTGAATGCTATGAATTATTTTAACCCAGTCTTATTTTTTGTTCCTGGTTCCTCTAGCCGTTCCTGAAAACGTACAAATATCCTATCACATGACCAAAGAGAAGTCTCCTGAATACAAACACAGAACAAAATAACTGTCAGGTTAATGATGCATCACTCTATTCAGACATAGAAGCATTTTTGCCCAAAAATTTCTATTCAGGCAAATGTGAAGGCTTTTGCATTTATCCCAGAATTTACAAGTGCAGGAACAGCTATAAAGCAGGCTCAAGTCTACAGTTCATGCCCTGACAGCCTGTAGAAGGAGGCTCAATGTGAAATAAATTCACATTGTTTCCACCTGGGATCTCCCAGACAAGTAGGTGGCAAGTTCAGCTACATCACTGAACCCCTTTCCTTTAAATGTGTGCTGGAGTGTATTAACTCTCCTTAGCATTGCAGAAGGCCAAGAGACACTGAAGGACTTTTGTTGCAAAGATTCCAAGAACTGCTAACTGGTAATCATGCAGTATTGTAAACATTTGATTTTAAAGACGTGCATGGGTGGAAAAAAGGTATTGGATTCAGTACATGTGTACATTGCAGTACATGTGCAGCTAGATTCAGTGGCCTCTGCCCATTTGGGACTATAGGAAATAGAGTCTGTAGAAACATTTGAAGACTTTGGAGAAAATCTTTGCTTTCTTCCACTGCTTGACAGGTACAGCACAGCAAATAGAGAGTTAAAGTTTTTCCCAGCTACACTGCAGCAAAAATGAGAGATTTAAATAGACTGAAAATGTAAATCCAACATTTACTCCATAGACATAGTGAGGCAGAGGGGAGGGGAGTGAGGGAGGATAGATGATCATTGGATGTGTGAGAAGAGAGATGCATCACATAGTATATATTTTATATGTATTAATATTAATACCAGTTCTTTCTTTTCTCCCTCTGGGCTCTGTCTGCTGCTTCAGTTCATCCATCCGGCTTCAAGAGGGAGATGGATCTTTCAGCCCTTTCCTGCAATTCTGAGCTAGAATCTAATCATCAAAATAGCATGTGGTTCCTTTCTCAGCAGCATTGCAGGGAGATATTGGGATATCTACAGCCAGAGTCCCATCCTAAGAGAGAAAGTGAAGTTTGCAGGCAGTGTCATCTCATGCTGCCTGTGAAGATCAGAGATGTGCTTGGCTGGTGACATTTCAGGAGAGGATGCATGGAGAGAGTGACACTATTCTTCCTGAGTCCAGAGGGAGCACCCCTGCTTTTAGAGATGCACAGAGTTTTAAATACAGCTGTCCCATATCTGAAGGTCTGAAATGACACATGGAACAGAGTAGCGCTGTGAGAAGTCTTCGAATATGGAATTGGAGAATGGAGATCACAGAATCACAGAATACTGAGGTTGGAAGAGACCTCCAAGATCATCGAGTCCAACCTATGTCCTAACACCTCGACTCAGAGTATAGACTATAACATGGCACTAAGTGCCATGTCCAGCCTTTTCTTGAACACTTCCAGAGATGATGATTCCACTACCTTTCTGGGAAGAGCATTCCAGTGCTTTATTATTCTTTCGGTGAAAAATTTCTTCCTAATATCCAACCTATATGTTCCCTGACATAGCTTGAGACTGTGTCCTCTGGTTTTGTCAGTTGCTGCCTGGTGGAAGAGACTGACCCCCACCTGTCTACAGCCTCCCTTCAGGAAGTTGTAGAGAGCAATAAGGTCACCTCTAAGCCTCCTCTTTTCCAGGCTGAACAACCCCAGCTCCTTCAAACATTCCTCATAAGGCTTGTGTTCCAAGCCCTTCACCAGCCTTGTTGCCCTCCTCTGGACACGTTCTAGCATATCAACGTCCTTCTTAAACTGAGGGCCCCAGAACTGGACACAGTACTCAAGATGTGGTCTCACCAGTGCCAAGTATAGGGATAGATAACCATATCTTTGGAAAAATATTGTACTCTCTGATGGTGGAATTGTGATAGTCAAGCCGAAGTAAAGTAAAAAGGCAGTATTGTCTTATATTTATTTGGAAACAAAGAAAGTCCTGCTGTTGAGGAAGAGAAAGTCAGTTGTCTGGGACACTTAGTTGAGTCTGAAAAAAAATCAGCCTAGAGGCAACAGCATCAAGATCAGGAAGTAATATACAGGTTATAGTGCCTGAGAAGAGAGTTTCAATTTGCTGAAAAGAAGATGAGGCTGAAGTTTATGCTTAAAGGCTGCTGCAGTAGCTCCATTCCAGCACTACTGAAGATTGTCATGAAAAAAATCCATTTTCTGAACTGTGTTTGGAAGAGAGACAGTAGTAGTCCTGGAAGACTGATGTTTCCCTCAAGACTCAGGTGCTTCAAACTAAGAAAACTTGATGGCAGTGCTTAAAAAGCACTATGTGCCCCAAAAAACCTTCACAGCAGAGAAATAAATTGCCCTTAACCAAGCCAAGAAAAGGTGAGACTTAACAGCTTTTTCGCTTGTCTAGCAATGCTCTTCTACCTATCATGCTGGTATTCATGCCTAAGGACTCTCTTGGGAATTCTTGCTTTCTGTGTGGGAATCAAAAAACCTGGACTTTGATGAGGAAAAACTGCTGAATATTATTCACAGAGAGCAATTTAATCCAGAGGAAGACAGGTACTGTGTGAAGCCCAGCACATATGTGTGTGGAGTCCAGCCCTAAGGGGCACTCCTTCTGGAAGCCATCCCAATGTGATGAGTGGAAGCAGACCCACACCATGGAGTCTCATCAGAGAACACCAGGAAACCAGGTTTAAACGCATGACACAAGCTGTACCTATGTTTCTCCAGCAGACCACAAAAGGTTTGGACAGTAGTATTTATGTGCACTTTTCTAAAATACAGTGAAGGGAAAGTAATTTTCTATTTGTAAGGAGGAAGATACCCTCTCTTGGTAAAGAATGACTTGTGTATGTACTACAAAGTATTGTTCTTTCACCATGGAACATCTCTTCTGAATTCTGGAATGCAGAAGCTGGATTTTGGTAAGGTGGGCTGGGTAAAAATCACTTCCCCTCTTTATCTTTTGACACAGCAACCAACAGATGTGCCCTTATTTTTTGGGGGAAAGGGTAGAGAAGATTTACCATCATTCTCTCCACAGAAACTGACAGTGTTCCCAAAATTAGTATCCAGGAGATAAAAGCTCAGACCACAACTGGCTGCGAATTCACATAGCACAATTAAAGTCAGTGCCACTTTTCAGGAAATCTTTTACAGGAAGTGCTCAAGAAGGTTTTTGATCTATGGATGTAAAGTAAGTACTTTTTACCCTTGCCATTATTTGGTACAGAAGGAAAAGATTTTTAGCCTGCCATGGAAACATAGATTTGTCAATGTTGTTTCTATTACAGTCACATCCACAGGTTCCTACTGTGACAGATGCTGAATAAACATGGAGGCAAGAAGTCCATGCTACCTAACAAAGACATCCAAAAGGAAAGAAGTGAAACAGCTTGTCCAACACCATGAAGCAAAGCAGACACAGACTGCTTAGTCACATGTACTACTTTGTGGAAGTTGTGTATTTACTGAGGTTATAACTTCTTTACAAATGCATGCCTTCAAAGGCACACTGCTTCTGCTGCTACTGTCAACCAAAGACATATTTCCTAATTAGTTCATTACTCCCAGTGGGTCTCTTCAGCAGTGTCATGCTTACCTGTAACTCCTGGAATCCATCCTAATTCAAACATACCAAATCAGAGCTGGGCATGAAAACTTTCTTGCAGCTCCAGAACAACACATTCACACATTTCATGATAATTAACAAAGTCTGCTTTCCTCTGGGCAATGTTCAGCTGCAAGAAGTGTCTCTGTATTTTAGTAACAGGTGCTTCATATTGCAATTTTTGTATCAAAAGAAAGAAGAACTTTCTTTTATCTCTGTACTCCTTGGACAAGTTCCATAGCTCTCAGTGAATGAGAAGAAGGAGAAGGTTCTGCAGACAGAGCATGTTCCTTTTGTCTTCTATCATAAGCATGCAAGATAAATGTCATGCTGATTAATATTTATTTTCCTTGGCCCAAAATGAATAGGAATTTAATTCTCAAATTAAATTGAGAAATTTGAAAATCCAAAATATGTTTTACTGAAGTAATTTTATTTTAATCACTTTAAAAACCTGCGTGAAAGAAAAAAAAAACCCAGTCCTTTGCTGTACTTGGCATGTATTTTCATTCTGATGAAAAGCTTCTAAAAGACTTTTTGAAAATGCTTTTCCTTGAAATTTTTAAACATACCAAATGAATCCCTCAGGCGTTTTTTTTTCCAAGTCAGTATTTTCTAGTGGAAAAAGATTCCCATTTTAACCTTTCATTAATAAAATTTCTAGCCTCAATGAACACTTCTAGCTAAGTTGTGAGTAAATTACTTGCTTCTGGAATCATTAATCCAGACCTGATGTGAACTGGTGTCTTTCCAGCCTGTGGTTGTACACTGAAAGAAGGTGTCCCTGTATCTTTTCTCTGCTGCTGAATCATGTGGCACCAGTGGAAATGTTGATGGGGGGCTGTGGGGACAGCAAAGGGCAGAGCAGGCGCGTTCTGGGAAGAAATGTGGTTGAGTAGGTCACACACATGTGGGCTGGTAAACAGGGTAGCTGAAGCTAAGCTTAAAATTATGCTGAGTAAATTAAGGCTAGTAGAAAATGCTTCTGAAATACAGCTTCCAGTTGTATGGTTACGTTCTTATTTGCAATTCCTCACTCCCATGGTGTTTGTGAAGGAAAAATCAGTTTTACTGATATTTTGGTGCTTGTGGTTCATTTTGAGTTCACTAGCCAAGAACTTAACTAGTTCACTAACTTCTGAAAAACACAGCTACTACTAGAGTCAATCATATGTGAAAATAAAATCCATTTTTTAAATCTGTGACAAGCTTTATCTTTAAACATTTCTTAACAATATATATTCAGCCTCCTTTTAAAAAATATTTCTCCCTTTGTGTGACTCAGAAATAGGCAGATGAATTTTGTCAAAATCCCCCTAACAACTCCTAAACAAATCCTTTGAGCTTAGACTAAGTGTGAGCAATTTCATCCTGAAGGAGGAATCACTTGGAGAGTTCAGAGGAAATAGAAGCAGAGACTTGGATGCTGCAACTCTTTCAAGCTCTGCATTTGGTGTGCACTGCTGGCATGGGCACAAAGGAATCTGCAGCTGAATTGGCCTGCTATCAGGGGATGGAATTTTTTTTCCAGAGTTTTCAGTAACACTATAAAGAAGACAGAACACCAGAAACAGGCCTGCATGGGAAAACAGACTGGCCCCAGAGCCAGCAGTTCTCTGGGGATGGCTGACCCTGGAGACCTGGTTCAGCAGGCATGCTTGTTCCACTGGCACCCGCTGTGCTGCCATGAAAACTTGTGTTTGCATTGGTCCAAGCCCACCACATGGACACTTGCTTGCCATCGGACTTGTTTTCTGTGGGAAGCATATGTAAACACTAGGTATGAGAGGACACAGCTGCCTCAGAACACAATAAAGGATTTTCCTTTCTTACTCTGCTCTCTGCACCTGGCCTGGCACAACTCAGTCACAATACACAGAAACAAAACACTGCAGCACAGTTCAGTTTGGTACTACACTGAGCAATGGGTCTCATGCAGATGGCTTTGTGATGTACTACATCCAGTGCTAAGCAAGTGACAGACGGTGTTGCTGAATCCTCACACAAAGAATTACTTGAAGCCTTCATATATCAAGCCAACAAGAGCCGGCAAGGAGAGAGGGTTATCTGAGCAGCTGTTTTCAGTTTGAAGGGAGATGGAAATGAGGCACTGCAAAGCAGATAGCTCTCTGCAGCCACAAGATTGTGAACAGGTCTCTAATTAGCACGACTCCCACTGTCCCACTGAAAGACTTCAAGTTCATGAAGATCTCAAAGGGACAGTTGCAGCCATCCAGTGTGTTGTGTACAAAGCCTTCTATGTAACATCCAATTCTTATCTTAAAAGTCCAGATAAATTTCATCCCAGTTCTCCAGACTAGTGGATCTTGATTATCACAAGCCCTGTGGCTTTCCTCATAAGTTATGCTCTTACCTCTGAGCATGGCAGGATTTTGTGAGCTGCTGTTGGGCTGCTGTCAAGAGTGATATTGTTCAAGCCTCTGTAGTACAAGCAAGTCTAGAAAGCTGCTCCCTTTGCATGCAACAGGTTTGGAGCCAGACCCTACTCTAACGAATCTGGGCACCTCAGTTTCTGCTATGCCCAGATTACAAACCTGAGCCTCTCAGTTTGCAACAAAATGAGCCATTCTGCCCCTGTTAAGACATTGCTCAAGAGAGGAATTCAGCACTTGACTAAGGCTTTTCAGCATTCATTACAGGATTATTCTATACATCCATAGCTTCAGGGACAGTAGGATGTGGAAAAGCTGATACTTGAATGAAGTGCTGAGTTTTGAGTGAACAAAAAGCTCATTTGCCTAAAGTGGGTGTGTTTGTGCTGCAGATAGTTTGAAGCCTTTGATGTGATGACTCAGGAACAACTTATTCTGAACGCATTCACTTAGTTAGGGGTATGGAAATTCAGTATTCTTGCTCACACTGTTGCTCCTCTTCCCATACAGCACTGAGCACTAGCTAGAACTGGAAAGACTTCCTTTGGCATCTTGCTGGAGATCCCATTCCTCCAGGGAAGTGAGTATATCCCCATTTTCCTACAGGTGTCCTGAGTAGAGAAGGCAAAGGACCAGAACACCAGTGGATAGCCCCACACCACATTCCTGGAAAACAATAATATTTCCTGTGTCAGACACGAAATCTCTCTCCTCACAGTCACTGACAGAGAGAGAGGAAGGAACAGTGGGACTAGATTTAGAGGACTTCAGCAAAGCACTGGCTGATTCTGAGAGAGCTGGAGCTTTGGTGGTGGCCCATGTGGCCCATGCTGGGATATCACTAGGCAGACCCACATTCTTACACTGCAAAATACATGGCAAGGAGCTGAGGATGTGTCTGTGTGGATTTCTTCTATTTGCTGTGGAAATTCAGAGGCACCAGTCCTCTCTGGGTACTTACGAAAGAGCTGCAGTTTCCTTGTGGATCAGACTCTGCGCTGCAGAAACCTCCTCCTGTGTGTTTGCAACTCCTAATCCATGGCATGGGGAACTGTGGGTGGGAGAGCAAAGGAAGTTCTGGCCGTATGTGAGGAGGAGTCACTGAGCTCTGCAGAACTTGTCTGACATGAGAGGAAGGATGTGGCATGAAAGGTCAGAGTAGCACCCTCCGTCTCTCTCCATGGAACACACAGGCAAGTCAGGGATGAGTCTGCCAGCACTCAGCATCAGTGCACCCTCCAAGAGGGGAGAGCTGTGCAAGACAGTGATTCAGAGTTGCTCATGATAATGAGAAGGGAGGCAGTGGCCAACTTCCCGCATTTGTCCTATTTACAACATGCTACAAATTTGTGCTGATTTCATATCCACAGGAGACAGTGATGAGAGACCTGTGTGACCTGAAAGCACTCTCATTTTGCCTAGACCACTCAGGGAGTATGGCACAGAAGGCACACAGTAAGTCACTGCAAATTACAGGCTAATGATATGACACCTTGTGAGTTGTCAAGTATATTGCCACTGCACCTACCCTTAGGCAGAGGGGGCTTCATGACCCTGTATGCATCTAGCAAGTACACCAACTGTTCTCAACTATCAAGGACAGCCAGCAGAACTAAGCAGCTCCTTTCCCAGCTCATATAAATTGGATCAACTCCCCACTGCTGCTGCTGGCTTTTGCCTACAGTATTAAGCTACTTTGGACCAAAGAGTCATTCCCCCCTCCCACACTGCTTCCACTGCTGCATCCATGGCAACATTAGGAGCTTAACACAGACAATTCAGCCAAGGCCACCCACCACTTCAAAGCACACTCCCCAGCTTGAGGATTCTTGTCTATTTTAGAGTCTCCACTGTTGCTATCATCAATGGGACATCATGAGTATGGACAACAGAGAGCACAAGGAACAAAAAGCCCGATACCACTCCTCTGTCAGTTTATTGCTAGTCTTCAGCCTGGAGGCAAAGCATTATTTAGTCAAGCAGGAAGAGCACAAGCAGCAGCAGACAGCATTCCCTTGCACACTCTTCTTTTGGCAGGAAATTCAAATGAGTAGGAAAAGATGGGGTCATGAGAGAAAGTCTGGTGGAACAGATAAGAGCAAGAAGTCAAAAGCTGGAGTAATTTCATACGAATAGTCCAGGCTTGCTCCCAACCATGCAAATGAATATAAGTAATACGTCCTTCCACTAGCAAAACATTGACTCTTCAGCCATCAGTGCTCCTCTTGCCAAACTGCACAGCTCCCAGTCACCTTCAGTGAGAAATTATGCTTATATTCATGTTCATTCTCAGTTGAAATGGAATGCTCCTAAGTGTAAGTGACTGCCTCAAGCCCACATTTTTCCTAGCCCTTTACTACACCAGGCATCTTGTGTATATATGATATTTTGAGACAGTCAGTGCAAGACAGTGAACTCTATGGTATTGTATGCTGCAGAAGCACTCTGAGCCCTCCAAGCCCTGCAAAAAAAGACTACAAGCATCAGATACTAAACTTAAAACCATCAACTACAATTAGTATTTTCCTAATACACTCCCCTATAAACTAATGGCCTGAAGTATAACTCCTATTCCCCACAAATGTAGGTAAAGAAAACATGGAACCAAGGGCACCAGCAGCTTGAACCTTCCTAAAAGCTAGATAAATAAAGTATGGAGGTCTACTACAAATATTTTCAGTATTTGTAGTAGATGAATGTCAACTGTGTAGCAAGTCTATTAGTATAAGTTTGCATTTCTCAGTAATTTTTACTCAAATGTTTCAAACATAGTGCTCTGATCTCCACAGGCAGATATTTTTCAGCCCAAGAACTCCCCAAGGCATAATTCTAAGAATTCATGTCCCCCAATATGGAAGAAAGAGAAATGTGGTAAAAAAAAGAGACCTCATAGGCCCTGTCAGTGAGTTGGATTAAGTATTTCTTTCATTCTCTAACTATTAGTCTGTCTCTGAAGCAACACTGCAAGAATCAAAAATATTTTTTTCCTAAGAACATTCTTGTACTCCAAATAAGTTATGAAGTCTGAAAGCTAACTCAAAAGTCAATGAGAAAGAAAGAAAGAAAGAAAGAAAGAAAGAAAGAAAGAAAGAAAGAAAGAAAGAAAGAAAGAGCACATCCTTTTCTTTTTCAGAAGAAACACAGATTAAATGTAGTAGTGCAGTTCAGTAAAGTCTCCCTTCAGACCCCTTCTAGAAATTAGCATATCTGACACTGCTGTCTTCACATCACTAGTTTTAATTCCAGGTTTACATCTCTACTGTCACGATTATTTCCATGAATGCGTCAAAATCCACAGTGTAATAACTAAGATTCCATTCCTCCTCTAATTTTAGAAGTCCAAGCCTCAGAGACATCTCCTCTGTTGATTAGAGGTTTTTCTGTTCAGTTCATTGATAACAAGGGCCATTTACAAGACTCTGAGTTAACTAAAGCTGATTTCAGTCCACAAAGAGCTATTATGTTCTCAGGTGAGATACAACTAGGAGGGAATAACCCCGTGCACCAGTAGGGGATGGCTTGATGGAAAGCAGCCTTGCAGAGAGAGACCTGAGAATCCTGGTGGACAACACCTCCCTTCCAATTCAGGAAATTCTACAAATCTATGTTCCATGAGGATTGGAGCATCTCTGTTATGAGGAAAGACTGTCTAGTCTCTCTGTTTAGCCTGAAGAAAAGACAAAGAGGGGATCTTTTCTATGCATAGAAACATCATAAGGGCTCAAACTGAAACATGTGAAGTTCTGTCTAAATACAAGGAAAAAATTCCTTACTGTGACAGTGACAGAGTACTGGAACAGGCTGTATAGAGCAGCCATGGAATCTCCTTCTCTGGAGATATTCAAAACCAGCCTGGACACAATCCTGTACAAGCTGCTCCAGAGAACTTGTTCTGTCAGGGGTGTTGGACTAGATGATCACTACAGATCTGTTCCAACCCCAACCATTATGTGATTCTGTAATTTCACATTGAATACAGACAAGACGCTCTGGGAACAGATTCAAGGAGAAAAGTAGTTTACCCAGATAGACTTGTCATCAAGTAAGAACCTAACTAGAGTCCTGAGCCAACTCTTGATAACATCTTACTAATGGCAATGACCCAAGAAGTCACTCCCTATAAACCCAGAATAAAAGAATCAGGACCTTGATTAGAAACCATTTAACACCAGTTAGCCCTGGTGCAGCTGTAATGACCAGAAAGCAGATTAGAGGTCACCTTGAGCAGAACTTTTGCATGCTATTTGGTTTTTGCAAGTGCTTGCTAGATCACAGAAGCAAAAAGACCATTTCATGCTGACCAGGAGGACGGAGTTACACGAAGGCATTCAGTGGCTGATGGTGCTGAATTGTTGTTGTGCCTGAATTACTGATGGCCTTATTAAAATTGGGCTCAGATTGGGGACCAGCCACAAGCAGCAGGTTGGAGGCCATCATTCTGCCCTTTCTGAAAGCTCTCCTTGTCATACTGGGTGATGTCAGAGAGGATTCTATTCTTCTTTTATTTTGCCTATCCATTTACAAATAATATTTTAAATACAATGAAAATATCATCTTAATATTATTCCTTCTAAGATATACCAAAGAGTGGGGTTTTTTTGGTTTTGAGTGATTTTTTTTTTTTTTCTTTTTTATTAATTGTCCTCTGTAAGTGTTGGCAATACCTGAAGACAGAACCAAATAATCAGACTAGATCTCCACAGACCTAAAGTGCAAGTCATTAAACCCCAAATAGTACAGCTCCATCTTGATTTGGTGCTAGTTCACATACATTGCTTGTGCATAGCCTTTAACTGAAGATGTTGAGCTCTACTGTCGTTATTATTTTTAATTATAGTTTAGGGGATTGCTAATGGGATAGTAGAGCCTTTCAGAGTCAGAGTCAGTCCACATTTGGCATGGGAGTTCCTGAAAGTCATTGAAGTCCAGTATCTGGAAGGAAGACACAGCAGGGATAGAAAATGTTTGAGGTGATCCCCACAAAGCTCAAAACCCTCTTGCCTTTTTTCTTCATCACATCCTCATCAAGAGACATGCCAGAATACAGAGTATAGAATCATAGCCTTGATCATAAATAACCTTTGAAACACTCCATAAATAACTTCTGAAATTCTTGCCATTCACTTTCTCATTTTTACCTTGCAGGTGAAAGACCATTTGTACAGCACTTCTGATAGAACCCTTTCCCAAACCTTGAACCTGTGCCAAACACCCCCTAGGAGGGAAATATAACCTGGAAAAGTATGAGCCCAAAGCACCTCTCTGCTCTGTTAGCTATTTTTGTCAATCTCTATTGGAAAACAACACAACTGGGTCGGCAACTCCAGACAGACACCCACATATATTCTTGGTGACTCTTTCTGCTAAACTAGAAAGATTATTTGACCATCAGAAAAAAGAATGAAGCTAGAATAAACACAGCAATTTGGTTTAGAGACAAAAGACATCTGCTAAGCCTATTTCTCAGTCTTCCATGGAAAGTTCCCTCCCATCTCTATCCCACTGCCCTCACAAGCAGGTTTCCTGAAGAGTCCATTTCCCCATTAATCTCACAGCCTCATTATTCTTTTCCAGCCATAGTTCTGCAGGCTCTGCACATCCTGCCTTCTTGTAAAGCCAACCCCCCCGCCCCCGCCAAAGTCTATTCCTCAGAGGAACACCATACCTTTCCACAGTACTCTGCTGTCAGTAGTTGAATTCAGGATCCATTGGAGCTGACAGCTTGGGTTCTGTTCTCTGTGTGATATATGATATAATGTAATTCGTGTAAAGTTGTAAATTAACGTAGACTAAGCAATGTCTGTATGAGTAAAGTAATAAAAACTTAAAAAAACCCCAAAAGCTGCAAGGGGAGGAACAGGGATTACTGTAACTGTAACTGTCAACAAAAGCTGAAGCGCTAGGGTTAGCAAGACAACGTGGTGGAGATGGCTTTGTCCAGGGAACACCCAAGCGATAGAGCCCAATAAGCACCCACAATTAAGATAACCAGAGCCATCAAAAAAAATTCATCTGAATGCCCGTTTCCAGTAAACCAAAATCTGTTACATCTCAATTTCACCTTCCTGTAAAACCTGAACCTGCCTTCATCAAAATTCATCCTCTCCCAGAATGTGGTTTTGTCCAGCCCAACGCAGAAAGACGACAAAGACCTCCGCTCCGGGCTAAAAAAACAAAAACAAAGAACAAAACAACAACAACAACAACAAAAAAGCTGTATAAAAACTGGACTAACCAAAGCTGTGGTGTGAACACTGGGGATCTGATGCGATAGAGATCAGATCAGAGTGTGTTCACCCGGTGCTGACCCCGGGCTCGGCGCTGTCCCTTTTTTTTGATTGTGGCTATCGAGGACCGTATTTCGGTCGCAAAATAAATATTGCTTATTTTAATGATATTTAATTCGGCTTGATCTCGTTTTTATCTATAACATCTGTCTCCAGGGTGGCCATTCACAAACCAGTCAATGATAAGCTGGACTGAAAAGCCCAAGCTTCAGGAAAACACAAAAAAAAAAAAACAAGGATAGGGAGCTCAGGCAGTAGAGCCTATACCTACAGTGCAGATCTTTATCCCAGAACAGCTATGCTGGGAAAAACTTTTCTTCTGGGAAAGACTGAACTAGTGTCCGATTGCAGGATTCATGTCCAATTATTAACCTTGTAAATATTTCAGGTTACACAGCATATTATACCTTCAGTTTATTGATATGCCCATAGATTATTAATCTTTCATTACACTAATTAATTATCATAGTGATTTGGCAATTATCTTCTGTAAAGTTTGGCTGGGACCAGGTGCAGCCTCTCTCAGTGCCTTTAGAATGTGTTCCAGACCCTTGCAGAATGCCAGATGAAAGATATGGCTTTATTAGATCAAAACTGGGCTGCTGACACCTCTCCCAGAATATGTATTGACAGCCTTGCTGTCTTAAAAGGTACAGACTGTATGGCACAGCTTCTAAAAACCTTAGATGCAGAAGCAAAGAAAAATATGCATAGATTTAACACATATTACTATGCCCTTCTCATATTCCCATAGAGGCTGGAATTAAGGCAGAAATTTCGTCGCAGAATCTGGTTTATGGATGGCCTAGAGATTTCACGGGGGCATTTGTTCCAGAGACATGACTTAGTCCTTTCTTCAGCTGGAGAAATCTTATGTCATGCACTGCGGAATGTAGTTTACTAATCACCTGCGATGGTTTGAATCGCTCCATGGATCAAAACTGACTTTACACAGGGATGCCAAGCACATTTGCCATTCTCCCGCATTGATCATTAGGACACTTTGCTTGCGAGGATCACACTGGGAGTCATTTCTTTGATGTGTGCAAATGCGGGAAAAGAGCCGAGGCTTTTACGGGAGCTGCTTGACTACAGGTAAAGAATGCTGCAGCATGGGAGGGCCATTGCAAGACAATTAGAGCCTGCTTGTTCTGTCTTCCTATTTACAGGACGAGCATAGCTCATGTTGTTTAGGCAGGGTGTAGATTTGTTTCTGTGCTTTGGAAAAACTCATCCAAGCACAGCTATTACACATCCCTTTCAGCAGGAGCTAACTTTAATCTCTGTCCTTTTGTTCCCTATCACCACCCCTTTCTTTTCTGCTCTCTTCACCCTCTGTAAGGTAAGCTAAAGCTGTGCCATTGTGATGGTCAGTAGTCACTCTGAGCCAAACCCCTGGTTATTTTGAAATCAGTGTGAGCACTTCCACAGACTGAAATTGTAAGAGGATTAGACTTGTATGCAGTCAGCTCCATTGAAGCACAGCAGACATGTTCTCCAGCTCCTCAAAAACATGTGTAATAATTTGGCTGACTATGATGGCTGCATTCTCTTGCAAATGCCACAGCCCAGGGGAATAGCGTGCTTTCCACACCTACCTACCTTTCTAAGAGGGATCTCGCTCTAGTTTTTAGAAGAACAGCCACAGACTTTAGAAGACTTTGGATCAGCTCCTCAGCCAGAGTTTTATTCTTGGCCACTGACCACGTTGCCTGTAAGTATTGACAATGTGTTTATTATGGATTGAGCGCTGCAAAGACTTTGCAATCCTGCAGTCTTTAGACCTTCTGGGCAAATGTTCAGCACATTTGGGGGGTATTTATCTCCTTTCATGGCTGATTACCACAGAGAACATGGTCATTGAAGCAAGTTCATGGGTCTGTGGCCACATGAGGTGGCTTAACAAGAAATGTGTAGCTTCATTTCTGGCTTCTGTTCCCCAGTCTGCAGCCAAATGATTTGCTGCATGTGTGTTCTGCACCTCTGCTATCTCTGTGCCATCCGTCCTCCCCCTGAGTGTCCATCAGCATCATCAATCCCCACAGGGTATGACAGCACATTCCTGTAAAGCCCGTGAGTGAAAATGCACTTGGCCACAGTACATGAAAGGATTGACCATGGAAGCAGTAAGAGGACACAACAGAAATCTGCAGTGAGGGTAACCCCAAATTGAGCTATCTGAGCTTCTGGCTACATCTTTCAATTATGAAGTACACAGAAGCATCCTGGGGAGGAAGGGGTGCTGCTGGCAGCCAAACTCCAGGCTGCAGTTTTGTGCTCTGCTAAAGAAAATAAACTCCCTGAAAGAAAGAAGAGCCTTGGAGACACCATTACATTAATATGAGACATCTTCAGGAAAACCCTTTCTTAGATTTTTTTCATATTGGTAACAAAGAAACTCAGGTGTGAACAACACTGTCTAGGACATCCAAAAGCCAGTACAGATTAGCAACGACTGCTTTGTCTCTACAAAATTGTTAATGGAGGTTAAAGGTGCCATTTCTGGTGAGCTGAAGTTCTCTCTGTACTAATGTAAGATGTAAATATTGTATTGGCTTTGCTTTTTCAGATGAGCTCCCATTACCCTTCTTCATTTCAGAGGCAGAGGCAGCGGCAGCAAGCACATCTAGCATTTAGAACAACATCATCAGCCCCCCCTCCCCCCAAACCCCCCCACATTATTAATATTTAAAAACTGTCTCCTGCACATGAATAGAGAAAGTTTATTATCATTTCTAATTGCATAGGCCTGTGTAATGGGTTTATGAAACATGTCATCTTTTCTACTGATCTCACCACTATATGCTTTGAGAGCCTTGGAAACATTAAATAATTTAGCCTCAAAATACCCCCTGGTGGTGTGGTTCATTGTCATTTGTCTCCATTTTACAGACGGGGAGCCAATGCAAAAAACCTACTAGTGGTGTCCCTAAGGTCACTCCAGGAGCTTTTGGCAAAACTTCAAAATATTATCCCTCTACAATTTTTTTTGTTCCTTAAAGAAAAATACTCTGGGCCAAAGAAAAGCTTGCAAGTACTGTAGCTGGGTTTTGGAGATATTACAACCTGCAGTCAGATTTCACCTTGTTGCCTAGAGCTACAGAAGATCTACACAGAAGAAGTCTTAGGCTGGGCTAAATTGTGGCTTACAAGGCAGAAATGTAAGTAGGATTAAGTGCTTTAAAAGTGAACACCAAAATGACAAATTATAGTTCACCCTAAAAAAGGAAAATAACATCATGAAGAACAGTAAAATGGCTTTAAAATATAGAGACTAGGGAGAACAGAACACTTCCCTGTTTTGTCCTGATGTAGCAAATAGGATTGACTAAACCACCTTTCTTAGTATTCTACCCTGTCCTTAGGGGAAAGTTCTTGCAATAAATAAACAGGAAACCTGGGTAATGGAAGAGTTCTAATTAGATATTTTCATTAAAAAGTTTTTAATACACTGAAATATTTCACTTTGACATTTCCTAAACAAACCTTAACCTTTTCATACTCTTTTAAGAATTGATCTACCCAGCGGAGAAAACAAGAAAATATATGTATATATTTTAAAATAGAATTAAATAACTCAAAACAAAACATGACATTGACATTCAAAGGAACCACTGGACACATAAATTAAATTTCTCAGCCTACAGTGAAATAAACAGCTTATTTCCCCATCCACGCCACATTTTCTGGTTTCCTCCAAACAAGATCTTTTTTTCACCTGCATTTTTGGCTTGACCAGGAAATAATTTTCTTTTCACTCAGTTGACTTCCTCTTTTAAACTTCTTTTTAACCTGTCAAACATTGTCCAGCCATGTCCCCTCATTTCACCGTAAGTCTCTTTTCATCTTCTCTTTCTTTAAGGCAGTTTAAACTACAAGCTCATATGGAACTTGCTGTGCTAAGGTTATACTGACACTTCAGATCTGGATCTGAAATCTGTGGATTGCTGCACCTCAAAGACAGTGAAGTGATAAATTTCAGCCCTGAGGGATCTGCTGGTTACAGCTTGTGAAGTTCAGCATTGTGCCAGACCTATACCTACATCTCAATCCAATCCTTTTCTCTTAAAACATCCACCTCAACAAATGCAACCTCAATAATTCAAGGTCCTACAGCAGAAGAGGTAGGACAAGCAGCACACAGCTAATGAAAATGGAATAGCATTAAAAAGGACAGAATGGAGCCTAATGTCAGAAAATAAAGATGAGTATCAGGCTTGGGAATAACCTATTCCAAATTGTGGAATGTGTAGTCTTGGTAAGTAGCCTATAGCTCTATACTAAAACTCCTGGTATGTTCCTAGCCGTCATGGCTCCACCTACAGAAACCCCTTGGAGCAGTTTTCAGTGCACTCCTGGCAAACATCTGGTGGAAGAATGTGAACCCAGATGTCTCACTTTTAGACCTAGAGAAATCAACTTTAATTCCTTGATCATTAGATCAGGGTGGCTCACCTTTTGGATATGATGGGCTTTGTGAATGAACAGATTGTGCAAGCTGAACCCAAGGAAGATGGAGATTATTCTGGCAGGCAAAAGAAACCACTATGAATAATTTATAGACCCTCTGTGTCAGCCTTTGCATACTGTGAACAGCCACAAACCGTCTGTTCAGGCAGTGGTCTAAGAAAAGACCCAGAGCCTCTCACATGGACAGAGCACACTGAGGTAGAGATCTCTGCCATCCCCATTTGGCTAGAAGATTCCTTTCCAACATGGCACAACATGTCCTGGCTTTGGGTAGCCAGGTTTTTGTTGCCTTCTGTTTGGATTACAGGACTGTGATGACCCTTTGGACAGTTCCGTTGATACAGCTCCCTGCAGCAATATGAACAACTCTGAACATGTCTTTCTTGTACTCTGCCGCCTATATTGACTCCCCTCAGAGCTTACAGCAACTTTTTTGATCTTGTTCTTTATCCTCATAGACTGGGCTTAAGATACTGTAAACGCTGCTGAAAGCTCCCCATTGCAGATGCTGTTCTTTGCCATGCTCAGGGTGTGTCATTACAGGAATACTTCACTGGTCAAGAGATGGAATTTTCTTGGTACCAAGGGATGATAATGTGACAAATATTGATATTTCTAGGGGTGGTTCTTCCACAGGTGGTCCCAAGCCTTATGAATTTCATTCCTGGTACCAGGTTTATTTCTTCAGCACTGCTAATCTGGGGTATAAATGTGGATTTGCTGTCTACATGTATTTAAAAAGAGTAGGAAAAAAAGCAAAGTGAAAACCATATTTTGTTAGAGAATATTAAAGTCCTAAAATCAGATGGAATGTGCTGTTCTGCCCAAAGGAATAAATAATGCCTTGCTAGTGCCAGTGCGTACTCTTCTGGAAAGTGCCTAAATCCTGAAATAAGGATGGAAGCAGACAACCAGCATGGGGCAGATGCTTGGATATTAGGCTGATATTTGCGTAAGTCCTCAGATGCCCATCTGTGTTTTCACAGTCTCTCTTCTTGACTGGAAGCTCACTGTTGCAATGAAAACACATTCTCTCAGTCCACTTTGACAGAGAACTCAGAGCCTTGTGCTTTACATGGCATGTGTTGTACATCAGAGAACACAGTTAGTTATTGGGATTCAATTCATGAGCACAACTGGTTCAGCCAATGTCTTGAGATTTCCTAGGGGAATCCACACCCAACTGCAGCTTCACATACAGCTCCTTCTCGTAACATCTAGGGTTTACTCAGGCCTAAAGCTCCTTTTAGGATACTAGAAGAAGGATGCTTTTATCCCACTTTTTCAGTAAAATGTCCTGTCCTTCTCTTAAAATTGAAAGAAGTTCTAATTGTGAAGGGGATGAGATGAACTTGGTTGAAGGAATTTGTCTTTCTTTGTCTAAGTCTTCCTTCACTGTTTCTACTTACTTTTTCTGGTCACAGACTCTTCTGAATTTTGTCAATCTAGTACCAAGTTTCCAGGCATATAAGGTTGTTTCAAACCCACAAATTCTCTGTAGTTTTTGAACTAGTTATGCAGTCAAGGCAGATGCAACTTAGACCAAGCTGCTGATTTTCCAGTCTTAGAGTTTGGAGAAAGGGTAGTAAACAAGAAACCATCTTTCACTCCTTCCCATGACAACTCATTCTCTCTTTCCACTCCTGTATTATGAATTGTCTTTCTGCAGAGCTAAAAGATATATATTCTGTGGGTGGGAATAGGTGTTTACAGCAATGCTGGGCACTGAGAAACTCTAAGAGAGATGGATCTTTGGATGGCAGGAAAGGAATATATCCCGACACAATGACCTCAAATAAAAATGACAAGTGAGGTCCTCTTTCAGTACAAAATGATGTCCCCAGAACAGGTATGACACAGTTAAGCAGATCCTAAAAGCTTGGATAATACTGCAGGAAAAAAAATAGTCACTGATAGATACCTGATTTTTATCCTTACAAACTGTCTTTCAACATAGGTACTTTTCAAACACACTTTGGTGTGATCAGTCCTTTATTGGTTTTTTTTTTTCTTTTTCTTTTCTTTTTTCATCTTCTGAACATTTTAAAGGCCAAATGTACTTCAATGCCTTTCAAAGTCTTTCACATCATGAGACACACACCTGTAGATTTGTGTAAACTAAAAATGGATAAATATCACATATCAACTGCAAATAGAGCTGAAATGAAACCAAAATATTCAGAATAGACCATTTTGACCAGTAATTGTTGTTCAAAATGACATACAAAAGTAATTCCTACAATCCATTCTAAAGAACAAAGACATTGTAGAAATGCAAAATCTTTCCCCAGATACCCTTAGGTCTTTGGAAGGAACGGACTGAACAAAGATTGCAGGGAAAAGTAGCATCTTTTCATAGGCAAAGAGAGAAAAATGGTGTGCAAAAAAGACATAAGAATCCTGTATTTTTCAGACTGGAAGCAGAAAATTTCAAATTATAGCGTCTCTTCTAGATCTAAACCTAGTGTAATAAAAGACCTGCTTCAGTCTATCTCATAAAACATTGTCTTGCTGATATCCTTAGGCCATCACAGCTGCAACAACATTCTTACTATACTCAAGGTATCAAATTCTTTTGCCTTATTCAGAGGACTAGAAGGGACCATGACAGGTTATCTAGTCAACCTTCTTGACTTCAGATCAGAACCAAATACACCTATGTCATTACTGAAACTTATCTAATGTGTTCTAAAAGACTTCCAATGATGGAGACTGCACAACCTCCTGAAGCAATCTTGGTGTTACCTGAACCTTTCTTACTGCAATTTAAACACATTACTACTTCTTTGTCCTATTCATCACGGCCATGGGAATCTCTTCTACTCTTTGTCTTTTCCACGACTTTTTATGGTCTTGAAGACTTTTGCTAACCTTTTAGTTTTGCCTTTTTTATGTAAAACAAAACCAGTTCTCCCACAATTATCTCACAGGTATTTTTCTCTAGGCTACTTCTGACTGAATTTTATGTATTCCTAATTCTTTCTATTGCTGCCCTATAGTGTGTGTTTTTTTCTGGATTTTTTTTTTATATCCCAAAGCATTATTTACTTACTGATGTGGAATATGAAGCATGATCCCAAAACAGTGTGAGTTGCGAGTGATCTCACACTTTCAGGAACAAGTGACTTTCCTTACCTCAAATTATTATCCCCAGAGCAGAACAGCCTGTTGGCCCCCAAACTTGAGGTGAATATACATGTTTTTATCTTTGAAAAAATGTTTGGTCCCAAGAGAAGGTAGTAACAGCAAACTAATGCATGTTTTCATAAAGGGGAACTGTTCTGAGGCACCTAGAAGAAAATAAATATTTTGTAGTAATAAGAATTGCCATTTTCACATGTACCTGTTGCAGGCTCTTAGCATTACACAGAATGTAGCAGATAATTATTAGCATCAATCCAACTTATCAGATGGGAATAGCACAGTACAAAGAAATAATGAGAGGAAACCAAAAGCCACATAATGAGAAATAAACATTAAGATGAAGACAAAAGAAGATTTCCTGATTTAGGTTGGGGTTTTATTATTTTATTTTCTTCCACCTCTGCAGACTGGCACTGAATTTTTCTCTCACCTTAAGGGAAGGTGACTAAGGCCAGGTTTAGTCTGGAATCCACTGATGGAGTAGGGCATAGAAGTCAGCTGAGCAAAGAAAGTGAACTTTCTTCATGTACCACAACTGGAGTAATGCAATTTACTCTGCTGGAGCTGTATCAGATCAATGTGATGTCATTCATCTTCCACCCTGCGCCCAGGTAATGGTTTTACCTCTTTGCCTTCAACGGAGAGGCAAAAGAATAAACTGAGATTAACTTTCATGGAGTTTTATTGCAAAATAAGTGTGTAAAAACTGATTTTAAGTGACCTAGATGATATTTTTTCACATCAGTGTTTAGCATTATCTGCTTCCATAGACAGTGTAGCTGTTAGTTCTCTGAGGATCCCTTAGGACAAACTCTTGTTGTAACATATTTTCTCTGCACCAAAGCCTACATAAATGTTAAATGAAGCCACTTTAAACAAATATAGGTAACAGAGGGAGAATAATCCTGTTAACAGAATCAGCATTGCAGTCACTAAGTCATAATATTTTATTTATTTATTATATCATAATACCTATAACAAAAGTAACTAGATGCTATAAAATAATACTTACAGACACAGGAGTTGAAATGACACAACATAACCAAGCCTTCATAAAAGCTACTCTCATTCACAGTATCCAGGAAGAAAAGGAATGACAAAAAAGTAGAGCCCCTTTCCAATCCCAAGTAATATTTAGTCACATGCCTGGCTGAGCACAGGAGCTGTAGCACACAACACTTTCAAAAACGCAACCTCCAAAAGAGCCTTAGATCACAAGGGTATGGACCTTCAAGCTGTAAAGGAGACAGAGGAAAGAAACATAATTTTTCTGAAGGTGGCCTACTGTCAGCTTCTGGATTGACCCAAGCTAGACAATGGAAGGGTGATAGAATGGGTAAAATGAACAGGAATAGGCTTCTCAGCATGATGGACAGAAAACATAGTAAGGTTGAGGGATCCAAAGGACTCCACCTTGTGCCGTGTAAAAACCCAGAAATATATCAAAAGTAGGGAGCAGGGGTATCTATGCTGCATGTAGAGAGTTAAGCTGGGTATTTGTGAGAAGAAAGCTGTCTGGTCAGAAATAGAGAAAGAAAAGCTGTCAATGCCGAAACTTCTAGCCATGAGGGAATAAAATAGGACCTCCTTGGCCAATATCAATCTATACTGGAAAAAAAAGTGACTTTGAAGAGCTCTCAGCAGAAAAACAGCAAACACAACTACTGTCTGTTATTCTCAGCAAATCACTTGATTTTGCCTTCTCTGGCACTTGTGGTCCAGCTCTCCCAAACTCAGCCTCTGCAATTTCTTTAGCACTCAGAGCCTGAATAAATAGCAAGGGACAGTGCAGGGAGACAACAGAGTGACCAATGAAAAGAAAATCAGCACACTCTTCTAAGCATCTCTTTCCTCCATGACACATCTTTTTTTTTAATCTTTTCCTTCCAAAGAGGGACATGAAAACAGCATAATGCAGAAGCACTCAGATGGCACTGCCAACACAGTGCTTAGGAAAACAGTCCCTCCCTGACTCTGATAATTTAGCTTTGTTTTAGTTTCAAGCTAATGAACATTTATGCTGTAGCCAATATTCAATTTATACCTATCTAGTCCAAAGCACAATTACATGCCAAGCAGAAAATGCAGCTTTGACTCATAATAATAAGATTGGCACTGTGTCTGGCAGCTTCTCACTCTTCCTTTTCATGCCTGCAGACGTATCAGTTGGGCAAAGCTTTTGCTGTATTTCCTAACGAAAGGTCAGGCTGGCAGACAAAAGAGGAGGGCTGGGGGCTATGTGATGTTGGAGTAGGACAACTTTTGAGATGCCCAGCATTTCCCAGAAAGAGATGTAGGAGACAAATTTTCTCACAGAGCTGTCTATGTTAAAGAAAATAAGAAGAAATGTTTTTGACTCTGTGTTTGCTAATCCAAATTGTTCTGTACTCATTCATAGAAGACTCTGGTTCACATGAGCCAGCTCTAAGTTAGTTTTTTACCAGTGCAGACCTAGTCCTAGGGTGCATTTGATAGTGCACCCTGATGGTACCAGTGTGCTCAGGACACACATTTTCAACTACTTTTGAATCAGTCTTGTCTATTCAAGACTCCCTGGCAGACTTTTCTTTAGGAAAGGTGGTACTGTGCTTAATTTGAAAGTTAAGAAGTGTCAGTTGTGTTCTTGGCTTTGCCATTGACATGCATGAGATACCAAAGCCATTGCTTAATCTCGCTCTCTCTACTTCATTTTCTTCATCAGTAAAATAAAGTGAACAATAACCAAATCTCCCATGTAGCATACTCTAGACTAGTCAATGCCAGTTGCAAATGTGCTTTGAGATTGCAGAGTGGAAGTTACTGGAACAGAGTTGAAGAAGTGTCCCATAGCCATCCTTTGGAATCCTCTCACAGTTTCAGCTATACATACATTTATTTTCTGTCTGTGTCTGGTACAGAGTCCCTGCTGCGAAGCAATGCACTGAAAAAGCTCCTGGTGAAAAATTCTGTTGAGCATGATGATTCTCACTCCGTCTGGAAGGTGACTATGAACAGACTTAGTCCTCCTTGGCATCTTCCTCCTTTTGGCATAATACCAGCCCCTATTGCATTTTCACCTGCTGAGTGTGGTGGGGCACCAGCTTGTCCTTCCTGTAAATTCCTTTATTTCTTTATTTTTTCAACAGTGGGAAAGAGTTCTACCTGGCCTCTTTGGGGGAAATATCATGCACAGTTGGTGGTGCCCAGAAGGGAGAAGCAGATGCTGTTGAGATATTCATGGTGTCCAAAATAGAAAGCAATTTATATGGACAATTAAGAAGAGCCATACGGGACTTCGGTGGCTGGAAGCTACAAGTCTCTAAGCAGGCAATTTCTAGGACTTAAAAAAAATAATAATTCACCTGAGGCCATGCAAGAGAAGAAAAGTTATATTGAGAGAACAATCCCCAAGTTCATTCACTAGGGCTTTCAGCTCCTGATTTACAGTGGAAATGCAATATGTGGTGTCGTGTCATCAACAGGATTTAGAGGACAGAGAGAACAGGTGTAAAATTGTCAGAAAGAGCAGAGACAAACCAAGCCAGGGTCTTTAAAACATACTGAAATTGGATCTCTGAAAGTTTGTCTTGACTCTCACCTGTCATGATGTATACCTTCCTCTGATTTTCTGTGCCCTAACTCCTCCAGAATATTTTCTCTTCTCATTCATGACATCACATAGGAAAAAGACTTGATGAAGGGACAGAAATATGATGAAATGTGTTATATGTCTGACATTTGTTTTCTTGTCATTGCTTTTGTTCATTTGTCATTGGGCAAAGGGAGAATGTCAGAATTTTCTGTTGACCTGACATTTTTCCTGCTGCTTTATCAATTAAGAGAGTTTCAGGCAGAAAGGAGTTAAATCAATCTGCTTCAGAACAACCCTAAGAAATCACTCAATTCTTTAAAAAGTCTCTGGAGGGGTGGTTGCTATAGCCTGAGGGATGTGCAAGCTGAAGGCTCAGCAGCCATATTGAGATTCAAAGGCATAAACGTGCAGGAGAAGGCACAGATATTACCTGGTTTTGTCCCTTCTCTAGTTGACTACAGAGCTGAGTGCATTGTCTGCACTTGCCTGTTCCCTAGACATTGCTTGGGGTTGTTTCGTTAGGTCCAGAGTCCCACTGAGAATATGCTGCCTCCCAGCAATATAATAAGCAGGAGGGCATTTCTCACTCCATATCCAGAGCTGGCACCTGCTGTGCAAGAGCACTGAGAAATCATGCATTGACTCACCATTGACTCACTCCTTGGTTATCTGCACATGTGAAGTTGGGTCAGCTCAAAAATTTCCTAATGAACCATCACCCCGTAGGATGGTATGAGTTTCTTCCCCAGTTCTTCGGCTGCTGAATTGAACAGTTTTAGCTGAGGGGCTCCAAGGCTTCTGCTGAATGCAATGTGGGATCTCACAGGGCATTTCTCCTCTAGTCAGTCACTTAAATCAGAAAAAATCTCTGGAAACAGCTTTTCTGAAGCAGCCAGTCTCTCACAAGGCTGAAACTATCCTTTGCAAAAAAAGAAAGGGATGGATTCGTGAGACTAGATATAGGACCCTACTTACTTACTTCAGGTATGCTGAAGTCTGTATATACCTGCTTGTTTCATTGAGATTATGCTGATAAAAGGAAATATTTTTCATCAAGGAATGAAGGTTCTACTTTTTTGCAGCATCTTTTACTCATCTTCCTTCACCATCTCTAAGAGCTGGGTTTCCCAATAAAACCTATTTTTGTACTTTCACGCCCTTTTACTGGATGTTATGCTGCTAAGCCT